>JANEHU010000662.1:0-655706 GCA_027563435.1 Nasonovia ribisnigri
TTTTTCTTTTTTTTTAACATTGTGGAATTTATTTGAATTTAAACAGTTATAAATGTTATATAAATGCCATTAATTGTATTTTATTGAACATTTGGAGAGCGTTATCACGGCTAAATATAATATAATTATGTATTATTAAGTATAATGAATTAATATTTAATATTATGACTCAGTCATAGTTAAGACCAAAGTTGTTTTAATTTTTTTTAATAATAATTTTTTGATTTACGTAGACTTATTGTTTTCGGAATACAATATTTTTCCTTATCGGAATAATAAAGTGACCGTTTAACGATAAATCTATTTTTAATTATATCCTTATAAGGTACTATGAATTCGGGAAAAATATAGCTACAAGCAAGCCAGTGATTTTCATCTTAAAAATTATGTGAGGGAAATAATCACGTTCGAGTAATGATGAGTTAGAAAAAAATTTTGCCCCACTCCGTTTTACGCAAAACAAAATCAAAAGTGCTAGGTTATTCTTCAAACACAGATATGATCAACACAGTTTATTTGGTTTCGAAAAAAAAGGTACCAATCGGGTACAAAAATGAAGGCTACAACTCATATGCGCCTTTTTACTAATACAACAATCATAGGCGCACAGTTTACGGACAATAGAAACCCTTTTTTCAAGGAAATTTAACCACGTGAAATGGGTGTACATAACTGTTAAAAAAGAGCCTCACTGAACAAAGTTAAAAAGTTAAGTTGCACAATGTGGAATACAAAGAGAGGAACTCAACATATGCCACCTTAACGGCAAAAGTGTAGGTCCGAACCCAGCCAAAAAAATAAACACTATAGAATTTTTCAAAACAACACAATTATACTTATTATAAGATAACACCAGCAAAATTGTAATGTACACCAAATTTTTTTTAAAACTACATGTGAACCACAGATAAAAAAATTATAATAATCCGAAATAATAATTATATGAATTAGTTATAATAGTAATTTATTATAATAGTCATTGTTACACTGCATATTCACTGAATATATAATATACCTGTATTACTAACAGAAATGCTATAGGGGAAACCTGTGGCACTGAACTTTGAAAAAAGTGGTGATGCAAAATAAAAATTCATTGAACACAATTATTATGTCCAGTAGCGTGTAACATAGGGTCCAAGATAACTCCTTAAATATAGGTGGCGGACATTTGGTAGAAGTAAAATAAATATATTTTATCAGTATTATGATAGTATTACAAAATTTAAGTATCGGCAACCCTAAAAAAAAATAGATTTGAATCTTAGATTTAATGTATGACTATTGGCAACCCTAAAAGTTATTGACTGCCCCAGTTTGAGAATCAATGGAATATAGCACTTAATGCCTCAACCCACCTACAGATTATCTATATAAAAAGTATACTTAAGACGAAATTATTAAACTGTAAATCAAGTCACAGTCCCTCTTTTGTAATACTATTTGTAATTTTATTTATTTTCAGTATTTCATTTGATTATGATTGAGAAGTAGTAGTCGACATCATATGCACAAGATTGTGACTAACACAAACATACTTTTATAAAATAATAATATGATTTACTATATTTTTGAAATATGTAATCATTTTTTTCTCTTATATTATTTTGGTGGACGATGGTTGCACCATGTCCCTAATCAGGCGACCGGGCACGTCTCTTTTAGGAAATTGATTGAATCCTCAATCATATAACTTCCAATTCAAGATGTCTTGACTAACAATAGTACAATTGGTACTAAGTAAATATAATTTTTTTAAAACAACTCAAATATACTTATTATAAGATAAAACCGACAAAATTGCAATGTGCATCAAATTGTTTTTAAAACTATATGTAAACGACAGATTAAAAAATGATAATAATAAATATATGAATAAATAAACAGTAATAACAGTTATTATTATACTGCATGTTCACAAAATATACAATATACCTACCTAATACCTATATTATAAACAGAAATTTTATAGAGGTAACCAGTGCCACTGAACTTTGGAAAAAGTGATAAGGAAAAATCAAAATTCAACGACCACAATAATTATTGTATCCAGTAGCGCTGTATTTACGTGGAACCTATTGTTTTACATTTTCAATCCTTAGCTATAAAAGTTGAACACTTTATATACATTTTTAACTACACAACAATTAATACAAAATAACTTAAGTTGAATATCTAAAATGTGAGTTCATAAATATTCTTAAATATGTTTTTTCCGTGTAATTTTTTATTATTGCTTATCTTAATTGATCCAATTTGTTAGAACAAAGTTTTTACGAGAAACGTAAATTATTTTCTGAAGGTCCATATTTAAAAGGGCCGGGGGAGCAGTTGTTCAAAATTCAGCCCTGTGTTTGTCATGTTACGCGCGCCTATGTATATTGTATATTGTCAGCGATGGTGCACGAGGGGGGGAGGGGGTGCAACAGAGGCAGCTGCCCAGGGCCCCACACTTTTGACGTGCGAATTTTAATTAAATTACGAATCTACAATGTTCCAATTGAGTATTAAAATTATAAAATATAATATTTAATTATTAATACCTAATACGAAAACCATCCATACGTATACCTAGTAAAATACCTAATACGAAAACCATCCATACGTATACCTAGTATAATAAATACTAATATGAAATTGAAATCTTAATTTCCCGTTCAACTGTAATAATATATTAATAACCTAACCTGTACTATATATACAACCATTCGGAAGATAATGAAGAAATATATCTTCTCGTCGCAGTAGGTACCTATAAATTATTTCTAAACATGGTATTTGAACGCGACAGTCTAAAATCATAAGATATTACGAATGTACGTAGTGTACGTTACGCCTGCACAGTGTTTGGAAATCCGGGCTCTGCCAACAGCGAGGCCAACAGCGAGGCCAACAGCGACTCTGCTGCTCTCGGCACCCACATCACCCTGGCCTACAAGCCACTTGACCGGTTCGGTTCCTGACACTGCAGGCGAAAGCTCACGCCACTGCGTTTGCCGATATCCTGATCGACCATCGTGTTGTCCAACTGGTTTCCGAATGGATCGAGCGCCCTGCGTCAGATTCCTACTGACCAGTGACCGTTGTACGTCTTCTCGTCCGGACTCCAAAGTGTCTTCCAAACAACTAATGTCTTATAATTCGTCCCGGCGTCGGCCGTATCGCCGCACAGTCAATCGCCGTTACGTTATCAAAAGTGTTCCGAAATGTAGAGAAAATTGACAAAAAAAAAACGGAAGTCGGCTTCCCATTGTGTAATAAACTAATAAATAAACTTATAATACCGAATTGTGTTTGTTTTATTTCTAAATAGTATTAAATCACCAAATATCCGTGGTTACTGCCGTCGCATAGCTGTTTTTGTCTTCGCCGGTAATTACCACGGATAAATAAAAATATAGGTATAGCCGTATATAGGTACCTACTAAATTTAGATGGTATACAGACAATTGGTCCCCAGACTGCAATTGATCCTCCCACGAAAATGTCGTATGCGAACAATTGGTCCCCGCTAAAATTTTATAGAAAATAAGTTTTAAAAAACGTTTTATGCTTAAAAATGATTTTGTATTTATAAGTATTTGACTTTTTAATAATTTTTACTTTTTTCAGTATCACGGGAATAGTTAATAATGAATATTGTGTTAAACATTGAGCATTTGTTTTTGAGGATGACTAACACAATCATAAATAGAAAGTATAGTTAGTAGTTTAGTACATTTGGTGTACTATGTTTTTTATGAAAGAATATAGTAAATTATTCCTTGAAATATTCGTATTTCTTCTTTTATATGGCCCAATATTGGCGGAAGTCACTTGTAATACGGTCCCTCGAGCTAATGAGGCGACCGGCCACGTATTTTTTAGATATTTAATTGATTAAATACTCAATCAAGTCTACCAATTCACTAAAGATTTATGTATTTTAGACGGGATTATTCGAAGAAAAAATATCAAATTGTAGAGAGACTGTGTGAAGTAATAAAATATTGTGCAGCCACAAAGTATGTGGTTTACGCGGTAACCACAGAACTGGAACGAATTTTAGGGGGGATCATAGGGGCCATGCTTCCCTATCAGGACGAGACATCTTACTCTTTATTTCGTTAAATATTTTCGTTAATGTAATCATGCATGATTTGTAGAATATTATGTATTTATGTTGGTAATATTTTGATCGAAATTTATTATTTTATTTTACTGACGCCGAATGACAATTTACAAAATATGTATGTGTGGAAGTACATAAATAAGGTGATTGGACAGTACAATTAAATTAAAAAATGATAACAGTTTTAAAACTATAACAATTACAAGCAATATGCAGCATTAAGAGTATGGTTGTATATTTGTATATAGAAAAATAGTAAAAAAAAGGAAATGCATACAGAAAGTACTAGAATCTAGTAACTAGATGGCAATATTATTATTGACACAACGGAGCATGTGGTTTGAAGGATAGTTGTGACCATAAGAGGTGGAGTGAGTGGGGATAAGAAAGGACGTGTGATGCCTTGAGGGAAATTAATAGAAGAAAGAAGGTCAGGGGCATCTATTGATCCATCGAGTAGCCCTTGAATACAACGGGAATCAGCATCAATTCTTCGGAAAGAGAGCGTGGAGACTGGGAATGTTCAGCTTTAAAAGTACGGATGAGAAGTCATGCTGTGGAATGCGGATGCTCGATTTTGATTAAAATAGAGATAAATTATAGAAACCTATTCTGGACTCTTTCGTGTCTTAACTGCAGGTCTTTCGCTGGGTATTGGTGCCAAACTATCATAACGTATTCTAAAATTGGGCGCACAAGAGACAAGTACAGTGTACGGAGACAATGGACAGATCTAAATTTTTCATTACCCCTTACGAAACCCAGAAATTTCAGTGATTTGCAGACGGTAACATTGATGTAATGATTAATATCTTGAGAGAGACTGAAATGTACATCAAGATTTTAAAAAATAAAAAAAAGCTTCGGAGGAGAGCCATTTATATTATGAGAATAGTGTTGGGTGATGATGCCTAGAAAATGTCAGTCTAGTAAGTCACCGATCTTTAGCAAATGCTAAAATACGTCCGGCTGTGATCAAGCGTTGGAAGCTTGCGTAATATATATTGTACCTATCTATTGTAAATTGTAATTCGTATTATCATTATCAATATTTATTACATAGATATAATAAAGATATGAATAGGCCGCGTTTAAGTTAAATATATTTGAGGCTACGGTCCTGAGGGTGAAAGCAAAATGAAGCCCTTTTATAATTACAGTCAATACTCGACATGGGTATACTTTATTTGGCCTCGATTGGACCCCTTAATTACCGCTGATAAGATCGTGTTTTATCACACGCCCTTATAACTTGGAATATAATTCATGTGGTCATAGACTGACAATAAGGTTCATTCGATGGTTGTAATTATTAAGACAATAAAATCAGGCTCGTCGATAGGGTACAAGTAAGGCATGCGCGTTGCTTTAGGGTGGCATACAATTTTAAATAAATTGAAGGCTGCCAAATTAAATAAATATCGATTAAGGAGAGCAGCATTACAATTTTTTATATTACATAATAATAACGTGGCCAGAAGTACTTTTGCGGACAAAGCGGTTGTCAAGTCTTGTCGTTATGTATAATATTGTTGTAAACAATTCTGTCTTCTGAAAAAATATTCGTTATTGTAAAAGTATTCTTGAAGTATTTTTAATGGACCATACTATAATTGAAATCGAGACTGTAGAATATAGCCGTAGAACCATGGTAAATATTATTAAGTTTTATCTATTTCACGTGTACCTAATTGATTTATAATTGAAAAATAAAACGATTGTTTGTTATTTTTTTTTAGAA
Organism: Nasonovia ribisnigri; assembly: GCA_027563435.1. Classification (NCBI taxonomy): domain Eukaryota; kingdom Metazoa; phylum Arthropoda; class Insecta; order Hemiptera; family Aphididae; genus Nasonovia; species Nasonovia ribisnigri. The sequence continues at coordinate 5,853 of JANEHU010000662.1, forward strand.
CCTGAGAAAACGTTTTTTACAATTAATTATTTTTGTATATTTAATATGTTTTGTTTTTGGAAAGACAAGGAAGAATGATCCAGTGAGTTGATTACTATTTATTACCTATCATATATTTTTCTACATTTTACCGTTTACATTCTATACACAATGTTTTACAACTGGGTTTCATATTTTTCTGATTGACTACGTTACTAAATAGCTCGCTATTTTCTTTCTGACTAACGAAAAACACAAAACTGAAATGATAGACCTATGTATTTTAATAATTGTAGTTCGACAATTTATTACCTGCATTAAAAACTTGTTATACATTTTATGGATATACCTATAGTTATAAATAATAACTATGAAAATGTTTTCAGGCCTCTTTTTTAAGACTAACTAATTGCTTCTAACCTTTTTAATAGCTATTCAATTAATTAGAACGACATCCGACTGGCACACAGCGTCTGCAAATTGCTAGGTGATTCTTAAGCTACGGATATAATCCACAAAATGTATGAATATTTCGATTTGGTTTTGAGCAAAAGGTAACAACTAGATACGAAAAACGAAGGCTACAACTCATTTGCGCACATTTTGCAATTTTTACATTTCCGCACAAACGCACCTAGGATTCCCCATGTTTTCCCATGTTTCCCCATGTTTTCTTACATTTAACAAAACAAAAAGTTTACCGGAAAGCATCTATTCTATGTATAAAAAGTCCGCTAATGTAAATAGGACCACGTATATAAGTTACTTGTCCTACGTCAGTATTTGTAAATAACCAATTTTGTACACAAAACATAACAAGACATGATACTATTAGACAAGTGAGTTATCATTTCAAAAGTCAGTAGGTCATCACGGATCTTACTGTTTCATAGTGTGCGTACCCGGAGACTTGAATCAAAAAACACAATCCATTTTTTAAGATTTTTAACAATTTAATTTTTAATTTTTTATAGCAACCGACACCTTACCAAACCATAGATGAACCCAGATTTTCATTGGCTGAGCTGGTCGATGCAATGAAGAAAATTAATAAAACAGCGGACTACACGCGGGATTTAGAAAGCCGAGACATTTCAAAAATCGACTTGGCGGTAGATGCGGCGTCATTTTTGGTAGGTCTCATTGAAAATTATTTTAGAAGTAAAAAGCCTGCAGGAGAACAATCTTCTGGAGGTATAAACATCAATATAATTAACGATTATAAAAATGCAAGTGATATTAATTTAAACAATATCACTTCTCCAATAAATATCAACATAAATCATTCAAAATTAAAAAATGAAGAGAAATGACTTGTTATGTAATGTTAAAATGTACGAATTTTGTCTCGTGCAAAATATTGTTATTGCTTACCTATTGAATTATAATTGTTTTGGTATTTTGTAATATAATTGTAACTGTATAAAAATATTACCACATCACAAACCATTTACATGTTGTTAAGGTAGGTACCTAATTCGTTTATTTAAACGACGTCGTTTATAAACGTAGATCACTGTAAATATTTGTATTCAAGTGTAATATGCAATGATAAGCCCTTTTTTTTATTATGAATTATATGATATGTTTTGTATTAGGTATATATATTTTTAAAAATACATCGACAACTAAAATTAATCATCGATTAATCAATCGGTTTCTTCAAAAAAGACAATTTTTTCCGACCCAACAACTCACTATACCTGATTCTATTAAATATATATATTTTTAATGTACCCAATGATTTATCAATAAATATATTTATGTACATTCCATGATAAATATCTTATTTTCTATGAAAACATACTCAGTACTCAAATGTCTTATTTTTCTTAACAAAAACATTGGTAAACTTAGGTACACAAATCTAAGTTTTTCGATAAAATTACATGGGTCATTGAGCTAAGAACATATTGTGGAGAACACGTTTAACAATAACTTCTTGTACTTATAATTTTGGTAAAAGCATACATGAAATACAGCAAATTTTCAATAAAAACACGCACTTACGAATTTCATAATACCGATGAAGTCATAAGTACCTCTGGAAATATAAACGTCATAGGGAAGATACGTAAAAATACCTGCGATAGCTTACTCCTTATATAAATTCAAAACTCTTGCTTAAATATTTAAAATGCCAATAATAGCGTAAAACTATAGTTTATAAACTAATTTATGCATAAATTCGCTTTACAGTATTCGACATTTAATGTGCATTGTTATTGCATTACCATCAATAGATATTATAATGTTCCATTGTAAGAGAAGTCGATGGTTAATTATAGTATCTCTAAAGCTCACACTGTACAGCAGTTGTTATATTATTGTGATTTTTGTTTTTGTAACATAGTCAACATAGCAACAAAACGATTAGACATGACATCGTTCAGTTGTTAAACAGCTTTAAAATGTAGAATGTTCTGTTTTAGAATCTGTAGTTTGTAAAGTACATTTCTTCGATCGATGTAAGTTAACAGTTCACGGACTGGAATCGTTCTATCCCAAATTCCATTATATACGGTAACGCAATGAGCTGATTCTACTGTAAATCCTTACTGTAAAAAATATAATATTATATTTGTGAATTAGTATTCAGCGGGAATAATGTGTACTTTTTATTTAGTATAATTCGAACACTGATAGTGAAGTATTTGTAATATATCGGTTTTTTATGTAAGCAATTTAATTTCATAATTATACATTGAAATCTTATAGCGAGACAGCACTGCCGAACATAATGTCTATGAGACCGTAGACTGCTGACGAGTGACGCGGATCGGTGTGATAGCGTATCGCGCCTTGTCTCAATTATTATGTTTACATTATTTTTTTTCTTCAAATATGGTATTGAACGTACTTACCTGAAATTTTACGTTGACGTAAAATTGTTTACATGGATACATGTATTACAAACGGGCAAGACGTTTGAATTCTCCACTTGTTGGTTCGGATATGTTACTCTGATCACGCAGTCCGAGATATGCTTCATGGACCAGACCGATCGTCGACGATTTAATTATTTAAATAAAATTGTTAAAATAAAAACCAATAAATAAATACTGTACTCTCAGTGTTTGAATTATACTAAATAAAATGTTCAACATATTCCCGCTGAATTCTGCTTCACAAATATAATATTATCTTTGGTATATTAGAGATTAAATGTCGAATACTGTAAAGCGAATTTATGCATAAATTAGTTTATAAACTATAGTTTTACGCTATTATTGGCATTTTAAATATTTAAGCAAGAGTTTTGAATTTATATAAGGAGTAAGCTATCGCAGGTATTTTTACGTATCTTCCCTATGACGTTTATATTTCCAGAGGTACCTATGACAACAATAATAATAATAATAATTCAATAAGCAATAACAATATTTTACACGAGACAAAATTCATACATTTTAACATTACATAACAAGTCATTTCTCTTCATTTTTTAATTTTGAATGATTTATGTTGATATTTATTGGAGAAGTGATATTGTTTAAATTAATATCACTTGCATTTTTATTATCGTTAATTATATTGATGATCATTGATCACACCTCCAGAAGATTCTTCAGCTGTTGGCTTTTTCCTTCTAAAATAATTTTGAAAAAGACCAATCAACAATGACGCCGCATCTACCACCAAGTCGATTTTTGAGATATCTCGGCTTTCTAGAAATCCCGTGTGTAGCCGCAGTCATATGTATATTTTTTTCATAGCATCGACCAATTCAGCTAATGAAAATTGGTTTTGGTCAATGCTTTAGATTGTTGAAGAAGCGTTTTTGTATTGTATATCGTATTTTTGACCTGAAATTATATAAATATTTTGTGTTTCTGTACCTACAATTCAAATGTAAATAAAAATAAAATAAATTATATGTGTAAAATTTATTATTTATTATTTATTTTTAATGAACATTTAAGTCATTTAGTAATGCAGTACCTTCGAAATCATTATTACAAGGATAATCGGACGTATTTGCATCTAACAGCATTTTGTTCTGAGCAGAAAAGAAAGATGTTAATGGTTGAATTTGTTTAGTTTTAATTGTTGTTTGTTCTGATTCTTCCGTGTCTTTAATTATGTCGAGGAAATATTTAAATAAGTAGACATAGAACAGCAATGTACAACTGTCAATTTTATTGTCATTAGTTAAAAGAAAAAAGAAAACAGAAATCAGTATATTTTATCGGCTGTCGTTCTTAAATGCTCATGACGTAGAAGACTACTGTTACAAAAAATGTCATAGTAATTGAACCTAAGGATGATAATATTATACACGAGTTTTGTGACTACTTCTTAGAAACTTTTGTGATGGCCAATAGTTTATTTCCACATTTAGGCTGAATTTACTAATTATATAATGCGTACAACCAATGTTTGTGAACCATTCCATTCCAAACTGAGTAGCATGTTTTACTCTCCAAGTTCTATAATATTTTTCAACTAGCTGATGTATTAAATTAAGTACAATGTGATATATGTAAAAATGCGTAGTTCCAATTTATATAATAGACGCCGGGAAATATAAAATAAAGAAAAATATGTTATCAATTTTAACTACAAAAATATTGTTGTCAAAAATCAAACTTTAAATGCTTATAAAAAAAAGTTGTGCCTATGTATTTTTAATATTTTTCAACTACTATTGTAACAATAGTAGCAATATATTAGGAGCTTTGTATTAAATTTTCAAGCTTTTTTACACAACGAATAAAATTTTATTGACATAGAAAAAAAAAACTAAACAAACTGTAATAAGAATATGTCAGTAAATAGCTCAAAACGAAACAAAATATTTTGAAAATGTTATCAAGTATAGGAATTGATGAAACATGATATAAATTTCAAGTATCTACATTTATTCGTTTTTGAATTATTGCAAAATAAGAAAATCGCCACATGATAAATCGAGTCAATTTCCAATGTTGTAAACATTTTAACTTCAAATGCTCACAAAAATTTAATTTGACTTTCTGGTAGACGTTTTTTTTTATTGAAAAAAATAGGTAAACTTATGAAGAATCCTGACTTAAATTTTCAAACTTTAGATTTAAAAGGAAAAATTTTCATGAATTTCTAACTGAAAATAATTTGCACATTTTCATGATTTTTACGTATTTTGCTAAAATTTGACCTTTAAAATTTAAATGCTTAAAAAAAGAAATTTTGAATATGGATTTTTAATATTTTTAAAAAGTTATTTTTTCAATATATAATAAAGATCTTTGTATTCAATTTTCAAGGTTTTTTACCCAACAAATAAAATGTTATTAACATTCCTAGAAAAAAACATAAAAAAATAGGAAACTGAGTATGCCGTAAACAGATCAAAACAAATCAAAATATTTTGAAAATTTTATCGTGTATAGAAAATACTAATATAAATTACCAGTGAAAATTTCATGAATATCTGATAATAATATATGGTCATTTGTTTTAGAGTTACAGCAAAAACCAAAATCGATTTTGCGTAAAAATTCTAGGTTTTCCTTAATTTTTCTTTTGTTTTTCCCTGTGCTTTTGAAAACTATTTGGAATTTTAAAAAACAACCTCCCTAATGCACCATTTAGATTCGCTTTCCCATCAAAAAAAATATTGTTGAAGTAAATCGAAGCATTATTTCGACTATATATCGTGTACACAGACACAAAAAAAATAAAATAAAAAACATACATCATTGTAAGATCAATACATTCATTGCCCCGCTCAAAATCTAAACATCTTTTTTATATAATTAAATATGTAGACAATTTGGCATACTTGACGTAACCGATAATAAAATAAATAAAATAATATTTTTCCAAATTTCTAATATTTGACGTTGAATATTTCAATACAGACGCTATTATTATACGTATTTTATTATTGTTATTATTCTTTTTTTGATTTATTATTAATTATTATTATTTTTATATTGTAACGTAATTTTTCAGTGTAACTTAGGCCCTTAAATAATTTTATAAAATATCCCCCCTTTAATATTAACCGTCTTACAAAATTATATTACTTTTATTATTATATATTTTCTATATTGACATATTTTATTATTATCAACTATCATCTTTACTATTGTATACATATATACTCATACTATATTGTATATTGTCAAAAAAACTCCACAACATTTTATAAAATGATTATTTTTTTTGAAATGCCATGTAAAAATGTAAAATACATTCACTTGATTACCTTAAATTACAATCGTTTTATTTAATATTCACAGTGTCGTCTTCTCCATTTTGGGAACATGTTTACTCGAATATAAAAATATTTCAATCTAGAAACAAATCAGATTCTATTCATGAGTTTAAAAAAAAAAAAAAAATAGAAAAATCAAAAATAGCTTTTAAGTTGTGCATGATAAATAAAGATAAACTTGTGGGTGCGTGGCGTGCAATTCGGACAGACCCCTCTAAGAGTTGGCATGCAATTCGGTTGCACTGTCATCTATATATTCGTTTGGTGCAACTGTGCAAGAACCAGTTTGAAAGGTTCCCTGCAAGGACTGGACAGCTCCATTTTTCGTCAAAAAATTACTAGGTTATCTGTACAAGGACGAGACAATTCCAACAACCAGTCAAGGATATAATATAACGTTTTTGGAGTTGTCGGGTTTGTTTTTCCAGTGAAAAACTAGATAGTTTCGAAGGTATTTTTTGATTTTTGAAAAATGGAGTTATCTTGTTCTTGTACGGACCCCTTCAGTTACACGCGAGGAGAAACAAAAGATAGTATAATATGAAAATGCTTAAGGTACGTCTGGGTCCCAACCACATAGTTTCTGTACCGTATTTTCCATTTTATGATAGGAAATTACCTGGTTACTGCACCAAACAACGATGTAGAATTTCGGTATTAAAAACAATTTTTTTTAAAAAAATGTTGACGCACCTGATTATTGGATCACTGCACAGGCCTCCAATTGGTATTAAATAAAATATGTATCGACTGGTAGACCAAGTCTGTTTGTTTCCGATCTTTCGGGTCTCTCGTCATACATATAGTATTATAATACATCAAATCCTTATAAAGTCTCGTAAATATTTTATCAAGTCTTGTAAAATATAATGTCATTACACCTACCGCCATAATTCCGAAGTAATTTTGAAATCGGCATACGCTTAGTAAGATTATAATATGTCATGCTAATAACCGTGTCGTCGGCAAACGCGCGTCACACCATAAATCGAGTCATGGTTTTATCACGGGAGCCGCATGTCTCGGTACAATTTTTCACCCCTAATGCCTAACCTAACCTAACCACCATCATCGAATCGCAACGGACGTTCAATCGAATAAATTATAATATCATAATAATAATATTGTAATCGTATTATTGTCTTTACGGTGTACGCAATGTTTAGAGATGTACGGACATTTTTTTTTTTTTTTATTATTTATTATTATTTACCGAGAAAAACGTACGCCCATTTACCGCTAATTTTGTAAATTTGGTACATTTTTATAATTTTGGATAACCTAACCACGTGGACACCTCCAGGAACTCTTTTTCTGCCGCATTTTAATGAACTTATAAGTTGTTATATTTATGGTTAACGTTTATTTTTTTATTTACTGAATCTTAGGGTGTTTAATATTAAGGCTCCTAGCTATTTTTAGTTATTTAGACTGTTATGATTGATCCCGCTAATTAGGTTCTAATACGTATTCAAATATGATGTATAGAAAATTTGAACATAATAAGATAAGTTTAAACGGTGCTCCAAAGCCCTCCAATGTTTAACATTACAAATATTTTAGGGAAAAAAATAAATTTTAATTTAATAAATAATTTATAACGATTTCTACATTTTTAATTAATTTCAGTAAATATGTCATTTCGCGTGTACGTATTATAATTTTACTCTGTAAGAGCTTTTGTTGGAATTTGGCTATTATGATTTGGAACCTATAATATTGATAAGACCTTTTCGTTCCGTATATCCTGTACATCTTAATTAGAGCACGAGATCGATAAAATCAAATTTATATTATTAATTGCATAATTGATAATTAATCGTATGTTCTTATGGCATATTGGCATTTGTAATGTTATCAGTGGTTATGGGCGGGTTGAGCTTGGACGTTTCATATTTCATAATATCGACTTTCCTGTTACCTATATTAATGTGTTATGAATGATGAATACCGGCTTCGTTTAGACACGTTTAATATAAGTTGCCAAGTGCTAATTTTTGTCGGTAAAAAAAATAATTGGTAAATTTACCGAGCTTACATCTCTAGCAACGGTACCGAGCCTATGGGGGGGGGGAGGGGGGAGAGAAGTCGACGCGTCGACGCGAAATAATTATTGAATCGCAAACAGAAGGACTTGATCCCTTCTGGCACCGTGAGTATTAATATAATGCTTTGCGAAAACCGCTATGGCGGCGGGGCGGCATCGTCGTCGTCGTCGTCGTCGTCATCGAGGATACGCCAGAATAAATTATCATATTTTGATTGCATTAATTAAAATTACCAGCGTTCTCCACTTAATATATATATATATGTCATGTATGTGTATGTATGTATATATATACATTATATAGTGTACGCGCGTATAGCCGTCGTATAGTTTATATACCTCGCGGACAAACATCGTACAAATTATTCACCGTGCATTCGTCTGTGAAATCGACGTTGAACTGCGAGCGTAAAACACACGCACGCGCACAACTACGCATACACGCTCGCGTGTTATTATCATATAATATTGTTGTATAATATCGAATTAAGACGTAATGCAAGCGCGAACACATCGTCGTGTAGAACATACACAATATGACGCGTATATTGTACGGTTGAAGTGTACAGATGTGCGTGTGACGGATGATATCGCAGTTGTTTTTGGTTAGCGTTATTAACACCGCCGCCCCGGAGACGTGTTCAAAACCGTGTCGGACGAGCGGCGATCAGCACGTTTAGCAGGTGGCCCCGACGGACTACGGTGTAGGCACTGCAGCTGAGAGAAAGAACCGTTCGGCGACTGTCTCCTGTGGTTATATACTATTATTGTTATTATTGTTGTAATATAATATTATTGTTATCCAGCCAATACACTCGCGAGTCCCCGCCGAGAACGGTTTCAAACGTTTTTTTTTTCGCAAACGGTCATCGCCCGTGTTTTCGGCATAATAATTATTATATTACTGTCGTATTATTGTACGTCGTCGCGCCTGACGACCATAGTAATATCGTACGATTGTTGAATTAAAATAGCGAATTTGGGTGACGGTGCAGCCGAGTGGATAAGGCGTCGGTTGCGACGCGCACCGTCGCCGGTTCGAACCCGGCTACCGGTGGTTTTTCGCTCCGGGCAAGTCACGGTGTTTGGAGTGATAGACCGCCATCCCACGCCCGGGCATGGCAGAAACCTACGGGTGCCCAATCAGAATTCTGCCAAACACCCCACACGTGTAAAAATAACCTACCAAAATCAAACCCTACACAAAAAACCTGCAAACAGCTAATGGCCACAGTTGCCGAAGCTTAAAAAAGATCAAAAAAAAAATTAAAAAAAAATAAAATAGCGAGCCACGGGATAATATTATAATAATACGTGTGTCGTTGTTATGAACTATGTGCTGAGAGACGATCTACCGACTACTACGGACAAGACGGGTTGATCCACAGTCGCTGGATTGGTAATGGAGGAGGGGGGGGCGTATACGTCAAAAAAACTGTGATAGTATTGCGGGAACGAGCATGACGGAATGCAATATTATAATTTATAATATAATAATAATAATATTATTGTCGGATATTATTAAATCTATACGACAGTGGCGTAGTTAAATTGCCTATTCAAGACGCCGTGTTAACGTTCTGTAATTATTATTATTTTGTTGCAGTATTGAGTCCCAACTAGAGTCCCGACAACGACAATAAATATAATATATATTGTTGTTTTCTTTTCAATACATTGTAACGGATTACAAGCCCCCCCCCCTAAACTTACCGTCCCAGTGCCGTCGGGTTGACTTCACGACGGCCCATGTTGTTACAGAACTTTGGCTGTTATGCACCCATGAGTTACTTGGAAATAGTCTTAGTGCAATATTTTCCCGTCGAGTTTTGCACACGCAGAGGAGCAACTTGTGTCGAGTTTGAGCAGGCGACGACAGTGCTTGACAAACACTGCATCTGTCTTATCCCGACTGAGCCGCGTGATGGTATTGATTTCGTAGGAAATATTCGCGAATCGCAAATATTATTCCACAACGAAATGGTTTTAGAATTATTATAATAATTATTATCGTTCGATTTAATATATCTAATCCGGTTTTATCTAAAATGGCTGTGTTGGATACTGGATTTCGGGGATTATTTTTTTTTTTTCCAGTGAACGCTTAACACTTTGATTTAAGGACAAATCGAATTTGAGCTACTTAAAACGCATACAGAGAACCAAAATATTATACAGGGACCGATGACATCGATGAAGCACTTTATATAGATTTAATTATTAGAATTAATAGAAATAAAAAATTACAAAATTATATCGTTTGTTATCACAACACAATTTCGAGACACGTAAATTTATACGCTTATATATATTATGATAACAACAATAATATTGGTTGCATTATGATGATTGCAAAATTATTAAGTACTTAATCAGATTTTTGCATCGTACGCCTCGCAAAACCACTAACAAATCGAATTATACGAGTCGAGCGTGATTACTGATCCGTGTGATATATCTATATTATAATATTTGACGACGACAATGATTGAACATTGCTTTTGAAAAACTATTCGGTGAAGATTTCGGCTTACTACGACTGCAGTTCGCTGCTCTCACACTATTTGTTTGAAGTTGTTCGCAGAAGTATAGTAGTTCTGAGCTCAGCAGGTTTTCGCAACAAATTAACCGTTTACAGCGAAAACTTGTTTTCGGCGTATTTTAATATCGGCTATGACGGACGAGAGGGAGAGAGAGAGAGAGGTGTAAAACTTTTAGAGATATATTTTTTTTCGACATTCCGAGAGTCGTTTTCTCGCTCGTAAAAAAACTTGTCTGTATCGGCGCCGCGTCGTACACTTTTCGAACACGACCATCGATCTCGACGTTATTTCTCCGCCGTCTGTTTATAAACCGTTTTGCGTCCGGTCGCTGTTTTATCTCCGGCATAATAATCCCTGGCAACTACGGGTTTTCGAAATACGCGATAAGTACGCCGACCGCCCGCGACTGCATAGGAATCCATACCATGTTGATATAATATTATTATACTTTACGTTTGAAATTCGAAACATTCGCGCCGCGTGCGTCCTCCGTCGGCGGGCACGTCGTTCTAAAATGCGATCTGCGCAATATACGGAAATTTACGATCGTTGATAATGTTATATTATATACATAAATTGTACGAATATCTAATATCTACGTATGCTATCGAATACACGTGGCGTACATTTATAACGCACACAATATCATATAATAACAATATGTACACGATGGATCGAGTGTGTTCCGGTTTCAAAAGCCGACCGACATCGCCGTTTTTGGTCGTTTTATTTTTAACACATTATTATAATAATATATAGGTACTACGCGCGTGCATTAAATTCATTTTTTCTTTGCATAATCACGAATTATTCTTTTTAAGCGTTACTTGCTTCAATAGCCATTCTTAACAGTATGAAATCGGTCACTAGTATGCAATTACCAATTGTATATCATTCGCAGCGATGATTTCATAATGCAGTGAGAAATTTGCGTCTCTGAAATTCAGGACAGCTTTACGTCCTCACCTATACGTCATGTTATAATATTAGCTCATCGAAAATGAGATGAAAAATAAACGTGTCGTTATGTGAAATTATTTAACTTTTTTTTTGTTCATTAAACCAATAATATTCACTTTATGAATATATTATAATATCATCGTATAATTATACACAACAGTTGTATAATATTATAGACCGAGTATAATTCGGTTTCTAAAGCTCGAAAGTCGACAGCGGTCACTGTATTTGGCCGTTTCATTTACAACATATTTGGTATACAGGTGTCTTTATATACATATATACTATGCACGTTAATCTAATGTGCTTTGTTTGCATTACAAGGTTATTCTCAGTATATGAAATCGGTGATTAGCGCCATCTCCCTTTTTATATTGTTCGAGGTGATTTTAAAACGTCGTGAGTTATTAGTCTCCGAAATCCTTATGATTTACCTACGTCATATACATAGTATATTATACTAGCCCGTCAAAATCGAGATGAAAATCGACGAGTCGTTATTTAAAATTGTTTTCTTCAAACCAATATAATATTGTGAATACATCTGACCTACATATTTATAACGCGTATAGCATATATTTATATCATATACGTGTACGATAGATCGAGTGTATTCTGGTTTCTAAAGCCAAAAGTAGACCTCCGTCGCTGTTTTTGGTCGGGTCTGATTTTATTTATAATATATGGGCATTATACGCGAGTGATAATAAATCATTAGTTTATGGGTTCCTTGCTTTAATAGCCATTGTCAATAATATGAAATCGGTGACCAGTGCAATTACCAATTTTACATAATTCATAGTGATTTCATGAAGTCGTGAGTCATTTGTGTTTCTGAAAACCCAAAGATGTACCTACGTTATAACATATATAGTTACTCATAATATTATAGTAGTCCGTTCGAGATAAAAATAATGAAAGAGTCAATATTTATAATTATTTTACATTTTCCTCGCTAAACCAATTAACACAATTTCGTAAACACAAAACTGTTAAGATTCTTTTTCACATGTACCGATATAATAAATAATATTTAAATTTTGTTTGGTTTTTTAAATACATTTATATGTAACCCAAGAGCTTGTTATTAATATAATAACAAGTTTGATCGAAACATTATGTTTATTAAATTAATCGATCTCGACGCACACAACGAATATAACGATTACCATTAATAAACTTTGCGGTTGCGTTCGACAAATCCATTATACACAGGTTGAGCATAAATTGGTTATAGTTACGATCACACTAATAACACCTCTATAATTACAACATTCTGTTTAGCAAGTTAACCACCTCGGGTAACATTTTAGAGTACCCTAATTTCATTGGGTATGAATAAACCTATTCATGCATTTTCGAACATGGGCACAATCGATGATGATACACTTTGTGGATAACAAGTATCTATGTATTTCGCTGTTATTAAACTTTCAATAAACAAACTTATACTGTACAACTAATCATCAGACGAAGCATTAAAAGTTTTACAATATATTATAATTTTGTTATTGTTATTATTATTAGCGTGTCATAGAATATATGTGCACGTGTTATGAAAAAAATTCAATAATATTTCACTCAAGGGTGCATAATAATATTGGAAATCCGATTTTTCAATGGTTCTCGAGAACTGACAAACGAAACGAGAAGGTGATAAATCTTACGAGGTCGTTCCAAACAGATTCTTGTTTGTATTCCGGTAGGCACTATAGGTTAGGTCCTACTATAGCTGTACATGAACACCGTAGTTTAGAATCAATTTAAACCCAAATATCTATCGTCTATCGACATCCCTTGCCCAAAATCGAGTAAGGTATAAGTATAAATATGTATGATACAGTATATCGGGTGGTTTATACGCCCGAACTGTCTTACAGCGACGGTGGCATGTTCATTTCGTTCGTTTAATCTGTGACGATTTAAAACGCGGAAAAATATCCATACGAAGACTTTAAATATGGACCGTTGTCCATAGTTGTAGGTAGCTCGAGAAAGTATTAGTTTACGAATGAATCATGGCAAATGCATTAATTCCATAATTTTACTGGGGTCGTTCCAAACTCTATCGAGTGAATCGTACAAATAGTCAGTAGTCACTCAGTCGCGGTCACGAGAGTATAAGGACGCTTCTAAAACGAGTCGTATACAATATATCGTATAGTATTACGTAATAGTAATTGCATACGAAATGTGACTAGCCATTAGTTAATTAGAATCTAATTTGACTAATCTGTGTACATAAACCTACCTTAGACATTTATTTTCGAGCACCGCAATACCCAGTAATATTAACCATCTAATCGATATTGTAGATAACACGCACTGTATCCAGTATTATGGTTTATTGGTATAGGAATTATTACCACGGTACAATCGCGTTACACGTATTCTGTTCGGGCGAAATTAGGTATCCGATGTTGACGTTTTCATTACAGCCAATTGACTTTACCACACTCCGGCTCGGCGTACACGCGAGAAACAGTTTTCTGATATTTTAACCGCGGCGCAGAGTCAGAGTATAATATTGTAATGGTTTAATGGGATTTTGTGCGAAGCTTGGAATTCTTTTTTGAACATTACACCGAACACGTCTTTACCCGAAGTCTTATTTCGCGCGCACTTACCTCCGATATACACGTATTTAATTTTGTGTTTTAATTTTGACGCGTTTCCATTTTGTTTTCGAATTTCGAACGAGAGCAATGCGATTGGATTAAAATCTCTTTTACGTTATATATTACCATTATTGTTATTAATTCGTATAATGTTATTTTATACCACCGAAACGTGCTGTACACCGTACGCTTCACCCGGGGAGTATAATATGCTTTGATAATATTATATAAACGGATGAGTAGCAAACCCGTTATTCAGAGTTTTTGTCACTCAGCTCGTTCTTGGAGAAATCCGATACCGCCGCTGCAGCTCCCATACAACACACATAATATTATATATATTTTGTAGAGCCGGTTTTTATAGTTTCACCGTATTATATCATTCGTGAAAGTTCGATGCGACGAATTTAGATTTAACTGAGCGTTATTCTGCTTTTGGTCCGTTAAATAAAAAATACAACTGCACTCTTTTTTTTTTTTGTTCTGTACACATTTGAACACGATATAATGACAAAAATTCACTGCACAAAACAATCATCACCTATTGTAATAATATATTATATTTGTTATCCAATCCTTGAACCTGTAATTTTATCAGTTAAAATGCATCGAAATTCGTGGAACTTAAAAATAAAAACCAATGATTCCAATAGTTTTCCCCACCGCCCTGTGACTTTATGATTCACTGCAATCGTTAAATTGAAACATTCGTGTACACATGCATAGACATTTTTTTTTATGGGAGTTTTTATTGTAAAGTATTATTGATCGCGATCGCATTGTATACTTCCGCTGTTGGCCGTATTAAATTACTTATCCTATACACATTAAACATTAATTCCTTTGGCATTCATATCCGATTCTAAGGTTTTTTCCCCGTCTGACCGTTAAAAAATTGTTTTTGTTTTTTTCCGCAACGCATAAATAAAACTGATCGAAAGTATAAAACAATATTGGATCTAGGTAATCTTCCGTTTTTAGTGGCAGTAAAGTTTTGTAACTTTTCAAGAACCGACGTCTCTTGTAAGCCAAGATTAATAGACACGAGCTATAGTTTGAATGTTTTGGTCTGCTTTACTTGTCACTTTGATGGGATGTGGGTGTGAGCGCGATTGGGTTTCCAGTGACCTCATATATGCATGGTAGAACTTTGATCGATTAAAGGGTGTATGTTTTTTTTGTAGCTTATATGGTAGAGGTGACACGCAATACAATTCAGTTCATCGGATAAAAGAAAAAAAGATATTTTAAAGGTTTTTGCTCACACGGTTAGATGGCTTTTTTTGTTTTATATTTTTCCATGTTTCTCGTTCATTCTTCATAAAAACATAATGACTGTAATGTTTTATGTGATACATAAATAAATACACCTATTGTGTTTTAAAAAAATCTTTTATAATTTCTAATGTCACAAACATTAAAAAAAAAAATACAAACTCTGTGCCCGGTAGACTCGGGTCTACATACATTATCATCAATATAATTAATTCCGAATTTCCGCATAATGTCTAAGGCAAAGACGTTTTACACATTTCCGTATTATTCTAAGCTGCAGTGTATGTAATAACTAAACCTTTGAAAATATATTTTTAACTCGTAAAATAATATGTGATATATAGTCAAGCAAAATAGAAAAATGATTTTAAAACGTTGAAATATGTATGTAATAAAATATGTGTTGTTTGCAAAAAAAAAAAATAGTTGTGATGATATTACAAACTGTTATTTCTAAACTTGAAAATGTTTGGAAAGTTAAATAATTTGTTTTATTTTGTTCGGTACCACTGAAATGTACGATATTATATTCCTAAATAAGAAAATACTGTGAACAGATTTTTTTGTTTACTGTGAATACACCGAATGTTTCGATTAATACTTAAAAATAAAAACGAATAACGCTGGTCAACAAGTAATTATTATCGGAAGAACACTTTTGTTTGACGTTAGCTATAAAAAAAAACTTTATTATCTGTTTTTGGTAATCCGTGACAATTAATAATCATAAATATTTTGCAAAATGCAATAAAGTTTTTATTTTATAATTTTATAACATTGTTTATATTAAAAAAATGTTTAAAATATATTCAAACTATGATTGCTTACATTGTTAAAGGATTTTACAATAACAATATCGTTAAAACTACAAAAGTTATATAATATATCGCAATGTTGACTCCAAGCATCGTGTTTATTAACTACTTTTATCGATAATGAATAGCTTAACAACGTTTCGAATTGTTATTTTCTATAATATTCATGCAGTAAAAATATAAACAATATATATGAATGAACGAGAACATTTTCCAATATATTATTGGCCAATATAAAAGATATTTAATGTTCTAGCAACGATCCAATTAGTTAAATGAATTAAAAACAACAATACAATATGGTCAATATGGTACACAATACACATATTATCATACGATAATTATTTGTTTTAATTTTTGTAGTAAAAATATAATATTATATAATATTGATAGATTATAAAAAAATAATAATAATAGGCAGCAGTAATAATAATCATAAAAGGTGATTGATTGAAATGTTACGGTTGAATATATTTTATAAGATAAATGAAAAGTTGGTTTAAAATATTTAAAAAATAATTAATGGTTAGGATAAGGGTTTTAACTTTCAAGAAAAGAGAGTATTAAATAATAATTTGATTTAAGCAGTTAGATTTGTAAATTAATGTGATCATAACTTTGCAGTGATTTTCATTTGTTAATATATTTTGTAATTTTAAACTCAATAATTCAATGATTTATAGCATATTTTATTATACATGTGAGAATGTTAACTGCAATTAAAAGTTTTTGTTTTAAATGCTATACTAAACTTTTTTCGATCTACAATAGATGAAACGTATGAAAAATAATGAGTTAACTTTTTGACATAAAATTTATGAGTTCATCTTTGAAAATTTTAGGAAATAATTTATTGATACTAAGTATAGTGATTTGAGAAGTTAATTACTTGACCTTGCAATAAATTAACAGCACATTGGTCTATTGTGTGTACAAATTGTTTGTTAAATTTTAAACGTAGACATTATATATTGATATAGTAAATGTATTTACTTTGTTCGAATTGGCTAACTAAACGATGTTGTCGAACATCGATTAATGTAAAACAAAAATAATATGTACGGATTATTGATTTCAATCGTCAAAATCCGAAATCGTGGCGTTTCAGTATTTTTTTTTTTTTTATGAATTCCGCAAAAAAAATGTAATACTCTCGTAGTATAATAATATTATCGTGTTTAACACTAAACTAGTTTAAGGCGACCGGTTCCATTATAATTTTGTACACAAAAATAAATAAATATGAAAAATAAAGGAAAAATGATCCTGTTTTGTAGAACTGACCAAGTTTGGTATTTTTTTTTTTTAACTAATAGAGGGTATTATAATACAGGCCGCACCGAACTCCGTTTTTCAATATTTTAATCGCAAACTTTATAATATGTCTTTAAAAATAATACAATTTTAAGCGTTGTTTTATAAAGTAATTCGTATTAAGTAATATAACATATCCTATCAAATTGCATAGAATTTGAAAAACTGGCACCGAGCGCCTTAAGTAAGAAAATAGTTAGGGAGTTGTAACAATAATATTACTATACAATTTTAAATGTCCAGTACGATAATATATATACTAAACAATTTACACGGTTTAGACTTAGTGTAAGGCGAGAAATTAACTATCACGAGTTATTCAAACAGGTCGATTTTGGACTCGTGTATTATTCAACGAACCGAGTGCAAAATATGTGTGCCAATTCAGCTATGCATTTTTCAATGGCGTTGCCTTTGATCATTTTCCACGCATTTAGCGCAAAATTATAATTAAGAAATATTATAATTATTGACACTAAAAATATTAAATACAAAATTATAATATAAAATTATAGGCCGCGGATTGAAGTTTTTCCTAGAAATTCCACCGTTTTCCGTTTTGTAAAACGTAATAATAATATGAAAGTGCTATACAAGTGATAAAAAGACATATTTTAAAAGTTTTGTCGCTGCAAAATATTTTCCACCCTGGGAAGCAGCCACGCCTGCCCCGCTCACCCTCCTCACCAACCTTCGGGCGGCACCGCGATACCGCGAGTGATACCGCGACGGAATGTTATTGTGGACCGTGTAGACATATTATTATTATAAAGAGGCAGAGAGGTTAACCTATGTATACGGTCATATTGTTTTATTTGATGTTTTCCTTCGCCACCGATACGCGTATTGCGTGCAAACGATTATAATATTATACAATATAATTATAATTACATTGCACGACGTTTCGCGGACGACGAGGTCGTCTCAGCTGCACACCGGAGCCCCCCCCCCTTTTTGGTCCCGTAATGATGTCACATTGACAAAAATAATCGTAAACGTAACCCGCACGGCTTTTGTAACCGCACCACCCCACGAAAAATTCCTAAACCCGTCACTGACGTCGAGCACTGCAGCGTATCGTCCAGAAGTTAAACAAGTGGTTTGCTAATTATTTCGTTTGTTATTTTTCGCTCTCATTTTCGTGCAGCATTATTCGCCCCAGCCAGACCCCCCCCCGCGACCCACCTCAACCGCATCAGTCGAAACCCACGTCATGTATAAGGGATGGCGTGACTCCAGCATCATACTGCACGTCTATAGAGCAGTCTTTTGGTCGTCGACGGTAACTATTCACTGCCCCCCCCCCCCCAAACCATCAACTCGGCAAATGCATTACATTTTATCCTCAGTACGTATCATCACTGCAGCATCATGGTCTCATCACTCTCTCCACGAAATTTAATAATAATTTATTTAATCTCGTCCGTTTTTCCTGTTCCTCGTCCATCTCCTCCATCACTTTTCATAATATATTACGTTGTCGGCGGTGTTCGCGAGCCAGCGTGTCTCTATTATAACCTATCCAATACAACACGCGTTCAGGTGTTGGCGTACTATGTATTTTGTACTATCGTCTTGACGGACAGCCACCCGGACCGCACGCGCACCAAGTGTGAAAGACATTGAGTAGGCACCTAACTATAATATCTTTGTATACTATAAATTGTATGCGCTCTCTTGCCGGTCACTTTTTGCGTGTCGGATACAAAATATGTTTATCTCAGAACATTTTGTGCTATTATATATACTTACATAAAGTATACATTATAAATATAAGTTGTATAATATATTACTTATTAATAGTGAATATTTATAATGTCAACTATCGAATAATTGTAAAACTTTAAAAGTCACTTAAAAGTGTTATATACTATTGTATACCTATATTAACAAGTCAAAATAATCAAAGTTTTTTAAATGTACAGGTTAAGTAACAATAACCAAACATTTCTTTGTGTTAAAATATTATTCTAATAAATATTATATCATCAAAAGTAAAGTAAAATGTGTATAGGTAATATTTAAGTAGGTATGTCAAAATGACAAATCAAAAATTATATCTGAAAAAAATCGTCAGTCGGACAAATCGTCTATTGTAAATATTTTAATAACTACAACACCTATGTATAATATTATATAAAATTTAAAAAAATTTAAATTTTTTATTTATTTTTTTTTTTTGATGCTCGTTACATACATTAATAGTTTATTATTGTCATCAGCTTTGGATTTTTGTCCCTCACAATGTCTATTGTCACATTCATCCAATTGTATTTAATTTGTTGTTGCCATCGTGACGATGTGACAGTAGTTGTCGTCTTAGTGAAATGCATTTCAACGATAAACGCAAACGAAAATTTGATCAACTTCGGTATCGCACTTGGGAAATTTACGTCATATTATATAATTACATTTATGTATTGAAAATATTGTTGTCGATAGACATAACAAATAATAACCCACGATTCAGTCCTATTTGGATACTTAGATTTTCTTAATAATATTTAAACTTTATAACATTTTTAATAAACTTAGTCATGACTTCTCAGGCTTGTTTATCTTATATATTTAATACTTTATGTACAATCTAATAGTACAAAGTGTCCACGTTCTCCAATCTAAACTTTTGCCGTACACGAAGTGACCTATTACCCTTCTTGACATCCGCAGCTCTTGTGTTGATTATGTAATAATTAGTCATGCAAACAAATCGTTAGCATGGCTTTGGTTTATACTGTCGTACTAAGTTAGTGTGAAAATAGTCCGGGAATAAGTTCTAGGCCTGGATTTTTTACAGAGGAAAGAAGTTCCTAGGTATAAGAGTTTTAAAACACACGTGTAATACCAGAACCACGGCGAAATGGTCGCTTAGATGCTCCCCCTCCCCTACCACGTGTATTAGGACGAATCGGAAGCTGGAGACCAAGGTCACGCGAAATCTTTATTCGCCTATTGGGAAACTACCCATATAATAATATACTTAACATTAACTTTTCAAAATATTCCAATTCGACACATACGAGGCGAGACTATAGTAATATATATTATACTTACCTATAGTATTGACTTTCGCGCGTTACTTTCTACTTTCTATGTTATTTTCGTCTTGTTTCCCAAGCGTGAATAAAATAATATGCAGGTTTATCGTCACAACTAAAAGCCGTCCGGCGTTTAGAGTTTTAAATAATCAAAAACAAATAAATAAGTATAAAAAAATAATAACGAGGGATCGGTGCGACGGCGCTCGTGAAGTGTTCGCCTCGCCGCTTCACAGTGTTGCTTTGCTTACCGTGGTCAGACACGACAAACGTTTTAACTCTGGTCACCGTGACCGCTGTAATTATACCAACGACGTTGTAGTAGTCGTGTTACGCCAGCCCGCGTGCACCGCGAAACCGTCTGCGCAGCATCACGATATTATATAATATTATTATCATACCTAATAATACACGGTGTACCGCGGCGGTGTTAAACGACTATACGGACTCCCGCTCCGTCGACACGTCTCGACGTGTCTTCTAGGCCCGTACCGGCGTAAACTGTATCGCCCCCCCGTCGCGTGAGGTTATGGGGGGTGGGGGTGGGGTTGGAATTGTAAAACGAAAAAAATTACACGGAGGCGGTAATGATAATTTAACACTATATTATAATAACACAGCGTAATAATAATAATACATAATATTATAACACTGTTACGTATATATTATTATAATAATAACACGACAGCTCGGCATGGGAATGTTTCACGCGGGGTCGGCGAGGTGGCGGGAGAGCGTGTAATAAGCTGCAAGGATTTATTTTTTAATTACCCCGCAAAGTCTATATATGCGTATATATATATATATAGTAATATTACGGTATATATACTGTGAGTGGGTATATCATCATGTTATCATGCCGCGCGGGGGAAAGTTTTTTTTTTTTCCCGTCATAATATGTTTTCACGAAACTCTCTCTCCGACGCCGCAGCCGGTGGCATAACTGTTGTGCCGTATCATATACCGACGGTATAATACCCCGAACACGGGTACATCATCACGGTACATCATGGTATCGCGTGATACGGTACCGCGGTCGCGGTCGCCGCCACCGATGACGTCGCCTCCGCGGGAACGTCTGGCGCGCACTATAATAATATAATATAGTTTATATTCGCGGTTAACCGCGAGACGAGTGCGCTTTTTGCCGACGAGCTTTTGACTCGACGACTGTGTGCGGCAGACGCAATCATAATGCTCCCGCGGCATGACATTCTATTAATATATTAAATGGTAGGTCGCGTCTCGAGTGTATATATGAAATATAATATAACGTCGACCGCGAGCGAGAGGGGGGAGGAGGAGGTGGGGCGGCGATGGCGAGAGAGAATAATAATAATAATAATAATAATAATAATAATAAAGCACATCTTACACGACGATGGTTTTTGCCAATCGAACAGAGTGAAGTCGGAAGGAAAAAAAAAACCGATATGACTGAATTACTGCGGCATGACTTGCGCGCCGTTTGAGGGCAGGACATAGGAGGTTCGGATGAAGGACCGCCGTCGAGTTGAAACGACAAATTGTTTTCATTCCGTTCAAGTTTTTTTTTCTCTCTGTATACGCAACGCATCTCAGTCGTTTGATTAAAAGACACTCGGTGACATTTTTTTTTTTCAAAATTTCGGGTTTTTTTTTTCACCGTCGTACATAATATTAATTAAAATATTTTCTTTGAAACCCAGCACTTTATATAATAATATGTTTTATCAACTACACGAAAATGCACGTCAGATAAATTTTTTTCCGCCGCACTATGAAACTTAGAGAGAGTAACTTGTTAGTAGAAAACTAGGAACGCCGCCATATTGCAGTGATGGTGCTCGTAATCTCCTATTCAAAGCTAGACACTTCGGACACGTGGTGATGTAGATACCAGACAAGTAACAACAATACATGTATTTATGATACAGTAATAACTATTAAAGAAAAAAAATATAATAATAGCAACTCGTGTTTTCCGTTTAAAATCTCAAAACGTTATTATTTCGACGACGCTTATGATAAAACAGCAACTTTGACAACCACTCGGTGACTTTCATGATTTTTTAATATTACTTGGCACAAGTCATTTAAAGACATTTTAAGTGAAAAAAAAAAAAAAAGAATAAAAGTCTCAAATTAATATATTTTACCGAAAAACATAGAATAACCACTGCATGGAATAATTATTTTTTAATAAACTGGGTTGAAATATATTTACATATAATGATTAAACTACCTATATAAAAAAAATATTTTACGCAAATGTTAACGAAGCGTGTAAAAAATGTTGATTTATGATGATAAATACACATAAAAAAAACCACTTGTTTTATAATTTATAATTTATATGTAGGAAATATAAATTACACCAATTATTATCTATCAATTAAAGTTATAAATATAGTATGATATTATTACATTTTTATTTTTACTATAATATTATACTATTGTATTATGAGCATAATGAAAGTAATCATAATATAATTATTATTAAATTCTATAATTATAATATATTATAATGTAAGTGTATGTAAATCATACTGCCACACATTTGTTTTCAACAAAAACAATACGATGGCAATAAATTAATGATCGTCACTAAAATAATATAATTTGTTTACTAAAGGTAAAATTCAAGTCGTGTAAGTGAGTATAATACTATTTTATGGACTTTAACTATGGTAAGCAAATAGGTATTGGGTTTAGCTTTGAGCATTGACCGTAAAAGAATAGAAAATCTATTAGTTTCATCGGTACCTATATAACATGCCGGAGAATTAAACATTTTGTGGCCAGATTTCTTTTCTCATACAATAAATAAAAACGTCTGCCGTTGGACGATATCCAATAAAAAACGCTTGTGTCTGGTGACTTCAAGTAAAAAAAAAAGAAAAGTTTCCACTCTAACAAACTGGTTACTGAGGGCGAGAGTACACGCTGTATAATAATATTATTACCACAGCACAACGCAGTGAGAATTAGCCGTAATAGTGTATCGTTCGTCGTCCATGTGGAATCATTTGAAAAGTTCATACTCAGCTCAAAACGTGTCGATATCAAGACTTGAAACTACTCGATGAGGAGTAAACAGTGTGTTTACCTTTTTACCTTGACCTCGTGTCCTTATTGATAAATTTAATTATTAGAAAAAACAGAAATGTTTGGTCTTTGGTGTATGTACCATCAAATACTATACTTTAGGCATCTAAAAATATTACAATATATCAATACACAACGATGAACGATCTATAAATAAAGATTTTGTACAATTTGTATTATTTTATTTAAATTTGGCATAACTGCACATAAAGTAAGACGAAAGAAGTATTTAAAAATAGTATTTGATTTTAAATACAGATACTTTCAAAAAAGTATTCAAATACTGTTCCTAAGTACTTTTTTTCAAATGTATTTAGAATACGTATTTGAGTAGGTACTTAAAAAGTATTTGAATACTTTTACTCAAATACTTTTACTCAAGTACTTTACAAGGCTGCAGAATTTCCATAACTTTTCTACTATACAGTGCGATGCACCAATCATGCGCACCCCTTTTTTTTAAGTTTATAAATAATGAATGATAATTATTCAAGTTTTGATTTTTGAAATTATTAAGTTTACTTAAATACCATTTTTAATAATATGTGCCATAGCCCCCATACTACCCCTCCCCCACACACACTCACACAATAACAATAGAATGTATAAAATCTCGATAAATAATTATTTTCTATGGCTCATAATATTAATCATCGTCGTTTAGAAAAGTACAAACGTACAATTGTAATTAACATAATAATATCATAATCGTAGGAATATCACGGAAAAGAATCTAACATAAAATATCGAAAAAGCAGATATCTGGGATTTGAGAAAAAATTGCATCTATTGCTCATAATATCATAGTCGGTATGCATAGTCGGCATGGCGTTATATTCTCACAGCCGCCTACACCCGCGTTTACAAGATGAAATATTCGTCCGACATATTTTTTGATCGTGGATGGTTCGGAGTGGAGCGTTTCTTTAAAAGCTAATTTCGACTGCGGACGAATCATTGTAAACCTATGTGTAGGAGCTGCAGCTGCAGTAATTATTATCAAGACATAGGTAGCGACGGGCCGCAGATATGATAGAAAGTCGAATGGAAATCGTACGCGACTCGGAACGGTAGGTTACCACGCGATTGGTAACCTACAACGACGGTGCGGCGGGATCAGGGATGGGTTGACGTGACGCTTTCTCTATAGTGGCGAGATTCAAACCCACGCCGAAGAATATTATTATGCGGAGTGTCTGCTCCGCGACGCGTGTAAGACTTGTTAGATATTTAGATTGATGAACACGCACAAACGCACACAAACAGCAAAAATATGTATTATACGTGTATATACATGACGTTATGTGGCGCTTAACGCTCGAACTACAAAAACGGAATGTCGTAACGATTTGCCGGTCGTGGTGTTGTGACGTCAGTGTACTTAGAAGTTTTAATGCTCCTCGTCACCGCGACGAGCGAACAAACAGCCGACTGATCGGCAGGCCTCGGCTAGAACTAATACCGTATCGTACATATTATTATAATGTATAGAACAGAATATAATATACGAAACCCGAGTGAAACGTTGACGGGCGAATATAGCCGACGGTAATTATGTATTATGCATGTTGTAATACGATGGGCGCGATAATATTATACATATATACAATATATATATATATATGTATGTATGTATGTATATAATATATAGGTACACTCTGCGAAGCGTAAACCGAATGCGTCGCCATATTTTGATGGAAACAAAAAATGTACACGACATCAGCTGCGGTATTATGACAACGCATTGTAAACCGCCACCAAATGGTATAAAGAAAAAAAAGAGTGTGAAAACAATTGACATAACATCATATTATTATATTAACGTCATCGTATTATATATGTTATAATATTATGTGCCTTCTGCGTTTTCCGCACTGCGATAACGCGTCGTTATCAGTCAACGAACCAGTGCTAGAAATGGTGAGGGGGATTACGCATGGGGACGGATAGCTCCTCTGCAATTTTTTTTTTTATATTTTGAGAGCATCTAACTGTTTTCATTACAACGGGGAACGGGACGTTTTATTTTGTTGAAATAATATTGTAATTCTGTAACAGCGAATTGGTTTGAAAAGACCGAAACTAGTCGATTTGTATGATGGTTGGACCTGCAGTACAGAGGCCTGGCTATTTTAGGGCTCTGTTTAAATTAATTTGTAATTTTTGACGACATTTCGATAGGAATACTTAATTTATATAAAATAATATTTTATGATATAAGACACCCGTATCGATTTTAACGGGTTGTATTTTATTGGACGACAGGGCTATCAAAAATATTTAGAACAGTAAATTTGATGGGAAGGGGTGTAATATTATCGTTATTATGATAATTATATTATAATTACATATTATTTTATACGTGCCGACTGCGTTTTCTGCACTGCGATAACGCGTCGTCGTCGTGAAACAATTATTGAACAGTGTATAACATTCATTCGGCTCAAGCAGAACATTATATTATTGTGACATTGTATCCGCCTACATTATATAGGCATACAAATGACTGTAATATACGAGTATCGGTCGAAAATTAAATCGTTTTCGAATATAATATTGTCGGCGCAGTCGTCCTCCGACCGGGACTTGATGGATTGCGGAATTCACGGCGATAAAATAAATAATATAATAACATCACGATTCTCACCGGAGTTACCACTGCACCTATAATATATAAATAATAATACCAGAATAAAGCTTTTAAAGTACTTGGTTTTGCGACAGGGACGGCTTCTGATTTAAAAACCGCTGCTAAAGCACTTATTTATTGCGCCGTTGGTTCGTCCGATTCTCGAATATGCATGTTATAATAATATTATTCATGATGTAGTCCGCATAGTGGCTTATAATACCACAACGACGCTTAGAGTCCAAATGCATAAGATTCCATGGTTTTTTTTCCATTGTTTCCCGAACACCCTACGACTATGCGGTGCACCCATCGCTGCTGGTCTGGCAGCTACTTGATCTCAGAAGGATTTGGTAAATTAAATTCCTATATTGGTGACAGTGTGGCAAAATTGCTTCTCCTTACCTTTTATCTTTAATAAACTACACAAAGTTCCTCAAAGTCACTCCAAATCGTACACACCAGTCATTATTTCGATTTGCACAACCTCTAACTATACTATCTGTCTGCAAATAGTTAACCAATACGACGTGCCATATAATATGTTAAATGTTTAAATGTCCATACATACACGGTTATTTTATACTTCCACAGAGCATTGAAGTATTTCATATTTTCGTGCAATTATTATTTTATGCTGAAAACGTGTAAATATTTTATAGTAATAATATACACTAATACACACACACACACACACACACATGCAGTAAAAAGATAGTAATCCCCGTTTAAATTTAATAACCAAATAATATATTATAATGTATAATACATACGTTTCCAGTAATATGTTAGAATGAAGACCTCATCCTACCCTATATGCGCCAGTTGTGGCATACCCCTCGCGATCAAAGGTATACCATATCTGAATGCCTTACATATTAAAGTTACGTTCGAAACGGAGAGACGAGAAACTGGAATGTCCGACATTCTGTCAGTAGCCCCTTGCCCGGGAAACTTGAAATTCACGATAAGTGATAACCCATGATTATTAATTCGAATTCAATCATTAATCGATTGTAATAATATGCACTCAACGTAATTTAAGATAAAGTCGTACGAACGTACATGTTAATTCAATCCAGCCAATGGCCGTAGTCACCGCGAAGCTTTATTTAATAAATAAAAAAATAATAGTTTAATATGCTATTCGATTTTCTCGCCGTGACCGCTTATAATAAACGAATGTAACTACGATAATAGTAACAATAATATGGTATATAGGTATTTCGTGTTCGGCTCGAGCTGATGATGATATAATGCGCGTAACCGCCGGTTTTTATTTTATAATACAGGCGTGTCAAATGTCCCTCGGCAACAGGTAGGTGGTATCCGACGACTTTGCGGGGGCTGCAAAAAGCTAGACTGCAAACGATTTTCGATATCGCGTCGACACGGGTAAAAATAGAAGGCCCGCTGCTGTTTTGTCAGTATTTTTTTCCCCGACCGCGGACTGTCACGTTGCGAGTTGTTACCGTGTATGAGGTATACCGTCGCGCATCGTATCCACGCACAAAACGACGGCCGTACAGAAAAATATTGGTAGGTAGGTACTTGGGGTCAGGGGGAATTTGGAAATGTCTTATTTGGGTGGAGGGGTGTACGAACAAAAAGTTCAAATTATATACAGTTATAACTTATTTCAAATTTTCCATCTCAAAAAATCCATCGTTCATAACCGAACGATCAAAATAAACGTGTTTAATGGAAACATAACAATTAATTAGTTGAATTTATAGTGAAATAATATATTTTTAAATGCGATTCGTGCAGTCATAATAACCGAAAGCGTTTGCAGGGGTGTTTAGTAGCAAATACGTCAACTATACTTCCTCAGGTTTTACGACTCTTTCTGGATGTAGTGTTAATCCATCGGATCGATTTCCTCCCACAGTTGATCTCAAGTAGGTTTTAACGGGTCTCGAGCGAAGAGAACGACCTTTGAGATGCGCGTGTGGTCACCGCAGGAACGGCGCAGGTCGCGAATAGAGTTGAACGCCTTTTAATGCTTTCATAAAAACTATTATTCGCGAGTGGTAAAAATATTGTTTCCAATGCGGTGGACGGAGTCGCGGTTATATAATATATATATTTATTATAATGTGTATAGCTCGTGTTGTTTTAAAAGCGGTGGGTTTTAATTTAAACTCTGTCTGCGGCGCTCGATCGGAAAAGCAATTAACAGCGACGAGGCGGCGTAAACTTGTGTACCTATTGCTTTGCCGATCAAATAATGTTCGGATTGTGACGAGTTGTTGTTGTTTAATATAGAAATCGACGCGACGACTGATTGTCTCCGCGTCTTCTGCAGCACAGAGCGTTGCACGTCCGCCGACAAACCGTTTAAAAGTCTCGGAAAGTTCGTACCGAGCGATAATAATATAATATAATATAATATATATATATATATATTATGCATTATAGGTATATATAGGTGTAGAGTAGTGCACGCGACTCATCGCCTTCGTTTGCGTCGAAATAACGGCAAATTGTGCTGCGGTTCGAGAAATGCCAAAGTAGATCTTAGTGGAAAAAAACGTTTACGTCTCAATACGAGAATAATATTATATGCGTGTAGGTATATATTGTTATTTGACCTTAGCATTTATTTAGTTCAAATATTTTAGATTGTAATATTTCGATCGAAACGATTTTTAATTCCACGGTAATAACTGTGCAAGGTTTGTATAATATTAATTACCACTTAGTCATTTTTATATAGTTCAAGGTTTTTTAATTTTATTCCTCCAATGCGAATGCGTTATCGCTAGTCTTTTAAAAGATACTTTTTATGAGTATTCACGTAGGTATATACAGATACCTACTAATTTTAAGAAGTATTTCATATACGTATCGAATACACGGCAAAAAAAGTGATTGACTACCTGCAAATACAAATACATTAAGAAAGTATTTATAGATACTCTTTCAAATACTTTCCAATTTTTTACCTTATAAATCAACTGACCCGATTTTAACATTATGCGTTAATTGAATAATATATAGAGCATAATATATTTTCCACCGTGTATCATTTGGTGGAACTTTAAAAAACAAAACTGTTTTCTTCGTCGAAGTATTTGATCTTCAGTTGAGTTTAATTCACAGTAAAATAAATTATTATTATAAAGTGTATTATACATAATATTGTCAATTTTTAGGATACGTGATCAAAATTAAAATAGAAAATAAAATATAAACAAAAAAAAACTATTAAAGTATTTGAAAATTAATATTTTATTTTAAATACTTTGTCGAAGTATTTTTTTCCAAAAAAAAAATATAAAACACTTATTTAAGAACCTATACCTACTTGAAAACTATTTGAATACTCTTACTCCAATAATTGTACTCAAGTACTCTAAAACACTTGAACTTCTCGCTGTTATGTAGTTATAGGTACCTACATTGAAATCTCAACACGTGCAACTCGTGCTTCAACAATTACCTATTATAAAAGCATAACCGCATACCAGTATGGTATAAATATATCGGAATGAATCCTTAAACGGCACAGGGCCCACGAGATGGCATAATACGCGCATACAACCCCAAACCTTGGCACATATAAATATTATATAATACAACCATTTGCCTCTGAGATATTATAATCCGTAGAATATTAAACCTTTGTAATTACACAAAAGATTAAATAAAAAACGTCGGATTTTTTAACTTGGAAAAACATATACATAATATAATACGACGATTTTAGTACAAACGATCCTAATTTAATAGCCGAATAATATAAAAGTTTAAAAAAAATTGTGTGTACCCACCACGCATATATTTTAAAGTGTTACTCATGTAAAACATAATATGTGTACCTATATCTATTCAACGTTCAAAGTAGTCTTACTCAGTGCATACTTTAAATATTTTACAAGTCAATTATTCGATTTTATAAAGGTTTTTCCCCTCCATCTTATAATAGTATAAATGTGACCTGTAAAATAAAAAAATACCATAAGAAGCAGGGTGACATTTTCACCTTTGACCCAGTGAAGAATCTCATACCTAACAACCTTTGGGCAATTTGAGATATCTGTCCAGATATCTGTTTTTAATTTGTTGGTACACTGATATTCTGCATACCACAAGGCAATACCAGCGTATACTATCAAAAATCTAATGTATTTAAGCATTCAGTGTTTAGATAAAAGATAAAAGAAAAAAAGAAAATACTGTCAAAGTGTTACAAGAACTTATTCAGTCAATGTGCTAATCGTTAATAATAAATCTTATTAAACTATTGGATTGACGTTTATAAAAAGTGGTTGATCGACACAATTGTCAGAAAAAATAATAGAACGACGCAACATTTAACTAAATTCAAAACTTATTTTAATTGCACGTTTTCAAACAAACTATTGTATGAAAATGTACTTTCTGAGAGCAGTAAAAAAATTAAAAAAACTGTTTGAAAATTTAAACTCTATAGTGACTGGTAGTTTAAAATTAAACCCCTGATAATGTTGATAATTTCCAAGAAAAATACATTGTTGTAAGTCAAAAATGTATGATCTTTTAGCACGAGAAATAATATTTAACTTGGTATACCTATCAATTATAGTTGGTTGAATGTTTTATTTTATTACCTATATATATACTCGTGTATTATAACGTATTTTTTTTCAGATATTTTATTTTGTCAGTTTAAGTTAAACGTATAAAAAATAATAGTCCACATAGTTACTAATTTTTCATTTTTAATTGTTTCAGATGAACTTTTAAGAAAATGATTTAGATTAATTGATATGACAGCATCATCATTTTGAACCGTAAGTTTGGAATTAGTATTTTTATTGTATTTTATTTTGTAATTATCATTTAACTATAACAAAGGTAAAAGTTTACTTTAGTTTTTAATATTATTTATGGCGGTTTTTTTTTAGCAGGCTCCATTGTATAAGATAATATTCGTTTCTTTATTCCCTTCATACATTATGTATGTATAAACTAATAGCAATGCATTGTTTTTTTTTTTAATATTATTAACAATATCAGAGCGAGCACGTATAATTTATTATTTTTATAATTATTTAAAAAGCACTACATGATTTGTTTATAAAATTTCCTACTCGATATTCAATTACTAGAATTATTATAATGGTGTTAGTGGCACATGGAATAGTTTGTAGAGATGATGATATAATACGATTAATATTTAAATGACGTACCTTACTGAATTTAAAAATATATTAATTTTGTTACCTATAATTGATATATAAAAAAATCGATGTTTTCGATTAATTATCAATTAATATAATATTATTATAAATGTTTCAAGTGAAAACCAGTAGTGAATAATTCACAGAATATTTACATTGTTTAACAACATTTATTATGTACACACACATTCCGACCATTACTTAACGTCGTCATAATATCCTCAGTGCAAATACCGACTGACTGAATCCATATTATCCATCACCAACTGTACATTTCTAACTTATGTGTGGGGAATATTACTTATTTACATTTCTCGTTTGTAGGGCAGCTGTTATGCGAAATTTATTATTATTCATCGGGATTATTGGTTAGACATAAAAAGAAGGTATTATCGCACGTAATAATATTCGTATACAATACGATCGCAATTCAGATCGAACGTTTCTTTTTATAATGATTTCTTTTGGACGCGTTGATTGCGTTGTTGCAGCAGGGACGTCATAGGTATTATAGGACGTTATAACCTATTATACACTCAAATAGATAATATTTTATGCATATATTATGCTATAGCCCCAGTGTTGTAATGGCGAGCACATTGCGTATATAAACTCTGAAGCGTTTAATAAACGACCTGTAGATATAATCGCAATTGAATTTATGTACACTTTTGTTGTAGTTTTTTTTTCCTCGCATCGACGTTCGAAAACGGCCGATCGATACAGACGGCATAATTGAAAATATCGGAGTTAGTAGTAGTGGCAGAGTAGTAACAGTAGTAGTAGGTACGACCTGTGTTTATTTAGAATAAGAATGGGACGGAGAAGAAACGGACGGGAAAAAAAATAAAATAATGCCGGAGGGGAGTTCAGAAAAATTTATTACATCCATGTGTTCGGAGCAAGATCGGGATCCATTTTTTATTTACAGTGTGCCCTCGTCGAGTAAATATAAATAAATAAATGTAAAATAATAATAATAATAACAATAATAATAATAATAATAATAATAGTAGTAGTCGTAAAACGTGTGATCTGGAAATAGTACGAATTGTTTTGATATTATTTATACGTGGGTACCCGTCAAAATATGCTGTCGTCCGCCAGAGAAAAATTTACTGCCACGAAATCGAAATACATATTTTATTCCGACGTATTATTATTATTATTATTAAGTTTGCACAAGTTGAAGAGGTGTTCCAAAAACGCTTTCATACATTGTTTGAAAATCTCAGTGATAAACAAACGATATTAAATACAATAGTAATAACGTCTTCGTTGCTGTGAATATAATTCTAAGGACTTTTTTTTCTTCCACCCCCGACGACGAAGACATCTATGTTATTATAATAGTATTAAAGTCCTGCAGCAGATATTTAAAAATTTCTTTTTACAACAGACAATGATGATGGTTAGTTTAAAACGGTATTACTCCTGCGCTGTAAAAGGAATTCGCCGTGCTATTGAAAAATAAATAAAAGGATCGATTGGTATTTTTTTTTTATTGCCTTCACGTTATTACAATACACACATTCATATATACAAACGTTAGAATACGTCTCATGCTATACCTACGCGCATTTTTATTTATTGTATACCCCCATCGAAAGAGATAAATCTATGTAACATGGCTAAATAATATAATGTATAATAGTATACTATTTTTTCACAATATATATAGGTATATATTATGTTCGCTAGACGATGACATATATTTGTAAAACAGTTACCGCGTTCGCGGTGTCCGATCCGCAAGCTCGTAATATCAATTGCAAATAGTTACACGCGCACGGTATGAGCAAAGAGGAGCAGAGTGGTCGGGGCCCGAGCCAAGAGTCATAAAAATACGTAGGAATTCAAATATTGTAAAAAAAAAATGTAATTTGGTATACGATGAATATTTTCTACCGATTTTCGATTGTTAACCATAACAGTATTATAATTTAGACACTGGTCAGGATTCATTGAATAATATGTCAATATGTCATAGCGTTACATATTAATAATATTTTATAAAGAATATAATTATAAAGCATTTAAATAGGTATTTAATCTTATAAACATGAACTTCACAGCTCACATCGGACATTTTTTACTGTTAATTTGTTGTATAGATATAGGTAGATGTTATAATTTTACAATAACATTAACTCTATATCGTTTATCCGTGCCAACAAAAACAAATTGGGTATGTACTTATGACAAAAAAAAAATGAATATAGTGATGATCTTAATTGGATTGGAGCGAACACTTTTTTTTGTAAGTTCTTGTTACTTCTACGATATATCGGACCAAACTAAAGCCCGCTCTTTCACAATTGTATAAACGCTATCTGTGAGTGTGCCTATCCGATAAAATTGCCGATCGTCCGATCAAGACCTGAGATCATAATTTGTATTATAAGATTACTGGTATATCAATCGTATGAAAAATCATAATTCAATCACTAGACAGGTGGTCGGATGGAATGACACGATATTTTCACATTATCATAATATTAACGACTGCAGTTTATAGTCTATTGCGTTAAACGAATCGTCGCGAACAGCGCAATAAAATACGAAAAAATTACCTATATTATATACTCGATGTAACTGATAGTAAATACCAGTGGCGGATCTAGGATTTTTTTGATATGTAACCTATTTTTTGGTAGGTTATAGTTTACAGTTAATACGTTTAGTTCTACACGATACCTGAAATCTAAGTAATTTATAATAAGAAAAAAAAGTTCAAAATGCTGAACGGCGGGTGTTTCAGCTCCAAGCCACCCCCTCCTTAAATCCACCTCTGGTAAATATCACATCAACTCTGCACTGCACACACGCACACACACACACACGAGTGTAGGTAGTTAAACACCCGGCGTTTAATAGGTACCAGCTATATGCTATTACAAGTGGGCTAACCGAAGACGCGGTAATAACCGTACCAGATAGACATAATATACACAACAAGCTTCTTCTTAACTCGGTTGCCGGTACATATTGCACAATACTACAATAATATTATTATTATTGTGTACGGCGAGTATTAGAAGTGACTCCGTACTTTGCGGCGTGCACGCCAATATAATACTATATAGTTGTATAGCATCAGCAGCGGAGAAGTGTTTGTAGTAGTAGCAGTGGTATAGACAGTGGTGATGGTACAGGGTAGTGGTAGAAGTGGTAGAGTAGCGGTAACAGTGGTATTGGTATAGTAGTTGTAGTAGTTGTTGGGGCGGTTGTGGTAGTAATAGCGTAGGAGTGGGAGTGGGAGTAGGGAGTAGTTTTGAAGTGTCTCCGGAGAAAATGGTTTTCGTTATTATATGATTTTGTGTTTCGAATAAATATTGTGCATAAATATTAGTGCGTTTTATTCGTATATATATGCGAAGACGATTCCGAAGTAGGATCACGTTGAGAACTACACTGCGCCATTAGAGACTCTTATATCGACGATTATGATATTACAATATATAATATATATATTATGATAAAGGGTATATTCTATTGAAATAATAACCACATAATAGCTGGGTAATAATATTATATATTGTGCGTAGGTATACGATAAACGTATAATAGTTTATTTTAACAACAGACGAGCAGCAGATATTATAATATACGATGAGCTTGTTAAAAAGAACGTTCGTCATTCCTCGCCAGCGTAGAAATCATATTACGTTTCAAGCGTACAATTATTTACTTGATTTTTTTTTTTACCCAAAGACGAAAATAATTGTTTAGTTTTTTTTTTTTCATAACTGAGTAATAATATACTACAATACATACGGTTAGGTTGTATGCCGTAAAACCTCCAATCTACGTTTTAATGGCTTCTCCTGTTATTATGATCGTGTACACAAGTTAAAATAATTACCATTATTGTCATATAGTATATTATAATAGTGTGCGCAACCATTAAAATCTGTCACAGGCAGTATCAATACATAAAATATTAGAATATAACTGAATTATCGCTTAGTCCAGCGATATCAGAAATCGCGAACATCTAACAGCTGGTCGTCCGGTCCACGCATTGTTTAGTTATATTTTCTACATTTCCCGATCAATTATTATTGTTTCGGACATGATATACGCTTTTCTTTTACACAATTGTTCTGCAATGTGTACACCATTTTCTTACAATTAGCGTATAGGTACTTGAATTTTACAAACAGTCGTAGGTATAGTTACAGTTACAGTTGAAGGTGACTAGCGTAGGTAGGTAATGAATAAATTAAATAGTAGTTTGGTTGTTGTCAATTACCAATATGCGCATCGATATTGTTTTGTGATTGACTATTATACTATAATATTATCTTATTAGTGTATGACTAATTTATTTAAGATGAGATTTTTATTTTTTTTATTATTTACCAATTTGAAAATAATTTCTACCACATATTTTAAGTAAACACATTATTCTATTTTACTTTGGAAATTTACAACTAATAGTTTCGATTTAGAATGGACATCAAAGCAATTTCATACGCTATACTCACCACCTCACTATATGGCTATAGTATCGATGGGAAACTATATAATTAAATTGTGTATCTTTCGTACTATCCTAACCATTATTAATAAGAAAATTTATTTATTTTTTTTTTTTAAACGAGCACGTTGTTTTTCTTTTAGTGTTACTAAGTCGTCTAGAGTTTTTTTTTTGCGATGGTATTCTTTTTCAAAATATTGAACCAAAAGTGTTAAACAGTATATCGTTAAGCGATTATGATCCAATTACGAAACAGAAAAATTTACACTTTTCCAAATGCTATTTTATCAGACCAATGTCAACGTTGTGCCAACAGATAACCCTTACAGACCGAAGTAATTTTTTTAATTTTTTTTTAATTTAACTCAAATAACATTTCTACATATACCTTAAGTATTTCAAAAAAATATATTGAAAAAAAAAATCACCCCAGGAGAGGTCAAAACTACCCCTTCACAATCGTGAGGGTTCGGTCTAAACTACTAAAAAAATATACACAGGTTTATCAATACAAAATAGGCATGAATAAAACTTTATTTAATTTGAAACTAAATACGTTTAATTTTAACAAACTTAGGTATTAACTTTATTTAAAAGAAAATGAACATTAATAGGTACTTATAATTATTTTTGAATTTTTAAATATTATTATATTTTTTATTATTATATTATATTTATTTCAGCTGATGATAATTTTCAAAACACATTTTACCTTTGGACATACACAAAAATGTTTTACATTTTGTACACATAACTTTTGACCTACTTGTACAACCTTTGTATCTACAACTTAGAGGAGCTTTAAGGTCCATTGCTCTCGGCCAATGATGGTATCCATCGAGTCTTACATCGTCACCTGGTATAGGTGCGGGTGGTCTTATTTTTATTGGTGGTTCTCCATCTTCTTCGGTGTCTTGACATGTAGGTGGTGGCGGTGTTGCCATAGTTAAGCATTCACCAATTTCCAATCTGAACTGTAGCAAATCTTTAATTTTTTTTTTTCGGTAATTTATTAATTTTACAATCTTCTAAATATTCAAACCAACTGTTTGTTACTGATAGGTCAAGTAAGTGAAGTATAACTTTAAGTGGCCATTTTCTTGTTTTTAACCAAGTTCTGTAATATTCCATCATTTGATCAAAATGATCAACACCACCCATTTTTTCATTGTATTTTGATATCATATTAGGAATTTGTACGTCAATATATTTTTTTTGTGTTTTATCCCATCTGGACACTGTTGTTGTCGGTAAACCTCCGTAACACGTTGATGTCGTAACTACTGACTTGTTGTCTTTCCATTTCAACATAGAAATATTTTTATCATCAGATACAACTTCTTCGAAATCCCCTCTTTTCATTTTAGAATCTGCTTTAAATTGGAATTTCTGTAGACGATTCATTTGTATAGTACCGGTTCCATGAATTTTTAGCTGTACTAATTTTTTCATCAACGGAATAGTCGTAAAATAACGATCGAAAAATACAGATGAACCTTCTGGTATTGTATTAATAAGACGTAAAATTACAGCCGGTCCAAGTCCTAAACTTTTATCAGGAAAAGGCGTGGTTAGTCCTTGGTAAATTTCAAAATCAATAATTAGACCATCAGACGTAGTAATTACAAAATTTTTGAGACCAACTGGTCTAGGTTTACCTTTCACAAACTGTCTTATCTGACAACGTCCAAGAAAAGGTATCATTTGTTCATCAATTGAATAATAAGTTGATGATCGCTCAATAGATAAGCACCTGTTCCTTACAAAATCTATGAGTGGTTGAACTTTCCATAGTTTGTTATTTTTTTTCACTTCATCACTAACCAAATTTGCAAAATGTAGATTGACTCTTAATTGAAAAAAGCGATCTCGTGACATTATCGATGCAACAGGATCGTATCGAAACTTAGCACTCCAATACATTCGGAGACACTATAGCAACGTACAAATAACGAGTCGTACAAACTGTATTCGAATTCATGACAATTATAGAAATTAGTAAAATAATAATGATTACATAAAGCCGTGTAGTTAAATCGGAGTACAAATATTATGCGTTTATGAATCAAAATCGACTACAAAATGCAAATTCATGTCGTAATATCTACACGATTCAAAGTATAGGTACAGAAATGCTTTTACGTCATTTAAATGCTCGTCAAATACGGAAACTGTTTGAATGTTACGATGCCAATAACACAACGCGTGTAATAAAGACGTTGATATGGTTTTATTAGAATATATTATATTTTTGACATTTCAAAAAAAAAATTTTTTAATTTCGCCATCGCAAGTAGTATTGTAAGGTCTAAACGGGAGCTGCTATTTTCGCTACACGCCGCCGTGGCCACACAGAATGATTATTTTAACAGTCACCTGATGTAAACATCACTATGATTATTTCGAAAGTTATTAATTTTACGGATAACCTTTCTTTTGACGAAACACGTGAAATGCATTCATACCGCGTTTTATGATATTATTTTGTGTGTATACTCAACCTTATTCATTCCACCCTTATCTATATACACGTATCGACAATGCACAATATTATTATAATGTACCTACCCATACATGGGTATACTATCAACTTTTGTTTTCAGACATTTATATTTGTATTTTATAATACATTTAAACGAGAACTACATAATAACTATATATATTATGTACATTTGTAATGTAATAATCCTAAGTACAAAAATATGTTATAATTTTCTTTAAAATATACACATAATATTGTTATGAAAGTGTTGGGATATTGCACGAATAATTTTTAAATACCAACTCCGAAAAAAAAGCGATATTTAGTGAACGGTAATTTCAGAGGCAATTGCTTCCAAGATTTTTCTTAAATAGAGAGGTGGGTGGTAGCCGCCAGCCGGTGGGTAAATGTAATACGATAAACCTACTCAATAGGTAGTCAATAATGATCTTAAATATAATTAGTTATATTATATCAATACACTATTTATTATACATTAGTGCTTGGGATATTCGCAGCTTAACTGCACGATACATCAACAAATTTTGATCAAATTATGATGAGATAAAAAATGAGGCTAAACCTATCGTTTAAAAATCAAAAGTAGGTATCAATTTTAGCGACAAACATGACTATATACAGTCCTTTAGAATAACGTACGATGACGAGTACCATGATGGTTTATGGTGTTATGAATAATCAATGATTATTATAATGATGACTTGATGCCATGGGTCCCCACGGTGTTGCCCTGCAGAGATCCCGCAAAATACTTTGATTGACACAATTTTTTTACACACGCGCTATATATACCTAAAGGCTAACAATGGTTAACAATTCCGTTGCTACAAATGGAAAACAACTATATAATAATATAATACGTCATAGGAACGTAAGAACGTACTGAAGGCACTAAGAAAAGTTTAATTTTCTCGGAAATGTCGAGACTACCGAGGCCTCGGGGCAGCGTTAAGAAACAGTCACGAGAGAACGCAATAATCAAAAGTAATACGAAAACGCTTTTCTAGTAATAATTAACGTGGACGGAAAGAATAATAACAATAACAATACAATCTGGTAATGATTTACCCATTGATGGTAAAAAAAACTATTCTTGGGAGTAAAAAAATCTTGTACAATAGATTTATTAATGGACAATTACCGAACAATATTACCAAAAAAAGTGTATTTCTTATAATTATAATATTATATAATATCATTTAAAAACCGGAGCTTTTATATTTATTTTTGTTATAATATTAAAGAGATACGTACAATGTAAAAGTACAAACTTAGATAGACGACTTGAAACAAAAATAGGTACGTTTAAATCTAAGACTACATCAACTACGTTCCTGTTAACAACACAAACTTTTATTGGGAAAAAAATATATTAATATAATGTATATTAATAATTATTCTGCCATTAGCTACATGGTCATGGTATAAAATGTTGGGGCTACCTCTAACAAAAAAAAAATAATACAGTTCTTTCAATCAATATCCCTCGGGACAATTATAGTCAATAACCATGATGGTATGTTAAAAATCCAGCCCTCCACAGAGGCCTGAATATAATGGCCATCCCTAAATTAGCTTCCACAAAAAAAAAAAAACTGATTTTCCATTAAAATCATTTGATTTTCTAACTATCTTTTCTTCATCTAATAAATACTACCCGTCGTCAAAAAATAAAATGGTTCAGGGCATGTTCGTTTAACTTAATTATTTCATAAAAATAATACTTTAAAAGTAATAATTTAAAATTACCATTGTTAATATAATATAATATTGTATAAAATAATTTTAATCTTTGTTAATATTTTTATTATTATTAAAAAATAATATATTATATTTCTTCTCTGAGAAATATCAATGGAAATTTCCAGCTCTAATCAATGGCGTCACTCGTGTTATTTTAATGACTCGGGTTCCGTTAAATTTATTTACTGTCCAATTAAATTATCTTATTACTGATTGTTAGTATTTCTAATAAAATAAATAAATATAAAAAGTACAACCGATTTTTCACCATCAAAATACGTTTTGTAATAAATTTTATCGATTAGGACGTTTCCACTACTTACTGATGTCAGTATGTCACCATTGCGATAAATGTATGCGGACTTCTATATTATTAATTATAGCTTGTTGTATAGTTCATGGACTCAACTGACCTGTTGATATCTACTGTCACGTTTCGATAATTTATTGTACCTGTCGTTTAGTGGCGATATCAATAGTTATTTGTTAGTAAGTGTCTGTCAAACATTGTATCGATAAATAACCAGTTTTATATTATGGTATAACCACTCATTATATGGCGCAAAATGGGTTGAAAATCGTGAGTCATAGGATATTTCGGACGCGAAATTTGAAGAGAATTCGAAATTACTGTTCTAAGTCGTCATTTCAAAATCTACAAATTTAAAAATCTGCATTTTGTAATAATATGTATTATGAAAATTTCATTTACTAAAACCACTTCACCGAGTAGGCTTATTATACGAATTACTGTTATAATATGACATATTTCTTAATTGGACACTCTAAATATTATATTATAGTATTTTCGGAGTAAATCGTCAGTCAACAGCGGGACAGAAGTCAAATCCACCTTCCTTAGATATTATAGTTCAATAAGGGTGAATGTATAGTCTAACCTACTTAGATAAATTACAAGAAATAATGTGCCGTATTTTACATTCCTGGTGGAGCTATGAATATATTGGTTTATTCGTTTTACAAGAACTTGTATGTTTTTGATATTATTCTATTTTTGTACTTGTTGTCGTCGTGTTTCGGAGCAGTCAATTTTTCAACTTAGAAAGTAGTTGCTGCGGTAGTTGATATATTAGAGAGTAAAAACTACTAATTAGTAATGACATACTAATTTTCAAAAAAAAATGTCCAATTAATAGCTACAATGCTACATAATATGTATTGGTAGAAATATTATAATAATATTTGTATATGATAACATGTGCGATTGGTTTTTTGGAAAATATTAGTTCAACTTGCAGTGTTATTAATAAAAAAATATATTATTCGTAACATCATATATTGATATATTATACATTAAAATAAAATATCCTTAAAAATATAGGCTACAGAGTTGATCGTCTCCGCTCAGAATCGTCGTCATTCTTATGCAAAGATTTGCCATTAAAATCAAATTTAACACGTCCATTCACAACTACTCAATAACAAACGTAATAAAATATAGGTAAACTCGAAACCAACTATACAGCGGATGGCGATTTTTCTTTTCATAATATTACAGAAAAGTGTTGTACAGGTGTAAGTACTAAAAGTGTATTCCAATTATTGACGAACGTGTCGTACCTATGTGCGCATGACGTTACACGTCACGCTCGTACCTTTAAATTATTCATTAATATTCGATTTGTGACGATATTCAATTTTTAAATATTTCAATTAACTTGAACAATACATATATATTATGGGCGTCTACCTGTAATGAAATTTAATAAACATTTAGTCCTGTGTATAGTAAATTAAATTTCTTCGCTGAGCGAACCGATAACAAATTATGTAATTACCATCTCAATTAACTTTATGTACAACATACATCATGCGTATCCTCTGCACAGCAGCAGCTGTAATTTATTCCGACTGAAATACACGTTTATGGACCGAAACAACGTAAGGATTTACATCGCGAATTAATATCAATTGATTATTCGACCAAAATGCATTGCATGTCTATTATAACGGACTTGTAGTCGGTGTTAAAAATATTTATGCAATATCGCATTCGTCGACACTTGTAATTTATATATTTAAGAAATGTTTTATCATTAAAATACAATACAATAATATAATGGTTTGTTTGTAAAGTGCGGGTACCTATTAAAAGCGTACTATCTATACAATTTCAGTCATAACGTCGTGGAAAATGGTTGAAAAAATACCATAAAAAATGTATTAATTTTTAGTGCTTTGTACAACATCAAGTACAAATACGGGGCGTAATACGCATTGTTAGTTTACAATTTTCATAACTGTACGACTAAGATAGAAATTCGATAACATATGATAATACGTGTTTTTACATTATGTTAAAAAAATGTGCACATAAAATAACAACGGTCAATATAATGTTTACATATAATACTATTATGTAACGGATCGTTTTTATTTATTATTCTTAGGTACTTTTTTGGTATGAAATTGATTTTCGGTCTACGCGAAAGGTATTTTTTATTATTATTATTATAATATAGCATTATAGCGTTTTCAACCCTATAACAGTACACGTGGTATGTTACATATATGAACTGTGAAAAAACGTATGCCGTAATAATACACTTTTAGTTATGAATTTAAATGTTTTTTTTTTATTATTAAAAAAAGTGTTTACGTACTATTGAAAATGTATTAAAAACTAATAGCAGAGCGCCAGAGCATAATATTATATGATATTATTATATTATACAATAAACAGTCCATGCTATTAATACCTAAATATGTAATTAAATTAAATTGGTCACTATACAGTCATACCACTCTCGGCATAAAAATAAAAATAACATTTATTTAGTTTCTATCTTTTTATTTCGAACAGTGCTCTTGACAATTTGTATTTTTTTATATTATTAATTTTACAATTTGAATTTAAATAGGTACTTGACATTTTAAGTAAATATTAATCGCATTCAGTACCAATTATCATTATTATTATAATAATTATTATATTTTTATAAGTATTGTATTTCAAACATAATATTATTATATATTTTATTTGATAAAATGTGTTTTTCACGAACATTTCTAGTTCAAATTACTAATAAAGTATGTTAAATTGATATTTTTAATAGATACAACATTACATTGTATTCATATCATAAATTGTTTTAGGTAGTTATAGGT
This sequence comes from Nasonovia ribisnigri, assembly GCA_027563435.1. Classification (NCBI taxonomy): domain Eukaryota; kingdom Metazoa; phylum Arthropoda; class Insecta; order Hemiptera; family Aphididae; genus Nasonovia; species Nasonovia ribisnigri. The sequence goes on from JANEHU010000662.1 coordinate 49,386, forward strand.
ACATTAGGTATGTCTTTTAAATAGTTTTTTAGTTTATGAGCGGAGCTATGAATGCATTTTTTTTTATGAATGTGAATCGTTTTATCAAATGTGTGATGGTTTTGATCACGGGTTCATCGTTTTGAAGTTGTCGGTTAACTTACATACGAATAAGTAACAAGTAATATTATAACGACCCCGAAACATTAGCGAAACGAGGCGTACCACTACACTGCGCCTGCAAACACTCGCGGCGGCCAACAAATGATGTTTTTGTGATACTATTGTCATTGTTATTATTATTATTATAATTGGAATCGCGTATAATATATACACCAGAGGAAAAACTTAAAAACTTTTATCATTTATATAATATAGATGCTATAATATAAATGCGTTTCGATCTCTCCGACATCGGTAGTATACCTACATAAATATATGGAAAATATAATTCGATTACATTTTTTTTTTTTTGCCGTTATTCCATTTTTTTTCGAGCTGAGTCTTCAATATCGCGTGTACATGTATGTGTCTCTATACACGCCGTACATAAGCGGCGCGCGAATAATACAGAGACGGGCGCAGAGTCACTGCGGATTTTCGTTCCACATTTTTTTGACATATACCATTATAAAACGTTCAAATGTCTTTGTGGCTCACACCGATTATTCGGGGGAGATACTCTTCGCATACTACATTATTATATTACGGAGTCGACGAAATAATAATAATAATATTATTATATTGGCGCTATAATATGCAGTGCCGCAGTTCGGGTTTACGCGAATAAATCTGTGCGTTTGGTCTAACACGCGCGTGCATCGAACGGTTGTTTTATACTTTGCCGTTTCTGATTTCGTCGTCGTCGGCACTAAACCAAACGCGAATATTGTTTTCCAGTGGAACGATAAATCTATATAGCACATCGTATTAAATATTTGCTCCGAGAATAATAATATAACTATATACCTAATACGGCGCAGACATCTATACCCGATTTATGATGATATATTATCGGCTCCAAACGATATCCGCTGCGCATGTACGCCTACGGCCTATACGTATATACTTTTGTATATTTAACAATACATCACCTAATTGTTTTTTTTTTTTGAAAGCCCTGCGATGAAAATATAACGTTGGCGCGGTAAGAAAACTTTAGCTGAAATCGAACCGTATAAAGACGAGTAAAAAACATAATGGTAATACGTAAAGTCGTTATTATTGCGACTACTCGCGAACAAATCTCGGGACCAAAACATTAATCTGTATATACACGATTATTTCATAAAACAACAACACTATTCAATAGCAAAATTAGTATAATATATTATAGCGTCGGAGTAGGAAGTACTTATGTGGGTATGGTGGTAATATACATGATTTGATGTTGTATTTAATAACTCGAACATGAATGCCATTTTGAGTACCAGATAATATACCTACCTACCTATTATATAATATGTTACAAATATTAATTTTTTTAATTACCTCTCAACGCAACTTTGACGTGTTTGCATCAAAAATCAATAAACTCTCATAAAATTATTGTTTTACAGCTAAATTTGTTTTCCTCTTGTTCACCCATATCGTGGTATTCGGTTTATCGAGTGCCTTCCGGTATTCTATTACGCGTGGATATAATTTAGATTGTGTAGACGAGTTTGAAGGGCGATCAATTTATATATCTACAGTGTAATTGTACGAGGACCTACACAATTAATTTTACCTTCTGGTTAAATCGGTAACATGTTTAATTAATCGACTTTACTGCAGCAGAGAATATACTATATTATACCCAAAAAACGACTTTATCTCGTACAATATATAATATCATATAATATAATAGCATTGCAACAACCGAATTGAACTTATTCTTGTAAAATAATAACATTATAACGATTTCGTTTATTAATATAATATAAATTACTTTATTCTCCTTTATAAGTGATATAAAATTGTATCTGACTAACACGCAGATGTTCGTTAATCGGGTTTCTTTAAAAATACATAATATTATATGGATTGTAGGTTAATGTGAAAAATGCGCTCGATGTGTATTTTTATAGTTGTTGTATCATGCACAATATAATAATGATATAAACATTATTAATGTATTAAAACTTTTAACTAGGTTAAGTAAACATCTATGCATCGTGTAACAAAATTTTAGCATTTATTTTCTTAAACAGTAAGTTTTAGTAGATGTAGCAGAATAGAAATTATTATGTATAGGTTAGCGGTAATAATACAACTGCAGTGATAGGATCCCAGAGACAAATGTGGGTCCTTCAGCGTGTGTTGATGCGGTCACTGTGACACGGTTGGACAAAACTGCAATAAAGCGTTCTATTTTCGTTTTATTTCTATTTTTTTAAAATTATTTTGTGTGTCTTAACAGTGCGTCCGTCGGAAGCGATCGGTGTATACGACATATTATACAATAGTGATATAAATACTAAGATGAATATTTAATTGTACGCGATAATGTGATAACTGCCGTTAGATTTTTCGACATCAGTACTTCCGGTCAAATAATATTACAACGATCGCGCTTAATGGCAATTCAGTGGAATTTTAATAATATCACTCAATTTTCCCACGCGTAAAAACCGTTACACGCTCGCGCATTGTTGCGAAATAACATAAAATATAACATTATTATATTACGATATATTGGAATGAATATCATAATAATACTATCGTCGTCGTCGTCGTCGTCGTCGTGACGGAAAGGAACTATATTATGTTCTTATTTTTCGTTTTTTTTTCTTCTTCTTCATAACAGTGATATAGACGCGCATAGACGTTTTGCGCTGAACGAGAAAAATAAGCCAAATCCCTATAGATCAAATTAAATAAAAGTTCTCGGCTGACGCTATCGGCGTGCGCCATATAATAACGACAGCTTTATGGCACGGAGGGTTGTGGGTCCGGGGGTCACATAGCCTATGTTTACCTTATCGACGTTTGCCGCAAAATAAAATAGCCACTATATATATATAATACTATTATATTTATATGGCTTTACCGAGTGATTCATTTAACGTGCGCTACACTCGTTTTATCGTTAAATGTCCGTGATTTTGGAACAAACAAGGTTTTCATACAGTTTTATGCACAAAAATAAAATATATTCAATATACTATAGGTGCGTAATAATAATGTGCACATTTTCAATGGAAAATAACATCATTTTTTTCGTATACCGGCTGAATGTATAGTTTCCCGAATACTTCGATATTAGCTACCCCTATCGGATGTTCCACGAATAGTTTTCTTTTTTCTCTAGAGCGCTTACATTTTGTTAGTGTAGGAAAAGTGATTAAACCCCCGGGGGGTACCTACTTCGTGAAATACTTTGTTCCGCAATCATATTCCAAACATTCTTACGATTTCAAACCCTTATAAATTAATAAAAACTACTCATACTCAAATATTTTTTTTTTTTAGAAATGTATTACTCGGGTGTATTATATTAAGAGTATAGACAAGTAAAGGTTTGACGTGATAAATATGAAAAAACCTTAACAAAACACTACGAATAATGATTGTACGTATTATAGATTGCTCGCAAAAGTATTATAATACGGTAATACTCTAAAAGTACCTATATACGACTATTATAGACGGCTAGACGAATATGTGCAAACTTTATTAACATTTTTTTTTTTTTAAAACCATAAAACCGGCAGACTAAGGCAACGGTTTAGTGGATTAAACGGATCACACTGTATATAGGTGTGGTATACAACAGTGGTAGTAATAATAATATAGTACACCGTACCTTAGGTGACAATCGGCGAAATTGCTTGTTTTGTTCAGTTCCGTTTCGATAAACTGCGCTACGTCTTCGGTTACTAGCTGCAGCTGCAGCGCTCTCCATCCAGCTCTCGATACACGCACGAACACACCCACACACCCACACCCACCCACCCACACACACACACACACACACACACGGGCGTGCATAATAATATCGGCAGCAAACGAAGCAGCGAAACGTAAGAGTTAGGTATATTTAATATTAAATATAAAATATAAATCTATAATCGCGATACCTGCAACATAATAATATAATAATATAATAATATAGTATATTATATTGTACTACCCTGGTATTCATGTACATGTAACAGTGTGCGAGACATAATATTATAGTGTGCACAGAGAGAGAGAGAGAGGTACGTTCACACGCGTAAGTATATTATTATAATGTCACTGTGGAATAAACAAAACGTACCTATATTATAACTGTATATACACACAAAACAATAATCGATGGAGCATAATAAATTTACCGACACCGGTGCTTGGCGATGCGTTCATCTCGTTAAAATATTCTTCACGACATGACAATAATAATATTATTATCGTATTATTGTCGTAATGTGCACAGTATACCTGTATACGTATATTTTATGTACACGGGTAATGACAATTAAAAAAGTTCACGACGTTATTGTAAAACCCGTTCGTCGAGAACCCGATGATGATTACAATTATAATAATGTGCTATATGTAATATATATATCATTATGGTGAATACGACAATATGAGTCATAAAAAATATGACAGAATAATAATGATAACACGAGTAAGGAATATCGAAAAAAAATGAAAATCTTAACAACTTGATTTTTAACTCGGAAATCATTCGTGCGTTCGTCGTCGATGGTATACCGCCGTGCTTTAATTAATACATTTCAAAAAAAAAAAAGTTTCCAAACTGAACTTACAAAAATATAAACTCAATATCAGTAGGTACTAATCACATATTTGATATTGTAAAAGACTGCCTACGGTTCATTGAAAAATAACGTTTCATAGACTAAATAATAATTATCATCCGTCGGAAAAGTTACTTCTATATGCAGACTTGTATTTTTGTTGATATTCAAATTACGAGTTTTTCACGGTCTTTGATCTTTTAAGAGCAATATAAATGTTGCTGTGTTTAGTGATGTATACTCGATGTACTTACTTTGATAATTAAAATTTAACGATTTTTACAGTACGACACCTTACGTTTTAACTTTTCATAGATTCGTTTAAAACTATTTCCCGGCGAAACCTTTCGAAACGTTTTTGCAAAATACCTACATTTGTTTGACAGTTTTTAACCGTTACCAGCACTGCCTAAAGCCGTCGCCGTTCTTGAGTAAAAACTATACCATATACCATATTCTCCCTCATTTTCTTTCTCACTCGTGACTAAATTAAAATAAACAACGCACTCCTCTAATTATACATAGGCACTATATGTACATTGAGCGCACATAATAATATGACGTAAGAGTCGTTTATTCGCCTGCACGTGGGCAATGGGAATTATAGGAGTGCGATGCCTATATGCGTAAGTAGACACAGCAAAAACGCTAATGGTCGAAACGAATTCGTGTACACTTTAGATTTATTGTGTAATAAATTGGATTTATACGTTGTAAAGTCCGGCGTGGCCGCATATGCACATTATGGTCCGAGCTTGAAGAGTATCTGTAGTATATCCCTTTATTATAACCCACCTACCGAAAAATGCTAACCACAAAATAAGTCGAAAACCATACCGATAACGTCATATTATACCTGTGCTTGGATTATACGTAATATTATCAATCATGCACACTAAGACACTATACGACTATGCAGTACTTACGGCGCAGTTTTTAGATTCTGAGCGTAGAGATTACAATATGGTGCCTGTGTTTTTTTCTGTCTGTCATCCACATTTGGAATAGTAAAAAAGCTCCAGTTTTGACGTGAAAATCTTTTTTTATAGAAAAGTAAATCTAATCTATGCATTCGGGAGGTCAAAATTTAAAATTCTCACTAGTTTTCGAAAGCGTCGGGAAAACCAAGCTTGCAAATTTAACTAAATGGACAACACAAGTTTATTGAATATCGGTTTAAAAATATTAAACATACATAATGACACGGTTATTTTTCATATGCATTTAAAGTTAAATTGTTGACAAGATTAATCGAAATCCCCGAAGTTTCTCAATTATTTATTTTCAGTTAAAAGTTCATAAAAGTAGATATTTTAAGATTCATAGGCATGAGACATTTTTCTAATTTTGTAAATTATTCTCCTGTCGGAAATTCATAAACGTTCTTGTTTTCATTACTAATAAAAGAAATTTGAATAGGAGATTCACAACAAGCTATTCTACCTTTATCGAAAAAAAAAAGTTCACCGGAAAGTTACCAATGAGACATGATATATTTTTGATTTTTATTATTTATGTTTTAAATTATTCAATTTAATAATTTATACAAATATGCTAGGTTTACACAACGTCTTCGCTCAGAATCGTTTTTCGTACCTATATGCAATGGCAGCAATGCTTTATCATTGAATTCAAATACAACACATCCATTACAGTGACATGCTCGACAACTATACTGTACATCAGACTCGTGCCCACTTGTCCACCTTTTTATTCCTCTTGATTATAATTTGCATCGAAGAACCTTCATCGTTTTTTTTTACTCTACAACTTCACCTAATATTATCGATTAAATTTTAAATATCATTAGTATAAATTAAAGAAAACAATAATAATTATGTATCAGTTTTTCTATGAATATCTATAAAAACCATTCGTGATTTTTTCCTCTCTAGATTTATTGTGCAATAAATTGAATTTATATGTTATATGTATTAAGTTCGGTGCGGTATACATATATATTATGGTCCACGCTTGAAGAGTACCTATCTCTTTATTATAACCCACATACCGATAAATGTTTACCACAAAATAAGTAAAAAAACTCTTCTGAAAAAAAAAAAATATTATTTATAACCTAAGAACGGCTAGTTCTTAGATTATACATAATATTTTTTTTCTTTTTTGGACTCCTACCAAAATTAATTATAGTTTATAGTGTTTATACATAATATTATTAATACCTATGGAATATCTGACTGGTATTACACAATCAATTTTTTTTTTCTGAATTATAATTTGCAATCGTCGTATTGTTTCGATTAAGAGGATTAAGAGTTATCGCACTATTTGGTTTCACTCTCTGATCCTCTGCAAAAGAGCAAAATAATATATGTACGTTTAGTAGAACGAACCCTGTGTTATTACTTTTAATATTAGAGCGAACTCACCTATTATAAAACATTAAACTTAGATATTAATTTAGAGATTTTTTTTAGATTATTGTCCGTGTACGCGTTGTCTATTTTATAATATTTAAATTTTTTATAAGGTATGCTAGCGTGTAAATTGTTACAGTTAAAAAATGCTAATAAATTGTATGAAAATTATAATATTGTAAAAAAGCCAATAGAAGGACACAAGTAATGTTTAAAGTTTGATAATAGATGAATTCACTCTAACATTAAAAGTAACGACACATTGATGGTTCTGCTAAACGTACATTTGCTGTGTTGTGCACTTGTGCGTGAGTCAGAGAGAGAAAACAAAAGGTGATCTACCATCCTCTTAAATGCCATTATTAGAAATTAAATAAAAATAATATTATATCCATCAGTTTATAGCCAAAAACTATCAGGAACTCGCCCTTTTGGTGAATTCAAATATTTCGCAATTTCAAAAAATATAATTTTACACTTCTAAAATTAATAAATTTATTTTATTTTTTCCAATAAATTGAAAATATAACATTTTAAAAATTTCGTTTCTCATAAAAAGTGAAAAATACAGTCGCTTTTAGGAAATAATCATGTATAATACACCGTAATAGTATGACTTTCACGCGGATAATGGCCATTGGCCTTATGGGTGATTATTCCATTTCTGCAGATAAATGCATAATTTTAGTATCGTTTATATCTGCATTCTAAATTTTGACATAGTACCTATATGATCTATGAAGATTTCAAAATAAAGTTTCAGAAACAACAGTTTTTAATCTATAATGGCTTTTTTCACACAAAACAACGGGTTTGGTTGGGCTTACACAAGAATGTAAATAATTTACCTTTAAACTAGTTTGCTTAAAAATGTAACTAAATTTGTAAGGTTCCTTTCAACGAAATACCCAATTGGGTGCTCAGTGTAATATAATTTTTTTAATTTTATCTTTTCCCGCTTGATACACCACACTTTTTAAATGTATACCTCATATCTATTATATATTGTATAAAACCAGTTACTTATACCTTATTAACCCTTATATCGTGTCTAAATTGAAAATATCAGCAGTAATTATTAGTATTATAGTAGATTTTAATATGTTTGCCAAAGAATCCACAGAAATCCGAGTATTTTTGTAGGTACTTAAATATAAATATATTTAAATATATTTATAATCAAAAGAATATTAATACACTTTTTTTGTTGATTTTAATTTTGTTTTTAACGACATTAACACTCGTTAATACAGTTCATTGCAAACGAAAAATTTACATAAAAAAAATGTCGGAATACATTTTCAAATTAATTTCACGCTCGTTTCAAATAGGTGTCTCGAGTTGTAAGGTAATATATATATGTATTTTTTTTTCACAGTCTTAATAATTATTTTTACCAGGTTTTTAATCTTGTAACCAAGTTACCATTTAAAACGCAGAACTCGTTCTCGACCAGTGATATAAATGCGTACGTGTTAAAGTGACTCCTTGGGCGATTTCAGCCGAAAGTGCATTATAATTGCCACCGAGGGGTTGTGAGGCGGAGGAAAATCCGCGATGATAACACGCTCTGAGGGGGTTATAAAAATTGTTGCCCGAGGTTTATCTGACAATCATTTCAATTTGCTCTCATAACAGAGCTTTTAAAACCGGAAGAGATTTCATCCCTCTCACGTCCAAACAATATTTTCAGAACTCCCCACGCCGTCCATAATCTATATACCTAATATATATATATACACACAAACACGTCCGGTGTGCACTGTAATTTAAGTTCCGGTGGAAAAAAAAAGAGGAAACTCACTCTTCTACATCTTCCATCTCCATAGCTCGTGGACGGGCGGCAGTCTTGAAAGTCTAGCGAGAAAAAAAAAATTGAAATCTATTTGTCCTCTAACACGTGTACAACTACACAGTCGAGTTATGATTTTCTCTCCCTCGCTTGTATTTATAGCGTTTCATTTCTAGTCACGTAATACGCGAGCACAACTCACATGATTACAACGACCCACCGCCGCCGCCTGCAAATCTACAAGAAAGTTGGGGTGTCGCCTACCTCCCGCCCGCCCCGCCCGAAAACCCCGCAGACAAATAATAATAACAACTCGTTGTGAATCATATAAAAATGACCTCTGAGCCGGGAGGGTGAAATAAATCGACACGCTTTCACCTCTCGCGAAATTGCAGCCAATTATGACCATCATTACTCATCTTTGTTCGTATAAGAACAAATGGGTACGAGTTTGTCGGATTGAGGCTATACCTATAACGGTGTAGCGGGTCTTTTTTTCATTTTTTTTTTTTTTTTTTTTTTTTTTGTTTTCATCTTAGGTACTTTTTCTTTCTCAGTTACCGTGTAATTGGATATTTCGGATTCAATTCGAAACGAGGGAAAGTATAATATGTATGCGTCAAAATTCTTATTATATTATTAGAAACTTAGCAATGTATACAAATATATTTATATATATAGGACATAGGTATGTATATAATACTATGTATACGTATAACATACCTTAGTTTATGTATATAATATTGTATACCACGCGTGTTAGTATTATGTTATTTGTTTGTCTATTTACTGAAAAACCAAACGCTAAAGATCAGCTCGGATTGTAATGAGTTATTTTATTACCTATTATTATTTCTCATTAGGTATACTGTTATACACCTACCGTTGTCATTTTATGGTCAAATAATAATAATAATATACATTTGTTTTCGTTAGTTCAGAAGCTCGGTTGTATTGAAAAACAAATAACTAAAGAAACAAACAAAATATATCCAACTTGGGTTCGTTTTGCCGAGAAAAAAGAAGATTTAATAATTTATTTTTTTCATTTTTAATAAACCATAAACATGCGATGTCACCCTGCGAGGCTGCGACTGCTTGCTCTTCTATCTCCTATCACGTTCCTATTATTACCGCATTTACATATTATATTGTACCTAAATAAGGTTGAAACATGAAAAAATGTTTAAGCAAAAATAACAATTTATTGAAACAACGCTGAATGTTTAATTTGAAACATGATTTCGTTTCCATAGGATGTATCCTATAATAGATAGGACGATTTTTACCAAGGTCTGTCTCTTAAACAAAATGTTCATTATATTTATTAGACGTTTTTCATTTTTGTATTCTGAATTCCTGCAGGCTAATCAGTTATTACAAAATATTATCTGTTTATTTTTATGGTTTATAAGAAAATAAGCTTTCGTTATAATTTAATACCGTTGGAATACAATAGAATAGAAAAAATATTTTTAGTTTTTATTTCAATCTATATATTAATAGTGATGACTCTTATTCCACTTTCATCTTTGTTATATGAGTATGATACTCGGCATAGCCGTCTTGTAAGCATTTTTAAGAATTTGGTATTAGTCTGTAGGATTTTGGCGTATTATTGGTTTGCTTGTGATACCGTTTAAAAAACATACTATATCTACAGATAAATTAATCATTACCATTAAGTATTTATGTAATGTAGTATTTACTTTGTCTAACAAAGTAGGTCAAAGCTGTTTCATATAATATATTGGTGGAGGTAGAGTAGATGGTGGTGATGGTTCAACTTCTATATTATAGTTTCTGTCTCAATAGTTAGCAAACTATCAAATATATCATAACTTCTTAACGATTTGGTGAGGATAAGGTAAAAGTTGTTGTTTAGATAGGCAAGACCGTATAGAACCAAAAATTGTTGATTTTTTTTCTTGGACACACCATGATTCATTTGTATCTAGATCAGTTTAACTGATTTGAGGATTTTTTATTACTATTTTGACTACTCTGTACATGTTTTTTCCTGGATAATCAAAGGAGAAATATAACTAATTAAAACTGTTACAAATTTTTTAATTGCAGTAGATACCGTCTTCAGATTGCGATGCATTTATATGTGGTGTTTGGTTGGTGTTAAGACGATTTCTTTGGTTTTAAATTAGAAAAAAACTTATCAGAATTATATGCAGAGTTATGCTGTAAACATAATAAATCTCGGTCGACTGTCATCATGGGATTGTAAGAAAAAAATATATCTTAGCCCATTTTTCAAATTACCTATCTTGAAAATTGTGAATAGGTACTTAAATTAATTTAAATAAATTCTAAGTCTATCGTACACATAGGTACCTAAATAGTTCAATAATAGTTTCGAGGACACGATATGGAAAAAATTGATTGTAGCATAAATTATTATAGAATATAAGCTAATTTTACTGGCTTTGTGTCCGTGCTTAACAACATTTATTTATATTAATTTTTTTGTAATTATTATCAAGTAATAAAATATGTTTCAAGATAAATAAATTATAATAAATATGAACATTAATACAATCAGAATGGTAAAAATTCGAAACAAAGTATATAATAACATAAGCCACTGATTGTGAAAATCCAAGTATACCGACATAATATCAAAAACGGAAAAATAATATACTAATAACAACGAATCGTTTTTATCGTTATATCATTCGTTTAACACTCGTCTTACCGTGTTTTTTAAGCCTATACCAATATTATGCATTTTAATTTAAGACGTTTGTACAATATATTATAATTTTATATTATAATAAATATATATTAAAATGGTCGCCTTAAAAACCGGACAGATGTCGTAAATAGTGTTTCATCGCTCAATTTTCATGGGACGGTATATGATTCATTGTACTGAAATCATGCTTAAAACCTGTTCCATATTGTGTGCTAAATAATTTTTTTTTAAAAACCGCTTGACGTTGTGATAAATGGTTTCAGTATACAGATAGTCAACCAGTCATAAACAATACCCATTTTCAGTTTTATATTAAACACACAGATAATAATATAACCACTACGTAATATTTGCATTTAGTGGTATAGTTTTCTAAATATTATTTTGAAATAAAATAATAATATCTTGCAACAATGTCTTTGGAAAAAAAAAAAAAACATTATTACTACTTAAAAGAGCATTTCAAAGTACATTGGCTTAATGTCAAATATTACTGCGTTGTTTACAAGTCATAAACATTTCATCATAATGTTGTATTTCCACGACATTTATTTTTCAAATGAGTTAAAAAAAAATTATATTGTAAAAGAACCACCGCAATGGATTTAAGAGTTAACCCATTAAATTAAAATCATTGTACAAGGAAAGCTTATAGAGTATAATTTTTAGTCACTTACTTCTTTCTTTTTTTTTTAATAATACAAATTATACTAGTTAAAAATTATTTAACATTTAGCTACATGACCTTTTTTCCGTACAATTTAATGAAACAGTGTAGGTATATTATATTATGCGATATTATTTTTTTTAATTAAAGTTTACACGCGTTGTTGTTAGGTTAATGTCCACTGAAACTAGTGTGCGCATAGGTACCGAAGAAAACGCTACGAACCATTTCGGTTACAACCACTGACCGGTCATTCGCGTGCGGGTGGACGATAGTTGTGTAGTTGTAGTCATCGGCCGTGGTCCACTACCGCAAACGACTAGACACATGTCGTATAATTTCAATCATCAATACGACTACAACGAGAAGACGTCGGTTGAAATCGATAGGATCGTTCACCCGTGGGGGGGGGGAGAGGTGTACAATTTTGTTTGTTTATTTATGTCGTTTTTTTTTTTTTTTTTTTTGTCCCGCAACTGTTGTCGCGTCATCCGTGGGCGGGGCGGCGCGAAGGACTATTATAATATTATTATTTCCGCTTTGTGTGGGTAGGTATATTATTTTAATATTGCAGCGTGTAACGACCGAGCGTGCCGGAATACGCGCGTATTCGTGTATTCGGCCGCACTTTGAAGTGAGCATTTATACTTCTGTCGCGATATCGTGTCCGCGGCGACTTTGCAGTGTATAATATAATATTATACGTACACGCCGAGTTGGCGGTGGGCAAAAGCGGAAAAATGCGAACCGACGTTTCGCCGTTTCGGTACACTCTTGGAGAATTTAAGTCAGAAGTTTTAAAGGGTCCCAGACGTAATTTATTACTCTTCGGTTAGCTGTTAACTTCTTGTTCCGGCCGCCTGACTATCAAAATATAGATCGATCGATCGACCGTTTGTCCGCCGCCCTAGAATCTGTACACCCACACCCACCCACCCACCCACCCACGCACACACACACACACACACACGCACACGCACACACAATGTAAGTACACACATACTCGGATACACTCGCGTTCGCGGAATATAGGTATATGCGTATACTTTTCGGGAGGGGCGGCGGCACCGGTCCACTAGACAAAGTATAGGGTTTTCGGCGGGCGCCGCCACCGTTGCCGACGAATAATTCGAAACTCGAGAATAAATCACCATGACACTCTCACACGGTCGGTTAAGAGGTGCGGTGTTGTGGGGGGGAGGTAGAGGGGAGGACACGCGCTGTCCCTAATGAAATAAGTTTTCTCTCCCGTTGCCTCGTTAAATGAACCGGTGGCGAAATAACTCGAGCGCTTAAAATAATTCGCCAGCGTACTTACCGCTCCTATCCGAACCGCCGCCCCCCCCCCCCCCAAGCCGACCACCCCGAAATTGAACACCACCGAGTGGCGTGTAAAACCACTCTATTATCACTCGTATACGCCGCCGCAGTTCCCTAAATCGTTACCGGATTAACCGAACACCCCGTTTAATTTGCGCCGCTCGCCCCCCCCCCCCCCACCCCACGCAGCAGTCGCAGTGACGATCTCTGGCGCTACGCTTTATGAGACGCTTCCGAGACGTTTGCCGGACACGAGGGACGACGGGCTTCGAAGAAACAGTGGCGTGTCGATCAATATAACATGACGGTGTTTATATTTTAAACTGTGTGTGCAGTCATCTGTGGTCGGACCGAATGATGGACTCTACCCTGAGACGCCAGTAGAGTAGGTGCCGTCGATAATAGTGATGCGCACCAAGCAGGGTTCTGGACTCGGTCGCAGACGTCTCGGCGTCGGGGCTCGTGCCCAAACGACCCCACTCATGAACTCTAAACTGCGCTGGCTGTGGACTCGGAGTGCTGACGGTGTGTCAGGACCAAATAGGTCCTGTGAGCTGGGACGCCGCACTAATTATACTCTGATTCGCGCGCGTGTCTGGCGCGTATTCATACGGAGTCTCGCCCATAGGTACTATCAGGAACAGAAGGAGATGATGATCAAAGAAGACCGACCGTGTGTCTCGCTGTTGTTGTTTTTGTGCAATATCCTTCGGCGTCTTTGTCTGATGTGGCAGTGTTTTCCGCGAATTCGTTATTGAACATTGTAATATTACGTACGGCATCTTTGTGATCTAACTTACTCTCGTCGTTATCTAGTTGTGAACGTGGAGATTCGAAGAACCGATACTTGGATTTGCCGCGAAAGTGTTTTGTAATATTGAAGAATTACACCAAAACTTTAATGCTTAGCATTTGAACGAAACCGTTCGTGAATTCGGTTTACAACCCTCCCCCAATCACAATCTTATAATATATACCATAATATCACTGGTAATATGTATTAACATATCGTTTAACTCAAATATCATTAATATTCGTATTGCTGCAGATATACTATTTTAACGATAACACAATTTACAATAATATACACTACTCGTTTTGTACTACCAATCTTCACTACCTCCATACAACGCCTTCGCACAACCAATCGCTCCATGAGGTGGACCTAAGGAAGCCTCTGGTCAAGTGTAGTGGTAATATACGAATCATGTATACAACACATTTAGCACGCTGATGTCCCGTCACCGGTATACATTGTCCGGTCAGTTTAATTATAAGTCGCAGTCGTGAACGATCGACTTTGGTCTGCATAACACGTTATCGCAACGCGCAGATATTAGAGTTGACCTAAAAATAGGGTCGACGCAGGAGTATTATATAATACTACAATTTTATAATAATTACATATTATATAAAAAATAATACGTGAGAAGAAAATCAATCGTTATAGACTATGCCAATATAATTATTGTACTTTTTTTTAAACGGACTATTGATACCTCGCTGTGACCTTAGCCGACTTGTCGTACAAATTTCGGACATTGACGGACACTTACAGTCCCCCAAATTTCCATAACTGGCACGCACTTTTCAATATTAACGCTATATTGAAGTAGTCATGAAATTATTATTACTACCTAAGTAACAGTGGTGTTAAGCGGTGTACACTGAAAAAGCTATACTATAGTAAGTTGGTCAGTAATTTGACGTGACTGTTATGCAGTAACAATATTTTTGAATTTCATAATACATTAATTACAAAATCTCTCGTCTAAAACGAACAAGTCCATACTTTTATTTCGAGTAATCGGAAAAAGTTGAAAATGTTTATTTTATTATAATACTATTTAACATTAAAATGTACGTATATACCTTATTTTATTAAAAAAAAAAAACATAAATACGTCAAACTTTATTCTCAAAGTCTTCTTCAATTTTATAATTCTTTGTGGTAATCTTCAAAATAATACTATGCACAAAGTGGTTTTGTGCATTACTTGCATGCAAATATGTCTTTTTGTTTGTGTTGGAGTACCTACTGGATGCAATTTTTGAAATAAGTAGTTATTTTATTATTCTCTGAATTTTTTATTGAAAGTAATACTGATTATTGAAGGTAATGACAGTTGTTTATTCAATTCGAATAGTTTGTTTGATGCAATCATTTTTTTTTAGATACTTGATCAATGTATCTATTATAGTAAATCACGAAATTGTTGAATTTCTTTTTTCGAAAGTGTTAAAATTGTTTTCATACACATAAACACTGAATTCCAAACACTGAAATCATGTAGGTATAATATTTGGGGTACCACTTTTCATACCACATATTTCTATGGCTGCTATGTATAATTTATAGTAGCTTACCACTTGATTAAGTATCGCCGTACTCGAGTTCTATTCACCGGCCAGTAGCCGCTTAGTCCATAGCCACGCGCTTCCACATGCTGTCGGTCCTTACCATATATTAATATACCCATCGGTGTAACCAGGATATAAATTACTGTCTGGTCACATATTATTATAAGCACCACCGCCCGCACGGGTCCGCTTGCCTAAGCCCGGCCGACGCTTCACTGTCCCCATCATAACTCAATTATACTCACGTCATGTAAAATTACTTGTTATTTAACGAGGCAGTAGGCCGCCACAGAACACACGGCTTTACCCCTAGTCGCCAAATTGCACAGGCACTTTTCTTAATAAAATGAATTTTTTTTTTTTTTTACAGATATATAACACAAATTCATAACAAATTACGAACTGCGTATCAAGGTATGTATTAATACTATTACAGAGTTGTATTATTATTTTAAGTTAAAACGTGTAATTATCTCATCAGTGTGAATAAACACAGTAAAAGTGAATAAAGTGATCGATAAAAAAAAGAAAATAATACCAAAGTTCTAAGAATAGACGATGTATATTAATTAACATTGGTATTCTTTTTTTATGAAACATGTCTAATGCAACGCCATGTGGCAGTCTGATGACGAATGTTTCATTTGATACATAGCAACACTGATAGGATTGAACAGGAATGTTAATCCATATTAATTGGCCATACTATACTGTTATGTAGGTGTAGAAATAAAGCGATCTTACATTAACGATTCATATTAGGTGCTGCCACTGCGGTGTCCGTCAGTGTGTTAAAATATTTTTATATAAAATTAAAAAAACAATAAAAATCGCATTAGGCCTATGTATTTTCTTCGTCGTTGTAGTGGACAGTTCAGTGCACGTGGCACTCAACACCTACGTTATAACAACATTGTGTAACCGTGGTACATATTACTGTATACCTACCTACCTTCTGTGACTGTCGAAAGGATGTTGGACAATACGATGTTTTGTAAAATATGTTTTCGACTCGTCGGTCGTCCGCGTTCGTTTGCGACGACAGTCGATGATGGATCTCGGTCTGCATGATATCGTTCGTTCGTAGGACATTGTACAGTTAATGCTGTGAAAAGATCGTTCCGATATAAGATGACGTTCCAACGGCAATAATAATCTTATTCTTAAACATTTATACAGTCGCGGCAGGCAGTCCACAAAATGTATACAACAATAAGCGCACATACATTATGATATCTGACGTGTACGTAAAAAAAAAAAAGAAATGAGAGTCGAAAAACAGATAAAAATAAATCACCTAGGAATGACTGTCGTTTTAGGATTTGAGGTTTCTGCACCAGGGAAGTTCAATAGTCTCTCGTACAATTTCCGGGTAAATCCGAGCATATTATATATTCATTTTGTAAACAGATGCATTTTGATATTGGTGATCGGACGATGATACCATAACACAGCTACGCCAGTCGTCTTTTAGTCACGGACATTGGGTAACGCTTGCTATGACTACCTGCAGCTATATAGACCTACTGTTTTTAAAAATATTTTATTGGTAACAGTTTATAATCGACCTAACGGTATTGTATGAAATGCGTAATATATAACTATGTTAACTATATATATATAAATTTATCGATAAAATACCCACTAGCTGATTAGACTAAGAAAAAAATAAATTCGTAGTTCGTACCTATTAGAATAGCTTTACATCTCCCGATTAATAGGAGTTGTAACTGCACCGATTACGCTTGTTATAATTTTAGGATATTTTCAAGTTTATTCGACTCTGGCCTGTAGTGTAGGAAAAATACCAGAGTTTGACTATTCAATAATTTATTTTTACCAAAATAAAACTACATATTAAAAGATATGTATATATATATTTTTTATTTACATATATTCACTATTTATGGAGTCATATATACAGTTATGAATAATATATTAAATCAAATCGATTTTAATATTTTTTTTTTCTAAAACACCGAAGATAGACGTCTGAAAATTTATAGCGTGAGAGAGGTATTTATTCATTTTATTTATTTTTTGGTTTTAAGGGTTCTGCGAATGTAGTCGCCCTCGCCCCGACAAGTCCCTTTAGTCACCCCGGATGCATATCGTACCGCTGATCCAGTTAGTGTTTAGTATAATGTCCCTCTAGTTTCCGTTGTGACGACAGCCGATCGATCTCCGTCCGCATAATATTATGGTGTTTTAAATATATACTGCAGTATAGTGGCCTGCTTGAATATATTTGCAATGCATTTTAACAATAATGATAATCTTTTATTTTATATATTTGTTTTTCATTTTAGCATTTCAAGTCTATGCACCAGCTCGTCGCTTATAACGATTTCCGGAAAAAATATCTTTGCGTTTATTTTTTTAGGAACAGCGCGTTTTGACGGTTATTAAGTGACGTATAGATACCGTGGTTACCGGGGTATAGACGAGGCGGCTTCGATAACCGCGCGTAGGTCTGAATGCAGTGAATGGTTCAGTGTCCCATCAATAGTCATTATCGTAAAATAAAAACGGATCGAGATTATTGGATTTAATGACTAACGCAAATGAAAACGTATAACCATTTGGATTTTTAGGTTGAATTATTTGTGACTTTTTTTTTTTCAACGACAATACCTACTGTTTTTTCTCTTGTACGAAAAAAAAAAAATCAATTATTAATATGTCGAAACCATTATGGCCGTATATGCTATTATGATATAATTTTTACGCGCGTTGCGAATCGAATCCGAAATAATATTTTGGTTTGTTCGAAAGCGTTTCAATATAACAATATTAGCGTATTAAAGTTATAATTATCATAAGGCACACCAAAGACGTATACGCGTTTAACCATACCTATATACGTATATTATCAAGCATGATTAAACCGAGTACATTTCAACAGCTCACCTATGTTAGAAAATTCCCCATCGCCTAGGGTTCAACTTACCAATATAGTCATTATCGTGAAGTAAAAACGTATCGAGATTATTGGATTTAATGACTACAATGCAAACGAAGACGAGTATAATCGTTTGGTGGTATGCGTTGAATTATCCGTGAATTTTTTTTCGACGATAATACTGTTTTTCCTCGTGTACAAAAAATATCGAATATTGATAATATGACGTACTTAATATAATATACCTCGTGTCCTCGAAAACAGGGTACACTGTATAATTAAATCACCCATATACTACCAATAGTAGCATATATACATATTATATATTTTTGAATTCTGTTAGCAGCGGGACACGAAACTAGACTATTGGATCATCAATCTCCCGCAAACCGAATTCTAAAATATGTAGGTTTAGGTCACTGAGTATAGTGTATTGATATATTATAATGTAAGTATGATACGATTTTTACACGCGTTGCGAACCGTATCCGAAGTAATATTTCGGTTTGTTCAAAAGCGTTTCAGCATTAATATTAGCGCATTAAAGTTGTAACAATAATTATTATACGGCACATCAAAGATTCAAAGATATATATACGCGTTTAACTGTATACATGTACACGCCGTGCATGATTAAACCGGGTACATTTCAACAGCACGTTAGGACTTAGGAAACACCCCGGTGCCGTGGGTTATTTCTTACGTATATAATGTAATTATTATTACACGTTATCGTTTCAAAGTCTTGAAAACGCATACAACTTTGGCGTTTGATGTTTAATCGACCGCCTGACTTTAGCACGACGCAGAAGAACCGTAAAGTATACATTTATATCCCGCGTAGAATATCAGGGGAGTATGAGATTATCCTCTGAATTAATATAATCGTACGATGTATACTTAGGTAACCAAAGCATACGATTTATGTAGGTATGTGTATAAATATGTTTTTTATGTTATATAAATATGTTATCATGATGAATATTGAATAATAATATATATTTTTTTTAAGATACATAACATGTTTTCGGTAGGGATGTATTTGTTTTGGGCTGGACTACTTTATTTTATGACCGTTACAATCGCCATGGCAACCAAACGATGGCAGAGACGACAATCGCAGTTTAGTCCCATCGATTAATCGATATTTATCATTTCACATAACCAATGTAATAGCGACCACCAAAAACATATTTTAGGTAGGTATGTCATTAAACGTTGAATGACTCGAAGCGGGAAAAAATCATTACCTAGTTATTTGTTTTCGTGCAATTTAAACTTTGATATTGAACAATATATATAATAATCATTTATTAATATAATATTATCTTTGTCGGGCTCGAGTGGCAATACAACAGTCGATGAAAATATTTTTAAAACAATTGATTTGATTTCTGGACGTCGGAGTAAGAAATTATTGTAAAAAAAATAAAACACTTCGAACGACAACGATCGGTTTTTTTCAATTCAATTATTTTTTAAGTATTAATGTCTATGACAGGGAATACAGCTGTAAAAGATTGTTCACGAATTAAACTGATTTAAACTTTTTCAATGCAATATTATAGAGGAAAGTATAATATATTATGTACTTAGACCGCCTCTTGGGGTTTTTTTTTTTATTTTGTACTATAGTTTATTTATTTATTAAAAGTAAACAAACACATTGCACTATAATACCGCATTACTTTTAATATTGTATTGATTGGGTTTAAAATTTAAATAGGTACTAAGTTCAATAGAATCCAAGTGACAACGTGCGTGTTGTACTTATATAGCTCAAAGTAACAGCATCCATACCAGAATTCCAAAACTTGTAAAAGCAAGTCACGATAGATAAACCATAGAAGTCAGTTCTGCTGTATAGTCCATATAATAACATTACGCTTATTAAAGTATTTTACGTTCAGTCGAGTTTACACAATCAAAATAATATTATATTAGTGCGTCGATAAAAGAGTGTTCGTATTAAATATATCACTATTATTGTACTTGTTTATAATAATAATAATAATATATAAAACCCTCGAATCAATAAAAAAAATGAATTATACATTATTAATATTCAATGTACGTTCAACAATATAATTATCATCCGAAACTGCGATGACAATATTACTATGATTGATATTTTATCCATATACCTATCATGTGAAAGAAAATAAATAATATGAAATTGGCAGCACAACACGAAACGATATGTCCCGCACGTACTTTACTGTTTCCTGTTTTTATTTAATATCACACCTTTGATACGTAGACCAAAACGGTTGGAAAGTGCTATACCAGGTTCGCCTATCGTATCTTTTGATGACTGACGATAAACTATAATGACAACAACAAGTGCGATTTACCATTATGATTTATACCAGTTGCGAGAATTTCGGTCTTAAAAGTTTCTTGTGCGATACAAATCCCCCCCCTTCCCCCACCGGTTGTCACACGACCTCGTCGGTTATCGGCCAATACATTATTATATCTTATTATTATCGTTACCAGGATTTTATCGAAACGTTGTGGATTGTCAGTTAAATGCTGCAGCTTTTCGGATTTGTGCGTCCAACACGCACTCGTAAAATCGGAAATATCATTACTCCTCCACGCCGTTACTTTTTATTTCGTATTTTTCTTAAATAAAAAAAAAATACCGACGCCTCTATCGGTTTTTTATACCTCTACGTATATATACCTCTACTCCTCGCTGCGAACGCCGTTTAGAAGACTGTTTGAGAATTCCTCGGACGACATTATAATTATTATATACAGACTGCAGTGTCTATATGTATGTTGCATACCGCTGCAGCGATGTCGTCACGCTAGCTAAGAACAATATTATCATCAACAACCTGCAGGTGGATTTCCTGCAGGAATGTGTCCATATTATATATAATACGACCGGACAGTAAAGACAGAAAAAAAAAACGTTTGTGCTCGTGAGACGAGGGTCGTGCACGGGGGACAGCGAGTCGAGCTGTGTCCTCAACAAAAAAAAAAATCCTACGAGCTGACAAACGATTACTCGGCGGTGGTGTCGGGCCTATATAATATTGTATAGTAGAATACACTGTGTGACATTTCTGCAGGAGGGATCAGAGTTCAAACGCGTGCCTAACCCTGCACAGGAACTCCAGGAATGTCGAAAGCAATTGATTTGTATACCGACCGACCAACGACTCGCCGGATTGATGGAACCGGCATAAGGGCCCTTTCGTTATCATACTATACATTATGGTGTTCGTTCTAGATATATATTGATTATTGAGTAATATTTTTTTTTATCTAGTGAGGGCCCTCCAGACAAATTTGCCACCATCTCTTTATATCGATTGACAACTCTCACCAGCGTCCGTTCGGTGCTTGCTGCCCAACATCCTTTATTATTCCGTCTCCCCGTCTTGACCGTGATCTACCTAACGGTCTTTTTCCGCCTCTTCCTCAATACCTCTTTGTATGTAAGAATTCGTTTTTTTCTCTCCAAACGTGTCCAGTCCATATTAATCTCCTCTTTCTAATTTTCTTTTATTAATCCGGTTTTTGAAATGAGTTCATTAATCTCTCAGTGTGGCGTTTTCTCCATTATCCTGTGTGGGCGTCAATGCATGGTCCATAAACTATTCTAAGTATTTTCCGTTTGAAAGCTTTCAATTTTGTTTACATACTTTTTCTTAAAGTCCATGTTTCAGATCCATATGATACGTATTATTGGTCCTATCAGTTTCATATATAATTAAGTTTTATGAATATTATGTTACAGCCGAACATACTTCTTAGGCTATAGTATCATCTATTTCCCGTTTGTAGGTTATTATACAAAGCTCTATTTTTAAGTCGTTATCTTGTGATATTATCAATCGTAGATGTTTGAAGTACGGCACTCTCTTAAACTTATGATCCTTTACCTCCATTTTGTTTTATTATTTAATATTAACGGGAAATTGCCGTCACTTGTACAGGTTCGTAAAGAAAACAGGATTCAGGATCCAATCTTTTTTTCGCCCTTGTAACATATAAAATTAAATAATATATTTCCAAGGTTTCTCGAACAAGAAAACGATCGAGAAGGCGACGGTTCTAGGCCTATATAATATTATAATATAGTAGAATATACTGTTTGGTAACAATATGTTTGGAGGGATCAGAGTTCAAACGTATATACTTAACCAAAGAACTCGAGGAATGTCGAAAGCAATTGATTTGTAAGATGCGTGAAGATAGCGACTATAGATGGATTGCAGGAACCTGCAGGGACCCTTTCGTTATTATTGTACTATGGGTTCGCTCTATATATATAATACTGACGGAAAACTTGGCGTGACTTGTATGGATTCGTAACTGCAACTCCCATCCTTTTTTCAAAAATATGACATATTGTGTTAATTAAAATAATGTTTCTAATTTTTCTTGCACTTGAAAACGAGCGAGAAGGCTATTCATGAAACTCGACAGACCGGCATAGAGGCTTTTACTGTTATAATATAGTAAAGTACCTACACTATGTGGTCACATGCCTGGAGGGATCAGAGTACAAACGTATACCTAACCCTGCGCAGGAACTCGCGGAATGTCGAAAGCAATTGATTAGTACCGACCGACGAGCCGGATTGTCGGAACCTGGATAGCCCTTGTTATCATACTACGTATTTCCTCTTTGGTCATAACAATAACAATATTATATTAAAACAGAAAACTTGTCATGACAAGTTCGTGCAATAGGATTCAACAATGAGAATACAATTTTTTTCGCTATTATATCATATTTATTAAAATAAATGTTTCAAATTTTTCTCGCACGCGAAAAGAGTGAGAAGGTTATTCGGAAAACTATATATATAATATATATATTACATAATATACAATATTTTAAGTGGTATACAAAAACAATGCAACTTGGCCAAGGCCAATTTGTCGTACACGTTTTCTAAACGTCTAACTCACAAATGTTACCCTCGTCACAAAACACATTTCGAATTAAAGTGAAATCTGATACGTATCACTTCTTAATAATTATGTATTTTATTTTCACGATGTCATACATTGTATAATTGATCAAAACATAATATAGAGATTCTACAGAAAAAAAAAATAATAAATAAATTCTCACCGTCGCGATCGTTTAAAATCAATTCAACATATTAAGGCTTAAATTAAATATTGGTATTTTTTTTTCAGTTTTTGTTGTCATATAGATATTATATCAAATATTCAAATATAGGTACATAGGTACTATTAGTACACATTTAATTTGAATTCACTGCTTCTTACTATTGTAACAATTATAAATAGTTATATATTATGTTATATATATATAATACATATATCAATACACGACACATAATATGCTGACCGATACATTAATATTCACACACGCACACATAATTGTAAGGCTTATGGCCAACGCATAACATGTATAAGACAAGTTAGTTAGTTCGCCGTGCATCTTAGACCTCAACAGACTTCAAATACCGAACTCTGTACGACTAGGGTACAGTCACAGAGTACGATAGAACGTAATTTATAAGTTTGTGATTATTATTATTCGTAACTGTTTAGTAGACAGTAAAACATAATTGTTACTGAAATGGAATCCTAGTTATTTAAATATATTATTTAAGATTCTGATATTTACATGATATTATCTACCCCTGGCTATGGTATTTATACCTGCAGTATGGTACTCTCTCTGGATACCGTATATTTCCCCGACCGCGTTACACTACTATAGTGTATTGTGCATTTGTATTGAAATGCATATAAAAATCAAATGTTATAAAATAGCGCATTATATGGTCTGCTAATCTCTAACTTTCAATTTTCAAAACCACAGATTATAATATGCAATTTAAACCGTATATAAGAAGGTCTGTTAGTTACATTTTATTAAATAATCTGTACCGTATTTAATTAAAAAAATAATAATATTATGTACAATCGAAACATATCTATTGCAATAATAATATAATTGAATGACGTAACGGTACCCGAAGCATATTCAATCTTAAAATGTAATATTCACTATCTGATTATTTGACAGTTTTTCGTAATACTTTACACATAGTAAATTGAACAAATGAGTTATAGTTTGTGTACTGACGTATACGTGAAGTCTGACAGTTCACAAAACAAATTCATGATGGTCCATAAATCAGTATTTGTGCACACCTCACTATTACATCGCGTTTTATAATATTTGTAAATATATATAATATATACGTCAATACTTGTGTGTGTGAGTATATATATATATATATATATATATATATATATATTATATATGTTTGGTTTATAAAATAAAATAGGTATGACGGTGTATCGTACCTTACTTGGATCATTAATTAAGAGGAGGTCGTACGCGCATATTGTGTTGACTCAGTCTCGCTAACGCATAACACGGTAGGTACATATTTTAAGTCGAGAAGAATCCATTTTACTCCGTTATTATTAATATTAGAGCGAATACCTACAATATTTTTTATGCAATTTAGAGGTAAAAATTATATAACCCAGGACTCACATAGTAGGTATTTTTAATAAACTATAGTACAATATTTAAAGTTTTAATTTTGAGACAATTTACGGGCATTTTTAAATTTAAAAACCCTTCCCGTTTAAGTGTAGTTTTTATGATTAAAGTATGCCATAATTTACTAAACGTAAACATCTAAGCTTACCATATAACAGTTGGTACAAATTTACAGATCAATCTGAGAGATGATGAAATTTCTCAATCGTTTGACCTACGATGGTGAGCAAACATAACGCAGAAAATAATTTGTTTCCATGTTGTAACAAAATTAATTTAACAACCAACGTCTGATTGAAGAAATAAAAAATTGTTACTATTAAAAATGTCAGTTTGAAGCTTTCTTAACCCTTTCAGTGTCGAATTAATTTCGCCAGTGGCACTTCGCCTAGACCGCTTCTTTGACATTTGTTTGATATTATTTCACCGAACGTTTTGGATTTTTTTAAATTTACAATTTATAGGCAACACTGTAGTACCTTTTAATCACTATTAATCAAAATATTACAATACATATTGTAATGTATTTTTATTTTAATTATATATTATCTCACCATTTATTTAAAACTTAAAATTAATTATAAAATCGTTAAACAGTACGGATTGATGACCGAACGAAACAAGGGATAATTTTATGCAACAATGGTTTACAAACTTTTTGCGAGTTACGGCACCTTTTTTGAATAAAAGGTCTCCCATGGCACCCTTCTTTGAGGAAAAGTAGGACTAATAAGGAAGTCGCTGCCATATTTTGGGTATCCAATTTAATTTTGACCAAGATAATATTTTGAAGTACCACTTTAAAGATACCACAGCTCACCAGATCACTGTGGCGCACACGTTGGGAACGCCTGTTATACAACAAACTAATTTAAAAAATACAAAAATCATCAAAATACAAATTAAATCAAAGGTTTTGAAAAAAAAAATCGAATACTCAAAGTATATTAATGTATAAATAAACACTTATATTCTAAAATAATATAATAATTGCTTACATCAACCTTTTAAATTCACTTAAAAATGTTGACAAAACTTTTGTTTCACTGAACACACGACTTTATTTACAATTGAGAGTTGCAAAAAAAAACATAATAAAAATAATCATTGTCCGTGTCATCCTTTATTGAAAAAATATTATCATCTACATATCAATATATAAATATATTATATTATTATTGAAAATATTTTATGATGAAATAAAATTTAAAAAAAAAAAAACAATTTCACTACCTACCTAATACCTACATAAGATAGTTGTATAAACTCCTGCAGTATTCAAAAAATAAAAAAACATTTTCAACTAGTTTTTTAATCGCAGGATTTGTTGAACCCTAAAGTTCACTTTTAAAAAGGGAAAAATAATTATTTTAAATTTGTTTTTCGACACTTCACTTTTCATGTAGTTAGGTAACTATACTCGTTCACAAAGGAAAAATGTCCAACGATAAGTACCATAATATTCATTATTATTATATATTAATTGTATGTGTGTGCGTAAATTATATTCAAATATAAATAATATAATATCGCATTCCGTTTTATGTTTCATTCTCCCCAAAACAAATGGACATAATATAAATTATAAATACAATAAGTCGCAGAAAATTATTGCACAGCATACGTGTACGGAAAAGGATGGAAATAATTTAAGCGATTTCAATAATGGACTTTTGGTGTTCATAGATGACCCGAGTGATGATTATTTTTTTACTCCCCGTGGAATAACTGAAATTCCGTCGGATCCCTTAGAGAAAGGAATTTCACTTCATATTATAGTGTAGGCCTCATTTTGCAGACAAACCATTCACAGACATTCGATGGTATGAGTATAATAATAATATATAAATAGAAATAACCAAAAGGTTATCCGAACTATTCGACAAGATTGATTTTGTGGGACATTATAAAAAACGTGGTATCAATAATAAAGCCGACCGTACAAAAATATGTACTCGCGAGAAATATAACATATTAATATTAAATAATAATTACCTATTAGAAGGACGATAAAATTGAAATAATTTTCAAGTCTGTCGCAGAGAATGTGAAACATAAAAATACAATATTTTAATATGTGCGAGTATTATTTTATTATCGTGTGAAATCAATTGTATATAATACTAGTCGATCCCGTGCACTTCGTTTCTCGTTAAAAGTGACAACTCAATATTATGACTTAAACTTTGTTCAATTCGTTATTTAATGCTCGATGTGTGGTGTTCAAAACATAACAATTTTCATAGGTCTTCTCGAATCTCTCAGATGGTGCACTTTAAAATGTGAATTTTGGAAGATGCTATTTCTTAGTGTACAATTACATTGTGGTACGGAGGTACCATGAAAATGACAAGTTTTAAGTTCGATGTTGATCAGTCAGTTGGTCTGTCGCGGCTATCCCACCCCGGTGTTGCCCGTGAAACACAATTTTGATTATGCAAGCAGTTTATTATTTTCAGGTAAGCAGACCACGAGAGGTGCGTAAGTACGTAATTACGAATGTTTTCACATTGTTTATGATAGGCATGTTTAGGTTCTCGAGACAACGATCGAAAAATTAGCGTTTGAATACCATTTTTACTAAAGTTAGGTATATGGTTTTGACCAAATATAATATTATACGCAGTTCTACAATTATATTCAAACATAACCAACAGAGCAATCATAGGTATAGCAAACAAAAAATATAATACCTACCTATTGTTCGGTTTTTTTTTTTTTCCTGGACAAATGGCGCGGGAATATCCACAGGAACGGGATAAAAAGTATCCTATGTCTCTGGCCTATGTCCGTCTCCTGGCTCTAAGCTACCTCCCCAACAATTTTCGGCTTTTTTTTGGTTCAGCTGTTCTTGAGTCATAAATAGTGTAACTACTAACCAACTCGATGTATATAGATAGAATCAACGTGTATATATTGTATTGGAGACTTGGAGTAACCTTGCAACTTGATTAACAAATAAAACTTCATATTGAATCGGCAATTTTTTTCCCCCAAGTTAAAATAAAACGAAATCAATATATTGTAACGATGATTATTACACGTTATTTATAGCATGGTAAAACGTGTATTCGAAAATACGTTGGCCAAGTTGATTTCGCAGCGATACGGTTTTATTCGCATTTACGCTGTGTATATTATGGTTCGACAAAATAATGATTTATTATTCATTGCCAACAGCAATCCTACGCGTGCAGGTAGCAGTATTGGCATGTAGTGTGTAGGTAGGTATAATGTATACAAACAAATAGGATTTTCAATAACGTTATCCAATCCCTTTTAAAATCAGCGACTTATTATTCGTTTCGACGCGTGAGTACCTTCTCGGAAATTCGTAAAAAGTACGATACACTATATATTAATTATTAATTTTTATTTGGATTGCAAATTTGTTTTTTTTTTTTTTACTTACATAATATTATACAATTTTTAGTCCTTACTCGACTCGACCTACTCATCGCTTTGCTTCTCCGTGGCCCGAAAAGCTTATCGGGATGACACGCGTGTTCTAAGTATAGTAATGTGCCCACTAGCTGCTGCAGCTAGGGATGGACTGTTTGATTATATTTTATTGTGCGTTTTCGTATTGTGATTTGTATTTTTTTTTATTTTTACTATTATTATTCCCGTTTTACTGATTAATATGTAAGCTGACAACAGTGAAACGATTGAAGGGTTTCTATGGTGAAAAAAAACCCATCTCCCTCTTCTACGCTGCATATTTTTTTTTTTATTTTTTTTTCTGTTGTTTTGTCTGGTAAAGGTTGAATGAATTTGTTACAATCGATTATCACACGCAGATTTCCTTTTGTTATTTCTGATTACGCCGCCGGTTTTCCGAATCCATTTTAATAGCTAGGGATGCAATTAAACAGTGAGAAAAACTTATAATAAAGCGAAAAAAATTCAATGACATTAGTCAACAATAGGATTGCTTTAATATTGTTACCGACTGCAGTTCAATACAAAAAAAAAAAAAAAAAAAAAAATGCAGCATAAGTACAACTGTCAATAACAGTAGGTAGGTATAGTGTATTATTATATTATATTAAATTCCACCGATACACGTCATTTTAATTATTTATTGCATGATGGCGATGATAATAATAATAATAATAACAACAATAAGACGTATAATAGAACATTATAAATAATAACAAAAACAATATAAGTACTTATTACTATGTGTGGTATTTTTTTATTACGAAAAATGTGGTCTATATAATAATGGGTGTTTTTTATGGCGTCTAAAAAACGAAGATTAACTTTTTTTTCATTACAAGCATTTCAGTCAAGTTGATGTTAAATTATATTTCGGATAAAACGAAAAATTATTTCAATTGAAATTTGATTAACATAATTTGCCAAACTTTGTACATTTATTACTCTGCGCCACCATTTGTTTAGCGGTTGTGCAATATTATCGTTCGTATAATATAATATACCTAGGCAACTATATATACATTTTATAGACCTGGTTTTTTCGACCTATGTTTTTATGGCACTTTACCTGTACCTCGTTCCAAAATAGTTCGATTATATTTACATTTTATAGTACGGTATACTATAATGTAAGTACCTATATGCCATGTATAGTGGTGCACCACGAGATTTCATTTTGACGGTCGTAAATACTAAACTATTCAGTGTGTAACAGGAAAATCTGAAAAATTAAATAACTTTTGTTCTAATCAATATATATATATTTTTTTTTTATATAACAATTTATTGACGTTGCCATACAAAATTTTTACTTTTTAAATAAAAATCTAAAATACAGTTTTTTTTAAAAAAAATTCAAAATAGCCAATTCATAAATCTGGTTTTTAAAAATCTTTTGTTTGTAAAATATTTGTCTAAATCAAGTGGTTGATATATTTTCATTGATTTTTTTAAATGTCAACATTTTTTCAAGCAAGACGCATTAATTTTAAAATTAAGTTAAGATTTTAACAATTACATAACCTAACTAATTCTCAAAAAAAAAATTAAAAAAGTCTTTATTCTTTTTGAATTTAAAATGTTTATTACGACTAGATCAAATTGTTATATTTAACAAAAATAATGAGATTTTAAAAAAATACTGTATGATTTAAATAAATGTTTTTACAGTCAAAATTTTTC
The DNA here is from genome assembly GCA_027563435.1 of Nasonovia ribisnigri. Taxonomy (NCBI): domain Eukaryota; kingdom Metazoa; phylum Arthropoda; class Insecta; order Hemiptera; family Aphididae; genus Nasonovia; species Nasonovia ribisnigri. The sequence continues at coordinate 79,866 of JANEHU010000662.1, forward strand.
TAAAAACCAGATTTACAAATTTTGCTGTTTTCAATTTTACAATAAAAATGCGTTACAGATTTTAATTTTTAATTTTGAGTATTATAAAACAAAATTAAAAATATTTATAATATTATATACACGTAGCGCAAAAATCAATAAATTATATACAAAAAAGAATTAAAAAGTATTGATTTTAACAAAAGTTATTTCATTCGTCAGATCTTTCTAATACTCCCTATACTACACTAAGCATTTTGTTAATTTCAGAGAAGAAATATCAATTATCAATAGATAATATAGGTTGGTATTAATCTGTAACCGCATAGTTCTTCATTGTTTTATTGGGTGATTACTGGTTTCACTCATCTCGTTCAAGTCCCGCGTGACCGCGTTGTCATGATTTAAAATAATAAAAAATAATAATTTGTACGGCTGGGTACTCGGTACTAAATACTAATACCAGTAGGTAATCATGTAGTGCCAATATGATAATTATTTTTTTTAAATTACGAACAGTCGGTATTTTAATAATATTAAGCTTAAATGCTTAATATCATAATATTATATTGTTCTGAATATTATTATTAATTCCGATTGACCGACAAAAAATTAAAATACAGATCTAAAACCGTTCTGCGCGTGTAGCTCTCGGAAATCGGGTATTTTTATATATTTATAGTTTTTTTCAGTCGGCACTCTTTTCATCAAAAGGTCACGAACCTCCATTAAATATTACGTTCCAAAACAATTATAAATACTAAAATATTATGCATTTTTAATATGACGGGAGGTCGTTTTATTCGAACATTATATACATTTGCACGTGTACTGCATCGTATATTTGGTAAAAATAATATTCTCGACTTGCAGGTTTAACCTGCCGGCTAACGATTTTTAAGTCAATAGTATAGTCGTTCGGGAAAACTGCAGCAGTTTACTTTCTAGTCGTTTTCATCGTTACACGTTATCATATAGTAATAATAACAATAGGTATTATTATGTTTACAATATAGTTATTGGACGGAATATAATAATATCATTATGTTCACAACATCATATTATTTTGAGCGTAAAATCGTGCCTATGCTAAAAAAAAAAATATATGAATTCGGTATGTCATAAAACGGTTAGTAATTCATCACAAGGTTGGTGCGCTGAGACGTACGTGCGTGGTTAGATATATATAACGATCGAAAACATCAAACAAATTCAATTTTGTTGGTTTTCCGTCGATTTTGAGGAGTATACACGCCTTTCTCGTATTTTAACAATATTAATATAACCAGCTATTATGAATGGTCGTGTGCGTTGGTCACAGGACTATACGACGACGTAACGACGAATGCGTACAAAATATAAGGTAATAATATTATTAGTTTTTTGGTTAGGTCAAACGAAAAACACGAACATGAGGCGCGCGTGTCAGATTGGGCAGGTGGTCGTTCGCGATGCGGTGCTTCACAACCCGCGTGAGTTGGGGGAGGGAATAGGGAGAGTTGGTGCATATTTTTGTCCGCCCTGTTCTATTATAAACCATTAATACATTGTATTTATTCCGGACGTCCTGTTATGTCAATGAATAAATGACAGTTCGGCGCAAGACCCTCTTGAGTAATAATTTAATGACTTAAATTATGTAAGGCGACCGCCTTTATTACACGCGGCGTGAGCTCGAGGGCAGCGGATCAAGGCGCTGGTGGCGGCGCAACATCTTTCGTATATTAAACGAGACCCGTAAATCGTGCAATTTTTCAAAAACCGTTTTTTCGTTGTGGTTGTTATTTCGGCGTGTTCCGCGATTTTTACACTTCCCAACGGTCTATAATATGCATTGGCAGGATGACGAGGTAGGGGGTGGGGTCGGGTGTGCCTGTGCGCCTCTTGACATTTTGTGATTGATTAGGGCCCTAAAAGTTAAGCCTCTAAGCCAGGGGCACGTATTTTACCCTTTGCTACTAAATAAAATGAAATTGTATAATATATTTTTGTAAAATATTTTATTGGGTACATAGAAAATAAAAATTAATTAAATTAATACATTTACATGACTTTTTAGGAGAGGGGCTGGCTCAAAAATTCTCAAATAGGCACCACCTGAAATTCAGGTCTGTGCAACATTATATCTTTAAATGTATTCTATATATACAGGGTGATCCACCAAGCATGCTCACCCCCATTTTTTCTTTTAACAATGAAATAATTCTAATTCTGATTTTTGAAATTTTTAAATATACCTACTCAAAGAACATTTATTTAATGTAGTATCTACTTAAGAAATATACTGTGACGACTCAAACTTCAGTTATTCAAATTTATCCATTTTTCGTATGTAATTTATTTACTAGTTAATTTTTTTAAACATTTTGAAGTATCAGAATCAAAATTCAAACAAGTAGTTTTTAATTGTTATTTAACTTTGAATACTAAGGATAATAGGTCCACAGTAACGAGTTTGAAGGCTATAGTAATATGGTAAAAATGGTCCAAGTATAATAAATACTATAAATCCAACATTACATCTGTTTTATACTTTCTTACATTTTAACACTTTTAAGGAATATTATCCTTAGAAAAAAACATTTTAATGAGTGAGAAATTATACTCGTCTAAATTTTGAACTGAGTACATCAAAATAATCAAAAAAATTAAATAAATAAACAACAACTAAATAATTTCCAGTATAAGAGAGGGATTTGCATTTGAAAAACAGTTATAGTATCTCCGCAGGACACTCCTTATAAGTGGTACAAACAATTTCAAGAATTTTAAAATACCGTCTTTAAGTAACTTTAAAATCTACAAAAATTAAATTTTAAATAACTATACATTATTGAAGAAAAATTAAGGGTTGAGTATGCTTGGTGAATCACCCTGTATATTATAAACTGCTGCAGTATAGCATACAATACCGTCTGCCACCGTATCCGCACAAGTCTGCAATGTTTTCCTGCAATTTTTTTAAACCTATATAACGACAGCAGATGATATGGTTTTACGTTTGGATCGAAACGTTCTTTCGCATCATTTGGAAGCTTTAATATTTCCCTCTTCCGCATTAAGTACGTATCATGTACACAGTATAGTTATCTGCGTACAGCGTACCTTACTCGTGCTATGTTCCATAATATGAAATAATATTATTATTCATTTATACGTATATATGATTAATAAATATATTTATCGAGTCCGGTGGTTGTGGCACGTTTTACAATGTTTAAAGGTATGACTTATACCATCATACACGATTGCTTTTCTACTTTATTCAGGTTTATTCATTTTCAATTTTATTGTACTCTATAAGCTAATGTTTTAACAGATTGTCGATTCAAACGACATAATATATAGACAGGCACTGCTATAATATTGGAAGCAAACGAATGTGCTGAAAATCTCGTCATATCTTCTACGATTTAATTTTTTGTTTTAATTTGATAGTATTAAAAATTGAAAAACACGTGCAATGTTGTTATTTAAACGCATATAGTAATATTAATTTCATTTCTCTGTCACGGTATTAGAGATTTAAACAAAATACAGTATACTTTGTAAACACTATTCAAGTATACCGCTTATAACACTATTTCATCATTAAAAAAAAAAAAGAAAAAAACTACTACGGGGTTATAAACCATTATTTATATGTATTATGTTGTTTTAAACGTGAAAATACGAGTAGTGTTCGTTTCAGGTAGTATTATTATATAACGAGACATCAGACGCATAATGAAACTAGCTGACCGTATTTCCCCTAAACTTGGATCAAAACGAGGACATGATCGATTTCAGATTAAAGCGGTCACCGGGGACTGATATATACCTTCGTTGTACAAGTTTCATGCGAAACGTTTTACATTTTCGTATTATTGTTTCGTTCTACGAAATTCTACTCCAAGCTACGAGTTTATTGATTTTTTCTGATAACACATATATTGTGTTTATTTTTTTATTTCAAAACATATGATAAAGTGTGCTTAAGAAGTTGTGGTGTGTGTATAACTGCAGCCGATATTGATGATCCTAAACGGGATTCTACTCGTTTTTACTCCGAGCTTAAGGTAAAACTCCACGGAAAACCGTCGAATAATAATTTCGTCTGCATTTTTTGCTCTGAGACGAAGCGAACAAATCACGACGACTGTTCGAAATCCGCTCCCCGAATCCAAAAGTCACTGTTTTTCAAACGATATTGTACGTGACCTCTAGAGTCTGAAGCCACGCAACGGTACGGATAATGATGGTACTCACGATGATATGTCCACTATCTAATATACTAGTTAAAAATAATAAGATTAGTTAAGTGTGCATAGGTGTCCATATTAAACAATCGATGATGAATATATTATGTAATTTGTATTAGTTTATTTTAAAAGCCATATATATACATGTATTTGAGTTTTTGATTCAGTATCGAAAACTAAATAGGTACCTAATTTGTTCAAAAATATGATAAATCAGTATTTAAATTTAAATTCTGATTTGATTGTCTTCTGATTTAGTTATATGTATATGACTTTAATAATCTTCGATGGTAATATTGTATATATATATATATTGTACGTTGGTTCTCTTTTTCAAAACTAAAACCGTTAACTTTAAAAATTTAAGATTGTCAGGTGGCACCGCTGGGAGCGTTATTCCTATCATTAATATACATTTCGCTGTCAAATTTTCCATCAGACTTACTCATTATAATGTTCGTATAGATTGTAAATATATTATTTTAAAATTATATTAAAAAGAAAACTTTTAAAATATAATATAACGTGTTTAGGTATTATAGGAGTGACTTTAGTAAAACACGATATTTATTTTTCGTTTACAGTGCACTACAGTTTAAACGAATCATTATGTATAAGTCGTTTTAATTATTTTAAGTTAAAGCGTTACGTCCAACTTTATGCAAATCCTTAATAATAGACGAGTATAACATATTATTATAAAAAGTATGTATGAATTCCATGTGCAATGGGTTCTTCTTAGATGAACTGTTTTCGTTGTCACAAAATTCACCTAGTAATTGGGATGAATGTCTTTCCTAGAACTTTACTAGCAAAAGTTGGGCGTAAAGCCTTACTTTTAGTTTTGGGAATTTGTTTTTAAACATAAATAATTGACATATAAATTTACATAAGTCTAAATTTCACCTAATCTATAGCTTCCTCTTTGTACTCCTCACCTTCACCACAAGCATTGCTTGAAAGAGGTGAGCAAACACAGTATGTAAAAAAAAAATAACTAAAATATGTAATCAGTGTTGATGTTTTTTTTTTTTTTTGAGTAATAATAATACATTTAGACGTGTGTGTGTGGATAGACAATTTCAGTAAATTATTTAATTTTCTATATACATAGTTCAAACGCCAGTTATTATCATCGTTATGACGTTGTTATCAATTCTCCGCATATATTAGTATAGAGTTTACAATACATTATAGGTGCAATATTTTATGAAGTGCGATCTATATTATTTATATATGAATATTTTATTTTTATTAAAGACTATGGTACCTATATCAGCCATCTATTAAATTTCATCATTAGTTTTGTAAGCTATCTGTTTTAAAACATTTTTATTGATTTTATAAGTTTAAATAAACACTAACAAATGTAAATTTCAAACAATAACAATATTTATGATTTAAAATCAAACTGTATACAACCAAGCAAATAAAACAACAAATTATAATTTACCTTACTATATATAAATAATTCCATAACTGAGTACAAGTTGTAACTAAAATTTTGTTTTACTGGAAATAATGAGGTGGATACAACTTGGCTTTAATTAATTCACGAAAGTTAAATTTTAAACAATGTTCATGACTAAAAATGTATGAACTTTTTAATTGTTGCAGCGTGAAACTTTATTTAAGCCATTTAATTTTTTTCCGTCATTATTTATTAATGGTTTTGTATTATATAATTCTACAACCGAAAAAACATAGGAACACGGACGATGTAGACACATAATATTAGCCCACATTATATTATATCATATTATACGTAATTCCAATTTTCGACTCCTTTATGTAGTAAGGGCCATGTTATATTCTGTGTGTGTGTGTGTGTGTTTGGCCACTTTAATTACACGCCATTGTTTGCAATTTAAAGGCTGGTTGGGTACGGTGGTCAACTTGTATTTCTAAGCTAAGCCACATTAAACTTTGTTAAACTCAACTACAACCAAGTATTTTTAGCAACGTGTTATACATCGACCAGCAGAAGTTTCCTCTATAGTTATACGCGTGTATATATATATATAACTATATACGAGTGTATATGTACAACATAACTTTGAGTTGGATCAAAATAAAATATCTATGTGATTATACCTAATATAGTAACAATTAGAGACACTTGTGCGCTGAGATCATATTTATGTAACATTATATAATGTTATAGTACATGATTTCAAATAATAATAGAAAATTTAAAACGATCGTAGCAGAGTATTATATTGATTACGTTCGTCTTTTTTTTTAATACATACCTACCTTCTGGTTTTTATCTCTTCAATGAACAAAATTTGTATTGATATTAGTAATATAATATATACATAATATTGTACTTGCATACAACCAGAGGCTAAAATATAATTTTTTTATACTATACACTTTCAGTGGCGCAACTAGCTAGGGTTCAAATCTTGGGGGTGCTATCATAATGAATCGCTCACAAGTCCGTGGAGGCTCAGCACTACACCCCCCAAAAATACAAATTACCATCATTTATATTATACTACTGTTCATAATCATACCATTAATAGAAAATAAATTTAACACATTTTATTTTTTTATTACATTATATTTTAAAGTGTCAGACATAGTTTTCTATCAATACTTGCAAATGAGTTTAATATTTCTTCAGATACAATGTCATTAGCTACGTTTCCCTTAGCGTGACACTTTATATTAAACTTTAAGTTACCACTTCGTCACCTATACACCCTCAAAAAGTGTATTTAATACATTCACATAAACATAGGTACAGTAGTCAATTTCTATTTTGCTTTATCTACAGAATACAGACTACATCACCTGGTATCGAATTTAAAAAAATGACCAATGGTCCATTCATTATCCATAAGTTTTGGATAATGTTTAGTTTATAAATTATGGATAATATAGTAGGTAAGTAATTTAACAGTTAGTGTTTTCTTTACTATACCGTTTGTATAATATTTTATTAAATACATACATTTATAATTTAAAAGTGTATGAGGCTTGAGATGAGTTTTGTTTCACCGTCGAAAGAGTTGATTTTTCTGATTGAATTCTTTTTTATCTAATTCACGATAATAATTTTTCAATTAATGAAGAAATAACTGTAAAAAAGCTAATAGTTATTATACATAGGCCATTACACATTTTTTAATTTCGTATTCCACCACTTGGTGTTTTGTACTATACAAGTCACAAAGTGTATCGTACTACACTTTTAGTCTCTCCATATAACACAACCAATGCCTCATGTTAACAAAATGGTGATACAACTGTGGTGTAGTTCTATTGTATTTCTTGTATATTATGATAAAAAAAAGAAAATAATAATAATAATTAAAAAAGTAATAATAATTCATACTTATGTTTAAAATGTGTTTGTTTGTAAAAATATAGCTTTGTAAGTAACAATCAGATGCTATTATATCGCTATTTTTTTTATAAAATTCACTTAATAAAAAATAAAATACAGAACAAATTGGTAGGGATATTTTAAAAGATTATTAGGTATACCTATTGTAACGGTACACCACCAACTAAAACAGTCCTTTTCAGGACTACACAATAACAACCAATCACAGCACGCCATATTAGAAATCACGGTAACCAGAGCTTTACTACTAAATATGAGTGATTTCAAAGTGGTTAACGACTTAACAAAATACAGCCATGGATAGGGGGGATTAGGACACATCTAATGAAACCCTCCCCATGGCTGTAACCAAAAAACCCAATGAATAAATCACAAATCCGTACCGACAGAAAACACAAGCATTACGGCGGCACACACGCTGGTTTACTAGTCGGTACGGCGCACGGGTTATATACCGGTCGTTTTCCGACCACATCAAATTCAGCATAGCAGTCTACGTTCAGCGTTCAAAGCAGCAGTTCTTCCAGTACTCGACAAGAACGCTTCAACTTCACCACACCAAGGTATCACCAAGCGCACAATGGGCCACAGAGGTGGTCGTCAAAGGAAAAAGAGATCTAGCGTCTCTCCAACCCAGCACGCACCAAAGAAAATACGAAAGAACGGCGAGAGAGGCTCTTCGAAAATTGGCGTCCCTGCGTCTGAGGACGTTCCGTTCAAACTGCTCAGCCCTCCTCCAATTGTTGACGATCATCTTCCATCAAGCGGAGACACATCAGACACTGAATCTTTGTCTTCAGGTGAGTCATACTCTTCCACATCGTCATCTGTTAACATTCCATCTAAACGTACTTTCCGTCTCCCACCAATCTTTGTTCTAACTCGCCCAAGTTTACCATGGCATAAAATTGCCAAGGAAATGTTTAAAATCGACGGTCTTGAAAATGTAACTGCTAAAATAACATCTACTCCATCACAAATCAAAATAAATTGTCCAGACGAAAATTCCTTCCGTACCGTCCAAAATTTCTTGGAAACAAACCGCGATTCCGTCGAATCCTTCTCCTTTCCAGTGAAAGAAGAAAGGTCACTAAAAATAGTCATTAAGGGAATCCCACTAGATATCTCCGACAACGAACTGTCCAATGAGCTTACCTTGTTAGGCTACTCACCACAACTTGTCAGAGGTTTCCTAAAAAACGGAAAAAGAATTCCCATACACATGGTTTCCCTAAAGATGACAGAAAACGCAAAAGACATTTATAATACTGGTGAAATGTTCTACGTAAGGGTTAAAATTGAATCTTACAAAAATTCTGGTCCGGCACAATGCTTTAACTGCCAACACTTCGGACACTCGTCGAAAAACTGCAATTTAACTCCACGTTGCGTTAAATGCGGTAAAGAGCACCCCACTAAAGAGTGCCCCAAGCCCAAAACCGATAATGCCCACTGCTGCAACTGCGGCGGAGAACACACTGCGAATTACCGTGGATGCCCCCACTACATCGAACATCACAAACCAAAATCTATCCCAAATCGCACACGCTCCGAAAAAACCAGCCACCAAAACCCTCAAACCATTACCTCTTTCGTCACACAACGCCCACCACAAACAACTTCGCTTTCTCATACATCGTCAAACACCTACGCAGCCATTGTAAAAACAAACTCAACCCCTATCTCTGAACCTGCAGTCTCGGCGGCGCAAATATTAGTCATTATTAAAAAACTACTTGTCACTCTTCAAAAATGCCCGGACTCTAACGCTAAAGATGCAATCATAAACACAGTCATGACAATCCTCAACGTCATCCCTGAAAACCATCATGTCTAACATAAAAATCATGTCTTGGAACTGCAATGGTATCAGTCAAAAGATACAAGAACTAACCACTTTTATTAAGCTCCACAACATAAACATTATCTTACTCGGCGAAACCCGCCTAAACCCAAAAACGCCACTCAAAATCCCAAATTTTCACGTATATCGTTACGACCGCCAACCTCTACCAAGAACATCACCGAACGGGGGAACTGCTGTTCTGGTTCGTCGTGGAATAGTTCATCATCAAGTAAACATCCCAACGGAGCTCGACTCGACCTCAATTAATGTAAAACTTGGCAACGAAATCGCACAAATCACTGCTGTATATAAAAGCCCAGGTGCCACTTTAAAATCGTCAGATCTAGATGCGCTAACCAACCACAATGGCCCGCTCATTATAGGCGGTGATCAAAATTCAAAGCACACAGACTGGCACAGTCTTCACTGCAACAAACCAGGTAAGACAATTGCACAACACGCCGAATCGTCAAACCGTTATACAATCGTGGCCTCAGATTCTCCAACACACTACCCATTCATCCCGACTCACCGCCCTGATGTTCTCGACATTTTCCTACTCGACACGCCAAACATGTATCATATACTCACCAATCACTGCGACCTATCCTCGGACCACAACCCCCAAATATTAAGCTTATCATCGCAAATCTTGCAAAGTGGCCCACCTACTGCAAGGAAACGGATAAATTGGAAAAAGTTCCACACCGAATTAACACCTCGCATAAAGAATAGTCACATATCTACAATCTCGGACATAAACGAAAACATAGACAAGCTAACCGAAGCCATCCAATCAGAGTGCATAAACTGTTCCTATGTCGTAAGCCAATCAGAGCCCCAGAAACGACTACCAGACGACTTACTACTCGAAATCGACACAAAGCGCATATTGCGTAAGACTTGGCAACGTACGCGCGATCCAAGAGCGAAAACTCTCTATAACGCCCAAGTGTCTTATGTTAAAGACATTCTCACCCGTCACAGAATGTCCGAATGGCACACTTTCACTTCCACCCTAAATTTTAACAACAAATCCATATACAAACTTAATCGCCGACTTCTCCATAAACCTCCTCCATGCCATCCACTAAAAACACCGGATGGGACAACAATCTACGATCAAAGATTAAAGGCCGAACTGTTCGCAGACACAATGACTGCCCAATTTCAAAACAACCCGGGACCACCAATACCCGAAGTAAATAACTCGATCTTAAAACTCCGCAACTCAAACACACCTCCATCCGACATATATGTCTCACCAAATGAAGTATGGAATATAGTAAAACACCTCCCATCAGCGAAAGCGCCTGGTAGTGATGGCATAACAAATAAAGCGCTGAAACACCTACCAAAAATAGCTTATATCCTTTTGGCGAACATTTACACTTGCTGCTTTAGACATTCCTACTTCCCCGAACAGTGGAAAAAAGCCCAGATTGTTATGATTCCCAAGCCTATGAAAAACCATCTCATACCTGATAACCACAGACCAATCTCTCTATTAAATACCTTGTCAAAAATTTTTGAAAGGATAATACTAACAAAGTTAAACAGCTACACAAAAATCAGAAGTGAACAACATGCCTTTCGTGCTGGTCATTCCACGACAACACAATTAATCACACTAGTGGACGACCTAACTAGAAAATCACACGGAAAGGAAAAAACAGCGGCAGTTTTCTTGGATGTGGCAAAAGCCTTCGACCGCGTTTGGCACCAGGGACTCATCTACAAATTAATGAATGCAAACATCCCCCATCCACTAGTAAAACTAATAGATTCCTTTCTTAAAGATCGTACATTCCAAATCAAAATAAATGACCACCTCTCTACATCACGGAACATCGAAGCTGGCGTCCCCCAGGGGTCATGCCTGTCACCTCTTCTGTACCTAATTTACACTAATGACTTCCCTACACAAAGTCCTGTCACAGTGGCCCTGTTTGCTGATGACACACTTTTGTACGCGAGCAACCACAACTACAAATACGCTGTGTTAGCTTTACAACGCCAATTGGACACCACAATGCACTGGTTTACCCAGTGGAGAATTCAGATCAACGTATCGAAGACGGTTGCAGTAATTTTTGGACCTCATTCCCTAAATTATAACGTGAAGCTAAACATACAAAACCAGTACCTGGAATGGAGCCGTCACGCTAAATACCTAGGAGTGACCCTTAATTACAATTTAAAATTCGATAAACACGTAAGAAACACCTTACAAAAAGCGCGTGGTGCCAGAGCGGCATTATATCCGGTTTTAAATCGTAACAGCGCGCTCCCATTACTAGTCAAAATATCAATATATAAGATTTATCTAAGGCCGATAGTATTATACGCGGCACCAATTTGGAGACACCTCATTGGCCAACACACATGGACCAAAATCGAAGCCTTTCAAAACATAGCTCTACGAACCATGACCGGCGCCCACTACCTAACAACAAACAGAAACCTACTTAACTCTACGGGCATTCCGCCTCTCAGAAGCGAAGCCCTAAACCTAACGAGGTCCCTGGGACACAAGCTATCCCAGAGCAAATACCCTCACCTAGCACGACTAGCATAAACAGATAAAATAATAATCAATTATCCACCTCAAACAGAGTGAAAAGGCTTAGCCTGGTGCTCTACATAGGCCATCGGCCGTTCATCCAAAGCAAATTGCAAAAAAATCCACAATCATCTTCAGTCTTCAATCAACATTACCTCTTCTACCAGAACACACCAGTATCTCAGTACGAAGAAAAGAAGACAAGAAGACCACCGAAGCGAAAGACGATTAGCTGCAACCGGCGGCTGGAAGCCACATCGACGAAGACGCCGAACGATCATTCCTCGTACGGACTGTGCGCACCCCGTACGGGCACCGCCACATTCTCACCGTACGGAACGAAACCGCAGTCAGTAACTGCCAGAAGGAGCAGCGACGAGCATCCGTAGTCTAACGGCAGCACCGACGACCGGAGCCAGACCAAGACACCGGACGAGCCGGCAACGGAACACGCAGTTACGTCCCCGACCTCCCTCGGCCGCTTTTGAGAGCCTGCCTACCCGGGTCTGATTCACCGTAGCAGTCGCTTCATAGCTAGACACTACCCGTGGTCGACCTCCCATCCCTCGCTATATGCCATACAACCTTCCTACAGCCCATATTGTAAATAGGACGGAGCTTATTGCCCGTCGTGACGAAACGCCCTACCGGCAGCTCGCTATTCAGCCCGGCTGTCGTATTAGCGAATCGATCCCCCCCACTACCATATTAACTGTACATATATATTTACATAGAAATAAACAGAAGAAGTGATACCGATAACTTTAGTGTTATTATTTCACTTCCCACGAAACAAGCCAGAAGGCTACTGTTTCACTATTTACCTATACTGTTTTTGTATTTTGTTTTTTCTCAAGAATTCTGTACAACTACCCAAAGGCTAACCCTTCCCTGACACTCCTCTCCCCACCCCCACTGTCACACTTGTGCAGGTACTATATTATTCTTACTCGGCGAGTACACAACATTAAATGATAATATTAACAATAATTATAATCATAACATAAGAATTCGATGGAAAACATTTCGAAATGCGTTAGGTTAGGTTAGGTTAGGTTATTAGGTCATTAGCGTTTTTTTTTTTTATTATTTTCTATCATAATATTATTATATCCGTCGTTATTGTAGCGTTTAATTTTGATACTTTTAAACACGCTATAAATGTCGCTAATACACCAATATAAACGATAGACAACTGTACAATCCACCGGGCGGCTATTCGGTAGCATATATTATTATAAAATTGTTTTATTACGCCGCCCGTTTCGCAAGCCTCCCGCGAACGACCTGAGGCGAATATTTGATTTCTTCCCCTAAAACACTATATTATTACCTATGTATATATTTATATATATAAATAACTATTGCCACACATTCGATATTTCGCGTGTAAACATACCTTTTAGCGTGCCATATATATATATATACCTACATACAACGCGTCTATATATAATAATATGGTATATAACGGTATGTATATGTTATATTCGACGACGACTAAATAATAATATAACGGTGTTGGCTACGGTAAGATCAAAGGGATTTGCTATCGAGATGTATATATACCTATTATACTTGTATATATTGTGTGTGGTATGTGTATATCTATATATATACACACAATATACGGAGAGGCATCCGAATATCTAATATTTGTTTAGCGCTCTGCCTGACGCGACGTGTTTAGTGTGTTTATGTATATTATACATCGTACACACGCACACACACACATATATATATATTTATACACACACACATATAAGGCGTATATACATATTATTGTATATAAACCAGTGTTTACTGCACACACAATATGCAGAGTGATTCGTCGAGCATGCTCGTCCCCGTTTTTTCCTTTGACGGTGCTGCAGTTGATCAAAAATATGATTTTTGGAATTTTCAAATATTATATAGGTACTTAAATACGGTGTTTTAAAATTATTGAGATTTTTTTCACCGCTCCAGGAGTGTCCCGCGACGATGCAGAGTTCTGTTTTTAAGACGAGAACCGATTTTTTTATTTTAAAAAATATTCAGCAGATAATTTTTTTGAAAGTTTTGATGTCGGTATACCTATATCTAGTTCAAAATTTGAACGGGTTAATAGTTTTTTAGTGATTTTACAAAAATATAAAATAGATGTATTTATATATATGTGGATCTTGTACCTATTTATTACACTTATTACAAATTATCAATACTGATGGATTAATATAAATCACTAAAATGTTCAAATCACCATAATATCTACCATATCTTTCAAATCCGTTTTCGTGGCCGTAATGATATTATTATCAAGTTAAGTCAAGCAACTCGAAAACTGAAATTTTGAACTTTGTATTAGGTACATCGACATATTTATCATAAAAACGCATTTGAAAATATAATAGTCTTTAAGTATACAATATTCAATAATTCTGATTGTCGGATTTTCAATAACTGCATTGTTGAAGAAAAAAAGAGAGAGTGCGTGCTTGGTCAATCGCTCTGTATTGATATGTATGGCCTATGCATATTAAAACATCATACTCGTACACGGCGTAAATGATGTGCTTCAGTGCCATCACGTGCACGCGAATTTTTGATTCGGCACATTTTTATTGTTCCAATTATTTTCAAAATGAAAATCTCAACACCAAGCGCCGAGCTGTAGTATTTTATAACACGATGATGGCTGTCCCTGCAGCATTGTGCATTGGACTTAAATTAAAATACCGCACGGCCGTATATCCATGATGATAATAATAAAATACCTTTTCAGCAGCGATGAGGACGCTACGGCGTCACCTACGGAATCACGAGGACATAATATTGTCTAGGGAAAAGCACACCGAGACATAATATTACAGACATACGCGTACGACATATCATATTATTATGCAATATGATTGAGGTACAATATTATAGTACAATGTGATAAATAATAATATCATCGTTAGTGAGTAAGTGTAGTGTTAAAGCGTATTATGTATGTTATAATGCTCACCCTATTTCTTATGCTTAAACTATGTGCGTAATGTATTCAAATTCTGAATTTTGGAATTTTTAAATACACTCGAAGGCCATGTCTTCGAATCCTTGACATCCTGTGACAGAAAAAAATTCCGTTTTTCAAACAGGAAACACCTTTTTCGTTTTTAATTATCAAGCATATATTTTTTTGAGAATTCTAAAATCTAAATCAAAATTCAATCGAGAAATTTTTGAGTTATACAATTTTGTGTACCAAGGATAAAATTCCTACGGGTTAAGTAGATATGGGGGTCTTAAACGATTTGAAAAAGTTAGTTTATAATTATTATTTATTTGTCAATATAAATAATTTGTAATAATTAACCAAGTATAATAAATACTACGTCTACATCTATTATTATACACATTACTTTTTATAAAACCTTTTTTAAAGATGATTATCCTCAGTATAAACACTTTAATAACTCAAAAACCACTCTTTATTAGAATTTTGATTAAGATACATCAATTATATATATTCAAGAAAACCATTCGCTAAATAATTTTCAGTATAAAAAAAAGCGAGTCCACCATAGAAAAAATAGAAGTTTGTATCGCCACAGGACACTCCTTAACTATAGTAGTACAAGAACATCAGACATTTGAAAATATGGTAGTTCGGTAATCGGTATATTAAAAATTCGAAAAATCATTAATGGGAAAAACGGGGGTGAGCTTTCTGCAATAAAATAATTATACTTAAATCGTAATGTATTTTTTGTCATCATAGATATTTTCTTCATTCCAAAATTAAACACGAATTTTACCCGTTGATGAAACATATCTAATTCTCTTACAGGCAGTTTAAAAACTACTTAGTCGATAAGTGCCACTCGCTGAAATAATGTTTTATGCGATGAAAATATACAGCTAGGGCTGGCCTCGTACTAAGAGAAGATTAACAATATGTTAATTATATTATATTATTCATAATCAATACACCAAGACATTATGTTAAATTCGAAATGCGTTATCTATGAAATCGCAAAATGAATTGTATATTAAATAGCAAACAATCTAAACTATTTAATGTTCAAAACGATATAACTTTTCCGTCATTGCTATAATACAATATTATCACGTAATAATAATAATAATAATAACAATAATATAAAAGTACTGCTCAATTTAACTTTGTAGAAAAAGAAATGCACGTGGAAACGTAGTTAATTAATTAAATGAAAAAAAAAAAATACCACTCAATTCACTTTTTCCATTTTAAATCACGCTGCGTGTAGAAATGGAAAATTATTTCGTCGAAAATAAATAGAAGTTACGATGTGGACGAAATTCGTGTAATTGTTTTATAGTGATTACGGACGTGTTTCGTTCATACGGGACACGAGTACCTAATATCGTTGCGAAACGAATGAAAGAGACCGGACGTTTAGTCGGTTTAAAATGAGAAAAATAGTTACTAAGAATTAGAAACTGTTAATATAAGTGCCTCGTAATCGAGTTATACGTTTGGCCGAAATTATAAAATTTCAATACCGGAAAATAAAAATACTCCAAACGAAAAAAAAAACTTTATAAATATAAATATAAAGGTTGAAATATGAATTATGATACAGTTATCATAAGATGGTTGCATTTCAAAAGCAATGATGAACATTTTTTTTTTTTTCACTAAACGTAATAATAACGTCGCAGCCTTAAAAAATACAATGATTTATGTGTTTATTATTTTCTCGTGAATAAAAATAACAATCACGAAAGTTACGGTTTGCGGTAACGTTATATTAGTCGCCATGTCATTCTTAATTCACATTTCATACACAGATTATATAAATATATAAATCAATATCCGTAAATATTATATTACGGATAGTATAGCCATTGTATACAGCCCAAAAAATTTAACGGGCTTGAACATAGTTAAATATTTTAAAAATTAAATGGGCCAAAAAATATTCGCGGTAACAATAATATTATCAAATTATATTCGGCACATCTTATTTTAAAATTAAAATATAATTTACCCACAGTAGTATATTCTACTGTTTAGGTATGGGTACATAGTAAATATAGTAAATACTCAAATACATTTTTTTTTAGTAACCTTTAAGATACTACTCAAATACTTTAAAAAAGTATTGGGAATACTTTTCAAATACTTTTGCTTTTTAAAGTAGGTTTCTAATTATTAACGTGGGTAATATAGATACATAGTAGGTTTATAATCATATTTATTTTATTTATTTAAAATATGAGTTTTAGAAACATAATGTTTTCAAAATGTTCATAATGCATATGTCATATGCATATGTCATACTGCATCTTTTTTTCGTCACGGTTGCTCCACTCATACTAAATACCCGCTTCACTGAGGAAACAATCTTTATTATTCCCATAATCCCGCATAACCATTAAGGCAAGGCATTGTATCTGATATTATCAATAGTTACCTATCTGATAATACAAAATGACATATTGTTACTAAAAAAATTAATTATTATTCAATTATTGTAGTTGGCAATAATATTTTTCCATCCAAATATTTCAAATAAAAATAAATTGTTCGAAAAAAGAATCAAAGTTTTCAATACAAATAAGTATTTAATACAAAAGAAAGTATTTAAAAAGTTGCTCAATACTTGTAAAAGTATTTGAATACTTCTACTCAAATACTTCACGGGACTGATTAATACGATACATTATAATTATAATAATAATAATAACAATAATACATAACATTATATAATATATTACATTGTAATATAAGTATATAACACATTACAATTGGTAATATTATCTGAATTTTATCCGTAAAAAAACTCCAGGTTACGACCTCGGAAAAAGTTTCAAAAATTGACCAAAAATATCACATTTTTAATCCAACCGTCAATAAACAGAGTCTGCGCGATCGGATCTAACACTGATTATCGTGTTTTATAATAATTTACGTCCGGTGTGGTGCGGGCGGACGGTCGGAAAACACAAAACGGGAAAGCTAGAACCATCGATTTACGACGGAATTATACGCGTATTAATCAAACCGAATATAATTATATTATCGTGAAAGAACGAGATTGCATTATACCCATCGAGTATTAACATTGACGCCACCGATGCCAATGCTCAACGGGTTTGTCCCGAATGTTAATACACTTCATGCGAAATCCAATCAACCTTTACACAATAATATTGTCAATTACCCGCACCGGGTTCGTCGCAGCAGTTCGCCGATAGGCAATTACGTAATATGCACGAAATAGGTATCTACTGTGCTGCTCGCTCTTATTGGTTACAAAAAAAAAAAAAAAAACACAAAAAAATTGACTACGGTAGAGGATAGAGAACATAAGAGTTCGTGCGTTTGATTGTTGCGACCGCAACGCGGTTGCATTATTATTGTTGAGAGTACAATTTAACCGAATAAACAGACACCGTATAAATGTTATTATATTATTTTTTTTTCGTCACGGCTAGGGCCATAATATATTATGCGCTTGTAGGTGCTTTCCTATTGTGTCATTATGGAAACACTCGACCGTCGTTCTCGTCGTCCTCGAATCAATAAAACCGCCAGACCATCCTCGTTCAGACCGCTCATATAGTGTCTACCCCCAGAAAACCGTCTAGAAAATATATTTTGAAAATCACCTGTCAAAAATATTACGACTGCTGAATATCGTATCGAGGAGAAAAATATACCATGCTCGCCGTCTCATAATTATTGGGCTTCCACAACTATATACGAACATCACACAGTTCAGCAAAGTCAAATTAATATGATATAGATTAACGATTCCATAGAGTATTTTTAATGAAATACATTTCCGGCGAGTATGCCATTCATTTTCTGTTTTCAAAATATCAAACGTTTCATTTTTTAGATTAAATATAAGACAAATTTAAATTAATCCACATAAAAATATGTCTCTAACCGAAAATGCTTTACGCGATACTCTATTTGTTTACTACTATAATGTCGTTACTAAATTATTATCGTCTTATTGAGATATTTCCAGGGGCGTATTTAGTCGTTATTTTTTTTTTTGGGGGGGGGGGGGCGAGGAGGGAGACTTAATTATGTTTCACTACCTCTTGACCAAAGATAGTATTACAAATCAAGATTTTTCGGAATATTTGAACTAAAAAAAATTCAAATATATATGGTTCATATTACAACATGTTTGATTCATATTTTAACTCTCCGATATATGATAAACAATTTAACTGTATACACTTTCATCGTATCCAATAAATAATAATATACAATTATTCAACACTGGCCACATATTTCTACCAAACTTCAACCGGGATACTCGCAGCGCCTCTGGATATCATTAATTCCAATATTGAACAAAAAATCAATTAAACACCAAAAATACTCAATATTAATATATAATATGTAGACATAAGCAACAACTACGACCAATACTCACATACGCTTGTTACATCTGGGGTAACTGTTCTCAGCTACACAATTACAAGAAATTCGAATTTTCCAAAACAAAGCCTTTGTGGAATAATAACGAATGCACCGCAGTGGTTCATAGTTTCATAAGTAGTTTACGAAAACCTACACCAAGACCACCGCAAAATGGGGTTATTTTGATAACTTTATACTGTTTTATTACAATGTTACTTTTTATCCCGTGGATAACTTCTGCAGTATTAACGATAAAACTCTCAACATTAAATCTTGGTTACAGGCTACAGCTGATTATTATGTTCAATTATTTTATGTTTTAATTTTTAAATTTCTGATGTTATCTTTTGAGATATTAATTTTTTTTAAATGCTATCAAAGTTACACAACGTTGTGGGCAACTTTGATACCCAAATTTCTTAACGTGGCATCAAAATAACCACATTTTACTCAAAAAAAATTTTAACTATCATGGTACTCTGGTGAATAAAAATATAAGTGTATCAAAATAGTATCCCCACGAAATCAAAGTTACATCATTCCACTTCACCAAATAAAATAAATTGAAGATCATAAATTTATAAGCCCTACTATAGCCCTGCAGCCATGTCTGTACATTTTCATAGTTCACTATAATTAGATCATCAGGCTCAATCCACTTCAATTTACATATCTGTCCACCATACCTCAAGGACGCCTTACACGCGGTCGTCCTCATGATCTTATTAGTGACCTCATTACCATAATATTATAAGTTAATCGTTATTATATAATACGTCTAGATTAAATTATTTTTCTCTAGATTATTACCTATCGACATATTACTTATAACGTCTGACTAACCCTAAATAGGTGCCTATTTCTATTGTTATATTATTATTTTTGAAGGTTAACTATTATCATGTTAAAAAATTCATCAAATTACTTAAGTATTCTGTATTTATCAATAGATGTAAATAGCTTACATAGTCAATAAAAGGTCTTATTTTACTACTAAAAAAAAGCATTGAATTTAATATTTACTATAAACCAAAACCTATAGTATAATAACGATAAAATAATAATTAAATTCGTTATGAAATAAACGTATTATGCAGGGCTTAAAACCGGTAACTGGTTTGTAACGAAAACCGATAAAAAAAACCGTAAATTTGAGAACCGAAAACCGATAACCGCTTTTAATTTTGAAATGCTGGAAGCGGTTATTGGTTATCGGTAATCAAGGTAAATAATATCTAAATATTAACATCAAAGCGGTTACCTAGTATTTTCAATCCCGGTTTTATAACCAAAACCTATTCCCGACCAAAAAATTAACGGTTTTTTCGTGGAATTTAATACTTGAAATATGTCATGATTACATTATAGTTGAATTTAATTTTCCAGCTATTTTTAAATTTTTTTCCCCAATTAATTGCCGTCGAGTATTGCTTATCTGTTGTGAATATCACATAATATATATATATATAGGTATTACTGGTATAAGTGTATAACTATATATTATAAATACAGTCATAATTTAAACTTTAAAGCAGTTTGAAAAAATAAATATTTAATTTGAAGGAAATCGACCAAATTAAAGTATATTAAGTTTTTGATTTTGTAATAATAATAGTTGTGTTATCAACCCACGAATGGCCTAAATAAACTGTTTTAAAAAATTGAAAAAAATTATTTTTAAAAACCGGTTTTAACCGGTAACCGATTACCAAAATACCTTATCAACGGTTTTTAAACGATTAACGGTTATCTTATATTTGAAATATCTTTAAAGAAACGGTTATTGGTTACCAAAATATCAAGATTAAACGATAGCCGGTTACCGGTTTTCAAAACTCCTACTGGAGCCGATTACCGACTTTATTGAGAACGGTTTTAAGCCCTGGAATTATGTTTATAACGATGCATTTTATTTTCATCCATAAAAATATTACGAATTAATATTATGCTATTAATAATACATAATAATATTATACTATATATTATAATATAATATTCTCTTTGATATAGGTAGGGATTTATTTTTTCATCGTAATAAAATATAAGTAGTGTATAATCGTCTTAGACTATTATTATATCGATATAATGATAAAATATTGCATACTTATGTTTAGTGATTTTTTTAATAATACCAAAACATAATATATAAAATAATATAATCATATCAAATAGGTATTTACATTGTATTCTAAAAATTCGGTATCCTAAAGTCAATTTACTTTCTCCCAAAGATTTCTGCACGACGTATTCTACTCACATATAATATCATATAGCCTATTCGAATAATTGATTACTTCAAGTCCTTGCTGTTGTGTTATTGGAACACAAAATTACCGTAATTCAATTGTACATTATATTATTATAGTTTCACCAAGGTGCAATTTACAAACGGTACACATATCTAAGACGTTAACGAGGCCCTGTAGCATAAGCGTGTGTATTTAAAGAGTTTTATTTAAATCAACGTGCGTATAGGTAATGGTTTATAACTCTATTACAGTGAATAATTATTATGCATTCACTGTTTCGTGTTGTCACGTCATATTGAAAATATAAAAGATAACCTATGAAAGAACTCTGAAAAATTCTAATGATATATCATATTCGGAACTTCGACGATTATTTTACAAAAGTTTGAATAAAGAAAACTCTATTCCTGCTTCCGTCTGCTATTTCTTTCTTTTTACTTTTGCTTTGAAATGAAAAAAAAAATAGATACAAAGAAAAAAGTACACTATTACTAATATAGGTAGACACACGTTATATATATTATAATACAAACAATTTCATTCTCGCATCCCGTCGTTCGTTTATTTAAAACACTGTGAGAATTAAACAAGCTTTGTATAAGCCTGTTCAGTTAATATATTATTATAATAAAAAAAAAAATATCGTCTTAAAAATTGAAATACTACCAAAAATAATTTCATAAAAAATAACATCTCAGTGAAGTTTAAACTAGCTAAAGTTAGTTTAAAATAAAATACCTTACAAAGCAAAAAAGGCTAGAATAGCAGAATACTAATACCTTGCCACATACTTATCCCGTATCCCGGTTGAATTAAATTTTATATCAATATATAATTATATAATACACTATTAAACATCTACCATCTATCGTGACAATATTCACGTTTATTAAATCTATAGGTCCGCGTCTTATAATCAGTTTGCGATAAATATTAATCGTTTTGCTCAAGTATCAAGTCGATACCTGTAATTTATTTAAATGTTAAAACACGAATCCGAAGAAAATGTGTACAAGTGGTGTCGTGTCAGTGCAACGTTTGTTTGATAGGTGCCTAGGTAAAAATCGAAGAATTCACGAAAATATATTTTCAACCCAAAAACATATTTTAAAGACCATCGGATAGTAAACAAAATAATACTAATCAAAAATTTTTTTCGTTTTTCGTTGATGTTAAATTTAAATAATAAAATAAATAATATAGCTACAATATAAACATTATAATGTTTAAAAACCATAATTTCAAAAATGTATATAATAGTGAACACTTTAGTGAACTATTTCACTTTATATAAGACTTAAAATAACTTTGCTTCTCAGTTGTATACGTCTTGTAACCAACGTGGTGTTCGAATAGTATTACGGAATCATATTTCTCTGACATTTTCTGCGTATTATATACGTTCAGTACTAACGTATTAACATGGTATTGTTATAGTTATTATGGTTTTAAACAAATTTAAATTCCATTAAAGTCCAATATACAGCATCGGTTTAAATTATTCGGTATATCGCTATTAGTATGAAACATTCAAGGATCGCAATCTAAATAGATACAATTTGGATTATTTCACGAACGTAAACTTGCCCGACTAGGATCTTTAAATAATTACAATTCTAACTGCCGGGTCATAATAAATTCCGTGTCGCTTTTCATATCATAATGAAATTATTACGCTTTACGTACGATTCAAAGGTGCGTTAAAATATAAGATGGGACATGTGTTCACATCCCTTGGCGAATTTAATATTGGATACCTCATAACTTTAAGTAGGTAACCAGTTGGAGGGTACCTGCTGGAACATAGGTATATAGTACCCGTTTTTTTTATCTTCATATTTTTCTTTCTGAAAATGTCAGTTGGGTTTTTCTACATGAAAAATTCATCGTCGACGGTTGACCTTCTCGTCTTTTATTTATTCGACATTTTAAATGCACATTCTACTCGGAAAAAAATAATATATATATATAATATATACGTACATAATACGATGCATAGGGTTTTTTTAATGTACGGATCTAGACGAGAATAAAATATAAATGTAAGAATAAACTTATCCGTTATGCACTATATTGCAGCATAAAAACCTGTTACGTGTTTACCCGAGGTAGGTACCTACATATATGTTACTGTGGACATCTCTTCCATGCGTATTTTGCTTACCTTCTAAATTAAACAAACGACATATTTTATTGTTTTAATTAAAATATTATATTTTCGTGACAGAGGGACCCTAGCGCTGTATTTTAATGAACGCACGAAACACACGACTCGATAAGACTCGTTGAATTCTTTGTGATAATATTATGTAAACTCCGTAAAAGGTCGTTGTAGAAAATATATACGTAATATACTCTGCCAGCGCGATTATAATAATAACTATATTATAGGTATTATTTTTGTCGTGTTCGGCAATACGTTTGATATTATTATAATCGACTGAAACTATCGCCGGCGCACGGAAGTCGTTCTCGTCGTGTTTTTGATAAATCGAACCCTAAACCTTAATAACGACTATTTTAATGGGCGCCTTATTGTGGAGGAGAACGCACACATTGTTCGTCCGTGCCGCGATAATGAAGTTTTGTAAATCTATTCTGCTTGTCCGACGATACGTCGAACGCTCCTGTATATACCTTGGACTGCTGCAGCGCGAATCTGGGCGAAGTGTGTGAACCCTACTAAGTGGTTGGGTGGGAGAAGGTTTTAACGAATAAGAAATTATGGTGGCCGACGAGAGGTGACTGTTTGATAAATGACGGCAATAAATCCAGAGACGCTTTTCCACGGCTGGGGGGGGGGGGTGGGGGTGCGGGCCGAGGGTGTATGTGCTTTTGCGGCTTCGTTTATGGACGCGAGACCCGGTAAATTTCTTCCTTATTCAATCCGCAGAGCTATATACATTCCGCTCCGCCTATAGCATTCGGCCCGAGATAATAATACATGATTACGATTAATCAATGCGTGCAAAAAAGGGGTGGGGGGAGGGTTGGAAACACTAGAAAAAGCGCCCGCAGCTTTAAAGGCCATTGTATACGCCATGCCTATTTATATCGAGAACGCTAATGTAAAACTTGATCAATGACACGCTAGAGTGTGTATTTTTATTTCCTTGTACGAAGTACCTATGTGATGAAGCGATATCGGCTCAAAAATATATCACCACGCGTTATAATTTACTCTACAATATTCGTATTCACACACAGAGTGCGAGCTTCAGGCTGATTTCAAAATAAATAAGTGCATATTATTATTTTTACACGTGAGTGTGTACATTATTATAGTACAGTCGTTTATCGTTAAGCGTGATTGAACATTTTTTGAACCCAGGCGTTTTAAGTATATTAATAAAAGTGAACTTCGAGGTTTAGAAAAAGCTATAAAATATCTTCGTAAAAATGTTCGAATACGCGTAGAATGTAATATCAGTTACCATCGTCAAGATAGTCACGTAGGTATATACAAATTAGGTAGTATATTGTGTTTATTATCAAGTCGAAAACATTCGAAATCTTTAGTTTTTATAAAATAGTAAATATTTGCGAGTCTGGACGTAAACGAGTTAAAAAAGTTAAAGTGATGTTAATATTAACTTTTAAACTTTATTTTTTTTAATGTAATTTCTATTAACTAAATAAATATATTTAACTGATTTTTATTGATGTAAACATTTACTTTTTATTATTTTTTACTATACACTACTGACTGTGCTTATATATGTATATTAAAAAAAAAATAAGCCAAGTTAATAATAAGTTAGTTGCAAGTTTCCATATAACTTTTAGCTTAACTGAGTTAAAAAAAAAATTCGGATGTCTTTCAACTTTTTAAAATGTTTCCTATCAACTTAACTCAATTAAAAATCATAATCAACTTTAGATTGGCCCAGTATTGAATATTTGTAGTTTTATTTTAAATATAAAGACTATGTAATATTACAATCACTCTGCAGGGTGTACCGTTTATATATTTCACAATACTTTGCTCCGTCAGATGTCTTCTTTATTCAATCCACAGCTATAATACATTCTTTTCCACCTCGCATTCAACCCTAGATAATAGTACATACAATTACGATTAATCAACGCGTGCAAAACCAACAAAACAAAACGGAGGGGGGTGGAGACACTAGAAAAAGCGCCCGCAGTTTAAAGGCTATTGTACGCGATTCCTATATATTTATATAGAGAACACTAATGTAAAACTTGATCAACGACACGCGAGAGTGTGTGTTTTTTATTTCTTTGTACGATATAATATAAAATGAAGTGATATCGGCTTAAAAAATAAATACCACCATGAGTTGTGATTTATTTTTCAATATTTGCATTCACGCGCGAAGTGGTCTTCAGCTCGATTTTAAATTAATAAGTGCATATACACGAGTGTCGACTGGGCGTGGGTAATAATATTTTATCCTAAGGTACGATTCGAAGAAATTCCTTGAACTCAAACGTTTTATAGAAATAATTTTTTAAGCATGTTAACAATAATGAATACACATAAATCGTCGTGAAAAAAGTTTTTAATAAATATTATTATACGTTGGAATATGTACAAATTTAATATCGGACAAATCAAAGGTACGTTCTGTGTGTAAATTAGGTAACATTGTGTTTATCTTATCCGATAATTAGAATAATATCGAGTCGACTTAAAAAAAAAAAAACGATCATTTAAAAGTTTTTATTTTAAGA
Organism: Nasonovia ribisnigri; assembly: GCA_027563435.1. Taxonomy (NCBI): domain Eukaryota; kingdom Metazoa; phylum Arthropoda; class Insecta; order Hemiptera; family Aphididae; genus Nasonovia; species Nasonovia ribisnigri. Next base: position 106,187 of record JANEHU010000662.1, read on the forward strand.
TATTTAAACTTATTTTAGTAGTTTTAAATTGAATATAAAATCTATAATACAATATTGCAATCACTATCAGAATCTGAAATTGTAATCGTTATACTCTGCACGATATATTGCTTTGTCAATAAATATTATGATATTTTATAATAAATTTATTTGTGATTTCTAAATAGTCTATAAATTCCCCGAGATCAAATCCATAGGTAGGTACTTATATTTTGGATTATTTAATCAAAAATTGTTTAATCCAATAACACAACTATATAAACTATTAAAAGTTAAATATTAAACTGTCATAGCCGTCAATTACATTAATCAATAGCCTATAAACTAAACTGGTAAATACAAAATCGTATAATATTATATATTGCTTGTCTACTTGTCTCAAATATAATATATTATTAGTACACAATTTATTAGGGTAGGTATGTCAGCTTTGTCGGTTGTGGTATACAGTTATCCTGTTCGGCCATTAAAACATTTTCTAGTGTTACCTGGTTTTCGTATAATGTGCCCTACATATAATGGCCGGGACATAATCATAAAAATGTTCCATAAACCTCGAGCTTAATATTATGTTATATAGTTATTAAAATAAAACACAATCTAAGCGCGCGCACACATATCATTTTCATGTATATTTTTTAATCCTGAAACATAATTCTAAACAGCGATCGGCAATTTATTTGAAGCACGCATAATAATATGATACTATTTTTTTTAAATTTTTTTTTTTTTTTTACTACCTTCCTCTCAATTAATTTAACTAATGCACGATATTTATTACGATAATAAAACTAATAATTCTATTATTTATTGATGACAATATACGGTGTAAATATTATACACGTTATATTCGTTATACTCATATTTAACACATTCTGTATGTGCATAGTGTTTATAAGGAGTGCGGTTTGAACGCCATTAAAACTGAAAATAGTTTACAAACGGTTCGTTTTATTGATATTATTTTCAATTTTTGTGATTGATATCCTTCAATATTTCTTAAGATGCTAAAACTTCACAGTTTCACAATAAATAATTATAATATTCTACATTTTCCTGTATTTTTCTAATCTTACCTAAATAGAAAAAATAATGTAATTACAAGAGTTTACTGAATCATATTATAAACTACATATCAGCAACCAGCGTGTTCCGAAAACGAATGTGTTATCAGTGATAAATTATCAAATTTCTGTAAAGCTTATTTGAAATACGCGTTTTACTTTTTAGTCGGTATAACGGTTTACCAACATGTGTTTTATTATATGTTAAAAGTTGATACCATAAAATAATTTTCAATGTACCGACCATAATATTATTGAAGGGTAATGATTAACAATATTTTCTTTTAAAAGCACACATAATAAAATATTATTTTATAAATTATATATAACTTAGGGATATCTATAATATGAATGCTGGAAGGCAAAAGTATTTATTTAATTTAAAACCCCATATAATTTATTATAGTAGGTAGGTAATAATTTACATATTATATACAAAGGAAATTCATGTCGTCGGATTGATCTCTTTGATTTGTATTATTCATCTAAAACGAGTTCAATGGGAAACCGTTTTGAAAATGTTCCTCTACCTACTGAGTATCACATTCGGCCAACCATTGCAGATGAGTAGTGTGAGACAATAGTGTGTGTGTGTGTATATCCAAATAAAATATAAATTGTATGTAAAATACAATAGTATTATATTATAATGTAATATACAGTAAGAACCTAGCACTAAACTGAATTCAATTCATTAGAACTTATAGGCACAGCAGTATTTCCTGCAGAAAATAAAATTATAAATATTTTTTTTTAAATGAGGAATTTTTAAGTAAATAATTGAAAGCGAATAAAAAAGTTTTAAAAGTTAACTGTTGCTTGGAAAATGAACCGATGTATTTTTGAATAAATAGGAAGTCAACCCATTAAAATTTACATAGTTTTTTCACTCTAGCATCGACATCACAACTTTTTTCAATTAAAATACTCAACTAATAAAACTTCTAAAAATGTCGACGGCAGTAAAATAAAATCAATATTTATTGCTTGAACCACAGCAAAAATGAAATACAACAATATTAATGTTATGATGATAATAAAATATAAGTAAATTGCTATGGAAATAGGAAGAACTTTGATTGAATTTAGGCATAACCAAATAACCTTATGAACACAAATAAAAAAAAAATTATATTTAAAAAAAAAAATGTTTATACAGTTATTTAAAGTTGTATTGTTTTATAAAACAAAACTATGTAAACTAACTTAAAGTGTTATTTGGGAAAAGTAGGCAGATTATTAAATATTAGTAGCATCCTGGTTATTTGTACATAAAATATATAGCGATTAACATGAAACAAAACTTGATTATTACTGTGAAATAATAAATAAAATTTAGGTTTATAGTCTTCTCAATTATCTAAATAATTATTAATTAAACGTCATTATATATCATATCCTGCAAATATTATTTTTGTATCTATTTAATTTTACATTCTGGCTTATATAATAATAATAATATCTAATACATTTTATGAAAAGGATTCTTTAAAATTTTCATGTTTGTTATTTATTTTTATAAGCATTTAATTGCATTTAGTCACTTGTTATGAACGTTCTGTTAGTAAAACCTAACTGATTTTTGTTGTTAAATACCTATGGGAAGATTTTTAACTATATCATTCAACGTTTCTCAAAAAAATATTAAGTGCATTAATTTTCACTCTTGACCCAAATAATAATATTATTATGATGCGCTTTGGAGAATACAATTTCGTTTCGGTATAATAACTATACAGCGTACCAATAATAATACTGATGGTAATCTTCCATCGAAATATGTAACAGTGTAGAACTCCAGAATGACATTATGAACCTAATATTTTAAATACCAATGACTTGAAAAATGTTTAAGGAGAACGGATCTTTGAAAACATAATCTGATCTTTCAATCTGTTTTTTTCGGGGCGAGTATACAGCTATATATGGTATAACGTTATAATACTCGATTCATCAATACGGATGCATATAGGTAATTCAAATTTTAAACAATTCAATCGTATATGCATAAAATCAACGAGTCGACTTCAGTGAACCGTGTATAGGTACCTATACTTATATAATAATAATGTGTACACTCGCATGAACTCTACAACAAGACGTATTTTAACACCAGAGCGCAAAATTAAATTCTATTATTTAGCCACAACCTATATGCACGAAAGTACATTATATTATTATTATCATTATGAATTTACATTATTCCGCGCAGTAATATTATTATTATTACGACAATAGAATATCGTTATGATTGTAAAGAAAGACGATTATAATATCATAATGATTTCGTCGCGTCTTCGTTCCGTTCGCTTTGTAAATAAGTTAACAACTATTATACACTGCACCGCTGCAGGTATATTATAATATATTTAAACTATATTCGAAGCTTTGGCTGTTTAACGAAGGGGAGGGGGTTTAGGTGGATTTTTTACCCCTCTGAAAAATCGTCAAATTTTAAATTACATTGACATTGGTTTTTTTGCTTCATATTTAAAGATTGCCATTAAGAATGTTGAACTAAAACGATCAATAATGAACACGGGAAAAACGCAAAATAATTATTATACCGGACACCGTATTTTGATTGCTTTATACAGTGATTGACTTGAGTTTTATCGAATACCTTTAAAATCTGAAAGTATCAAACTGGTCTATTGTCAGATGGCAATCTATTGACTACGAAAACAAAGCGAATACACTATCATATATCAGCTATATTACAATTTTTATCAATGCATGCCGAATAATTCCTGAAATCTAAAATTTAACAGCAATTTAATATGCAATTGCACCACATTGAGCAGAATAGTGTATCAGAAATGACAGTTGCAAAAAATTGTTAGGTACAACTGTACAAGTATTAGTGAGAAAAGCGTAACAGCCTGGAACATTTTAGATTTATAGCCGTAAAATGTGTGTTATAAATTGTTTCCTAATTTTCATAAAAATATGTTACACGCATCTATTATTTCCCAACGAGTTCTGCGTCTTGTTGTGACTGATCGTTCTCTATGTACCTCTATGCACATACTGACATACCTATTTTTATGTACAATGTCAGCTGTTCCTCGGATAATATATTATAATTTATAATGTACAGTGCCATCAAATATTTGATTTTTTAGGGTTAATTTAAACGTCAAAAACGTTTGGAACACAACGACCTGCCACGATCGCCTTCTGATTTAAAGATGCATGACACTATTGTGCCTCAAGCGGGTTCTCACCACCAAACATCAGGACGGATTTCTGTCGAATACAAAATGACGGTTCAACCACGCACAGACGAATATTCCAAGTTAAAAACATCTCCAAACAAAATCAAAACGGTAATGATATATATACCAAGCCGAGGTGCTGGACAAAAACAAAATCGGCGTGGTTCGACTTAGACGACGTTTAGTATCCTGTATCTCTCGCGTAAATGTGCTTTGGCGGTAGAAGCTTCGTGCCTCTCAATTCTCCATCACCTTCTGATTCAATTATGACACTATTGTGCCTCAAGCGGGTTCTCATCACCAAACTTCCGGACGGATTTCTGTCGAATACAACACGACGGTTCAACCACGCACAGACGAATATTCCAAGTTAAAAACATCTCCAAACAAAATCAAAACGGTAATGATATATACCAAGCCGAGGTACTGGACAAAAACAGAATCGGCGTAGTTCGAATTAGACGACGTTTAGTATCCTGTATCTCTCGTATAAATGTGCTGTGGCGGTGAGAGCTTCGTGCCCCTCGATTCTCCATCACCTTCTGATTCAAATTATGACACTATTGTGCGAATTTGTGCCTCAAGCAGCTTTCCATCACCAAACTTCAGAACGGATTTCTGTCGAATACAACACGACGGTTCAACCATGCACAGACGAATATTCCAAGTTGAAAACATCTTTACACAAAATCAAAACGATAATGATATATACCAAGCCAAGGTGGTGGACAAAAACAAAATCGGCGTAGTTCGACTTAGACGACGTTTAGTATCCTGTATCTCACGTATAAATGTGCTGTGGCGGTGAGAGCTTCGTGCCCCTCGATTCTCCATCACCTTCTGATTCAAATTATGACACTATTGTGCGAATTTGTGCCTCAAGCAGCTTTCCATCACCAAACTTCAGAACGGATTTCTGTCGAATACAACACGACGGTTCAACCACGCACAGACGAATATTCCAAGTTGAAAACATCTTTACACAAAATCAAAACGATAATGATATATACCAAGCCAAGGTGGTGGACAAAAACAAAATCAGTGTACTTCAACTCAGACGACGTGTAGTATCTCTCATATGAATGTGCTGTGACGGTGGAAGCTGTGTCATCGTGACCCTCAATTTTAGCGTCGCGGGTTTCCGGTCGAAACGATGCTCGAAAATCGTTTATCGCACGCCACCTGCAATTTAACGTCTTGCGGCATCGATCGAAGTCCGTCGCATATACATCGTAGACCTATTAACCAAATGGACAGTGTGACCTACATATTCAGCTCTCGCTCACAAAAATATTCGGTCTGAGTAATAAAATCGGCTCGAAGAGAATGCATAGAAATTAATATTTTATTTTTTTATTACATATTATATAGTTTAGACTTTTAACGGAGACAGTGAATCCGCAGTATTTTAGTAAATATAAGTCGATAACAAATAATAACGACGCAATACGATTCGGGATTCCGAGGAATACGCGTATAATAAATAAATAAATAAATATTTTTATAACATTATGAGATTCTTGATAAGGTATACGATTCATTTATCGTAGTGATTTATCGTTATATTGGTGATTGGTGAATAACGAAACATTATAGTTAACATACCTAGTCCAAGTTTTCGTTAATTTAAGGTTGGAGAAACTTTTCTCTCCACTTGATACCGATACAGTTTGTACGTCGATGAATTCTTAATTAATTCCATATTATGCCAGGATATAAGTCCTACAGATATTTTTTTTTAAATAAAATGTAACACTTCGGAGGTGAAATTATATTGTTTTAAATATTTTCACGGTGATTTTAAAGTCAAATAACATAATATATTTTTTGGTAAAAATCAAAAATCATGCAACTAAGAGTTTGATTACCTAACTTAACAACTATATAAATGAGAAAAATTTAATTATTAGTGGTGACACCTGTGGTGTATCACAATACTATACATTTCAACGATCAAAATTAAAATAATACGATTTAAAAAAGTTCACCACAGTGCTGCATTGCATAACACAAACGAAAGAACATATTACTATAGTGTTCACGACCAGTAACGGAGATCATGTTTGAAACATTTATAAAACGCGTCAACGTGATACGTAGGTGTTAATATTGAGTACATTACGCGGTAAAATCAAAACTGAAATTTTATACCACGAACTACAATTATTAAGCGGAGGGCACTTTCCTTCACGACTTGTACAACAACCAATAACGAAATAGGTAGGTAATAAAAGACTCGTGTAGTTTTGCATAAAATTCTATTTCATCTGAAAACTTAGAGGTACGCCATAACACTGATATTATAGTCCATGATCGTACACATATTATAAATGGAGTTTTTCCAGTGAAATAATCGTGTTATGAACATTTTTTATTCCCTGCTCGTCTATCTGAGTCTTTCGTGCCTTCGACCGTGTCGATCGTATCTGAAGCCACCTCATATAATAATTTTAGGCAAACTATATTTTGTGAAACTAGTAATATATAGAAAAACTCATAGTTAATATAAATTAAATATTATACAGTAATATATATTTTATTCTTGAACTACCGTTTAAGTATTTAATCAGACTAAACCAATTAGGAATGTACCTATAATAGTCGTGTTATAACAAAATATATACATTTTTTTTCTATTATTAACAGGTAATATTTTTAGTATTGATTTGAATAAAATCATGTTATTATTATTATTATATGGCCCTTAATTATTAGGTTCAGAATATCGGTCAAGAAGAAACAATTATTGGACATTTTTTGCTGTTATGAATATTATAAAAAGGCACAAATTATTAATTATGCAGAACACCCTGTATAGGATACCCTTTTAGTTATTATAATATTTTGTTCTTGACATTTTGCCTTATAAGCGGTTTTTTTTTTTAAACAGAAAAAATATAATGCTATAGGGCATTAATCATTGATTCAAATTATGTTTTACTATCAGAACACATTATATAATTCCTAATCATTATTATATTTTCCAAATAGTACATTTAAACAATCTGCTCTTGTCGTTAAAAATATATTACCATATCCGAGCACACATATATGAATTTAAATAATGTAACGATTATATTATTTGTACAACATTAGCAATACTAGCCGTTACCTAGGTACTTGTAAAGTTACGAATCACCTATATAATAATATATGGACAGCCAGAGTAAATTTAATAAAATATTATCGGTACCTACAGGCGTGGATAATGGTAAACGTTAAACAGCGTTTAAAATGCAGCATTAGGATAACAATTTTTTATATTTTTTTTCTATAATTTCGTTGTGCCAAGAGGACGCGCTTAAATGCAAACGTAACAATCCGATTTACATAACAAAACGAGAGGGAAGGTACCTAAAGCGTATATTTATGCATATATATTCGGCTGATAAAATCAGTTTAAAGTGTTAATAATTGATTAACACCGGTGGACGGCTTTAATTATGTTGTACAAGTCGAGAAGGGTCGTGAATAAAATAATAAACGCGTGGAAAATTAAATCATTAAAATTAATAATAAACCGTAGTTTTAATGGGGACAATATATAGTAACACAATAGTATTACGGCCGTTGATGCAGCCACCGTCGTGACCATCACCACGTCATAAAAATAATATGTCCAATCGCTGTTCTAAATTCACAAATTTTTGGTAAAATGCTGAAAAAAATCCTGAATAGAGCTAAATGATTGAAAACGATAAAATCCAACGCACAATTATTTAGACATATTTCAATCTAAAAACGTAAAACACTATACAAACGTACCGAAGTGAACCGTTACCAAAAATTTGTAAAAATCACTATCCGTAGTTTACTTTATAGTTTTTCTGTATTTTACGTGGTACGTCATTATAATATCAGACTGCACATTGACTTTTACAAATTATTATCAAAACTATTGAATTAATTTTTATTTTTGTCAAACGTTTGGAAGAAGGCTTCAAATATTTAACCATAATATGCGAGACGTGTAGTAGATCGACAAAAATATATATTCTAGTGTGTGACTTCTGTCGATACTTTACTTGATTTTGTTTCGTGTTTTATATTTATGAATTGAAAATTACGTGACTTATAAGTTATAGTGTATTATATGTATACCTGCTACTCGGTTATGTCGATGTTACGCTTCAAACAAAATTAAATGATTTTTTTTTAAAAAATATTTTCTTCTCTTTCAAGAGCAACAAGAGTAGAGGTAGTATCAATTTAGTCGTAAACTATTCTTTTTACACTCTCACGGTCTGTGCGTAAAAGACGTTGCGCTTATCGTATATTATTTTATGATATACAAAAATAATAAGAAATTTTTACGTTTTAGAACGGTTATAAATATTAAAACTACATATTATTTCACATAGATCATCCAGCTAGCGCATTTTAATATTTATATTTATTATTAATGCCTGATCTGATGCGTACAATTCGTTACAACATTCAAAATTATATTAAGACCGTGACGTCGTACCCACGTTTCTTGACTTCGCCTGACTATAATATGCATATAACATTGAAAATTGTAAGTTCGGAAGAAACCATTTTACCGTATTATTTTTAATATCCTTCTATAAAATTTAAAAGTAAGAATATTATCCAGGGATTCGCGTAGGTTTCTCATAATTTATTATTCTTTGTGTGTCTTAATTTCGAAGCGAGTTGTCATTTTAAAATTAAAATATCGAGAAAACCTGTACGGAGACCCTGGATAATATTATATATTGCTGACATTTAAATTTGATAACAAGTCAATTCATCCATACTATTAAAAATAACAAGAGTAAAATGGTTTCTTTTGAACATCAAATTTTCTATATATTACGCGTTAGTATCGGATGGATACAACACCCACGTGAGGGGTACGTCTGTGACGTTTTCTCGGGCACTGACCTCTTATATGGACAGCAACCGTGTTAGGATGATCAAAGAACGATTTCGAATTTTTGCTTATTGCACACGTCATATTAACCGGACGACGTGAAATTTATAATAACTGGTCAAATGAGATTTCCAGTTAATATGGCTGTGCTCGCTTATAATAATATATGCACCACTTCAAAATAACAATATATTATTGTCATATCGGAGAACCCTGCAGTTGATAACCGCAGTGTGTTGTGTGTACGACAACAGCAGCTGATGTACAACAGTCTCTTTGGTTTTCCGGCGACGATTATAATATTGTACTTTGGGAATAAACATGGCATACAGTGTATTACTATAAGTACAATAACCATTAATCACTTCGTCTGGTCCTCGATAATTCATGTGAAGATTTAAATTGTACGCTGCAGTATTTCATTTGATACCGAAGACGACACAGCAGCAGTTGTCCCCCCTCTTCCTCCCTACCTATCAATGTATCTCTCCCTCTCTCCCTCTCACCGTCATCAGTCTCTCACCCTGTCTCTAGTTCCCTTTCTCACTGTCTCTTTCTCCTTCCGTGCGTATAAATGTATTTATATATTTGCAGCGTTCCCCGGAGAAAACACTGACGAGGGCGACAATCTGTATTTATCGCGCAGTGAGACGTTCTTGGCGCACCGATAACGAGATTTGCATAAGTTTTTTTCTTTCCAAATAACACGTTGTTTATATATATATATGTATATGGTATATACACTGTAGTCGTCTAACTGTACCTATCTCGGCGTGGAAGTAAAAAATAATATTTTTTTCGCTAAGACTTTTGCATTACTTGATTAATAAAGCCGTACCATAGTATTGAACATAATATAGCCAATACAATGTTATCAAAATATTAACGAATATATTATGATGGCGTACGGTAAATATAATTTCGTTTTGTTAATTAAATTAATCAACGGCATCGCGAACCGTTATTAAATTTATTGAACCGTAATAATGTTCATTGTCCATGTATCATAGCATATTATTATCTCAGACGTACGATGACACGCGTGGAGATCTCTGAAAGAAAATCATAAATTAATAATATAACGTGAGACGGAAAGTACTTATACAAAAATATTTTTCCTCTGTACAAAACATAATAATATTTGAAATCGTGTATAAGTACGTAATTGCGTATGCTTGAAGAATCGATTGTCTATAATTTATTGACCCTTCGGATATCCTTTGATAACACGACGCGAGGGAGGTGACGAGAGGTGTTGATTACATTTTTGAGCGGTCACCCATCTGGGGAGGACCTGCTGCGATCGTGGGGATGGGTCGGTGGACTTTAGTGCCGGGTGGAACTATACAAATCTATCTTTATCATTATTACAGCCTGAAACCAATATATTATTACGGACACACGACTACAGTAGTCAACGTACAGGTTTAATTTTTAAAGCTCTGCAGTTGTCAACCGGGCGTTGCACCTCGACAATACTGTATTATGATTTATGAGCGTTTCGACTATTTGTGTTGATCAAAATTTCAGGTGAATATGTTAGATAATAATCATTATTTATTTTTTCATATGATTTATTCACCCATTTCTGTTTTTCGTTAACAATATATTATTATGTTATGTAAGCATGTAAAAGATCATATTTTTAATAGGCTATTAATAATAAGGCATTCTTTATCAGAGAACATTTGTGAGCTTGAGCTTCATCACAATAACATTTATTGTTCAGTATTAAAAAAAAAGTATAAAATATATTTTATAATATATTATGTAACTATTTAAGTACAAGAACGTTTTCTTTCACCTAATTGATTGCATTTCTATCAGTAATATTTCATTGCATTTTTGTTGATATTTTAAAAACATAATTGAGTGTCTGCAGTTAATATTTATTAAATAAACTATAATATTATAAAATAACAATGATATGTGCCAGAGTTTGCTATTATTGGGTGGGTACCTATGTCGACTGTCTGGTGGCGTTATTGTTTCGGCAATATTTACTCTAGTATTTACAAATACTACATGACGTCATATTATATTGGGTATTTCTTTGGAAATAAATCTGTTTGATCAGTGAGTATATACCAACGTTTTGGAGCGTGGCGTAAATATACATTTTATTTAAGATAAACAACAATCATATACCAATACTTTATTCTGCGTAGTGGTGTTTTAAATAATAAGATTTACACAGCGATACATTTAAAGTGGTGTACATAACAATGTTATGTACATTTGTAGTGTTTTCCAAAAATATATTTACTATCACGAAAGACGAGCACAAAAGTTACTTAAATTTCAGTAACTACGTTTTTGATTTCATATAGTTTCTTGTGTTTATAAACATATCGGATTCCGTTTACATTTTATACAATATCATATTATCATATATTCGTCACAGTAATAGTATTGTTGTTTTCCGTATTAAATATTATATTAACTTGACATTGTTACATAATACTAATATGGTATATATTATTTTCACGCACATTTTACAATGATTTCCAATGTCTGGCGATCAATCAATATATTTTCGTATAGCTACAAACCACCTAGGTACATATTTACCTATTTTAGAAAACATTTATTTTTATTTCAGTCACTCTAAAAATACATATTCAAGATGAAACGTAGGAGGTACGTTTATTACCTCGTATTTTTCGCACGTGAACTGACATGGACATAAAATATACAGAGTATCCCAAGAAACGTTTTGGTTTTGAGCGTGTACATTTATTGCATTAAATTATGTATGAAGACACCCTTTTTATGGTGCATTCAAAATATTTTTTTCCAACATACCTGCTGCTTTAGTATAACTTCTTATTTTTCTGTTTTTTTTTTTTTTTTTGTTTATGTAATGGACACCTACTTCTTTTTTAGGATATTGCTCTTTCCCATAAGCTTTTATGGTTTACTGAAAAACCAAACCTAATACCGAAAACATAAATTTTACTAGAATACTACTATTGCATTGAAATATTTATATAATGACGTATACCAAATAATATAAAACTGGATATATATTTTTTATACAAATATACTTTATATTTATACCTATATATATATATCTCCTAATCATGTACGCAAATAAATAAACACTTGAGAATAAGTTGTCAAAAGACATAATAATATTAATTTGTTTAATAATATTACGAATATCCGGTTACTATATATTGAGAACCTTTGGAAAGATTTCACTTTTTTAATTAAAGCCGAATACCGAATAAACTCTGTAAATCGAATGTAGTTTTTTTTTGTTGAGGTGATCACAGCTTCTGCAGTCCGTATAATGTTTTTGGTCATGAGTTGACGCAGAGTTTCCAGTCTGCTGAAAAAACTTTTCAAGTATTCGGAAAAATTAATTTAAACAGTCAATATTTACTATAAATGTTTGGCTGGAGCAGCTCAAGTGGAAATGTTGCTACTCGCTATATCGTCATGGTGCAAATTGTTGACGGGAATCAAGTGCAAATTTTCCCTTCATATATCCCTGTCATTGTAAAAAGATATAATGGCTGCCATCATGTAGACTTTTGTCAAGGTTCACGGCGAAACAACATTTATTATTACCCTCGGTTGCTCGACCCCGCCGACCCCCTCGCCCGAAAACTCTTTGCCACGCTAATGTCAACACTATACATGCATCCTCTTTGTCCACTTCCCACACACAAACAGACTTCACCCGCCCCTGTGCATTCATTTCGCAACCATCAATCATCGCGATCAAAGTTTTTCCATAGTCTCTCCGATATTCGCTGTTTTGGTTTACCCATCATATAACGAATTTCACACCGACTGGCTGTTTTGTTTGCCCGACGACCTAAATACACACACGTACAACACTGCTGCGGCAAACACGTAATCTGCCATTTATCCGTTTCTCCGCTTCATCCGCCGAAATTTGTTGTGAGTACATAATATTATGTATACACATAGGTACCTTTCCATATTCCATCGAAATTGGAATTTGTTGACACTGGTTCCAAATGATGTGGACACTCTGGATGATATCTCATTTTAGTACCAAAATATACACAACTGTTTATTTATATTGGTATAATATTTGTTTATATACAGGTACCATGTACAAAGTATTTAAAGTTAAATGAATAAAACAGTATAAATAAAAATATGCTCATCATATTATCTATACTTCCTTGTCTGTTTCCCATATTGAATATGCTAAATGTCTTTTTATATAATTTCAGAAATTAATTTTGAATGTATTCCTTTGTTATTATTTTTTTGTCTTAATTATATATTATTTACAAATGAATAGTAAAATTAAGCCAATACTCTAGTTTATCAAATATAAACTGTGACTATGGCTTAAATTATTATATTAAAAATAGAAAACCTCAATATTATATTATTATATTATGCTGTTCTTAATTTTTTATAGCATATTGAAAGTTTTACTCAAAGTAAATATCACACTATAATAAATAGAATTTCAATCAAATTCATTATTTGAATGTGAAAATTGAATAATGTTCTTAAGCATAGGAAATAAAAAATAATACTGGCAGTCATTTTACTATGTTGAATCTAGATGAGATAATAATAGTAGTCATTCGTACCTACCTATAATAATTTTTGTGACATGTTCTATCACTTCGTTTTATATTTTTCTAATGGCTTTTAAAGCTTCCCATAAAATACTACTAGGTACTAATAAACTCCTTTATGTAAAATTGTTTCGGTCATTCATAAATAAGTATACTCGACAAATATTATAAAAAATAACCCTCTTATTTTTATAATGAAACAAATAACAGAACACTGAACAAATGCACATAATATGTGTGTAATGCGTTCTATATGACATTAAGAAACAAATATCTGGATCATGTTCTTTTTTTACTGTAGAATATGCAGTTTCTTTATCTATTTTCCTCTTATAATTTACTTTTTAACGATTCGTTTTATATGGATGAATAAAAGCGAAACGTACCCTACAACAAATTGCCAATTTATCAAGAAATTCGCATGAACGCATCTCAAATTATCCCTCTTAACAGTAACGAGGTATCGATTCAACTGTTCAAGTACATCTCAGTTACAACGGTGGTATTAATTTATTTGCCATTGAAAACAACATATTGTTCATAGTTCATACACGTCTGAAAAATAACGTTGTATGTGTACACAAAATTTTTTTTTATAATATTATCATCACTGCAAGAGTATTTAGTATTGTTTAAATGAAATTTTCCATCGTAAATACATTATATAGAATAGTAAATTATTATAATGTTATCATAATAATGTACTATATTACATACCCATACATGATAAACAAACGATAAACGTTTATAATAGTATACGTATAGGTACCTATGAATATTATTATAATTAACAACGTACCCAAGCTCATCCAGTTCCTATCAGACACTCACCTTATTACTTGCTTAGCAATATAACTTCTATTATTTACTATTAAGTTAATTAATACTAAATATTTTAATTTATTGTTTTTCATTACTTTTTATTTCTTAAATATATAATTTTTTTATTATCATTATTTAAGTACTTATGTAATGTATAAATTATACCGAAAAATTATAATTTTATTATATTGTAATATGATTGATAATTGTTAATAATATAATATTATGAATCATTAACAATCCAACTATTGTATTTGTTGGTATATCAAAATAATGTGCCTATGTGTATTAGTATGTATTATACTATTATGTACAGGTATTCAAATGCTACAATAGTAAAATTATGGTTATTAATTTATAAATTAAGTATTGAAATAATATATAGTTTATAATAATTAGTAATATTTAATAATTACAATTTTAATGTATGTCTAAAAAAATGTATGATAATGTATATCATAAATATAGATATAATACATTTAAAAGTACGATATAAAATTACAATAATTTATGAGAGTAAAAAACTCAACATTAACAAATTATGTAAAAATCATTAACAAGAAGCTACATAATATTTTATCATGTGTTTAAAAAATAATAAAAAAAGTATACTTTTGCTGTCAAAGGTTTTTATATATTCTATACACATCTGTCAAATAATAATGTATACCAAATAATAAAAATCATATTATTACTATGTATATATCTACATAGTGTTATGTTAACTAACTGCCGACTTAATATAATTATAGCCAAGCGTTCGCTATCAATGCAATTAACTTAAAAACTAGCGAGGCTAAATAGTTTTTCGAATAATATTATGTCTCTCATTTATTGGTTTTATTTAAATACGTTTAAGTAAACTATACGAGCACTGCATAAATCGAGTTACAAATATGATCACTGTTAAGTTACTTGTTAGGGGCTGTCCTGAAGTGTTACAACTCGGTGTGTCTGAATAAAAGAAAAATAAATCCATATTTTATTTTAGGACATAAAACGGATTTAAACTCGATTGCGATTTTATGAGTGGAAAAGTATCTACCGTGCGTTTGAATATAACCGTAAATAACGTAATATAAGGGGTTTGAATAACATTCGATTCCGTAAAACTGTATTGAAAAGTTTAAATATTTGTAATGAAAATGTCATCCTAGTTTCAATATTATATATAATTCAAAAAACCAAAAAAATATTGACAGTGGTTAAACATATTATACTCCGATAAATCAATAATAAAACGTCACTTTATATAAAACAAAAAACTTTTCCAAATTCCTATTTTAAATAAAAAAAAAATATGTAAGTATAATATACTAACTCACCACTGATACGGACTTATTATAATAAATCTATTAATATGTTTTGAACACGCCATTTTTAAATTAACACATTATTTATAGTAGGTAATTAATAATAGTATTTTAGTTGATATTATGATATAATTATAATATAATACAGTTTGCTATAATATACTTTGTTATTCTAGACGGTGTAAAACAAAATGTTAACAGTTATCTTGCATGTAATCTTTATTGTTTAATTTCAGATGTAATTACCATTATTTTATTCTCTCTGAATATGATTTAAAATATAAACGATGTTTGATTTTCGAATGTTGTACATAACTCGTTGAGCAACTGTTTAGTATTTATGGTAATATTATAATGTTTAGTTTTAAGATTACCACCGAAATGATTTATCGATAAATAAATGCCAATTTTAAAAAGCATGTTTCATTTTTTTTATAATTTTTTACTTTATTTGTATTAATTTTCAATGAGATAACGGGATCCACTCATTTTATTCATAATAATATGAAGTTCAGGTTTTAATAATTTGGACAGAAAAAGGTATGTGAAATTATATAGGCCATACAGAGTTCTAATAACCGATGGTGAAAATTCACCCTTACAGCTACGAATTGTATTTAACGAAAAAAGGTTTGTGGCTAAATTATAGTAGTGTGTGTGTTATTTGTCAATGGCTTTCGAATGTAATTTAATGGAATTCGTACGAACAGGCTTAAATATAATAATATTTTGGTGGTAAATAGGTCTGGGAGTTGTCGATGGGTTTTGAACGGGTTATAATTTTTGACGAGAGAAACCGAAGGCCGATTATTCCACATGATTATTAAATTTATGACACCCTACAGCATACACACACTTGGGAGAAATTGCGTTACTCCGGGACACTATATACAGTGTACCCTCTGGCCGCCTCAAAGATATAGTGGAAAAGGGATGATATGTTTCGGGGTAGATTTGTATATGTTTATGTATGTATTATAATATTATATGTATATATTTTGTATGTATATATAATATATATATGATGTATGTATGTGCAAATGGTGGCTGGTTTAATTGTTGGTCCAATTTTCAGTCCTAGAAGGGAATAAATTATAACATGTGATAAAATACAGGATATTATTGTTGATCTGTACAAAGTTAACGTTATAAAAATGAAAAAGAAAAACTTTGTTTTCTGGGTTCTGTCAAATTAATAGTCAACCGTAAAGAAATCAAAATCTCCACTTCCTTTACTCCAACCCTACTCAGTAAAGTTGAGCGATATTTTCAAATCACTTGCAACAAAAAAAAAAGTAAATGATTTGATTCATTTACGATTAAACGAGTTTTTTTAACTCAGTTCTAACTTAATTTTTGTTATAAACGTTTTATTTAACTTCTTATTTGGTTTTTATTTTTTAGGATTACAGTTTATTAGCTGTATAAATAAATTCTTATCCATTTTCACGACATACTCAAATCAGATGAAGTTGTTTTTTTTATGAATATCATAGATATATTATTTTTTTTGAACATTAAAACAATGAGTCTTTATTGTTAATATGGTATAAAATGATTTAGCAAAATGTGGTAAAAAATATGTTGTTTATTTTTAATTATTCTAATAATATTATATAATTTTAAACACTTTTGCAATATTTTATTGGGACTTTAAAAACATATCGATTGAAATAAGTTTATTTAATTTTAATTCCGAAAGTAAAAATGTTTATAAAAGTGTAGGACAATCATCATTATACCACTACCTATATATAGTGTTGGTTTTAAAATTTTGTTTACCAAAAATATATATTTTATAGATGTGTTCGCATATATACGAAATAAAGATTTTAATTAGATTCATTTAGTTTACACCGTGTGCATACCTTCATAACAAAACCATAAACATGATTGAATAATTTCGTGTCTGTATTAATTGTTTAAAATTGCTTGTTTTGTGTCTAATGTGAGCTACAGATACAGATACAAAGGAGAAAGCAGGTCTTTGAATGGTATTTAATCAAACGTCCCAGAAATGTATATATGAGATTTGCATTGAGGGGTTAAACCACTGGTTTCAGAGACCCTAGGGACACTGAAGTTTTAACGCTTTTGAACTATAGAAGGTGATTTATTATTTTAGCTTCGAAACAAACTACGTTTTTTTTTCTCATTTTCATTCACTGATTATTTGAACACTATATTTTTTCATTTTAATTTTTTTTATGAATCTCCATCATCATTTAACAATTTTTTATTTTTTCGTTTTTTGAGGTATTTAAATTGGTTTTTGATTTATCATTAAATGTACAGCAAGGAAATTGTAAAGACCAGTATTTATTAATAACAGAATAATTAGATCACATTTTTGTTGGTAAACAATATGGAACGGTTTATAATTGGTTATAATATAATTGATTAATATGTAGGTAACACATATAACATATTATCTTTATTTTATTAGATATATATATATATACTAGTATTATTAGTATTCCATAGGAAATTATATAACTGTACTTACTTTAAGAAAATACATTTACATTATGATTTATGACCATAATGCATTGATAGTAAGAACTAATAACCATAGATATTTTAGCCGTAGCCATTTTCTTCCAAAAACGAGATACTGTTTTCCTCCACTTTTCATTTTCCTCTAATAAATAATAAAATAGTTAATATAAATAATTTATATAAAGCAAAAAAAAAAAAATAAATAAATTAAATAAATTGTGTATAATATTATATTTATTTTATAATTATAGGACATTTCAGCAACAAATGAAAAGCTGTTTAAAGAAATGAAAAATTAGACATAATATGGATAACTATTTTACTTTTTGTAATTACATTCCCAGAAATGTTTCCGTTTAGCCTTACTCTATCTTCATAAGACGGAACGTAATACTAAAACACTGGCTAAAATATTGGAGGAAAATGGAAATAAAGATTTTGTTCGTTTTTAGAGGAAAATAGAACCACCCGATATTTTAGAGACATTTAATTATATTGTTTAGGTAGGTAGATAAAAATTTAAACGGTATAAAAATAATATTTTTGTCGAATCTAAAAAGTAATATGTCGATGATAATAATATGTGGTGTTAATATTTTGGTGTATTTTATCAATACTTCCATTATAAGTTTTTTGAATAAGATATTAATAGCTAATGTTTCTATAACTATGGTTTTTTGTTGATGGTCAATTAGTAAACGACGGTTTTGTGTGAAGGATTCCCGTTATAATCTGTAGTAAAGTGTACTAACTATTGTTGGTACCTTAAGAATTGGTTTTTTCCAGTTATTAGAACCTAATCTGCGTCACTATGACATCGAGTTGCGAAAAATAAAATAAATAATATGATAACACAGAGATTGATATCAAACAGTATCAGTGCAGCCATAAAATTAAAAGAAAATATCTCTTAAATTCATAATAAAACGTCATTATATTTTATACGAAAAACAAAATTACTGGGTAACATTATAACTATAGCAATGCCATCAATACTACAATAGTACACTTTTCTATGGTCTTATAAACATTTCGGACTTTTGCAGAATTCATCTGATTCTAAGTCCACAATATTATATAATAAGATATTATTATATTATACTTCCGAATTAACACAGTATTAAATATAAACTTGAACCATGTTACTGAAATTTAATCCGATAATATTATTTGTCGGATATTATTATTATTTGTCAAACCTAACCTCAAAAAATATTATGTTGGTAGAGTTTTAACTTTTAGTTTTTTCCCATTGATAGGTACCAAAGTTTAATATATTTTCCTTTTTTTTTTCTTACAGAAGTTATGGAGTTTGTGTGACAGCCAAAACGTAAGTGAAAAAAACTATTATATTATTATATGTAAGTAGGTAGGTGTACAAGTGTACAAAATTATGATTTATTATTGAAACATAGGTCAATAATAATTTAATAATTTAGCAATCATAATGGTATACCTATAGTGATTGCTTGACGCAATATAACGACCCAAAGTGGTTAGTACGAGTTTAATTTTATCAACCCATTGCTAAAGTTTATTAATTTGTTTTTCGCCAATAACAGCACAACGCGATGAAATGTTGTATAATATACAAATATGAATGGTGTAATATAATTTGTGGGTTATACAGGCGTACTGAAGCTTTCACCAGTCATACAGTTGACCATAAACCATAAAGTTAGGGTTACGTTATAACTTATAAAACAGTGATACGTCATGATTTACGAGAATTGTATTTTGTTCCACTTCAATTAAAAACTAGTGCACTATGTTTACAAGTCCAACCGCCGTTCGTTCGTAATATATTTTCTGTAAAACTAAAATGTCAAAATATCTTCTAATCAACAAACTAATGCGACCGTCAGACGTTTTACTAGGTACGGTTTAAAAATACGCAGACGTATTATTGTAGTGTTATAACCGATCAAATATGATATTATTGTATCTCATTATATATTATATTATACAACGCCAAGGTATTTATAATGTTTTACAGTACCAATGTGTTACGACGGAGTTTCTTAATTATAAAATTTATTTATTTTTGTTTTTTACGAGAGGCAAAAAAATAAAGAATTTGATTTCGACCACGTTGCGCAACACGATGTGTGTCGGTGTTTGTGTGTGCATTTCTAGTTTTTTGTTTTTTTTTTCTTGAAAATTCGAGACGATAATCGAATTTCGTTGAGCCGTATAACACAATATTGACAGACAACTTCATTACTGAAACCTTTTTTTTTTTTCTTTCTGTTTGTTGAAAGACCAACTATTGGTACGTTGCTGAAATCGTTTATGTAAGATAAATACAATATGTATAGCCGAATTGCCAGGGAAATCGATCCTTTACATTATGAATAATATATCGGTTTATTATTTCGAATTCAATCAAACCCGATTTTTCCGTAATGGTCCACATCAAATAATATTACGTAGGTAGGTACTTATATAGTGTACTGTGTTCAATTATTACACCGATAATTGTGTTGACATGTGTCGTCAATGTGGGTTTATCATAATATTATATATACGAATATTTTGTATCCAAATATTATTGAAAACGTGTAAAGTCCCGATAGTTTTTGGTTTTGAGCTAGGAAAAAATACATACAAGGTGATTTTTTTTGACAAGACCACCACCGTTTTTCACTTCAATAGTACATATTTTTAGTACCATTTAAGAAGTTTCTTGTGTCGATACAAACTTCTATTTTTCAAATGAGAAAGATGGTATCCCTTTTTTACTAAAAATTATTTAGCGAATGATTTTCTTGACTATTTTTATGCATCTAAATCAAAATTCTAATGAGTAGTTTCTAAGTTGTTGAAATATTTACACAATAATGATATGCTTGAAAATGGTTTTACAAATATATGTGATATTAGATTTAGTATTATTGTACTTGAACCACCTATTGTAAATGAATTATATTGATAGATCAATAGTAATTAGAAATTATTACGGTTCATATTATAATATAATTATTAAGGTTATTAAATATTAAAATATATATATATATTTGTATTGTCATCCTTAAGAGGCACGAAAAATCTGAAGTATTCAAAAATATGGTCTTCAAGTGAATTAAAAAAATTCACATCAGAATTTGAATAAATACATAGTTTAAACATTACAATAGGGTGAGCATACTCAAAAAAAATCACCTTGTATACGTCCCGATCAATAACATAGTAATGTAAAATAGGAAGTAATTAAAACACCAATTGTGTTGGGCGAGATTATTGCGTTGCGTGCGAGTGTATCGAAAACCATTAAAATTGCTATTCAAATACCAAAAGAGAAGAGAACGAATAATTAAGGTTCAAAGATCGAGTGCTTTCGATTTAGACGATTTACGTGTAATTTTCGAGAAAACGTTTGAAAATAAGCAATAACTAAAAGCAGCTTTATATATTATTTATACTTTGAAAGATATCAATGAGAGCCGAAATTATGATATTTTGTTTTTCAAATTACCTCCATAATTACATCGTTAACCGTAAATAGAATTAGGAAAAACGTAATTCAGATAACTGGATAGCACAACGTTTATAATATTCATAAAGCGTATTGCATGCATATTTAATCGTCAACTGACAAAACCTGGTTATAAAGTTTTAAACTATGTTACAATTTCCAAAGTACGATGATAATATTATACCTAAAAGTAAATTAAAAATATATATATATTTAAAAAACAGTTGAAAAGCTTATGCTTGTACGCATGATATACTTGAAGTTCCGACGATAGACGAATCAGCAGTACTTGATCTAAGGCAATGAATAATATAATCTTCAACATGGATGTAAATATAAAACTAAGTGCTATAATTGTGTAAACTTAGAAACTTATCTAGATCAAAAATGTATTGAAAAATGCAATATTCGTTTGATACAATTATTGTGTTGATGGGGTTTTCATTAATATTTTAAGCCCTGTACAACAATTGCATATTAATATTATTATTATTTTAATTTTTCGTGTCCTACATTTGCAATGTATTCCATTTTATTGATATTTGGCAGTTTTTTATTTCTTATTCAACGTTTATGATATTATATAAATTAACTAAAAAAACACAAATGTAATTGTTCAACATGTCACTAAATCGTTGAACACAAATTTAAAACCGCACAATTTATATTTCGTTCAGCTAGTTATTTTCGGTTGGTCGTAATCTGTATTTAAATGTCTTATGAATCAATTGAAAACAATTTATAGGTTATAACTACACTATAATTAGCGATATTGAGCATTGTATAATCTATAGTAATATTATATTGCTTAAAATACAAAAAAACTCATAAATAAACTTAAAGTTAAATTAAGTATGAGGCGGGGAACTATTTTAAAAATGTTCGCAACTGTTCAACCATCATCTTTTTGATTTTTATGGAACATGATTCATAACAATATAAAAAAGCCACACCTTTTTTGATAGTGATATATAGTCGTATTAAAGAGTTTGTTATTTTTTTTTTTTTATTATGTGGAGGGTGAGAATCTCGGTAAAACAATAAAATCCTTGAGCTTCTTTCATTCACCGGGAGAGTAAGCAGGAGAAGTATATGCTTGAGGGGAAAAGGAGGCTCGTAAATTTTGCAAGATAAGAGATTGGTTCTCAGCCAGGTGACTGTGTTCGTTGTTTTTTTTTTTTTTTTGCTTCACTTAGAACCCTTGGGACCTACAGCCAACTCGTTCACGTACCCTGGCGTCAAAATTAATTATTTGTTAACCCACACACACGCACACACACTAAAATATATATATATATATATTTATACCACTTGCACTATAATGGGATCCCCACCGTCGAAACTTTAATCTGGTTAAGTTTTACCGTCACGAAATTAATTGCTACTGCTGATCGATTTACCATGCCCTGTAAAATTGTGTGTAATTTCATCTGAACTACATCAACGATTAAACCCTTCAATTTTCAATTCTAATCATATGTCATCCGATGCGGAAGTATAATATATGTGCACGAATCGATGTAAATAATACAAGTCATCCGAGTGCATTAAATAATATAAAATTATTTTTTCGTCAGAATAAATGCTCAAGAAATTTCAAACAACGCTTAACCTATCAATTATTGGAAAATCAATTCTAGTTTGAGTCTATAGTATATACTTAACAAAGGTATTTTTTTGTAATTTTCTCAATAGTTACAATATAGTTTCTCTGTGTAAAAATAAAACTAGAGCCTATTTTAGTATTTAATGCTGAAAAAAATTAAACCATTGCGATTCAAATCAGAGGTCTCTTTCAAATGCAATAATTTAATTTCACAACACAAATGTAACCTATAAAATAGGGCGATCGCATCTGGCCAACATCAACGACTAAACCCTTAAATTGTCAATTATAATCATATACCACCCGGTGCGGAAGCATACAAGATTTGAGTGCGATAGAATATAATAATAACTAGGTACACGAAAATCAACAGTTTTAAAATGTATGTTTCGAGTAAATCAACATGCATCTTTCTATGGGTTTACGATGCTTTTTTAGAAATTTTTTACTACAAATAATATTTGGTCGGGAAAAATGCTCTAGAATTTTTAAATAACGCTTAACCTATATCGATTGAAAGTCAATTCTAGTTTGTACTTATTCTTAGGTACGTCCTTTATACAATTCCCCTCAATGGTTACAAATTTCTTTGAGAAAAAAAAATACTAGAGACTGTTTTATTCTGAAAAAAATTAAACCGGGCGTGGTTGTTGAAATCGGAATACTGTTTCAATAGCAATGATTTAATATCACAACACAAATGTAAAAAGCTCGCCACAATGATCCCTCCAACTAAAATATCATCTTTTTTTCAAATATGTAAATGGAAAATACATACACTTTGACGATATGCTGTAAAAGAATGTCATTATTCAAAAATATAACATTTTAAATCTATTCGGAAATGGACAGCATTACTACTTATACAACCACAAGATAATATATATACCTAATGCTATACATTTCCTTTGAACTCATACATTAAAATTTAAAATAATTATTCCCCTTTTGTTTTTGTGAATGCTCCGTTATTATTAACGATAATGTATAAAATATTTAGGGAAATGCACCAGTTATGTACACATTTTATTTTCAAAAATATTAAATAAAAGCATAACTTTAAAAATAAAACTACCTACTTCCATCGTTAACATTTTAGAGAATCGACATAATAAAATATCTTTATTAATACAAATTAACCGTACAGCGTATGGAGTTTGAACTGAAAATTAAATTATCATCTGTACTTGAGTGCTTAAGTATGATGTGAAAAAAGTAAAAAGCTCCCAACTATTTTTATATTTTTAAATTATGTGTGTTTTTATTTTTATAACACAATATGTATCTAATTAAAAGGGGATTTTTATTATTTTTAAGACACATTAAATACATTTCCCTGACCCGACTTTTATTATTCTCAGATTTATTAAGAAAATATTGTCACACAATTTAGTTTTAAAACATTTTATTAAAACATGCATAAGACATGTCTTAAAAAAATAAATAAATCCCCATTTACTTTTAAATGGAAATTTCAGATTCATAAGTTTTATAATTCATGAGAAAATTATAATGAAGTATAACAATGTAAATTAAAAAGTTAATTTTTATTTAATTATCATTAAATAATTCGTGATATTTAATACAAATTTATATTAATGTCATCAAAAGTTGGATTAATTTTCTGATTTTTAGAACTATATAGTATACGTATACATTAATTTGATATCCAAAAATATTTAATGTTGATGAGTTATACTTGTTAGAAAATCGAATTAAATTTACCAGTTAATCATCTAGTAGAATAATTAAAACTTTAATCATTTAACTTTCTTATTAGTTTATAATAATCTAATATTATAATTTATAAGCAAATATAGTTTATAGAATTATTATCAAAACTAAACTTCAACATGGATAATTTGTGGTCGAGGATACTATAAAAACTGCAGTAGTTGTATGTATGTTATAAATTATTATAAAATTATTTATTTATTATTTTCATTTCTGTCATTGTTGTAACTTATTTATTACTAATCACAAACTAATGCCACTTTAAAATACGAGTATGTAGTTAATACTGGTTAATCCGATTACTAATTATTTATTATCGGCACATATTTATTCTCATTTTAAAAATTATTATTTAAATATTGATAAAAGTATTGCAATTTTGTTTTTATTTTTATATTCTTAAACTTATGTAAAGAAATTTTTTTAAGGCCCTTTTTTTACAAAGCCATAATAATACCAGTCTGGTCATATGGAAATCAATTAGATACCCATAGGGTTAAGCTGAATTTTCAAATCTTAACACTCCAGACGTTTCAGTCCATATTTTTTCGTTAAATTGTGTCCACTCCGTGATATACAAGAAACTATGATTTCCATAAATACCTGAAAATCAAATACTAAATCAACTAGAAAAAAATCGCTCACACAGCTCACTTCACAGAAGTGTTCGAAATCTCTGAAATCCACTTATTCAATTTTTTTCCCGAATAACTATTCTCAAAAGTCGTAAATATCTTACAACTAATAAAAGATATACTGACTCAGGGGTTTTCTAATTAACCTGTCAGTTGGCACTACTGGGTGCTTACCCATCTTTCATTCAGCTATTGTAAATTCATTGTCACCTAAATTCCTTTTTGTATAATATAGTCTTGTATAGATTGTAATTTATTTTTAAAAGACACTTGGTTAGCATTTTTTGATAGTTCTAGTATTAAATTTGATAAAAATATTTTTAGAAGTACCTTTAAAATGAAACGAGTTTCGTGTGTTTTCTTTTATGTGGTTATCTAATTACGTACCTACCTTGGTACTTCTAAAAGGTGAAACATGACGTGTTTATTTTAAAAAGTAACTTATATCGACATAATATAAGATATTGGAATGTTTAAAAACCGATGATTCTGGTATTAAATATTATTAAAATATCATATTAAAATTGTTTATTTATTTGTCTTAAAATGTTTTAGCTTGATGGTTTTATCTAATAATTGTTAAGAATAACTATTTAACTTCCTAGTAAGTAATTAAATGCTGTAAACGAAACAAAGTTAACATTTACAGTTTTAAATGAATTGGAATCAAAAATATTTTATAAATATAATAATTATTATAATTTATTATAAGCTATTAATCAATAATAATAATAATGTGGACTGAACATTCTTTACAATATTATATGTTTGTAGTTTGAACTGTTGTTTAATTTTTAATTTTGTTTAAGTGCGTACAAAAACTTTTACTTGAAGATTATCATAATATACCCTAATGAGGTTGATACAATCTGCTAATGCACTCAAGACGATATCTGAACATTGTAATCTAATTTATTTTAAAGTGAAAAAAGAATAATATACACTACCTACTAAAAATAAATATAATTAATACGAAAAAAAATTAAACAGTAGTTCAAAGCAGTTTATATTTTAATGTAGGTACTCACAGCATATTATAATATTATTTCATAATATGACACCGTGATATTATTTAGTGAAGTTCTTAGTGAGTAGAAGTACCTAATACTTAACTAACGTTTTAAAATTAACGAATGAGATCTACATTATTATGTAAATAATATTTTGTTTGAAAGTATCTGTAAATATTTAGCCACAATATTAAAAATAATCGTTTTACTGCTCGGCGTTTACTGTTTGTTATCTACACAGCTGTGTTACATTTCTTGATCAAACATTAACATATTATATACATTATAATAATAATAATATGTAACAATGTTAAAAGTACAATTGTATATCTTGAAGCGCTGTAAAATGTTCGGTATCTTTTGTATGCATGCTCCATAATATAATATTACAGTATAATAGTATTGTATCATTGTCTTATTGCATGCCTGACTTCAAAAATATTATATTAAAAATCATAGTTTTGTACCTATTCGTTGTATTCGTAGCATTAGAAAAATATCATTACTGTGGTGGATTTGGCTATGGAGCCCGATATAGACTGCCATCGTGGTTATGTTATGTTATTCGAAAATCAAAAATATTATATCGCATAATATACGACTTCAAAAAATGCTTTCGTCTTGCATCATAAATATTCTGCTCGTTAAATATTCTCTCTAAGACACGGAAATCATCGGTTCTCTTTCCAGGACTAGTCGGTTGGCGAACTTAAGAAATCCTTATGCTAATGACTGCTGGTACTTTGAGTTTCGGTGGGTTTTTGTACTTATCAAAAAGTTTTAATTAAACGCGGAGTGGCTAATGCGGAGGCAAGTGGCCGAGACCAAGAGTTTTTGGGAATGAACCGAATACCCTTCTGTTTCATGAAACCCTCAAGGGGCCAATAAAAAGAACCAACTAATTTAAGTGTTACCACTCTCCTCCTTCGTAGCAATCAGACTGTTCGTTTCCATTTTTTTTTATTTGACACTTGTCTTGTTTCCGGTGTAAACATCACCCCTGACTACACTCTAAAGCATTTAACTCTAGTTCGTTTCACATAAAAAATTCAAATAAAATCGATTTTTCAAAACAAAACTTGCTATTTTATACCTATGGATGTTAATGTTATTCAGTATAAAGACAAAACAAAACGTACAATTTATTTGTTTTGTAAATATTTAGTATTAATTATACTATTTAATTTAGGCCAGTAGAAATTGTTCATGTATAGTCCAGTTGATTTAATAATTTATATGATTATGATTATAATATGCATTTATGAGCAATTATTCTCATGTTGATGTCATCACTCATCATTGACATTGCACGTTATACCTTATATTTTATTCACATTAATGGCTATTCCTTTTTATTCAATTAAATATAACTATTTTTATTATTAAATATTTAAAACCTAACAACTATATTGTTATTGTTTATATCAATTATTATATATTGTTCGTTTTTACAAATATACAAATTAAATAGTAGTTCAACAGTAGGTAATTAGGTTACGTTTTAATTTTTAAGAATATCTACGCAAAGCTACTTTCCACAACTTTTTCAATAACATTTAATTAACTAATAAAGTTACTTTAAAACTAAATGAAAAAGGATGAATACTAGTTTGCCATCATTAATATTAACAACGAAGAATAATTTTATAGTAAAATATTCTGTTCACTATTGGCATATTGCTGTTGAATTTTTTTTAAATTAAAATTAATGATTTGCTAAATAATTATATCTTACCACTAAATTGAATCAGTTTGTACACGTATTCTAGTATTTTATAACTGCGTATTTCTCAACAGTTATAGGTGAGTTTAGTTTCATGGAATATTAATAGAGTATTCGTCAAATAAAAGACTAAAATAAATATAACGCAATTTTGTAATGTTATTAATGCAAAATAGTTTCGACAAATTATTGATATAAATAATACAAGCAAACAATAATATACAACTCAATATTACAAAATATTAATCATTTTGATGTGCTGTTTGATAAACAATTTTAAAACTAATAACAAAATAATCTGCCAGTTCAGAGTACGTTGGATGATTATTTTTAACAGTAAACAGGTCTCAAAAGTTAATAGAACTTTAGATGAAAAAAAAATCATTATTAAAATTAATAAGTTTTTACTTTTCTGAATTAGAACGTAATTTATTTTGAATATTATCATACTCCTAGCGGAATATATTTCTGAGTGTGTCGATACACATATTATATCGAATTTCAAACTAGTCGTGAACCAATCATTATGATAACTTAATAATATATAATAAGATACCTATTTAAAATAAACGAAATAAAGTGGCACTCAGGAGAACCCCACAAAACGTCATCGGTTCAATCACATCAATAATTCAAAAATACTCGTTACGTAATTATTATTTTAATATGCCTGAAGGTACGATAGACACCACGGTTAACTCAACCATCATTATAATACGTGTCGTATAAGAAGTTTCGAATGAGACCAAAAGCTTTAGACGAAATATCGATACCGCCACACCGATGCACCACCACAATAGTGTAATATTGTATTATGCTTTGGATACCTACCTGCCTATATATATATACTATTATACACATTGTTATCGACTCGATACTGCAGCCTATACACATAGACGGCGGCGGTTCGATTGAAGACGTTTTCGTTATTTCCGACCGCCGTAACGCGTTTCCTGCGTACACCGTACACCTAATTAAAACGTTATCGGAGGAGTATCCTGTGACGCGGCGATATCAGCATAAAATCACCGGGGCGCCCCTCGAATGTCACCGCGCCACTGACGGCGTACGCGGTGAAGTGGCCGATTCCGTGACAAAAGCAACCCCTTCGCGACAATACCGCCGCGGTTTAATCGGGTCAACGGTTACCGGGTCAGGAAACCCTCTGCGAAAATCTCCCCGCTTCACTGTTTACACTGCTGCAGTGCGTGTTGCGAGAATCTGTTTAGTTTGATAACTGCAGCTCTCGAACGTCATATTATCATATATTAATTTAGACCAGTAGTTCTCAACCTTTTTTGATTCATGTCACCTTTAGCCACTAGATCCAAAAACTGCGTCACCCTAACATCAAAATAATAAACAATCTTAGATGTATATTTTTAAATTATTCTTTTATTAAAAAAAATTGACTAATGACCGGTTAATGTTAAGTCGTTGAGACGTAGGTATCGGTATCGCAGCGTTATCGCACGACAAATTACTAGGTACACGTGTTTATCGGACAAAAAGAGTAAATATAAATAATAAAAATTATTATAAAGATACGAACTCTGAGGTATGTTATGTACATGGCAGTGGTGGTATAGGTGTATAATATATTTATTAAAAGAAATAGTATGATTGTTTTCGAAAAAATTTATTTTTTAAATTTCTTTTCTTTTCTTGTTAAAATTCTGGGTCACCCCTAAGCTAGGTCCATGTCACCCCGGTTGAGAACTACTGATTTAGACTGTCGTGCCACTGGTAATGAATTGCGGTCGCCTATAATACGCTAAAACAACACAGGTATACTATTGACGATCACGTCTGAATTTTCTATCCGAGCAGATCTTTATGATTGTTTTTTTTTTTTTTTTCATACATTTCATTATTTTAATACTAGCTGAACAATATCAACAGTAAACAAAATACATGTCACGTGTGTATATTAATTATAATATTCTTATACCACAATAATAAATTATGCCGCTGCAGCGTGCTATGAAAATCTGATTAATTTGATAACTGCTCTCGAATGTCATATTATGTTAAGTTCGACTGTCCCGCCTCTGGTAATTTTTACCTACAATACGCTAAAATACCATAGGTACCTACATTATAAGTTCTATTAGTGACACGGAATTTTCTATCCAGACCTATAATAACCTATAATTCTGATTTTATTAAAAAAAATTCATTTTTTTTACTGAATTCGATTTGTGAAAAACAACTTTTTGAATTATATAATATAATACATTATAGATTAAGATTAGACAAGTTTTACTAACACGACATTCCGTTATTTGATATTTTTTTGCTTTTCATAACAATTTCTAAAATACATCGATCAATATTATTTTTATAAGTTTTTATAATGTTAATACCAGTTGAACAACATTAATATAGTAAACAAAATGCATAATGTTATGTGTGTACATTAATTATAATATTTTTAAACCACAATACCGCTGTGGTTTTATCGGGTCAACGGACATCAGGCCAGGAAACCCTCTGCAAAAATCTCCCCTCGGTTTACTGTTTATACTGCTGCTGTGTGTTACGAAACTCTGATTAATTTGATAACTATACTCTCAAATGTCATATCATATTAATTTTGACTGTCGTCTTTTATAATTGTCACGCTAAAATAACATACTAGGTTATAATAATATGTAGTTACCTACCTACATATTATTATACGGTCACGAGATTTTCTA
Source organism: Nasonovia ribisnigri (assembly GCA_027563435.1). Lineage (NCBI taxonomy): Eukaryota > Metazoa > Arthropoda > Insecta > Hemiptera > Aphididae > Nasonovia > Nasonovia ribisnigri. The sequence continues at coordinate 137,435 of JANEHU010000662.1, forward strand.
ACCGCGCAGACCTATAATAATTATTGCTATGATATGCACTTTGTGAAGGACATCGTAGCTATATATAATACATTATAAAATATACCTACTCAAGTCTTAACGATTAACACATTGTTTCATTATTTTATATTTTTTGCTTTCGTATACATTTAAAAAAAAAAACTAATCGATGAACAATTTTTTCATAGATTTTATAATTTTAATAACAAGCTGAACAATATTGTTAGTAAACAAAATACATAATAATATTATATTAATATTTTTGTTTGTTGGTGAAAAAATTAATTTTGGTCTCAAGATTAAATAAATTCTTCGTGGTGGTATTCAGTTATATTTTATTTTTCATTCATGTTCAAGGTATTTAATTAATATTTGAATGAATGAACATGCGAATTTCTAGTTTTTTTACTATAACAATGTACTGTTCATGTATAACACTTAAACAATAAAATGCAATGGTGTTTTATCTCAAACCTATGGGAATAATCATCAACATTTGTTTTGTAAAGTTTTAATGTTTTTTTTTTAGATATATTAAATTTTAAACGTATCTCGATGGATATAATAACTATACACACAATTAATGTCGTGTAAAAAACTATTGTAAAGGAGTATAAAAAAAAAATATGTTAGGTACACGGACTGTTGTGCAACGACATCGTTAGAATGTCCACTGGGTAGCATAATATATTTGATAAAGTTTACTATTGCCGAAACAGTCGAACTTACAAGACAATGTTTTTTTTTCGAACAATTATCCTTAGATGCTATTTTTTTCTCTATTTCTTCCCCCTCGTTATTATTATATACGGTCATGATTTATGAGTACAAAAACTTCTGTCAAGGAGTTCGGAACTGGACATCCGGGCAGCCAACTGTAAACTCCAACTTACCAAAAGTAGAGTGGATGAATGGAAGGATATTCCGGCCGTTAAACGCTGAATGGTCATTTTTCACGCTAAGACAAAATTTTTTCGAGTATTTGCGTCTTAAACACAGCGTAAAATTACATAAAAGTGGATACAATGGATGTGGGTATTGATATTGGATAAAACACGCCACAAACAAAAAATTATGTATTAAATACCTGTAATAAAATAATAAAAGAAAAAACCAACCGCTATGATAACATAATTACATTAACAAAAATAAGTAGGCAAGAGAAATAGGTAAATAGGTAGGTACTTACAACATAATTATTATTAGAACCGAATAATAAAATACTAACACAAAACGAGCGATTAAAAACCATTGTTTATTATTTAATTGAACTTGTATTCTTATGTTAATTAATTTAGAATAATATAATAAAATACTTACCTATAATAATATAACAAATACAAACGGACAGTAACGATAACGGATTATACAAAAAACCTAAATCTTTTTTTGGGACTACGAACTGTTGTTGTGCTAAAGAATTAAAAAACATAACCATTCTTCAATGGATGTGTAAAAAACATGTCAACATAATATTATGGCTGTGTTATTTCCACTCCGCGCTGGTTTGATAAGACTGTTACCTATGTAATCGTCAATATTTTCTTCTTTTATTTATTTTTTTTTATTCAAGAAACCTCAAGTACAATTTAATTAAAAACATAATTTAGTATGAAAAGTGTATAAAATATACCAGAAACGTATATATTGTGTATAAAAAATCATTCTTTCTAACGGCATAAACTATATAGCCTTATGGAAACCACTCCCTGGAAATTCGAAACTAATTTTAGTCCCAGAACGATGTACCCCGTTGATAATTATTTAATTATTTTCCAGCAGAAACTCTTATCAGTCTAATTAATTCTAACGTAACTTCTTTTTTTTTTTTTGAGCGCCTGACTTTTTGGGAATCAATTTGGATCCGGGCGTACTTGAGTGTACTTGGTTGGCAGATGACATTTACAGTATAATAAAGAGTGGAACCTGTAGTATATTTAGTAAATCGCGATACTGGATTAATAGAAATACCGATGTAACGAAACTTGGATTATATTGAAAATGTAACATTATTGGTACCTATGTAAAATAATCGAAATTAGAAGTACCTAGGTAGGTTATACTGAATGATCGAAAATGAAAAAGTTAAATAAACATTTATTTCGGTAGGTACTACTCTATAACTGTCCTATCTGAGATGAGGATCGCAATGACATTTGATACGACACGAAACTCGTGACACAAATTATGACGTGTGATTCGTATATCATTCTTGAATCAACTTAAGTCGTATTTATCGACAATATAAAAGTGCTGCGAACTATCAAGTATCGAAGGGCGTATTGAAAAATCAATAACTCAAAATTCCGGCGTATTAATATATCGCCAGCCCGCCTATATACTGTATATTATAGAGCCCTGGACCCGTAGCGCATTACAACTTTGACCGTACACTTGCGTGTTCAAAAGAAACGAAACTAGTCCCTCTAAAAACTCCCTCCTGGCGGTCTATTAACTCCCAAGGGAGGTTCACTATATTACGTTATATAAGGTGCATAATATGGTCTACGGTCTTAGCCACGAGTAAAAAATTGCTGTATGTACTTGCTACTATAACATTTAAAAAACAATACAATTTAGTAAATCGCCTGCTAAACATATGGTATTGATTCTCTAGGAGGGGAAGCGAGGATAATATCATAGTCTAATGTGTAGACTTTAAAACAATTATAGTTGAATCAGAAATATCAGAAACATGTAACTAGGTAAACAAATAACTTACTATTGTTCGATTTTTTTCAAAAATAATTTTCATATAAACGTGCATTTGGAGTAAACTAACAATAATGGTCGGATTTAATAGTCATTATATATACTTATTATATTTAATAATAATAATAAGTGACATCACATTTTATTGTTCTCGGTCCAAAATTACGGATCTGCTATAAAAAATATATGATATAGAATAGTATTTTATATGGTATTGTCATTGTCAAATCACATGTATAAATAAAATGCTCGGAATCGAGGGGCCGTAACAGTATTTTTTCCACAACGATTTCGAGACCAAAGGATAAAGCGATAATATAAGAACCACAGTCTTTTTTTTTCTTTCTTATTTCATTTTTTATCCATTTTTTTGCTGTTACGATATTTACCTCGCAGATTATAAAGAATAACGCGTACGATCGTAAGCGGTATCGATAGCAACATTGAGTAAAAATATTATAAAGAGACACAATATACACACACGTGTTAATCGTCAAGGATCGACCTTTTAGGTTATGTCCGCAACGCTATAAGGTGAACAATCGACAGTCAGTTTTTATCATTTATTATGCATTGTCGCATGTGCCGAGTAAAATACGTTTATTAGATTTTCATTCATACGACTTAAACCGTTACGGCTTTACGTCTACTATTATTTCGAGTATCTATCGTTATAAGAGAACGAGCTTATTATTTGTTGTTGGCATAATAATCGTAAAATATATTTTATTAACGCTCGAAATATCAGATACACAAGTATAGATTATTGTTTATAATCACATTGTTGTGTGGAAATGTCGAATGGAATTATACATAAAAAAAATATTACCTAAGCCGAATAATTTATTTTGATAAATCAATAGCGGTTCTAAGACTTTATGTTTTGTATGGATGCATAATATTGTGAAAACTATAATTATATGAAATTTAAGTTGTGCAATCTACGAACTTCAGTTCACTTGATTCGATGCGAGTTGAACGTGCAGTTGAATATTTATGTTATGTTGTCTAAAATTCTAAAAAACGTAAAATAATATTATGTAATTCAATATTACATTAATTGTAACACGGCGCTCTAGATAGGCAAACTAGCTACGTCTGTGTTAAACTTCAGTAAATTTCAATTTTACCGTTTCTCATGTCTGTAGTCCATAAGAACTATTATATTATTTTATTGTGATGTTAATAAATTATATATATTTTTTCATCACATTCATTTAATAGAAATTCTATTTCTAAGTGTATTGCATCAATGTCGTTAAATTTTGCACTGTTTGTCATTTCAGGTAATAATATTCCAATGTATCTGAAATATTTTCTAATGAACGAGTATTTTTATCAAAATGTATTTAAAAAATATTAAATAAGACTTCAATACTTAAATAGTACTTTTTAAATGCTATTTTATTACATTTATCAGTATGTCAAATAGGTACTTTTTAAAATTATTTCCCATAAAATAATTTCAATGAAATGTCTGGTCGAGTTGTCGGAGTTGAATCTACTCTCCTTATTAGTATTAACCATTTACGATGATGCTTGATAAAATCTTCTACTGGATTTAATTCTATTTTTTTTATTTTTATTTTTTTTTTTTGAAAATGGATTTACCAATTTACGAACGTTGACTGAAATTCTACTATTGCCGAGTATAGTACAAATATTCAATCCGTAAGTATGACCATTGATTTTATACTACGGACCATAGTATTATAACCAACGGTACGACATTCCGTCAGTTTAGAATTATTATGTATGTATTGTACGCCTACGACGACTGAATGCGATGTGTTAAGTAACTCAGAATAAAACAACTAGAAGTAGTTTTTATTTTCAATGACGATACCTTAATTTAAATTGATATTATCGTAGAACAGTTTAATATAAAATTATTCATATGCCGTATTGTTGTATGGGTACATATTATAATATTGAATCGAATTACAGTGATGATAAAATATAATACAACAATTACGCTTCCAATTGAGCTACGACTCTACGAGTTCTCGTGACCTCATTTCTAGCAGTATAATATGATACTATTACATGTTCGTGAAAATGAGAAAGGCCGATATTTTTGTCCAATCCCAAAAATCACCCCCCCCCCCCCCCCCAAAAAAAAAAAGAATGAAAGGATTTTGGAAAAAAAACATTCGAATACATTTGAGTTATAGCGGGGCGCAGGATCGGTTCCAGCTGACTATACCATGGTCACGGCGGTACATCGGTGCTGTAAGCGCTCGTCGCCAAATACCGTGCGTGAATCCTGACCGGAGAAACCACGTATAGAGACGACCGCAACGTGAGCGTGGACCGCAAAACACGGCGGCAACATCGACTACGACGGCGGAGGGTCGCTCGCGGGGAAGAATGAGATGAACGCCGGGAGGGTGGGGGGAGGGGTGGCTGTGGCTGTGGCCTTGGGCGACGGGGATGACGGGAGACACTGTGCGCACGCGATCATTATTAACGGCGGGCACAATGGTCGCGTACAATGTGTGTGAATATAATTTTGACCGATTTTTCGCGGCGGTCGGGCGATTATTATAATACACACAATATATATATATGATATAATAATATATACAATACGAATCCGACGATAAATAATAATACGCGCGATGGGTCGTCGTCCGTGCCGCCGCGCCGCCACTAATCACGCCGAAAACCGGTGGGGGCGGCGACGGGGTCCGACCACGACCCGCACGGTCGGCCAGCAGAGGGTTCCGCGCACACACGCGAGCAAACTACGAATATATGTACGTACGTCATAATTATATTACTATTGGGTATAAAGTATTATTCGTATATTATCATGTATTTGTATACGAATGTATACTGGGTGGGTCGCGGAAAATAGGCCCAACGGGTTTTTCTCGACGCGTGACGACGGGAGTGAAGGGGGGAGAGACGTCTGTAGGAGCTGATCATTGGTGTAACGTCAGGTGTAACGCCGTTTAGTTGTCACCGCGTGCAGCGGAAAGACTGACGAAGTCTCGCTTCACTTTTTGGACCCCGACTTGTTTGGTGATTCGAACAAGGCGGACGATGATATTTTTGAAACTCGAAACGGCACTTACCAGAACTCGTATGAATAAAACGATCGTACGCGTCTAAAATATCCTGAGTCATTACGTCCATCCGTTTCCATCCCTTACTCCCGCGATCCACTCTGCATGTACACGACGCGTTTATTTACACACATGCGACGACGACTATGTGACGTATATAGTGTTGCCGCCATCGCGGTTCGTGGTTGGGGGGGGGGGGGGGGGGTAGCGATAAAAGGGTTTGTGGCGTGCGGGAGAGCCGTTGACGAGTAGGACGTCGGCGAGAGAGCATTTTGATTGAATGGATCGAGCGGGGCCGTCGCATAAATCTCCCCTCTCCCCTCTCCCCTTGCCGGAACGTCGGTAATCGGTTGATGGGGGGTGTTATGGTTTAGGCTGCAGGTATTTACAGGGTCGGGTGTGCCCGAGAATCGGAATAATATTCCATACATCATGCGGCGTTACACACACACACATGTAGATATGTATATATATATGTATTTATTCGCTAGAGGTCGGGCGCGGGTTGGCGGAAGACGGAACGACACCTTGTCCCCCACCCCGCGCCGTCACCGCGAACGACCGTCGGCACCACCGACACCACCCCCACGACTGCACCCGTCGTACATCCCGTCCACCGACCCGCGGGAATCGTCCTCCCCTCCAGCGCATGTATCCCGCTGACCCCGAAAAACGGAAACAGAAATCCCGTCGGGCCACGGTGTCTCTCTCTCTCTCTATATATATATAAATATACTATACAATATACATAATATATATATATGTATAATAATATGTACATGGGCAAACGTATTCAACGACAACGAGCCGAAAATCATTGTTCCGGAATAACTATAAATCCCCGCGACCTTGTACGCCGCAACCGCAAACGTCACGGCATTGTAATCGTATTTTGTTCCGATGCGCTCCCGCTTGTGTGTGTGCTTAAACATTATTTTATTTATTATTATTATACGTTTTTTTTTTTTTTCACCAGTCTCGAAAAAAAATATGTCGATAAACCACATAATATATAACGCCAAAGCCCATCACTTCACTTCATCGCGTTGTTATTATACGCCTTTTCACGAGCACCGTAGTTGTGCGTAGCAGTCTCGCCCGCCCACCGCTTACAATATTATTATTTCCGCATTCGAGACGTCACTTTATACGTATATTATATTATAATACATTGTAAAAAACGTCACTCAACGAACAAGTAATATTATTATTAGTTATGGCTGAACAAGTATTTATCGATGAATCCGCTTTATTTTAAATTATTATTGTGCAAAAAAAAAAAACAATTATTAACTGAAACAACATAACTATTACTTAATTGTTTAAGAATTTTTTATTCAAATGAATATCTTTAAGTATGTATATACCGAAATTATATTCATAAATGTAATATACGAGATACAACAGTTTTTGTTGGTCGTCACATTCGTATTACGCCTTTTACTTGTGTAATCTATGCTTATTAATAATACCTATCCTACATACCTAATAAGTAAGTTTTTTTTTTTATTGTTTTTATCCAAAGTAAACACTTACCACTGTTTGTTAGTACTTATGTGTAATATTTCAGAATAATTTAGACGATTCAGCATTTTAAATTTTATAATTTAGCTATTAGTACAGCTACCTAAAAAAATAATTTTTTTCATGACATTTTTCTCGCACGAAATATAATATGTATATGTTAAGAGAAATTTAAAATATGAATGTTTTGAACGGAGTCAACTATTATTATAATAGACGTATACGAAAATATACGTTAGAAAGTGTGTTTAGCAATTTCCATTAATATTAAATTGAGAATATTGCTATTTAAATTTAATACCCTCAAAATTGACACAACTAACTGACATTTGGAATTATGAACTTTCTTGGCTTATAATGTAAACTATATTTTAGAAAATAACGTACAGTGTAGCTTTTATATAATATTATTATTTCATAAGAAAATTGTAGTAACTTAACTAATAAATTGTTAGGATTGATAATAATAACAATGTATATTGTTAAATATGAGCATGGCGTTATTTCCGTTTTCTGAATATTTATAATAATAAAATACATCGTAGGTTATAATTAATTACGACGAACAAAATACCTGCGTTATGTATATTATAAAAGTGTAATTTTTAAAAACGTTAATATTATTGATCATTAATTATGACAATAAATGAAAAATATTTATTCGTCTTTATATGACACTTTTTATATAAAATAACAGTATTGTTTTTTAATTTCGATCTATTATACCATTGATTATGGATACTAGTATTTATAGTCAATTGTTATACTTAATACTAATTTAATATTATTATAATGTTATATTCCTAATAATTAATAACTAATAATAACTTTAATACTATTAATAACTAATAATTAATATTCTATAATATTATCAGTAGTTGTGTTTTCTTTGTACGTATATATATACTTAATACAATAATTATAATTTAGAAAATAATTTTGCAAAAACCACAGTTAACAATAACAATTAAAAATACTATTTGTTAATATATTCAATGTATCTAGAAAGTTTATTAGTCCTTGGTTTGTAGTAGGGATCGCATATGAAAACATGATAATAATACGTACGCGTGCAACGATTAAAGGTAAATTTAACTTAATTACAGATTGATTTAATGTAAATTGTTATTTTCTCGTTGTTACTGATTGAAGTGTTATATTTAATCGTTATATATGTATATATTGTCATAAATGGTATGCCAATAATTACGAATTTAGTATTTCCGGCATTATAGACACAACGTCACGATTGTATAACATAGTGATTAGTACGAGAGTAAAAATTATGACATTTTCAGTTGATTAATATATTATTTAGTATAATGTTGATTTTTTAGAATCTGAGCGGAATGACGAATATTTTAATTTAAAATGATGTGTTTTAATTATATGTCCATATATATAAAAGGTTTATAGTAAAAAAAAATGCTTCGATCATCAACATTGACATATTTTTTAATTGAAAAGGGAACATAGTCTGTGCTTTTGGCATGTAAAAATCAGAAATTGTCACTGCTTTTTAAAACATTGGGAAAAAGAAAACAAAATAGGGAAAAGCCAGAATTTTTACGCAAAACTAGTTTTCGATAAAATAAATATTCTTGTATTGTCATAATTCAAAAATTAATAACGTTAGATAGGTAGGTACTTGACATTTTCACAAAATGTTTACATAAACATGGTATAAATAAGTATACTTTTCAATATATTTTGACGCATCTTGAGATATTGATAGACGTTTGACATTTTCGATATTTTTTATTTTTTCCTATAAAAACCGATACAAAAATATTTTTGCTCTTTAATATACCTCACAATGTGTCGAAGTTAAAAATGTAAAGAAATTTCAATTTTTATAAATATATGGCTCATAAGTCATAAATGTAATACACACTTCTACGAGTAGTTCATACCAGAACCATAAAATCTAAGAAACGTATAAACAATTTTTTTTTTATAGACATTTATCATTTAAATTTGGGCAAAATTAAATATTTAAACGAATGATAACGATTTTATTTATTTCGTTGTAATTTAAAAAATAAAAATTGTCTCAAAAGTTAATAACAATATGATATAAATGTATAATATTGTAATGATCTATTAAATATTAATAATAGGTAGGTATAATAAATACAATGTATTCGTCAAAAATTACTTATCACAATAGAGTGGTTACTATTACTCCTCTATTTTTTTTTTTTAATTTAAATTTCAACAAAAACACGTGTATACAATATACATACAAGTTCAAGCTAACAAAAAAAGCATATTTTTATATTTTCAACACCATCAGAATAAGTACAAAATATTCAGTTAACTATTAACTATAAGAAAGTTTTAATTGCTAGGACACTACCACAATGTATCTTGGGAGGTGTACTAAACAGGAATACAATACCGGAAGGCAAATTAGTTTCAACGAATTAACTTTGTGATGCTATATTATTTTGTTTGTTATTCAACACGACCCGTAATGTGTTTTTCAGATTATTTTCAATTAAGTTTATAGTATGTTTGGAGTTATTTTTTATTTTTTATTCACCATTACGATTTTTTCAAATCCATAACGAAATATGAAAATAATGATATAAAGTAACATAATATATGTATTATAAATTTGAGTTTAAAATAAATAATTTTTTCTATATTATAATATCATTAAAATCGTGTTGATTTCTATTCATATTTCAACCTAACACAAACACATTTTTTTTTTGTAAAATATTAATTCTGATTTTCTTGTTTTAATAATAATTGTATAAAATATATAAGGTTTGTTGGTAGCATTATTATATTTTAGTAAATTCAAATTTCATTTTTGTTTATTAAATTTTTATTACCTTAATACCTACCGTTAAATTGGTTATTTTTGTTCTTATAATGTTGTTTGTATTTTGTGTATAAATAATTTAATATTTTTTTTATCTTGAAATATCTGAGGAATTATGAAAGTTATGATTTTAAGAGTGATTAATAGCATTAAATGCATTGAACATCCCACTTGTCAAGAAATGACAAATTACACTAGGGAAATACACATAGTGTTTGGAGATTTGAGTCTTGCATTAATTTTGTTTGTTCACCCACTCTGAACGTAAAACCTCGGTACTTAAACCCCGTATCATGTGTTTACTATATTATTTTAGATAAGAACTCTAGATTAAAATACCATACATTTTCAAGCCTCTAAAATGTATAGAATTGTATAAAGCATAACATATTATATACATAGTAATATAGTATTATTATGCATACTTAATATTCTTCAAATGATTTAAGAAACACATATTTTCGATTCGCAACAATAGCGTACGCAAGAATTTTCAATTGGTGGGGAGAGTAAGGGAAATTAATATCTACAATTTATTTTGTCCAGTCTAATAGTGACATTATAACAGTCATTTAGGTGTGTTATTTGAAAATATTTGTACAACTTCAACTTCGATGGAGGTTTTTGGAACCACCAATTTGCTAGTTGGTACTTATAGGATGTTGAAATTGAAAATTCTCAGTTGTAGTATTATTATTAAAGCAATTCTGTAATACCGCCTTCGCTTGGATTCTCTTTGATTGATTTTAGTATTTGTTTTCTAAAAAGTCGATAAAAATTATTCGTTCGGTCAAAAACCTTAACAATTAATATAAAACAAAGTACCTCAAATGTTTTATTATAGATTTTTAAAAATATTAATGCTAGGTAGGCTCAATTATTTTTTATAAGCTTTTAAGTTCAAATTTTGACGAAACCACGATTAATTTGTAGTTAAAAATGCATCAATTGTTCAATTTGTGTAGCCGTGGCTAGAAAGTTTAATACAAAATTCCTCATATAAGTAGATAAGGTTACGTTAGGTATACAAACTACTTGAGATTTTTTCTCTATTAAAAAATCGATGAACCATAAACAATATGTTTCTATTAATAACAACGAAAAGCCTTCAAAAAATCGGTCAGAAACAAAAAACCTGTATCCAGCCCAGAAACGTAATTATGTTAAAAATAGGTAATGATTATTTTAGGAAAATTGGTATGCGTGTACAATGTTCTTACAAAATTTCGTTCAAACTGTCTATATTATTACTAAAAGTTATATTAATATAAAATATAAAATATCCTAGTCTGACAAACCCGTCTACGTTTAGAATTGATTTTCGTGGGTTAGGTAAGGTTAACAATGACATTATATCAGTGAATTCAAATTTGACACTTATACATTACTGTGACCCACTCGACACTTAGTCTACAGCAGAGACCCACTTTCTCATTTTTTAAGTTATGTTGGTTGTTTAGCTAATCCGGTAAGACGTATATGAATGTACGTTCTTTCTTACTAGTTTACTACAGTTGAAACTTGATAAATATTTTTGAAAAAATAAATAATGATACGAGCAATTGGGGAGGGTTTCAGCCCATTAGCCTCACCTCATCCCACCAACTATTACGTATGCCAGTGAATTTCGCAATATCACCAATGTAATTATAATATAATGGAATTTCTAATTTATTTATACATATAATTGTTGTACTTGAAGGATTATTAATTCACACTACACACATAATGCGTGTAATTAAGTTTATGTATCACCTTCTTTAGTGAATAGTATTATTTAAGTTAAAAACGACGTGTCAGAACTACGCGACCATATTATACCCACTTTTTGTCTCCATTTAATGCACAGGGTCATCCAACTTTACATTACCAAACTGCGGGCGGGGATCGCGTACAATTTTAATCTAATATATTGTCCTAACCGTCAGCAGTAGTTTTCTAATCCAAATTTTGTATGACCCCGTTTAAGCTATACAGTAAACATCGAAATATTAAATAAGCTAATATTATAGAAGACGTTAGTAAACTATACAGCGTGTTAAGAATTGTAATGGTAGCTAGTTATATGTACCCAACACTAATATTTAACCGTATAATACACAGGTAGTTATTAAAATATAAAATACTCAATTTTTTCTCAGTAACAATAAAGAGCAACAGTATACGTTTATCTAGTATATTTATTTACAAATTCCAAACGTATGTTGTAATAATAAAACGTTATATTATTATCGTAATTCCTAATAATTTTTGTTGAGTTCAGTTTTTAGTAAATTATAGGAACACAAACATTATTATTTATTACTCCATTAACACATAATAGTGTATACTACACGTAAATACACTTTGTTATTTTAATTACATTTCTTGTCCTATTTTTTTTTTTTTATTATTATTATTAATTTTCAACTGAGGAGTGACGAGTTTTTATATTTCGTGTAATTGTGTGTGACATTATGTGCGACAGACAGAGACGAAAATGGCAATAGGTCAGGTTAGAGCGGTATATGTAGTGTGTAATATGATTTTGTCTTTTGTAAAGGCTCTTCCCCGCTCTTCCAATAGATATCTCGCTGTTTATTTTGCATTATCTCCATAATAACAAAGGAATTGCATTTTAGAAGTTTATTATATTATCATCACTGTACCGTAACGGTCATTGTTACCGTTACTGGTTACACTATTGTTTGGGTCCCTGCAATGATAAAATATCTAAGTCATTCCAAAGTAATATAAGATAAATTTAGTATAGGGGTCATCAATAGAATTTAGTATTTTTGAACAGAATATTATATTATATTATAGTCACTATACCTAGTCAGTTATTATAAATAAAATTTTAATTTAACTATACAATATTATGTTTCTCTTGAGGGGGCTGCATACACGAAACACTCATCCATGAGATTTTAAATTCTCTAAAAAGTAGCCTGCTTTGTAGAATGAAATTAAAAATGTATTTTTCCATTTAGTATCTTTAATCAAAGAGTATAAAATGTATAAAATTAAAAACAATTTTAGTGATAATAAATAGTAAAAGATGTGTTTTTTTTTTGCCAGTAGGTACTGTTTTTTTAAGATGACTACAAATAATGAAAAAAAATATTTCAAAAACTATATTTCTAGAAAATAAGACGTATTTACCATTAAATTAATTTCTTTGTATTGTTATTTTTTGTTATTATATATTATTATATAACATATATCGTGGCGTGATGTGGCGTGATGTTTACATTCAGTCACGAAACGTGTTTTGAGTGTATCGCTGGTGTCATTAGTTCCCGGGTGGATGCGTTTTTATAACTCTTGTCCTATCGTGGACATAAATTATAAATATTATACATAGATTGTAAATATTTCTTATAAAATAAAATGGTATAAAATAATATAAACTATGTATTTTTTTTTCTAAATGTATAGGCAATTTTAATTTCTATGTCTCAAACTCTCAACTATCATATTCATTGTATATAATATATATTACATATTATTACATTTTTACAGTCTAAATAATAGAAATAGAATTATTATTACTACACTCATAATTAAAAACATAATATATAGATATAATACTTTTATTCTTTATTGTATACTGTAGTTAATGAGCTTAAAGGTTCAATAGACTCAAATACAATTTGAAGTATCTTCAGTAACTTCTAGAAGATTAATAGATTTAAAAAGTCAATTATTGAACTGTTTTGTAAGCCGTAATCATTCCACTAACAATTCTCATATTTTGTCTAAAAAATAAATAACAAAATACATTTTACTTTTTCTTATAATCTATATTAAGTACAAAATGTTTTAATAATAAATTATAGCAATTAGCGAAACTCAATTTATTTACTTTAAAATTCTTAATTCTTATCATATATTTTTCTTATTTAAATAACGTTTAACACATTATTATTATTGGTTCACTTCGTAACTTTGCCTAACTATTTATCAATTATCATAAATTTAAACCATTTAATTAATTTTAAACAAACTGTAGAGAGTTTTGAATTAATTAACACATTTACATTAAATAATTATTAGTTTCATTGAAATTCTGACAATTCTATTTATATACTTTATTTTAATTAAGAATCGTAATGAATGTTTAACAATATTATACAAATATTTAGTTCGGCGAATTAATATCATAATATGTATATTATAATACATTGATACACGAGAACCTCGTATTTATTTACTTTTAAGGAATTTCGGACGTTATCATAGTTCATATTTATTAAAAGTTGTATAGTTGTTGAGGACGAAATAGTATCTTTAAAATAATAAGTGATTGTTTCATTATGTGTAGGCAAGTACGTTTTGTGCAAAACATTTCTCGTTGCGGTACGATCTAATGAAGATTTAGTTAAGCGATAATAACATTAAGTTAAAGACATATTATTCAAATGTTTAATAACTTTCTGTAACATTATATCTCTGTAAGACGTATTCTACGGCGATCAACTATACGGTAGCCTGCGGCTGCAGGACGGGTCACTTATCATTGCAGGTAGGCAGCTATAATATAATATTAAGTTGCCAACACATTTCCCTGTAGTAGGTAAGCATCGAGTATGATTATTTTGTTAGGCTAAGTTGAGCCGCGGTCATTGGTCGTACCGGTAGTTATATGGTAATAGTGGTTTCTTCCGTCGTCGTACTTATACCCATCAAAGGCCCACGGCGGGGAGAACACTGCAGTAGGTACGTCTTAAGGTATTTATTTCACGGTATATCTGTGCGGATGAGGGGTCGCAGCTGCAGCTGTTTATCCAACTCGGGCGTGTGAATCCCACATTGGCGATTTTGGCCGGGTCGTCTCGAGATTTCTGCAGAGTATACGCCGCCAGTAAAAGTCTGTCGGTGAGAATCGAACAAGTGTGCCGCCTACCGCGGTATACCTGTTTTGTTATTGCCAACCCGTCTCCCAAAACCGCAAGTGCACTCAAAACAATAATTATTATTAGCTGTTCGGGTATATAGTAGGTATTATTTTAATTCACCGACGTCGTAATTAGTATTATTATTATTATTACGATCACCGCAGGTCCGTTCAGCGTTTATTTAAGACCGACATCCAAGACATTGTATTATACTAAATATATTGTTATTATATCGCACCTTGTATTGACGAAATTGTAAGTCACCTATATTGTTTTACATACCCGTCCGGCGTTACAAATTGTGTCTTGAAGTTATGGGATTTTTATTTTAGTACTATTACTATCAAAAATTTCGTATTTTAAACTTACCTTTTTCAATACCCAATAAATAAAGAGTACACCTCGAGATCCGTCGTCGCCTGCAAGAATCCTGAGTTCTGAAAATATTCTCAAAAATCGAAATAGTGGATTTCGGGGACGACAGTATAAGTACGACGAAGTCTGTACGGAACAACCCAAAATACTCTGTATAGGTATCAGTTGCAGTAATATGGTCTTAAATTATATTCACGAGGTTTATCGTTGATGCAAACGATCGTCGTGAAACAGATGTGGTTCGGGTCGCGGTTACTTATACTATATACAACTAGACCGCAAATTGATTGTCCTTTTAATAACGCTAACGTGTTTAAAAAAATAAATAAATGAAAAAAACACAAGCTGTATTAGTAATTCTATACGAAACGGTAGGATCGGCTTTAGTTGTCATCCTTTAGACTTCTGTTTTCAATATAATCCGATCATTAAAAAATGAGCTAGTTGAGGATTATTGTGTCATTCAAATCGTATTACTTTAGACGTAATTTATTTTATTTACATGATAAATTACACAGAAAGAAATACGCAGTAAATCGCAGTAGTGAACTACTAAATACCGTTGTGCGGTTTTAATGAAGTGAAAAATGCTGTGTAAAGGCTGACACATTTCCGGAAAATTCGAATCTTTTATAAGTTACTTGCCGTAACAATATTACCTATATACTATATAGGCACCTTACAATAATATACAGTGTCTTTTTTTTACTGAACAATGGTGACATAAAGTAGCAGGTGATAACTATTTTCTAGTTCAACAACAACTATAGAGAGAGAAAATTAAGTGTAATATATAATGTGTATTATATAATAATATAGAAGGTAGAATGTTAATGGTTTTCTTATTCCATATTTGTAAGCGTCTGAAATATAGAATTTCCACCGTAAATATTATTATTGCGGCCGTGTGTAGTGTTGTCGGTACACCGAGCTATTATTTATCCGGTGTGTGTTTTTTTTTTTTTTTTTTTTTTTTGATAAGTTTTGGTACGCGTTTCATTTTTCGATAAAACTAATATCGTCGTTACGCGGATGCTTCCGTAATTTTAAAATCCATGCATTTTTCATAAGCTACGGTCAGACACTATAAATTACGAGCGAACGTGTATATCAAAAGGCGTTTTTCATAAACGAACAAAATGTGAGGGAGTTCATACGGATCTTTGAGTGCACTTCGATCGACAATCGATTGGACGGGTCTTTTATAGAACGCCGTCGTACAGATCGGACCGTCGGTGATTATTGTAGTTGCCGTCGTTGTATCATCAAATACGATATTATTACACGATTACTACTAATAAATTCGACGTTTTAACCCGCTAGAACAGTATAAAATGATTTATTATGTTAGCCAGATAGCTTATGACTTATGTAATTATTTACGGTTCACCCATTTTACCAACATTTACGTGTATCCTGTTAAATTGTTGCTATTTATAAAATCTAAATGCATACTTTATTTTTTTGAGAAATATAGATAGCGAGAGTGAGCGTATGGACGAGGGAGTTTCGAGTGTGTGTGTATGAGAGAGAGAGCGAGACTTAACTATAATTCTGTTGTTGCAACAGTAATAATATTTACATTTACCATCGCGCCTTGTGTAATATTTTGAAATAATTAATTAATCCGACCAATCGTTTAGCATATAATTCCATATAGTACGTACTCAGCCAAAAATTCCAAATTTACTCAGCATAATTTTGAAATAAAATATATCACACAAATGTGAAAACACCAAATGAGAGCCGTGTCATTGGTATAATTGTAATGTGCTTATACATCGCAATACATATATATATATATATATATATATATAGGTACATCACAACACGCACCTAAATAAATATTATAGAAATAAATCCACTTACGAAATATATGTGTATAAATATGAAAAGCTATAGTACTTAATGTTTTTTTTATCACTTGAAATATTACCACAATGTTCGGTAACAAAATGTTCCGATACTCTAATAAATTGTGGACGTTAGTGCTATTTTTCTATCAATTCAAAGCAATAATAGTAAATATTTTTATAATTCATAGAATATAAAAGTATAACGTTATAATAGTATTATTATGTGCATTGTATGTATAGTTATAAAAATCATATATATATAGACATAGTATAATATTATAGTTTTTTTTTTTTTGATGGATTGACCGACAATAAATATTATTGTCTGCAATAAAATGGATTCGCTATAACTCACGTGTTATATGAAGAGACTTTATTTTTTAATCTGAAATTCTGAACCAGATTGTAGTCTGTTCGTATAATGCATCCCTAGAAATATTCGTAGCTATTATTTTATTTTAGTAGTTTTGAAAACTTTCGACCTCCACAACATTATACCTACCATATTATGTTTTTATTATGTTTATATAAAACTGTTGTTTTCTCCTCCTCCGTTATTTGTTAATAGAATCACACTTATGGTTTTCAATAACAGTATAATACTGTATTATGATATTAATTTTGAACTACAATTTTGAGATAATTGCGTAATACCTAATTAACTCAACGTGCACATTAATAATCACAATAGTTTGAAGTAGTTTTAGATATTATAATATGTTTTCCGTCTTATTCAATATAAATTATTAAGAAATCAAATAGTTTTCTAATTTTTATTGCATATCACTATATCAGACAATAAAACTATTACAATGACTTTTCCAATTTATAGTATAAATACTAAATAACAAAGATTCTAAAATAGGTACGAGATACGAACTACATTAATAATTTATTTTAAATCATTATATTTGACGCTCATACGTAATTTATGCATTTTAAAATATTACATATGATCATTTTAAATCTTTGATAACTATAAGCGTGGAAATGCGAAGAAAAATCGTTTTATTACGGTACTATTTTATTCTCTATTTTATACTTTTTTTTTTGTAATTAAGAAAAATATATAGTTTTTATTGAAGCCAAACCCTAATAATAAATTGTGTGTTTAATAATTACATTTTGTGCGAGTACCATGGAATAATCTAATATAATAATATTTTAAATTCATATTCGCGTATTACTAATATAACCAACTATAACATGAAGTCATCTGATTATGAAAAACATCATACACTGTTGAGTTGTAAGCATAATTTGATTCTGTGGTCTGTTCACCACAGCCGACATCCTAACTTTGAGTTTGCTGCTAGTCTTGTGAATATTATAGATTTATGTATAGAGTGTAATTATTCTAATTAAATTATTTTGAAAATTTCTAGCGTTTTAAATATATAATATTCATAAGAAAAATTTAGGATTTTTACTATTTTTATCGTTATAATTTTTCAATATATATTTACTGTTTTAAATAAAAATAATTTTCGTATTAATCGGCAGAACATTTTTTTTGGAGGTTCAATAATATACACGAATTTGATTTCTAACTAGTAATTTTTATATACTATTGTAAATTAGTTATAACTCATGAGTATTTTAAGTTTAAATGGGTGAACAAACATTTTGTGGGGTACTGCCGTGCCATTCCACTCAGCTTGTCTTTGGAAAACTTCAAATACTTATAATAAGTTACGACTAAATAACTACTCGTTTGAAAATACATTTGCATACATTTAAAAACCAACAAAATAGCCTGCTTCATAAAACGGAATATAAAATGTATGGGATCGTTAAAAAAAAGTAAAAAGTTAATAAAATGATAACGACAAAAAAACCAAATAATATCGATTTTGAATGCGGATTCATAATACTGATATGTATGCTTATAATTGCAGTATGTTAAACATGTTTTCCATTCGTACATTCATATTTTAACTGTCTACTGAATACTTCACTTCAGATAATCAAAAATGTGATTAATAGATGACGACAATAATTATATTATGTTAAATAAGCAGAAACGTAAACTGTATCGTTGGATGAAACCGGACAAAGAAGCATTGCGGCGGTTTATCGTGAACAATTTCTAGTAAATTCAGATTTATGTGATTTAAAACATCTAAAGGGTAGGTATTTCAGCGTCATTTAAGTGCTACAATGAGAAACTTTTCGAACTACGGAAAATGAAGTACATAATTTGTACGTGTCCACCTCTTGAGAAATAACAGAATACCGCAAACTGCCGCTGTTTCCTCCGCCAAGCCGATTACGAAGGGTCATTTTCTACATCTGTTTTGATACCACGGTAAAGATGTATACAATGTATTATTCAAAATAAATTGCAATCGTTCCGTAAAAAAAACGAGAAATCCGTCGATAGCTTTACCGCGGGCACAAACACGCACACACAAATATACAGGTATACGTATAAAGTCCTATACACATTATATATTATGTATATACACACACACACACACACACACACAAACGGGATTATTATGGAGCATCGCAAATAAAACCATCAAAAGTATGATTAAACGCGAATCAGAATTTTTACGTCGACATACCCTTTGAATAAATATACATACATATTATGTTTAAAAATAAAAATATCCAAATTGAAAAGTCGCCGAGACGTGCATGTTATAACATTATATAGACGTCCTGCACACAGTTTTCGGAACGTTTCCGAACCATCCCAGGGGCATGTGCGCGCGTATAATGCAAATATCGGTCTTTTCAAAAAACGCGCTGATAGAGATACGGTTCCGGGATTTCCTTCGGGGAAGGATTTTCGGGCTCAGGGCAAAAGGTCGTGCGTAATAGTAGGCGCGTCCGTCATATCTCGCTGTCCTGTTCGCGCAGCTGATGTCCTTCGTCCACGGGGCGTGGGCCCGCTTAAATATCTCCGCTGGTGATCAGCAGCAGGATAATTGTGTACGCGCTGCGATCGTGCTCAGATGTCTTAACTTTTAATTAAATGTAATATCGCATTCTGCCACTTCCGCGCAATTGAGTAACCAACGGGTTGTTATACTTTTCGCGGTATAATTTATTTCGCGTGATACCTAATAACATATTATATAACGTAGGTGCACTCAGTGTGCTGTGCAGTCAGACACGTATAACGAATGACGTTTAAGGCTCTGGTGGAGCACCCTTTATTTGTTATGTGTGGTTGTAGAGTGTAAACCAATAAGTGGAAGGTGAGTTTTTATGTACATTCCTATGTCCGATTACTGTTTTGATCGTATGGATTTGTATTTATTAACTTCTCTTCTGGGTTATGTGATAAAGTTACTTTTTTTGTTTTTTTTATTTAAGATCAAAATCATTTTTAAAAATATTATTCAAAAACGAAAATAGTTTTTTTCAATCCTACATAATAAGATTTTTATCATAATATATCTTTAGCAAATTTCCACTACCTAGCAAATCAGTAGATCTAGGGAGCGATTTTAAGGAACACTTTAAATATTTCAAAATTGTATGTAGTTTTAGCCCTCTCGCACTATTACATTCAAATGTATACAAATAGACATTCCATTAATAATAAATAATTACCAGCAATTCCAATAGTTCTTTGATCTAATTACCACTGGAAATCATAGAACAATATTATTGTGGAATGAAACTAAATCAACATTTCAATAATTTCAACAACAAGTTTATTTATGACCAGTAAGTACTGTGCATTGTATTAAGTAAAACCATAATATACCAATATGATTACCAGAAAACCTTTGACATCGATTGTTGTATTTATTTACAGTAGGTAAAATAATGTAGATGGTTATTGATGATCAGTCGTCATCAGACATTATCTTGGCACCGTCCTGGCGGAGCGATATTGTCGAAACAGTAACTCCTAACAAAACATGGTTCAAGCTAATATACCATGACAATCCATTAAACTATCCTAACACTTATTTTTAGGTCTATTTAAGGCTTCATCATTGCGTAAATCGCAAATTTTATTGTTATTATCAACGGGTGGTGGTGGCATTGGTAAGACTGGTGGTCTAAAGCCTAGGGGAGTAAAATCAATTTGGGGACATATTTTGCTGAAAAACGCCGCGGGAATTTATCTTAATTTGGTTTTTAACTCTGTTAAAATAAAAGTTATATAACAACTTACAGTTAACTTATTAACTTATGTTAAGTTATTTTTTATATATATAAAAATAGTCAATAATATGGTTTAAAATAATAAAAAGTAAATGTTTATGCAAAATAATTAATCATTTATAATAATTTTATTATATTTATAGCGTAAATACTTTTTTATAAATGAATGTAACATGGATTTGATTAAAAGTAATTCGTTATTATTAAGTCTATAACAACAAAAATCAGTTAAGTTAAAAAATTAAATTTTAAAAAGTTATGTTAAAAATTTTAAATTAAGTAACTTTAACGTTTTAGCTCTAATTTATGCCCAGGCTCGTATTTTAATGTGTATATATTATTATTTAGATACACAACTTACTGCGATAATCACTTATTATTTTTATAATATTGTAAATTATACTACAACGCTGAACGTGTGGCTTATATTTTTTTCAACTCAGAATGTTGAATAAATATTGTGTTTAGCTGTTTAAAACAAAAACTTAATTTAATTTTAATAAAATTAAAAATGAATGCTATTATACATGGATATTGTTTGGGTAAATATTTTGTTTTCAACCGCTGTCAGTTTTAAACCATCTTTAAACATAAAGTAATTATATATTTTTCAATTCGAACGAAACCATATAGTCAAGAATTCGTGCCTTATTACCACCGAAAAAGATTTATTTAAATCCCTATCAATTATTATGAATATTATAATTTGTACGTTGTTGGTCTTTACATACAATTAATTAGTTTTCTTTTCTGTTCATCAGCGTTGATTTAAGTTACATGAATTATTTATTTATGTTACCAGACTATTATGTTGATATAAAATTATATTATATTAATATTACACAACTCTATACAATATACAACTGCCCGTATAGGCAGTGAGTAAAGTTTTATTTGTGCCCCGCAAAGGTATAATATGTACGGTAAGATCTATGTGGGTGTGTATTAAGAGATTATCCTAAAATTCGTTTTTACTTAGTTTTACGTAAGACCTCGTTGAAATGTGGTTTTGTTATTTATTATATAGAAACGTTTTATAACGATAAACTTACTGGTCGTGACAAACTATTTGACTTTTGCTATAAAATATTACTCCAAGTTCAAATAATCCCAACAGAAATCTATAAGTACACTCAATTAAAACAACTTGCAAGGTACTACACAATGGTATAAAAAAATTAAATTCCGAATACCACGTTAAATACAGGTTTCACTGTAATTAATCATATTTCACCTACTCAAAACGACCGCGTTACCCGCTCCTATTTTTTTTTCTATAATATACATACTCGAATATAAATCGCATTATATAGCATTAAGCAATTGTTCATATTAATTGTGTTACTTACATATAAGTTTAATTTGCTCTTTTAATAACTTAACATCTTAACCACGACAGTATATATAATACATTTTTTAAAGTGCAAAATTTTTCACGCACCATTAAAAAAATATTATACGCCATACCGGTAAAAATATCAAAGCTCAAATTTTGAAATGTGTGCAATTTTTGAATAACAATTCAGTCTCGAGTGCCCCCGACTTAAGCTCGTAATTAACTCCATTAACATTTTACCACGCACAGCGCGTGCAGAGTATTATAATATAATATGTAAAACTTCAAATTTCATGCGTAACGAACATATCGATCTCCGGACCATTTCTATAACATTATTGAACGTTTAAAGGGAGTGAATAAATTTGAGGCTCTGACCACCAAGTCGTATTTATCATCTTTATCGAAACGTCGACGTGTAAGACATGAATGATAGCTGATAATAAATGTACCGATATGAACGTTACAATAACGGTTATTTGTACCAGCAATAGAGTCGTCGGCCATATAAACGTCTAAACGACATCGAACTTTAAGAAGGGGTGTAAAGTGGTGTAAATAAAAAAAAAAAAATAATACATAAACATTATTATGTGCATTAAATTTATTTACGAGGCTTAGTCTTTACCGGCCCGTTACAAGTCCAAAAATATTATACGATAACTCAACTCTTTACTCTATATGATAACACGTTTTCACGTTAACTTTATATATATATACCTATGTACTACAACTGTCAATTCAATCACTTTTGGAACGAAAGTTGCTCGTATTTTATTTTTTTTTATTATTATGAAACTTTTATTGGGTCATTATTGATGTTTGGAGAGGTAAAAGAGAGGAATGGCGGGACGTATGCCCGTGGACAGGATGGACGGGGAAAGTAAACTCAGTAGAACGACCCAAAAATATGTCCCCTGCAGCAGCCCGGTGTTCGCCTCGGGTCCCTCTTTTATTGTTATTGAAATCGTATTTCGTCGTGTTAAATGGCCTGAAAAAAGCCTGGTCCGCCAACAAACTTTCAAAAAATAATAATAATGACGATAAAATGAAAATAAAAAATCTAGACGTCATTCTATTTCAAAAGTATTTTACAACGTTGGAAGTTTATCCATCAAAAGAAACAATTTAGCTATTTTTGTTTGTTATAAATTTTATAAATTGATAGATCTCATTTTATGCGAAACAAGACAATATTTTTTGGTGTCCCGTTGACCTGTTAATATGGATGACCATTTCCATTAAGTATTTCCTGAACATCGTAGAGCTATAAATGGTAAGATATTTAATGGCAAATCAAGGTCTGCAATAATAATGATACTTATAAATAATCTATTTATCTACCATATGATGCTCTGATTTTAATAAATATTCAATACAAATAAATAGTTAGGTATATAAAAATAGTATATTAATATTAAATAGTACTACTCATATATCTACGATTAAAAGGCTTAAATGACTAATCCGTTTTGCAATCAAATATTTTGATTCAATTAGAGCTTAATTGTTTTTAATTGAAAATCTAAAAGAAAATTTAGTAATGAACTTAATGATGTCGTACGTTTACGTTGAGGGCTCGACAAAATATGTTTATATATTTTGTGGTATTTCGTACGGTAGTCGTCATAGCAAAATAAAATGCAACAATTTATTATTATTTTTAGAAAAAGTAAATAGAGTAAAATATATTATGTTAATTTTTTTTTATCGTGTAGTTCATTCAATTTTAGTATATGTCACAGATGTACATTATAAATATTTATATTTTTTTCACATTACGTTTTTTTTTTCATACGTTATAGTTCGCCATCATGCCCATTAGGGAATACGACACGAGCCACCCTGTACAATATATATTACTCTTTACAACTTATAATTTTACTTTTCAATTAGATTTATGTCGTCATTAATATTTTCAACACGTTTGCCAAGCGCACATATACGAATCAGTTATTGCAAACATACTTATTACTATAATATTATTATATAGTATATTTGTGTTGGTACATAATAATATGATATATTATGGGTATGTGCTCGCGTGCATGGTTTTAATATTTAACTACCTATCGCGTATTTCTGCATGCCGAACTATACACTTTA
Source organism: Nasonovia ribisnigri (assembly GCA_027563435.1). NCBI lineage: Eukaryota > Metazoa > Arthropoda > Insecta > Hemiptera > Aphididae > Nasonovia > Nasonovia ribisnigri. The sequence continues at coordinate 162,259 of JANEHU010000662.1, forward strand.
ACTTCATGCGCTAAAGTCGTATGAAAGAGCTGTGGAACACTCAAAACCATATTATTATATCTAATAATTATTAATACGTGCTGGATCAAAAACCAAACGCGAAGAGAAAATGAGTGCGTGCAACGTTTATTGCAAGTTGCTCAAATATAATTAAATAAATATACTGTCGCTGTTGATCTGTGTGATGTTTAAAACGAAAACTTTAATAGAACATAAATTAACGATTTCAGGACCCCGTAGCTATTTGCGTAATGCCAATCAGTATTTATACAGCGGGTTGTGTTCCTCGGAATCGGTAATAGTTGTTGTAATAATGTGAAAGTGGGTCAAACTTTGCCGATGACGTTGTTTTGACGTGGAATTCAGTAGTGGTGCTAATTTTATAAATAATTGTTGTCGATGCTTAAAATATTATGATACTTGCCACAAGTTGTTTATCAGTAATATTTAAAAAAATGATTACCGCTATTATAACGGAGCATTATATTGAGATGAGTGAAAAAATTTACGTTAAAAAAAACAAATCAGATGAGTTTATAATTTTATATTAAGGATTTTAATACCAATTATGTGGTTGAAAAAGAACTAGTGACCATATAAATAACGTCTCGCTCGTCATTATATTATAATACTATCTATGTATTGTATACTCAAATACGGTTTACATAATATAATATTACTATTATTATTATTTTTATGATTAGGTCCTATAGAGTACCTACCTATGTAAAGCTATTATATAGGACATTGCAGGTATTGTGAACTTTTAACAAACGTCAAAATCCAACTCGAGTATTTTGATTACAAAAAAATTCTCATCCGTGCAGTCTATATATTTCTACATACCTCTTCGTACTGTATATTTATATTCAATTTATCATAATACATTTCATATATTATTCGAGTGTTTTTTTTCTATCCTTGCGTTCCTTTTATAACCACATGAAAATAAAAATATGCATAAATATATGAAATCCTATTGGGAGACCATCACACACCGCCGCGCCGTCTAGAGACTGGTATTAAAAATAAATAATCAAAATAAATAAATAAGAATCCAGTGATCATCTGCGTGTAGCTTTTTATTGAAATCCCTTGTCCGAAAAATTGCATACACCATAATATTATTATTATAATACTATACCGTGCCACGTATACATATTATACATAATATTATATATGTATTATGTATGGATTGGGAAGTTGAATCGTATCGACCAATGCAAACTAGACGGTGGCACGTATTATATTATTTTCTCGAATTCGAATAGAAGAAAATATTTTACTTATTTATTTATTTATTTAAAAATATCTATTGTCTTTTAAAATTTTGATTAAATTGAATTTAAATAAAATATTATTATTATTTTTTTTTTAATACAAATATCTGGTTCTATAATTCTCTCTAAAGCGTGTAGTCATCCACTGTGTCTGGTCACGTAGAATAATAATATCAACACTCTCCTAAATGTGCAACAAGATATATAAATAGTATTATACTCCCGCATTGTCCGCTGTTTGAGAATTTGTCTGATCTTTAAATATATTATTACGTATCACGTGCAACCTATGTAGGTGCATTGTAAATCTTCATCATAGTGACCCAATAACTGGACAGAGTGAGTAATGAAGACATGTCTCATTATGCGTCGTACGACATCGATATTCATCGCAGATAAGTCCTGTTCTGGCTATTATTCCACTAACCGCTAGTCGAAAAAAAAATCCAATTTTGTATTTTTTCATAATTTAGATTTTATTCAAGGTCTATAATAATATTATATATTACATCACGGAGGTAACTAAATTCATTTAAATTCACTTAAGCAAAATAGTTAAACAAATAATATATAAAATAATATATTATATACTTAAACAGAATGATTCAGCAAGTATATTCACACCATTTTTTTCAAATTCTTGATTTTTTTTTGTACTATTTATTAGGGAGTGTCCGATACAAACTTCTCTTTTTCAAATTAAAACCCAACATTTTTACTGTAAATTATTTGGTGTATAATTTTTTTGAAAATTTGTATGTACTTCATTCAAAATTTTAATGAGTGGTTTCTTTGTAATTAAAATGTCTGTACTAAGATAATAGCCCTTAAAAATGGTTTTGCGAAAATATAAAATAGACGTAATATACGAGTAGGAACTAGTTTTTATTATACTTTTGACCATTATTACAAACTATTAATGTTGATAGAATAATGTTAATGACTACATTTTTCATATCACCATAGCCTCCATATATTATGAATTCATTAAATGGACTTTTTATCCTTAGAACACTAAGTTAAATAACTCAAAAACCACCAGCACGAATTTTGATTCTGATACGTCAAATTATTCAGAAAAATTATCCACTGAATAATTTACAGTTGAAAAGGAGACATTCTCATTTTAAAAACAGAAGTTTTTGTCTCCACAGAAAATTCCTTAAGTAGTGCATTATATCTCAAGAATATGAAAATATGGTCTTTAAGTATATTTAAAAATTCCAAAAATAAGATTTTGAATAACTGCATTATTAAAGAAAAATGGAGATAAGCACTCGAGCATGCTTGGTGAATTAACCTGTATAAATACTATTGAATATTTTACGAGTTGGTCAGTAGTTCATCTTCATAGTTAAAAGTTATAGGTTATAATTTTGAATCACATAGATGTAGCTATCGTATTTTGACGGCACTGCTGTTTATCTTAATACTGCCACGATTATTGTGGTACGATTTGTATTTTATTTCTTCTATTACTTGATTATATTGATTAATATATTTTTATTATTATTATTATTATTAATATGTAAGCAAATTTTTCAATTGCAGAAAGCGTCGAAAATATCCAACTCAAATGAATGTATACGATACACAAAGCTTGAATGTCTGTGACTATTTTATTTTTGTTATCATTTATACTAAAATCTGTGACAATCTACTCGATCTAGTGGTTTCGCCGTAATCCGAAAACGACTTATGTACGTGGTCTATGTTGTAATCATTATTTAGCATATTACATAAGTGTATTTATTTACCTATGAACTTAACGTGTATATATATATATGTATTTATATTATGTAAACAATGCATACAATGTAGATAACGGAAAAAAACAAATAGCGGGACGGTTTTTTCCATCCACTAGCACGGGGGGGGGGGGAGTGGGTCTAGAACCTGTGATTTTATTTTTACCAAAACGACCGTATAATAATTTAGTTAATTATATTATATTATTATTCATATGTATCATTTTTTTTTTAGTAATAAAACGGGCAATAGGCGCAATTTTACAAGACAAATTAGTGTAATAATATTCACTGTAGGTATGTACCGCGGTTATCTTCTCTATCGGAGTAGATAACCGTGATATTATGTACATCATGTTATAAGATTAATCATCCAATTATTATGCTTTACAAAGATTATACTTACCATACCTTTATTATATAATATTATAGGTATAGCGCAGCTTAACAATGCGGTGAACACAACACAACAACAACAATATAATATACTCGTGTTTTATTTTTTTACATTAGCTGCAGCGGAGGGTGAAAAAAGAAAAACAACAGTGAAAAGATAAAAGTTTTTTTTCGAGTTTCTGAAAGTTTTCGGCACTCCAGTCTCCAGTCGGTCTGCGCCTGCACATAAAACACATAATGATATATTATATTCATTTAAATATTCTCAAACGTTCGATTGAATGTGATTCTCAACCAATCGATTGAATATGATTAACCTAATCGCCATATTATGTATATGTAGAGTGTATAGTGTCGGTAGGTATATATATATGCAGATTTTTACGGTATATTATATTATTATTATTATTATTATTATTAGTATCTCCCGTTGTGTTGCGATTTATCGAGTGTACTTACTTATACCGGTGCCGGCCGGGATCGACGCGAGAGTGGCAATATAGTTTTCGAGTAACCCGTAAACCCGCGGGCAAGTGTGTTCGGGCCACATTTTGTTGTCGAATCGCATCCTGAACATTGTTTTTTTTCTTTTACGTACTGTTTGTAAGTTCGCAATACATAAATACAGATGGGCATATAAATATACAATATAATATAGAATGCGTGTCACGGACGAACTGATACGTAAGCGCATAAATAGGTCGGTACATAATTGTATGGAACACGTGGCGGCGAGCGCAGTCGTGTGTCACGAGACCGAACGAAGACGTTATTTTAAAACACTTTAAGACAGTTTTTGTTGTAACCGTGTAACGTGGTAACTATAACACTGTAGAATGAAGGCAATCATTTGAACGACTGGCGTGCCACCTATACTAGTTACTACAACCTCCTCATTAGTAAACAACATAAATATCCAATGATTCATATTGGGTGGGTATACATAATACATAATTATATGGAATGTGGTGGAGAGTGCTTCCGTGTATTACGAGATCAAACGACGACGTTCTTTTGAAGCACTTTCAAACGGTTATTGTTGTTGTAACCGTGTGCGCAGTAGCTATAAAACTGTAGAATTAGGAAAACAATTCGAACGAGTGGTAATGCCACTTAATGGTTACTAAAACTCATTAGTAAATAAAATAAATATCAAATGAATCATATTGTGATTAGTATATTTTTTACTTATTAAGTCCTAGCAAATTTTAAGATATCTGGTTGAAGTTGGTATTGACCAGCCATTATTGACATTACCAATATTATATTAAAATTTTTAAAGAATCGAAACCGAACCAGATTTTTTTATAAAAATATAAAAACCAAAACCTAAATTTTGTTTAAATCCAAAAGAAACGAAAACCAACATATTGGTTCTTATGAAAACCGAAACTGAAATTTTAGTTTTTTTAAGAACCAAACAGGAACCATAAAAATCGTCGAGGTTCCAGACCCTGAATTACCTATACTATAGTTACTAGAAACTCTTCATTAGTAAATAAAATAAAATTAATATCAAATAATGCAGGTATTCAGCATATTATAGGCGGGTAGGTACTGCAATATTGTTGTTAAATTTTTTTATTATTTCCTGAGTAGATTATTAAACCCTGTTCAATTCGCTCGTTCTCTTAATACCTATAACCTACTGCAGATATCATGCGGACGAAAAAAAACATTAAAAGTTTTGAACACGGTTAATTTATGTGCATTTCATGTAAATACAATATATATAGTTTTTGTAGATAATCTATGAACAGTAAAGTTACAACGAAACGGTTGTCCCTAGAATAAAAACCCCATTACGTCTTTTATTTAATAAGCACATTTTAAGAGGACACTAAGTATAAAACGGGAAGCGAAAAACAAGACTGTGCTTATTAAAAAACTTTTCTTCCTGGGTGAATTTACAACTCGTACCTTTATATAAAATATATATTCCCACACCGAAAATGTTTATTTATATTATTTTATTAACAGACAGCAGTTAAAAATTATTTTCGTATAACTTAAGTTATTATTATTTTATTTTTAACGTAGCAGATAATAATAATTAATAAATAAGTTATGATTAAAATTATTATTATTCCATATGAATGGTGAATGACGTATGCCAAATTACCTAAAACCTTGTCCAAAAAAATACTGACCACAGACCCAAGTACAGTAAACTGAATCGTATGATTAAATGTTTTTGATCATTATAATGTTGAGAACATTTGGTAAATTAAATAACGTGTAATTGACTGTACAGTGTAAACCACCGTTCAAAAAAGGTTGGTAGAAAATTAACGTGCGAAAAACTCGATTGATTTTTAAGCATTGCCAGTTTGGTTTAGGTCTCAATGCATCGTAATGATATTACACCAACTATTGATAATTATTTTTGTTTAATTAGGTAATTAATTTAATTCATAACGCCCGACGGACAGAGCAAGTAGGTACAGATTAAATCAAAATGATTCAAGTGACTATATTACAATAATACTGAACCATTACTTATTTATCAGATCAAGTCTTGTCATATTTATTTATTTTATTTTCTAACAGAAATACAATATCATACTTCGCTCATAAACATTTTTAAACCAATCATTAAAGCAGTTTGGTTATTCAATCATAGACGAATAACAGTTTTCTTTGGTTTTCAATGATTGTATAATATGGTTCTTATTGTTGGATAGTTTTGAATTGAAAAAAAAAATCCGACGAAGTGTTCACACGCTATACTTACGTCAACCCATCTGTATCATTGTTTGTTATTGTAACTGACGTCTCTTTTCAATTCTCCAGAGAAACGATCTATTTGCGAGTGACTTGTTTATCTTCATTTGAGTACTGTTCGAAATGGTTTTACGATCGGTGACAGGACGGCATCAATTGATGATCAGCGTTACACTACTTACTTGACAGTTTTATCCAACAGTGAATCCTAAAAGAAATTAACTAATAAATTAGGTAATTCACAAACGAGTGACGTGATAATATTATTCACTTTTTCTTCTTTTTTACTCATAATATAATTATAATATTAAATATTAATCAAATTGTTTCTTTTTTAATACCAATTTATTTAAAAACATAATATAGTAAAAAATAAATTGCAATTTAGTCAAAACCAATTAAAAATTAAATTAAACATAGGTACTAACCCAGTGGTTTACAAAAATAAACTATACATGCATAAATATTTGATTAAGTTTTGGGTTTTATCCATTTATGCATTTATGCATTTATAATTTATATAATATTGTTATCATAAACAGAAGAGCCAGTATAAATTGACAATATATAATATCAGAGTACAGATAACTCGTCAATTTTAAAAAAGTAATTATAAATTTATAATGTTTTTTAGGTTATAAATATTTCTCATTTTTAATTCACCGTGAAAAAAGCTCCTAAACATAGCTAGAATCGTCTCATAAGAATTTTTTTTTTTTTTTTGAAAAAAAAATATTAATTTTTAAAAATAATATGAGTCAATATGCCAGCATATATCCTCTAAAGACTGAAGTAGCTAGTTATGTAGCTCGTATGGTGAATTTTGATCAACTCGGACGCAGAAGCTCAAACTAGGTCGATATTAGTTGAGATAATATTGTTTTTTGACTGGGGCAGATTTTTTTTAGACTATAATTCTTTGTGAGGGGGCATCAACGAGAAGGGCAGTTAGAAAAAGAAAGGCCACTACCACAAAGATCAAATTTTTCAGGAATGCTCCGTGATTTTGGACATATACCTACTTATAATATCGGACAAGAGTTTGTCAACGCAACGAACACATATCGGGTGGTGAATTTAGTAATACCCAATCATTAACAACTGAGACATTTCTTGATTATTATATCACCAGAATCTTTGGTTTTTATTTTTACGAAGTCTGAACAATTGATTGCATAGATGTCTTTGTTTTTTAGAGCAAGATCCATATCATTAAAGATAGTGGATTTTTGTCTTTAGATTTTTTTATATAAATATATATTATAAATAATGCAAGTCGGTGACTGCGCGAATGCTGATTGGTGGAGGCAGCTCGGTTGCGACAATAGATGATCCACACATTGTTTAGACTCTAATTCCGCGTTGGCGTTTTTGCTAATACCATTTTTATGGTCCTCGAGCTCATTTATAAACAAAGAGAAGCATATTGAGACATATTTTTAATGTTTACGCTGTGTTTAGCCGTGTTTGGTAATTGAGATGGCAACATGATAAATTGAGGAAAAGTAAGAGGAATATTATACAATCTTAATTTGGTTCGGATTGTTGAAGTGGATGTTTTATTTGACACGCTAATTGAAATATTTTAAGTTATATTTTTAACCAATAATGGTGGAGAAATATATGACTTATGAGAATAATTAACACGTTTATGATAAATTAAATTTATTATAATATAACAAAATATTAGTGCGTCAGTGGTTTTACAACACGCGAGACTTTAACAGTTAATGATATTAACGTTTGTAATCTATTTTTAAATTTAAAATTAGTGTTTAAAATATTTATAAAACATTCAACATTTATTATTGGACTCTGAGCAACGCAAGGAATGTTTACTTTGACCAGTCAGTGTATTACTCTGCCCGGGAAAAATGATATTTTAATGAGTTGTCTAAAAACTATATAGACAACGTATACACAGACTGGGTAATGCATTACTATGCCCGTAACGTATAATGCATATTATTAATTATATTCCTTTAATAATATGTTAACAACTAATTATTATCGTTACCTAGTTATAGTCGTATGAATACTATATTATAGGTAGGTGCGCCGAACTACACTCGAGAAAGAGTTTTTTTTCGGTCGTCATCATTAAACGATTCATCTGAATTCATAATAATAATAATAATAACACGTCACTACAACAACCCTGCAATACTGGGATGGACGGAAGTGATAGTAGTTTTTGATCAGTACTCTACAGCCAGTCTGTATCTTGTCCGGTTTTTTTTAATTTATGGATAGATGATACGTGTGGTACCTGGCCACAATAACATTGAAGATTCTATAAAAAAAAATGTATATACATAATGAGTGATTCACCAAACATGCTCACTACCTTATTTTCTTCAATAACGTAGATTTAAGTATCAGGTTTTTGAAATTTTTAAATATTTTTACTGACCATAATATTTTGAAATTCCAGAGATCTTGTGCATTACTTAAGCAATACCTTGTGAAGGTGCAAACTTCTGTTTTTCAAATGAGAACCTCCCCTTCTAAACTGTTTTTTAAAATCATTTGTAAGGAATGTTATCTTAGTACAGACATTTTTGGGGTTCTCATTTGAAATACAGAAGTTTGTATCACCCCAGACACTCCTTATGTAGTACTAAAAAGTTCAAAAATTTGAAAAAAAATTATTTGAGTAAGTATATTTAAAAATTCTAAAAATCAGAATTTGAAGAAATTCATTATTATAGGAAAACATGGGGGTGAATACCCCTGTATATATAAAGTATATATAGAATATAGATTATATTATATATACAATGTATAATATTCTGCCTCCCAGTGCCCCACAGGCATTGTTGTATAAATTAGTATATTGTTTTAGTTACGTTAAATTAATTACTCCTGTTACTGTTATTGCGTACATCTAGTATTTACTACATAGGTATATTTCATAACAATAAATAGCAGGCAGTATTTATTTTATCTCGTCGTGTCATTTAGGTGTATGTGTTTCCCATTTTATTTTGTTGTTAGTTCGAACACATTATTGAATTTGAATATAGGCATTTAGGTATTTTAATTTTAATCGTGTAGGTTGTTTTTTAATTTAAGTATACAAAATTATGAATCTATATTGAGTTCAAAACATAAGTGTAATTATTGAACTTTGAAATGAGTCATTGAGTATTTATTTTTGTACTGATATTTTATTTAGAATATTTTATTGATTGTCCTATTTTTATTTGATGTTATGTCAAAGACAATATTATTGTATAATATACTTTCCCAATGGCCGCTCCTTCTGTGGGAAACTTCAGTATACAATATTAATTTCTCTAAAACACAGGAAAATTACAATGAAATCAACTTACCAATATAATGTTGAGTCTATTTAAATCTTTAATGGGTAGCTTAATATACAATACCTACAGTGTAGGTCCTACACTGTTGTATTTTATTATTAAACAAGCATTACACGTTTGTAAATAATAAATACTGATGTGTGAGACGTGAGTGCATAATTTTATGACGGACAACTAAATCCATTGTAAGTTATTGAATTGAGTAATCAGAGGACAAGGAGCTGTAATTTTCTCGAAATTATACACATTTGTAAACGACAACAAACGTTATTTTGATTGTATTCTAGAAGTATGGATAAAACTTTCTTTTCTGAAATATATAAACCTCTCTATTTTCGAAATCCTTTTTTCCCAACGGACCTCATTTGAAACAACCAAGTACACACAACAAAAATAACACTTAAATTCATTATTGTTGTTGGCTTTTCTTAAGTAAATCGATAGTTTTCATTATTATAATTTGAAAATACCTATATACGTATCAAAACGTTTTACAATAAATGTATTATATATTATATTTTAGTTGGGAAATTATTTGACTACTTGAACTGCTTATCAGATTTATAAATTATTATTAGTTTCTTAGATCTTTGTCAGTAATAATAAGATCTTCGATAACTTTATTTCATAAAGCTACGTGTTCACTATTATTAACACCTTAAGCAAAATATTAATGAAAACATATTAACATCCCGAGTGTAACACTCAAAATATAACTTTATTCAAAGTAGGATTAATACAATAAAAAGAAGAATTAGCTTTGATTTAATGGATGATTCATTGAACAGTAAACAAACAATGTTTTTAAAATTATGAACATTTTTGAAAAAAATTATTTTAAAAAATTTAAACCACTTAAAAAAGATTTTTATAATAATTATACTTAGGTCTTCGTTAAGACCTTACTAAATAAATTAGGTGGGTAGGTACTATGACTTGTATACTCAATAAAATGTCGCTATTACACTACTAATAAAATTATATTATATTATTGTGTAATTATCATGATATAGGTACTCTCTCAACCAATACCCCATTTCAACATCTGGAAAACAAATTAATTAACCGTCAAAAATAAATTTAAAAAATATCATTCACGCGTGTGGGCTTATGTATTTTGTAATTTGTATATTAAAATAATTTGATCCGATACGCCGTTCCTGGAAGAACCCGATGTCAGACACTATTTTTAAGTGCTTGATAAAAAAACTTACGAATTCAATATCTGCTAACAATACTATACCTAAGTACTAATCCTCTACACGAACGAGATTGCTTACCTACGAATCGTATCCACGACTGCCATATCATTATATTTGTGAGTTTGTGACACTAACAGCCGTGGCTATATTTAGATAGGTACCTACTACCTATACTACCTGCTACCGCCGTTATTGAATAAGGTACAAACATAGAACATTATACACATTATAATGTGTGTATAATGTTGAAACGTTTTGCGGTTTCGCGTATGTCAACCTTGTTGACTATCTGTGAAATCCACACAGATAATATGCGAAGCTGTCGCCCGAAAATCGCTGTCCCCAGCCCACAGTGACACCACATACTTCAAAGCCCATTTACATTTCGGGGCCGGGAAACAATATATTAAACTCAAAACACCACAAAGATACGCTTAAGTATAGGACTTGTGTTATTTATCGTTTTTTTTAGGGGTCGTATATAACACGAATGCAATAATAATTGTTATAGAATTAAATATATACTAACCGCTAAAAAATATGAACTTCCGAAAGAAAATTTGACATGTAGGCATACCTACATCAATAACACAAATTTTTATTTCATAACAATATCGAATAACAAGAACGAAGTCTTTTGAAAACTATTCATAAGAATCATGTGTCCATGTATAATTATTGTTATCGACGATTTAATTTAAAATAAATAACGATTTGAAGTAGAAAGGGAAATTACATTTTTTTCATCTACTCTAAAGAAAAAACAATTATCTCGTATATATATTAGGTAGGTGTGTAATATTATTATATATAATAATCGCACATTTTAAACACAATTGTATTTTGGTTTGTTCGCCTTTTAAACGGGGAAAAAAATCCTGTGACCCGAACACAAAACAAAATGTAATATATAGATTCTTATTATTACCTAATATTTTTTTTTTTTGCTCGCGTTCAGGGATTTTTTTCGGTGTTTTGTTGCAATTTTTATGGATACAGCAATAAATAACAGGCTGGCTCTTTCGGTGGTGGTCACGGGAAGGGTGGTCGGCGGTGGTTAGCTAAATACAAAAGGTAGAACAGATTAAAATATGGCCTTTAATTAGTGCAAATTCCGGGGGACATTGGTTCCTGGGTCACGATTTTCCTTTTATTACCCTCCGGGCGCGCACCGAAGAGAGGGTAAAAAAAAAGAGACGTTTCGCAGCGACCACGCGGCCCGTGTCGGCGGCATTGTTTTGAAACCAAAAAAACCACCCAAGCCCGGAGACTTAAGTTTAAATCATTGCTCGAGCGGGGGTGAATCGGAGAATGAATGAACAAGGGATAAATACGCAGAGAGAAGAGAGACAATACGAATGCGGCTTGAGGAGATTTAAGAATGAACGAACGGAGGAAGTTTAAAAGAAACGTGTCCACCCTTTTTTCGTCTCTTTCATAGTATATATAGTCACTCTCGTCCTACTCGCCCTATATATATATACACACACACACACACACACACTATATACACACGTCCCTTCGTGTCTCCGCGTATTTTTCTCTCTTTCTGTCTATATATATATATACCACCCCTCTCTTCTATCTCTGGTTCTCTCTAGGGTAGTATTTTACAAACGACAATGGGGCGCCCACCCAGTTGTAAAAAGAAGACAGTGAAAGTGGCGTCTCCATTTTTGATATAATGCGCGTCACTCGCAGACGGACAAAAACCGGCACGGGACGCTTTCCAAAAGCTATTTGTACCCGGTGAGATACCGAGACGAAAAGTGCACCGCCTAATGGCACTCGAACGGCTCAGAAAAGACCTTGTACCGTGGTCGGGTGGGCGGGGGAGAAAAATTCAATTGTCGACACGACCACGCGTGCGTTGCACTTCCGATTGAAATGCACTGGAGCGGGTTAATGGAACTGGTTTTACGTCATACAATATCCGGCCACAATATTCTCAACAGGTACATATATATATAATATTATGTATTTACGTTAAGTGCTTCGATGAGTCGTATACATATATAAGTCAAATGTATACTAGTGAGTAAAGGTGTGGTTTATTTTATTCTTTACATGATTCATATTGCTATAACTGTATGTGGAATAAAACGACAAGTTTAGATACATATGTATGATATATATTGATCGTCTCTGTTATGGATGACCAATGGAATTTCAGAAGTATTTATCGTATGTACGTATCCCGTCATAAGTTCAAGTATGTCGTGGTATACTAAATAAATGAAACTAACAATATTAATAAGATAATTTTCAATAATAAAAACCATAGTACTGCAGTTTCCCATTAACTGAAAAATATATTTTGATCAATACGGTGTACGGGACTAATAACTGGGAATATCATATTCCAGTAATATTATCTACGTTATACATAAGCTCAATAGACTAGAAAAAATATGATTACATTCCGACATTAAATATAAAATTATATTATTTTACATGTATACGTTATTATTGATTTTGATGATAATCACACTTAATGTATACCTATATGATTATGCATCATAAGTACTATATATAATGTTATAATGCAATCATCAAAGCATGTGCAAGTAGATTGGATTATCGATATTCGAAAATGGTAAACTGCGGGCAATATAATAATTAATAAAAAAAATATAGTAAATAATATAGGTAGGTAGGTAGGAACTGCTGAAGTTGTTGCCGTTGAAACTGTTAAGTGGTTATGAAATGATATATTTGCTATGATATATTATTTCCATAGGTACTTGATAATAATAGAATATAACATATAGGTACTTAATATTATACTTTTTTTATATGCATAATATATTATTATGAATGTGTATTTTTTACCACTATATATTGGTTCGTATAACACGAATCAGTGACTACGACGAGTGCTGTCAGATTTTCCGGTCCAGCGGTAATCCGAAATTTTACGGCTGTCTTGTTTCCATTTAGAAGCAATCAACACAGCTGTATACCCCCCGCCCCGACGCGAAGCTGTAGACGCCCCCATATAATATCATTTTTATTTTAACCGAGAACCGCGGCGCGTATCACATTCAGCGAGACCTCAGGGAAACTGTTCATCGGTTTGAGTTTTGCGGTCATGAGAGGGGGGAAGTGATGGTGCCGGGATGAGACGACGACGGCCCGAGCAGCCCTTCCGGGTGCTAAAAATCGATCTTAACACTGGTCTGGCATATTATATTATGGGAATTTTTCCGTGAATCGTGGGAAGCGGCTCGTGAGCGTACTGTGAAGTACCGGAATATAATAAAATTACTATAAATTTATATTTTATATAACATAATAATAATATTGTACAACATTTGCGCGACCCGCGAGAGGTGCGTGGGAGGGGCGATGGGCAAAAAATAACGGAAAACGCGAGCCTACCTGTTTTGTTTGTGATATTAATAGGTTTTCTGTGACGCGACAATAACCCCTCGACAACAGTGCTACAGACAAACATAGAATTCATATTACGAGTGGGCCGAACGCGAGTGTGTGCCACGGTTGATTAGGTACAAGGATTTTTTTTACAATTTTAACGATTCTTACAGTGAAATTGGAACAAAAACTCTTATCTCAATAAAAATAAGAGTATGTATGTTGTAAACCAAGTTATGCAGAAAACACTAAAAATTAACTGTACAAATAATTGGTGACACATAATTTTTTTGAGAAATTACTCAAATTTTCAGTGAACAACTTCGACACAACCGGACTTTTTTTGATAGAAAAAACAAAGTTTATGATCATTGGCAACTTTCATAATCTAATTTATCATAATCTTTGCGCTTTTAACCTTGGGTTTTATATTTTTTAAAACTTGTTTCAAGTAAAGCTTCAAAAACTAAACACTTTAGGTATAGGTATACCTAGAGAAATTATACACATACAGAGAACTGCAAACGAAAAAATATCGAAAACTAACCAATTCGTTAGGGTCTTTATTTATTAATTAGGGCCTTGGGTGAAAGTTCCGGGGGTGCCACCACCCACACCCCTTCGTGCATCCCTTTGTATATACGTATATAATACGCTTCCGTTAAAAATGTATTATTTTAAAATCGCATTACTGTAAAAACGATCAAATTCATTATTGCGTAAAAATATTATTGATAACATGGATTATAATAATTGTAGATTATAACTGCACCTGCAGTATACTTAATATACGATTTCTCGGAAAAAAATAATGATTTATCGTATAACGAAACATATTATTATAGTGAACACCGTGTCTACTAGCTAGGACTTTTTATACCATATTTCTTACAAAAAAAAATGTATAAAAATGTATCATACATTTTATTATCCGTTAAACTTATTCGCACTGTATATTATTACGTTTTACAAGAGTTTATCGATATTTAACATATTTATATTATACTATTAATATTGTATAATAATATCATACCAATACCGCATTACCGCCACACTGGTCGGTTCATTCATCACGCGCTCGTTGCGGGTTTTTCGAACGCATTTTGAAGTCGGTCGTTTCGAAACAAAACACTCAGCCGATGCGATTTAGAACCAAAAACAATAACAAGGGATGGAAACTTTACAATATTTGTCTTGTTAATATACACCGCCACGGTACATTAGTAAAAGGCATGATAATATTCATAAAACAAATCACCAGCCATTTTCTTTTATTGCGTTAATATACCCGCGCACATCACTTATCGTTGAGTACGATCTCCATTGTCGTTTCGTTTTCTCTGCTCTGTGGGTTTTGAAATTACTCGTCAATATTGGGTTTCGCGGGTGTATGTAATATGTAAACGGCCGAGTCCGCGTACCGCTCCGCCCAGGTCTTTTGGCCAAACCTTTTTGGATTCTTTTTATGTTCTCTTAAACGACACACACCGACACTATCTCCGGCGTGGTAGGGGTTAATATATATTTTTTCCCTCCACGAAAATGTTTAGTATCAGCTTAGTCGGTTACAGGCCATTGGGATTAAAGTATTTACCACCCATAAGTACCGCCACTAAACTAAATCCCGTCGTGGTGCGCTAAGCAAAAACGAAATATATATATATATTTTTTTTTTGCTTCCCTCTCGGTAAACCGATTAAGTAATGACCGTTTAAATACGCGGAGATAGCATCGAAATATTATGTTGAAATTTGAAACATATTGTTGTGTGAACACAAAAAGGGAAATCCATTGAAGTACTTACGTGTCGTACATATCTGATTTCGGTAATTCAATATACAATTATTATTATACAACATACCTATATATTAGGCTTCCAAGGAAAAGCTCTGATAGTCTGGTTTATACATTGTGTATACTAGAATAGAATATTATTATTATTATGTGTGTTTTTTTTTTTGAAATCGATGCAATGAAGCTATTAAAAAATGACGTCAAACAAGCATTGACGTTTGGTCTCCGTCTTACAAACGAACAAGTGTACAACATAGTAAATTCGAGTTCTGATGAGTTCTGATGAAACAATTTTGTATGTTATCCGCTCTAATTACATTACAGTGAATTGACCTGTTATCAAACTTAAAATTAAGAAACGATCTCGAGAACCTCGTAGGGTTTTGTTAATATTCCAATTTTAAAATGAGTTATAATATTAACGTAATATTAAGCACATACTATATAGTATTCATAATAATTGTACAACTAAATGTGTGATTTTTCAACAGGATTGTTTCCTTAAAATACAACCTTTCAAGATACTAAAACTCCATTTCAAAAGATTTATGTAATATGCGTGAATCCACCGCAGTCGATGAAAATTTGATCACGATGAGCTAATAGTGGCGAAAAAAAATTTTATCGATCTGTCTTTTTATTCCAAATATTCAATACGTCTTAACCGAAGGTCTCGATATTATAATGAATAATAATACGATTATGAGTTGCAGGGATTTAACGTATTAATGTATAGCTATATACTAGACAATTACCCACGATGACACTTAAACAGAATATATTACGTACGTTCATGTGCATTAAATCATTTGTTATTAAACGTTGCCCGGAATCATATCATAATATAAGATCCCCGCGACCTCGTTACAAAATGAGGGTTTCCAAACTTTCCAGAAATGCCACGTACATAATACATATAATATAATATTTAATACGTACTTATACGGATATTAATGTTTGAGCTGTGTTTACTCTTTATTATGGTTATCAATGTTATCATATAATAATATAATATATGCTTTATACCTGTTAGTAGGTAATACCTACACAGAATAAATAGCTTATTTTACATAGGTACGTGTTGATGAACACCACGTGTGACTAATTTTCTATTTAGATACGCAATTAAACTTTTATCCACTTGACCTGTTTCTTTTTTTTTTAACAAGATAGGTAAATTAATATTTATGTATATAACATGGAATTGTATACATATTATAATCGTACTGGCTGATCCCGTGCACTTTGTTGCCCGTAAAAAATGTCAAGTATTAAAAATTATGATCGTTCAACTCCTTTTGAGTGTAACTCTCTGCAGTAAGTGCAATTCAGCCACCCTAGATCGCGGACAAAGGGCAACCCGTTTACCTTAGTTGGCAACGTTTGAAAATTCGATTTGATGTAATCTTGCACCTGATCTGCTCGAATAACCAATGGCAACTAATAATAAATAAACACTAATTTCTGCTAGTTATTTCTCCTATAACCAATAGCAACCATTACTTATTTGTGTGTACGATTTACACGTAACATTTTGTTTTTGCCGATTTTAACATCTTAAAATCAAAAGCCTTTCTTAGTGCACGGTGAAGTTATAATATTAATATACCCTCAACATTTCAAATCGATAGCGAACTCTACGAACTATTCTCATACCTATCAAATACATAAAAAATAATTTCATTAAAATCAGTCCAATAAATATGTTATTTTAACATTATTATTTTCGTTAGGCGGTAGTCCTAGTTACCACCGTGGTCATGCACCTGATCTACGGCCCGATTAACCAATGGCAACCAAATAACAAATACTAATTTCTACTAATTATTTCTCCTATAATCAATAGAAAACATTTATAAACAACATTTTCCACCCAAAATCCCCTTTTTAACACCATCCGGTGGAGATAGGGATTTAAAAATAGCTTTTATATATTCTTAGACCTACCAAATATACACAAAAAATTTCATGAAAATCGGTCAAGCCGTTTCGGAGGAGTTCGATAACAAACACTGTGACTGGAGAGTTTTATATATAAGATATTATATTGTCATCAAATAAGACATATAGTATTATAAATATACCTAATACGAAAATTGTATTTCTGTTTTTTTCTCTCAATAATAGAAACAATATTTTAACCGTGGTATCTTTTTGTCTTCAAGCATTATATTACCTATATAAGTAGTTAGGTAAGTAGGTTCAAACTTAAAACGTCTACACATATTTTTATGGATGACATACATATTTACACAACCAGTGTTACAGCTAGTGGGGTTGGTAGTGGCTCATTGCACCCAAAAAAAGGCTTTATTATTTTATGATTGAGACTTCGAAACTAAATTATATTATTACAGATAAATGTTGTGTTGTCCTAAGATTTCTTTAAATAAATCCAAAATTTACAATATTTTAAAATTTGTACGTTACGAACACAATAGTCTATTGTGTTTTGATATATAGCAAAGAGTACAACTAAAATCTCATCATTTTTTTACACGATTCAAGAAATATTCAATTTTTTTTTAGTAAAATTGGTCCAAGGTTGGATCTTCTAACATTTGATGACAATACTATAGCTAGTATAATTAACAAAAATTTCTGAATAAATCTGAAAGTAAAAAGTTTGTGCCACGAGATGGGACGCAAGACATAATGTAGTTTATGCATTAAAAGACAGAACTATTGATGTCCTAAAATCATGAACAAACATTTTATCCACTAGTAAAAATACAAAAGGATAAACAAAAAGTATAAAATTAAAAAGAAATTGAGTCATTTGAATTTATTTTATTATTGATTACTTGGGAAAATATTTTAAGATTATTATTATAAACAGTTTCTAAATTATTATAACGCCAAATAATACTACATGTACATCAAGCGTGTGACTTATTAAAAAAATATGTCGAATACAATATTAAACATTAAATTTAAGGACCAATATTATAATGATATAATATTATAGTAACTTCATCAAAAGTATTCTGTTCAAAGCGGAGAATACCAACTCAATCAAAAACATGTCACTGTGTCGTGTTTGCTAAAAAACAATTTGGTGAAATGGATGGAGACTATTGAACTACTGAAGGCAAGGAAAAAAGGGAATTTTTTTCTGGTGACTTTATATTTTTTCCGTTTATTGATACTGCACTGGTACGGTTACAAGATTTTTTTTCATTAAATAACCATTTATTAAAATAAAATAATATAAATACAAATATTTTATAAATATTTTGGTTGATCTGCTTTCTGTGAGGAGTGCCTGAGTTTAAGGAGGAGAGTTTTAAGATAAATTTGAATTTCTTAAACATAAAATGATTCAAGGTACTGAAGAATCAGAGTGAATGAAATTCACGTATAATTTTATTCAATTTTATCAAAATTACATTAGTACCGATTTTACTGCTGCTATCATTTTTAAAACAATAAAATAATTGTGATTTTTTTTTTTTTGGAAAATGATCTTTATACTGTGATGTATATGACTAATGAATGCCAGTACAACAGAAGTGTACGTAATGTAAAAAAATAACGAAAACATTTTCTAAAAAAGATAATGTTTATCTAAAAGTAAGCCACATAAATATATATAATATAAATATATAGATAGATAATCAAACAGATAACTTGTACACAATTTAAATCTATAATACTCCATTTTTTCTATAAATATTTTTCTATTATTTTAGATATAATTATATCATATATAATAGTGTACATAAATAATAAACAAAATTACATTTTTAACTTTTTAAGAATAATGAAAAACAAGAAATTTAAATATTAAGTATTGGACATAACTTATTAATTATAAGGTGAATTTCTGATAGTTTCTAACTAGATGAGTTTGAAGACGTTGTTGGGTTCAGGGATGAGTATCTCAACCAGGTGATCAGATATTTGGAATTGTCTTCTCTCCTTGTCGAGTATTCTATCTATAAATATAATAGTATATTATGGTGTTAAATTATGATTTATTCACCATATTATAATCATAATTATAATTAATAATAGAAGTTATGGCTTGTATAGTATCTGTACACAATAAATGGAGTTGTTTTGTTAACTCAATGACGAGGTAAACTTGACAACGACTTACAGCAGAGCGAGTGTTCCCCGATTTTTTTCAAGTCATAAAAAGTAAATAATATTTTTTATTTAAATTTTTAATCACGATTAGCCGCGGTGTTTTTCCTTCATTAAAATTATTAAACGTATTTTGAGATTGATTTATGGCCACCGCTCTTCTTTTAATTGCCCATCAATCACATTATAACCAAGGTTTTATTAAATTTAATTTTGTACCGGTGGTATTAAATCATTAGTCCGAAATACTTCTTTGAACATTACAATATAGGTGCATACAAGATACACTCAATTTATTTACCCTATTTATCGTTAAAATATATCGTCGAATATTATATAATATTATAATATTATTACAATAGTTACTCTACTCAAAATTCTAGACGAAAAAATTTTATTAATTTATCATATTATTATATTATGAATATAACTAACAATAACCCGTATAATATTATAACAGTCTATATCTTCAACTCGTCGGGAATAAACCATCGCGAGATATGGAGGTAAAAAAAAATCTCGACATTGTATTTTCAGTGCATAATACCTACATAATGACCGGGTGCGTTCACTCAGCCGTTTCGGATTTTTGGAGATCCTTCTTATATACAGTTTCATCTTAAGGCATCGATCAAAAAGGATAGGGGGGCCTCGGATTTAGGAAAATTAAATTTTTACAAAATACATAATTTTACATATTTTTTTTAAAAATACGTAAATTAGCTTTATATAAAAATGATGTGATGTGATCTATGAACTGAATCTATAAAAACTGAAACTCTAAATTATTGTAAATCAAAATTGTGGCAGCGAGAGTTATCGATTCTCTTGCTGGTTTTCTAAATTATATTTCAGAAGAACCATATCGAATGAAATCGAAAAATCGAAAAATTTCCATAAGAAAAACTTACTAAGAAGTGGAGACTCGTTAACATTCCCCGATCAATAGACTAATGAAAGCATATCGTTTCCTTGCAGAGCAAAATTCAAAAATATAAATTTACTTCCAAATTATAGATACATTAAAAATATATGCAGTTTAAAAACCGTGGTAAATCATAAAAAATCAATAATATATAAACTGTTTGGAGTTTACTTCGGTTTAGAGACAAAAGAAATACAAGTTCATTGTAAAACAATTTGCGGAATATAATGTGCTATATTATCATAATATGTGTAGCTATATCATAATATATAATAATATACAATATGCCACGATGCAACCGATAATAACTGATAAGTGAGTATAGATATAATAATTACTCAGAGTGTAACAGGAAGACCCGACAAATGAAATAACGTTGCTCACCATTTTATTTTTTTTTTGTTTCAAATATAATTTATAGAAATTTGCACTGCATAATTATAGTATAAAATTGTATATTATTTTTAAATTTTTAATACTGAAAATAAAAAATTTAAATCTGGTTAAACATTTTTTTCAATAATTCAAAATAGCCAATTTGTAAATCTGATTTATAGAAAACTCTTGACTGTAAGAACATTAATTATCTCAGTCAAGTGGTTTGTAACACAACATTTTTTGAAGTATTACATCATTGATAATTAATTTGAAAAGTAATGACATTCCAAAAAAAATTAGATTCTAACATAGCGCCTATTTCAAAATTCCCATAAAATATTTTTAAAATGTTCATATTACGTACTCTTTGAATCCAAAATGTTTTTGCGACTGGATTGACAGTATTTAACAAAAACAACGAGATCTGGAAAAATCGTAAAAATATAATAATACATATTAATAGTTTATCCTTCCGTTACATATATTATGTTGTTACCAATGTATTATTATTGTTTTATCGCGGATACACGCGTGATGCGTTTAAAGAACACTGTCGCATTATTTCGTTATTATAATATAATAATAATAATAATAATGTATTACAAAATCGTATCGATTCGCCGCGGGGCGTGTTGTAAAACGACACGGCACGTCGGAGCTGTGCTTTGGGTATTTTACAGGTTCACACAATATCAAAGTTCGGCCCTGCACCGCGTCGTCTTGTTGACAGGTGCCGCACGCACTTCCCCGCGGAGTCATTAATTAAAGAGGAAATGCCCCGAAGGGCTGCACGACGACGACGACGACGACGCTGCACCGCGATCTCCGTATTTCGCGTGGAACAATATTATTATTATTATTATTATTTATACGGCGGCGGCGGTGTATCAGTTTTGCGGCCAACGAGTCCTGTCGCGAGTCCTCTCCCACCGCCGTCGCCGTACGACCTCTTCCACGATATTATTGATGTTCGTACGCAATATTATAATATTACGACATTATGCGTGTGAAGGAGGTGGTATTGCGTCACGCAAATGATACAACTCTCCATTAATCAAAAGCTCGTCGAACGCATGTCGTATATTATAACATTATACTAATAACAACGATAATAAAACCGATTTTTTAATTTCTCGCCTACGTAATATAAGAAACCTCCGCCGCAGCGTCAGTCATATATTATTATAATATGTGTGTGGGCGAGTGGGTGGGTTGGTGGGTGGGTACGGGTGCGTGCGTGCGTGCGTCTATACGTGGCTTACAAATATGGGGTGGAATTTAGATTTATCGCTTTATCCACCCGGCCCATATATCACATCAGCCTTTTTATACATTATTTCACCGCGTACGCCTAGTGGACCTCGAAATTGCTGAACGGTTATCAAAAAGAGAGTAAAAAAAATCGAAAAAAAAAAAAACGAGGAACCCGTTCTAACGACGGTCGAAGGGGCAAAATGTATTGCGTCAACAACAACAAAAAATATAATATTATTATGACGAAATCGAGATTAATTTAGCTATATAGTATCGATACGAAAGCCGATGATGATGTTTTTTTTAAAAACGACCGACGGCACGAAATATTTATCACTTATTATTACTGCAGTTATATAAATGGACGTGATGATAGAGTTTAACGTTTTTGTTTTCGTTTGTCAAAGAAACCGCGACCATCAACCGATACCCGAATTATATTGAGCATTGCTTTAAAATAACCATATTTTTCGATTTCAGTCAAACACTATAATATTTTAAAAATATTCTTTAACTGAGATTTAAAAAAACTACAGAGTATTCGCACGTAAGAGATTTTAAAATATATTATTATAAAGTTTAGTTGCAATCTATTATGCAGTTTCATACCAATATTCTATTGTTTTTAAACTCTATGGACTTAAACAAATGCGCGTGTTAATTATAAGTAGGGAAGACGTGTTGTTATGACCATGTTTAATATAGCTAGACGGAAATTCATATTTTAATGTTTTTCTTTTTTTTTATTTCGAGTCTTAACAATAGGATTTTTCAATACATGATATTTTTTTTCATTATTTTGAGAGTTCGTTTTTTGTTATCATCACCCTACATGTATGCCTTCTATAATGAATATTTCGGTTTGGATGTCCTTGATAGTATGCTTCATACAATGAATCACCGGAAGTAATTAATTGTTAAAACCTAATTTCAACTGCACAATATTATGTTTGTTTTTATTTGACAAAACTAATTTCAATTAAATATGGAATTTTTTTCCTTTGTTATATCCGTTGTATTGTAATTTAGTACTATCCTTTTATTTTAATCATTACCTGTGATTATCAATGAATAGAAATTTAAATTAATATTATATATTACGTGCGTGTAATATTTATATGCGTGGGTTAGATATATTATTTTTTATAACTATAAATTATTACAACACAAAATGTTTATGCTCACTCTTAACAAGTGGCTAATATATTAGTTAACTTTTCGTATTAAATATTTAACTATATTACAATGTACGATGTTTTTTTTAATACTGTAAATATAAATGTAGTACCAAATATTATATAAAATAAAATTGAATTATATAATTATACAGCGATAAAAATAACATCAAGTGAATAATATAATATAAAATATGAAATTATTTTTAAAAAATATCACGAAATAAATTATGATTTGGCTTGAATGCGTAAAATATATAAAATGTAAAAGAGAATATTATTATGATAGTTAGATTTTGTATTTATTTATTTTATTTTTTTTTAACTTTTTTGTTCTACAGCTCTAACAATGTTTCATAATACTAACGCATTAAAAAAATAACTGCTCCGGCGGTGGTGGCGGCCACGTTATAAAATTACAAAAAGGGTCCGAATGCTCTCAGTTAGTGTATATAATATATATATATATATGGCCAAATTAATGGATGGATATTCCACGTTTGTTTAACGAGTTAAAAATAAAAATAATGAATGCCTGGTTATTAAAGTTTCTCTTTTTTTTTGCGAATTAATCGTGTGGATCTAATCAGCGAACATACTGCTCGCGTCCCGTACACGCGCACACGCACGCACAACGAGCGCAAAATATTTTGTGGTATTCTAAGGTATTCTGCACATGTCAGCTCGCCTAACTTTAGATGAACTACAGTAAGTTTATTCGAGTGTTGAAATCTAAGCCACGCACGAGTTGCGCGCAAATTCATCGACTTTATATATATATAATATATAATACGCATAGTATAATACCTACCTACACCTCCACGTCGACTTGCGATGTATATATAGTGCCTACTCCGTAAGAGTGTTCCGACGCCGCCGCGGTACACTACTCGGCGGGCACTCTGCCGTCATTTCCCTATCGGAAAACCCCGGGGGGGGAGGCGTTCGAGTCAACTCCTCGGTCTGTTTTATCAATCTCCGAGAAACCGCGTATGTGGTATACGGGTATATAGTCACCTAAACGCCGTAAGAGCCCACCGCCACGACTGCCCGTCCTAATGATTTGATTTTCGACCGAGCGCGCGCATCGTTTCGTAACGGCTGATGAATGATGACGTTAAGTAGTTTCCAAAAGTACCTACGACCGACGAACGCGCACGCGCAGCCAGCACGCCTCCGAGGAACACACACCAATTTTTCATAATTCGTTATTTCTCCCATGTCGCCGGCCCGTCTAATTGAGATGGATCCGGCTTTTGCCCTCCGCCGGCTTCTTCTTATTCGTCTCTTTTCGTTCGTTTTTTTTTGTTTTCACAGACCTGTAGTTCGCCCTGCGCGTGCCTATTGCAGTGCACTCGCTATTCCTCTTTCGAACCGAACATATTTTGTATTATTCCTCAGCGAACGTTCAAAAACAATATAATTTATGTACCGTTGACCCAATTCTGTGTTGTTGTTGCTTTTTTTTTTTTTTTCGTTATTTAATGTCGAAAAATGATTATTAGTTCAAGTCTCTACGGGTGATACATCGGTGGCAGCTACCTACATTACAATATAACGTATCTTAACTGCAGCATGCTGAAGTAGGACAGTACCAAAGCGAGTATCTGCACTGTGAAATATGGCATGAATGATATTTCATTACCGTGCGATTTCTACGTACATTTTTTATTTCTCGGTGTTTCGTTACTCTTCAGCAGTCAACTTAACCCAATAATATTCTTTTTTTGTACTTATTTAACGTCGAGAAATTATTGTTTGTTCAAGTCTCTGCGGGTGGTACACTGATGTCTGCAGCTTTATATTAATCAGCACCAACGCGAGTGTCGTTATGATAGAACGGTCGTTTGTTTCTATGTCTTATTCGCGTGTTCGTGCCGTCGTAATGATCGACTTAAGCGCATGTAATATTGTACGGAAATCTTGATCGGTCTTCACCGTCCGCTCGTTTATGTTATAATGATTTATCAAATAATAAACGATACGGGTACGCGATTTGATACGACCATATTAATAAAAATATACACGGTTTTTGTTTTTTGAAATATTTTTTGATTGTTTGAAAACTAGCTGCTGTTTCTTAGCCATTGTTTTTAGAGCAGTTATTAGTATTGTAATGCCTGACGCATTGCAATTCAAGACAAAACTTTTTCGTGTGCAGATTATTAAATTATCCACATAGTTTTCTATCAAGTTTCTTCAGGGTGTAAATTTAAAGTAAATTTTATTAAACCTAAGACAAACATAATATTATTACATCTCAGAATAAATAAACAACAATTTCGATCTCATATAATATTACGTCTACTAAGTATCTACACACAATTATACATGTCATTGTGTTATTTTTATATTCCGAGTGGAGTGATGAATAGGTATATTAGTTTTACACTTTTACAATAGCCTTTAATTGTTTTGTGTCAGTCATCACATTTTGGAGCAGTAAAATGCTTCAATCAACAACTTTGAGGGTGGTTTATCGGAGCGAATTAGATCTAGTTGACACTGTGGAAAAATCCAGAAACCAGGATTTTTACACAATACTTCTACGAAATCAATTTTTTTATTTTGTTGTAATTTAAAAATTACCAACCTTGAAAACTTGAAACATTCCATTGTTTCTTTAATTATAATTTTATATACATGATGAAATTTTCAAATATTTAGAATAATTTTAATTTGAAATTAATATTTGAAAATTTTGATTACTTTTAGTTTTTTTCTATTCTTAAAAAAATGTTCTCGGTAAAAGCTGAAATGATCTTCATCATGATTTTTACCTACTTGAAGAAATTTAAAAATATTGATAGTATAAATAATACACATTTTTTTATAGACTTTGCTTTGAATTTTAATATTTGACGAAATTATAACTTTAAACATAACAATTATTCATTTATCTATCAGTTTTAGCTACTTTTTAGTTGTACAAGAAATATTATTCGTAGAGACACTTGAGACTTTTCACCAATACGTTTATTATTACTTTCTGTACATAATGACACTATCAAAATATTCACCTAATTTTAAACTATTTTTGCTGTAAACCAATTTATACACCGTTAATCGTCATCAAGTTCTAGGACGTGGTATTGATGTCCAAGTTAATAGAAGTTATATAAATATAACAGCCATAGTATTACAATATAGTATTATGCATTGTTTTTGACAAAAAATAGTTTAACACATCCATTACACATAGTGTCCTAGTCAATGATGAGATGCACTTGAAACCTACTATACAGCAGACCACAGAGCGAATTCCTCTGTTTTTCCCCCACGTTTTCATATTTTTTAGCTTACAGTACATTTTAGTATTAAAAAAGCCATTAACATTTTTCACTATTATGCAACCATTAATTACAATCATGGAAACATGATAATTTTTAATGTTAAATAATTTTTCATTTTTTCGTGTACAAAACTATGAGTTACTTTTGAACTAATCTAAATCCAACAAAAACCTGACCGTGAAAAAACCGAGTTACTACCATAGAAACTATTGTAATATTGTGTAATTTGAATCGAATAGTTTTAATTAAAATTGGATAGGAATGATGTCGTAGTATCATAACCCACAAAACTGGACGTTGTACAGCCAACCACCTTTGATGACGTGTTGACACGCATATAGGTATTAATAATGACATATTGTAGTTATATTATTATGTCTAATATATCTAAGTATACCTAACTGCGCTGTATATATGTGCAGCAGTGTGGGGGCACATAACGTCGAATTAAAATCGACATTAACCTTTTCACTTTTAATGACAACAGACGTAATATATATCGGCCGCACACCTATAAAAAATAAGTTATAACAAAAAAGTACATCCTAGTCGTGGGCCGAGATGGTCATTCGTTTTACTTTGCGACCCGTCGGAGTTTATCATTTTTATTGCCGTTATATATTTTTTCGCAGCTTACGACGAGACGCACAGCCATGCAGGGCTCGTCTGTACAAAGGACCCGACAGCCTTTACACTAGCACACCACCGGCTTAAGAAAACTCACCAATGGATCATTGTCATCTGTAGACCCGAAAGAATTAACTCTTGCGGCAGTTCACTTGTATATAAACGCTCCGAGGTGTATATATAAAGAATAATATCCCTTGTCTCTCGTCTGAGGTACACGTCTTAAAGTATATACGCCGCGTCCCACATAACCGTAAGATATTGTTATCATTTTATGGATATTTTTTATTATTGTTGTTTTTTTCACGTATATAGGTAATATAATATGTACCTAATACCCATAGAAATATTACTATCATACATTCGCGGTTACTTCTCTGTCCGGATTTCAATATATTATTATATTATAGAGATCGTAAACATAATATTGATACGTAGATACTCTGTATAGTAGACCGTCTGCGATGTTTGAAAAACGAATAATAGGTTGGTCGAGTAAGGTTATATACGCGCACCATAATATTATATACTTTTTAACGCTTTATGCGTCGGTTTAAATCGATTATCGAATTTGATTGTTGGAATATGCGTATCGATTGGTTTTTTTTTTCGCATACATGCACATTTTACAAGTGACGAGCTGTGCGAACGGTAAGGGTGATGGCAATGACAAGTTTGATAATTTATAAGTTTGGCTACGGGTGTCTAATTTAAAGGGAAGCGGAGAACGTCGAAAGCACGTTTCCCTGTTGCCGCCCAAGTTTGTGCAAAACAAGTTAAGTTTCCCGATGAAGGAGGGCAACAACAGCGTGTTTTGGTATTCCTAGTTCGTTGTCATTCCAGATAGCTTTGTGATTATTTCGGAACACGATTTTCATTTGAATGTATTCCTTTTCACTGTCTATTGCATCATTTTTCCTACTAAAAAAACATGCTCAAAGGCACGCACTATATTCGAAACGCAACAATGTCTCAATTATTAGAACAAATACCAAGTGGATGTTTTACATTTTATTTTTTATTAAGCTAGATAAATGTATTATAATAAAAAGTATTCTAAATTTGAATTTAACAACGACGGAAATATAAATATTCGATTTTAGTAACATTGTTAACACTTTATACTAAAAAATCCAAAATTAATGAATTACGTATAGATGCATCCTAGTAACACAGAAGAGTGTGTAATTTTAGGTATATTATATACCTACAAGTTATCAACCCCTTCATTGTTTTTAATAAATAAGCGAATGATATCATGTAATTTTATATAATATAAACAAGACATGTAAACTTTCGATGTTCATTAAATTATCTTTTATGTAAATCAACCGTTTGAAGTACCTACAGTGTGAACAATAAGAATTTAATTTTTATGAAAACATTAAAAGTTAAACACACAATAAGAATAATAAATTAATATACAAAAATAAAAACTTATTTAATAATTGTAACATACAGGTCATAGTTTAAAATTACATTACTCAAATCGATTTTTTAAGATTTCTCGTTTCACAGTCGAGTGTCTTCGATATTATATATATTTTTTTTTATAAAAGATAATGAAAATTCGTCTTTTCTGATGAATATAAATATGTTCAATCTTTCAATTTTTTTTTTTTTTTTTATAGTAACCGTTTTACATAACAATATAAATTATCAAACCGCCGTTAAATATAACTAATTACCAAAAAAATTAATGAAATATTTGCTACTGTTATTATAAACTTGTACTATTAATCTCAGAGTGTAAAAGTAATAATATCTCTATAATTTTCCTATGATATCGAAATACGCATATAATCTGTACTATGTTTTTACGATTACAATATTGATGTTAAATTACCAAATTATAAGACGTCTTACATATTTCATTTTCCAACTTCTTCCGAAGCATGAATTAAAATAAAATATATGTCTAACGGGTAATGTCGATATAACCCGAGTAAACTTGACATAATCCATGTACAAGATTCATACCCTAACGATGGTATATGTTAACCTTGGAGTAATGCCGAGTTCATCCTGCAAGTAATTAATCACGACATTACCCAAACATCTTTGATTATATTAATATACATCAAAAGAAAAGAAAAAAAAATTTTAAATGTTTTATTTATGTGTTAAAACTTAAATGTTCCAACTATATTGCAATTTATTATTATTGTTTAATGCTATTATAACTATACTTTCTTGTTGTTACGTATTAAACTATTGTGACAGAGGCTAGAATTACATAATACAACAGTGGCTTTATACAATTTTGACTATTTGTTTGACATTTTTTTATACCCCTGACCACCATTCAAAGAGAATGTATTAATATTTTTTATAATAATGGGTAGGTTATATTACCCCGATGATCGGATAACGTTGCCATTACCTATACAGTTCGATAATACCCATACCATATTATTTATTAAACACGATAATACAATATTTACTTGGTAAGTATATACACACTACTGCAGCGGTGCACTATATATTATTATAATATAATATGACGAGAATACAACGATAACATAGACTGAACATCGTCTACCATTATCTTTAACAGCGGGTATTAAAAAAAAAAAAAAATCCAATTATACATTACGCGCGCACGCCATATACTCGTCTAGAAAAACAATTAAAACAAAATTTTTAATTCATACAATTTGTACTTTCGGACGATGATCCGGATAAGCTCCTCTAGGGGATTATATATTATTATTATTATTATTATTATTACATAATGATATACGCGTATAGTTTTTTTTTTTTTCCCCCGTTTTATTAATTTCTCATTTTTTTTTTCTCCCTCCGCAAACTGCAGCATAGTTCATAATGCGAGGAATATTACACGAAGGGTTTCGGGACACGTACGCACTCTCGCGCACAATGGGACGTCTCGCGTCCGACGTATAATAAAACGTTGCGAGATGAATGCACACCACGCGCCACACACATATATATATATATATATATATATATATATGTATAGTCTCCGCTAATAGCTACACATTTTCTTCTGCAGTACAGACGTCGCGCGAGCGTACACACAATACAGGTACATGTTATACGTATTATATAATATTATTATTATCGCGTATATAACAGGCGCTTGCGCACAAAATCGCGTCTGCACATACGAGCGCGCGTGGCACCGGGCGGCGGATAAGTGTTGGCGGTTGCGAAAATCGTGTGGCGAAGAAAGGGAATTGTTGTACTCGCATATATATATATATGTATAAATACGTTTATATACCGAAGGGACGTGAATGATTATGATGATGATGATGATGATGATGATGATGACGATGATGGCGATCATTATGACTGGAGCTTACGCCGGCACGAGTCGCGCTCTTGTTTCACGCAGCACAAAAGGCGCCTTCTTCAAACGCAACGACACAAATCGACCGTTTGACCTTTTTACGAAAAACGCCCCGGACGCGCGTCTCCGACACGATTGAAACGAAAGTTATGAACCTAAAACCGTGTTTTATAGGTGTATAATAGAGGTGTGTGTGTGTGTGTGTGTGTGTGTGTGTGTGTGTGTGTGTGTTTTTCAGTGTTTGTGGTGCGGAGAAATTATTTTCGAAAGTCTATAGACGAAATATTTCTCGTGTGATATGCTGCTGCTCGGCACACGTCGCTGCTATAATAACGACATTATATTATGTTATTATGTGTCTTTGTGTTGTATACGTAAGCACGTAGGCATTTTGAAAATTGTTTTGATATATTTACTAAAGGAATTTTGTACTAAACACAAATACAACAATTATACGGTGGAACCTCGGTATCTCGAAGTCTTAAGAAACCGAAAAGAAAGAAATTCGACATAGGTATACGTATCGAAACTTCGAATTACTGAGATGATTTATAATAATACGTTAACGAATGATCGAGACTGAAAAGTATGCCCGATGTACAGAAACTTTGAGATACCGCAATTGGAGATGGGTACCTATAGGTTACCACTGTTCCTGGTGTGGCGCGGTGGTTGGTCTCAGTCACTAACGCGTTCTGAGGTCAAACTAGTTCACTAAAGGTGTTCCTAGTTTCCGGATGGGTGCGACCACTAGGGTGTTCAATGACAAATCCTTGCCACATATACACGTGTTTTAAACCATATACCCTTCCCCGCAATAAAAAACCGACTGAAAATAATTTTCAGGCTAATGACCTCAGATGTCGAAGCCTAAATTCAATAAAAAAAAAAAAATAATACTTTTATACTTAAAATAGTTGTCGCGGATCCACCAAGGGACGATTCTACTTATTATTATTGTTGTCAAATCTCGTCTATAATGTTATCTATTATATTGTACTAAAATTATGGTTAAGTTATACTCGTATTTTTTCTGAAAAAAATTTATCTATTTCAGATTTCTAAAGCCGTGCCAGAATAATACCTATACTGTAAATCTACTTTTTGTCTTTTTTCCTAAATAAAATAATTTATATTTTTACGGTTTAAATTTACTCTTATTTATTCGACGGTATTTTTAAACTTAGTTTATAATTAAAGTGGCTTAATTAAGAATGAACAGAATGACTTCGTTCGGTGTTATTACACTTTTCACGAAAATCACTTTAGCAAATTAATTAATGAAATGAGTTGTTACTCCTCTATTTCTATGGAATACAATCTGGACTACACAAAATGTATACATTTATAGTCAGTCTATATTATTATACTATAGAGTTCAAACAGATAAACTTAATTAGTTCATATAATATTATCGATCGTTTTGTATTCCCATAAAACTCGGTGGTACGCCGAAAACATTATACGCGTAATTTATTATTATAACTACTGTTTAGTTTATTTTTTTAGTAACATATTTTCAAACAGTCGGTGAACTTTATATTATCTTCAAAGAGTTAATGTAATGGCAGAGATACTGGCATACTTATCGTCAAAGTACGTAACTTTTTTTGCAGTTTATCGATATTTTCTTAAAATAAATGGTCGAGCTAAAAATAATAGACAAAGTTTAACAATTACACACATTATAATGTTCCTAATAGTTACTAATAGTAACTTTTGCGTGGTTAATGTGCTGATAGTATAACAACATAATTCACATTCGTCGTAAAACGTAGGTATCTACTTTGTACTTATTATTGGTGTATTATACTTGTATCGTACACGATAATGCGACACAGTAAAACCATAGTTGATATTGAATTTCTAATTATTGTTTAAATAAAAATTTGGGAAAAGCTTACAAAAATAATATAACACAGTTGATTGTTGATTAATATGAAAGAAACGCGCCAAATCGGATGTGATATGTTCTGCCTAATAATAATAATAACATTATTTGTACATAACAATATACAGCATGTGCATGAATGTTGTGTTGAACTATCGTGTATGTAGCTTAGGTAGATACCTTATAATATAATAATATGTAGAAATAAGATTTAAGCGTCTTCATCTAAATATTCGTAAACGATAATATAATTTAGATGGTCTTGATAATTGGATGCACACGTATTATGGCGCCACAGTCTTCCTGACGGATTATCGAAAGAATCATAAATTCGAACAGAAATAGAATAAAAATAAAAATGTGTATTTGTAATGTTATTCGAAAAAATAAGTATTTGTTGTCATTGTTCGTACAAAAATCGGAGTAAATCCGAACGGTTTACAGTTATCGAAAGCTTAGATTCCATTGCGTGTTAGTACCTTTCAAGGTATGGTAACCGACGACCACTCACTGATTATACACACGCCATACGGATCGATTGCTAAAAAAAAAATAACTAATCAAGGAGGATCGGTGCAGGTTACTGTAACGAAATTTCCTATTATACCGAGTGTGCCGGATTTTGCAGTCGTTGTTGTGTATGAATACGGGTTTCGAATGGCAATATTAACATATTATTATTATAGTAAAATCGACCGACCTGTAAACCGCTGGGCTCTCATTAATGGTCATACCGCGGGCTGTTATTATTATACCCAACCGCAACTACATAATAATATTGTATAGAACAAGAATATTGTAATTAGCAATAATCACTAATTTTTCCGTTGTCACTCGACGATCTGCTCGTGTGGATATCCATATCCGAGATAAACGCGATTTCGTAACAATATATTAATGTTCGCGTCTCCCTAGCAATGACGTTCGATTTTTTTTTCTTTTCCGTACTTATTCGAAAAGACGAAACTTACTATATTGCATATTGTGTCCTTTTCGTCTACAAGACACGCCGACCGTCGATACATCGATCTGAAGATCTGTTCACTTCTTGTACGCATCGTGTATTATATAATGATATCAAGGGCTCAGCTAGAAATTTCATCAAGGAAGTGGGAGGGGGACACAAAGTGTATTTTTTAATTTTACTCCAATTTTAAATTTCGTTAAACATTAATATGTTTGATTGGTATTGAGAGGGGAGGGATATTTTTTGTGTTGTTACTATTTTACTTATACGAATAATGTTAGAAGAAATGGGTTATGGTATAGTTATAGTTGCTAATTTTTCCAAAGTAGTTTAATTTTTTTTCGGTAAATAGGCATGATTTGAAAACCATAAAATTGATGGTATTTCACAGTAGGTAATAATAAAAGTCAGACATAAAACAAACAAGGGTCGCTAAGGACCCTTTTGCACCCCCTAGCTGTATATACGTAACATATTATGGGCTCTTGCGTTGTTATATTTTAATCGTTTAATAACTACTAATATTGCCGCTGTCACTATATAGGTAGGCGTGTGATCTATTCGTGTGGATATTTGCGATAAACTTAATTTCCTAACAAAACGTATATGTTTCCTTCGTCAAACGACGTTCGTTTTTACGAATCTACTCGAAAATACGTCTCTGTACGTATTGTGTGCGTCCTCTTCGTCTGTTTAAGATACCGGCCGTCGATGTATCGATCTAAAAATCTGTCCACGTACACTGCCCGCCGTCGTACATAATATTATTCAGACGTATACGGAATAATATATAATTTATTTTATATTATGTACGTTATAATAATGTTATACTTACTGAATTCCCATATACTTAACGCGCGGGCCTTTGCAGAACCGTGTGCGCGTACGACAAGCGAATATGCGTCGAGGAAACGCCCTAATAACGGTCGTTGTAACGGTCTTGCAGAAGAAAAAAATAATACATAAATAAATAAATACCCATCTATATGCACTTATACATGGCGCAATATTTAGTAAGAAAGTAATAATAATATGTCCAGGCTTAAAGTCGTTCGTCTGCCTGTTTTATACCTATACGCGCATATACACGATATTATCGTGTGTGTCGCGTATAATATTATATGTACCTAGATGATATTGCGGTCGTGGTAATCTGGTAAGCGAGCACAAAAGACCGCCGCCATACAAAGAACAGCAGTCTAATGGAAAGAATAAGAAGAAAAAAAAAAACACTGCAGAAAGAATTAATGCGTTTCGCTTGCGTGCGTGGGGGACTTGGCTGCTATTATTCGGCCATAACAAGACCCGTAAGCCAAACCCGGTGCGTCTCGGACATTATTACCTCGTCGTATAAATAGTACCGGTGCACAGGGTGAATCTTTTCACGTAAGAAGAGTCGTTTCGAAGAGTGCGCCCACGCCGTCCCACCTATTGACAATTTTTTCAAACTGAATTTTCAAACGTTTTCATAATAATAGAATGTATAGGTACCTATGACTCTTGCGGTTTCACACACACACACACACACACACACACACACACACACACACACACTTTCCGCGGTCATAATAATAATTATCATATTATTATGATTACCAATGGTTTTAGTTTTAATACTAATTTCAAACAAAAAAAAAACATATTTTTTACTACGCATTCCGAAACGCAATGAATGCATTTCCTGAGAGAACGTTCATCCTGTACAGTATAATAAAACATAATACGCTCCGGACAGCGAGTGCACCGGTGGAAATCTCCTGTGACAAGGATGATAACTTTCAAGACGACTACGACGACAATGCAGGATGATGATAACCATTGTTCTGTCGTGTTCGTCAATGAATTTATTTTATATTTTATGGTATCGACTGCTGAATATCGATTCCAACCACCGCATACCTGCAGGTTAACGTATAATATTATATATTTTTTCTTGTTTTGTTAAATAATAAGTTTCTGAGTTGAAAATCGAATAGCGTCGTATTAAAAAGCAGCTGTTATATTTTGATTGAAATACCTACATAATAAGTAATATAATATTAATAATTAGGCCTTTGTCGCTCTCTTATAGTATTAAATGCACTTTGGCTCTGTTACTGAATGGCATTTAGTGCAGTGTAAGAGAATTAAAAGTAAAACGTCAACTCTATCTATTCTTCTTGACTCTTCTACGAATTGCGTCTACTCTTTCGATGGTTCGGTTGCTTTGAAATAACTCTGTTGAAAACGGATATAGAGGAAGAGGAGGAGGAGGAAGTACAGGAAAAAAATTAATAATAATAGTTTTAAAGTAAATAATATAAAAACGAGAGAAAAAGTCTAAGAATGTACTTTAAAATATTTTTCTCGCTCAGTTATATACTTATCATTTTAAACAACTAATGTTTTTTTTATTTTTTTAAACTTTTCAGAATTATTTTATTTTTTTGTTTTACTTTAACTTCTAAGTTCTAACGCTTCTACTTTTCTCTGTTATTTATTTTTCATCATTTTTTTTTTTAATATATATAAGTATATTATGTACACTCGTATAATATATTACACGTGCATAACTAAAACGTACTTTTATATGCTCACGTCGATATATTATTATAATGTACAAGTTTTTAAAAATGTCTCCATCCGTTTTCTTTTTTAAAATAAAACTCTTAAAGAAAACCAAACTTTATGTATGTTTTCTCCACAAAATAATACATATTAAGTAGTAAGCTTTAGTATCTATGCGTATTTTGTCGAACATGGTTGTAATGGATTCAAAGGTTTATACGCATCGCTGGGTACATAATGTTGTGCACATATTATATTATGACTCATTATATCTTTTTATATTGTAAAATAATATATTGTGTGCTAGACAAAAGGAAACCAATTCCTATGAATATAATTGTATATGATAAAAGCGATTTGTTTTGGAATCATCTCTTGTGTAAAATATAAAGAATATTCAGTACACTTGCACATACGACTTAATTATATATACATTCAATAATAAAGTAATATGACGCACTCCTATAGTAAAATATTATGTATAATGTTTAGGTGCAAGCGACGAGTTTACAAGGAAATAATTTAATTAGAGTGTATCGTACACGCGTGAATCCGATACTATAATATATATATATATGTATATCGTCGTTGTTAGGCGAAACATCGATTTATATTAAATTAATATGGCTTGCTGCCGTCTCTTGCAAAAACTCGTCGAGATTGACGAGGAATCGTTTTGGTGCATTTCCAAGCGCGAATCTTCAGATCCGACTGATTCGATCCCGGAACTGTTGCCCGGGAGTCAATTTTCAAACGAGATTTTCGCCGTGAGAATAAAGGGGTCGTGTCTGCGAGAAGCGGGTCTGATAATGTGTGAGGGGGTTGCATCGCCGCGCACCAAAAAGACAGTGGGGAGGAGGAGGGGGGGGGCGGTAACTGATACGCACATTTGTAATGCCCTCCGGATCGAGCGATAAATTCCGCAAAGGTTCAATCGACGGGGATATAATATAATATACACTTTGGAGATGTGGAATCCGGCGTTCCATTAATTTCCATACGCATTATTTGTCAGCCGAGGTTAGCAAACGACAGCAAGACAAATGAATTCAATTCCGGTGGTTCCCAATGGTTAGTGGTTCTTAAATTTTGGCCTCGCCCCCCCCCCCCTGGAAGTCTAATGCAGTCTGCACGTTATTGACACGGAACGCTGCAGCGGCAGGGATGCCGCCCTCCGCCCCCCCCCCATCCTCAGTTCAGTGCGGCTCGTACAAAATATATATATTATTATATTGTTATAATACGTAGGTAATACCACCGCACGTTATAACTAACGCGTTTCGGGATTTGCCTAATGAATTACCGCGACCAAATCCCTCTACCTCCGCGGATGTAATCGCGGTGTAATGCAAAACACATGATGATGTATACGCACCCGTCGATCATTCGGTGTTGTTTTTCCGCAACGTTTCCCGTTTTTTAACTCTCGTGCAGGGTAATTATTTGTAAACAAACCAAACGAAATTAATTTAATATTCATTCTTAAAACTAACTTTTTACAGTGAAAATATTTCGTTCGTTATACATTTGTAATCTGCGAGTAAAAGGGTTTTTTTATGTAAATGAACGTGTCATAAAATAAATTGTTTAACTCTTATTACTGCAGCCTACAATAATAATAATAATAATAATATTATGTACAGTACCTAAGTAATTAATATTTAAATAACAGATGGACCGTGGAAGTATAATATAATATTATGCTTTTATAGCCGTGTACAATATTCTTGTTTTATTATCGAAATATTCTAAGTGAAATGAAAACGTAAAAATGAGTCTAATTTTACGCGTCGTTCAGAAAAACGCTTA
This sequence comes from Nasonovia ribisnigri, assembly GCA_027563435.1. NCBI lineage: Eukaryota > Metazoa > Arthropoda > Insecta > Hemiptera > Aphididae > Nasonovia > Nasonovia ribisnigri. The sequence continues at coordinate 200,375 of JANEHU010000662.1, forward strand.
TTAAAATATCACAATATAATATCACGATGTTATCGTGACTGCAGTCTTAACAACAACATCTCAGCTGCAATTAACGGCGATAATAATATGATATAGGTACCCATAGTACGATATAAAGCTGTAATAAGACGTAACGACGATTGCGAGCACGCGTAATAGCACTGCGAATTTTTAATTCAAAGTTCGCCCTACAAGTGTAGTAATTAGTAGACGGAACCGTCAAAGCGTTTTCATTGATGTCTGCAATAACGCTCACCGATGACTTAATCCTAATTGATGTGGGTTTCGGGAGATTTAAATTGTTGCCCTAGTATACACGACGTGGGGGGGGGGGGATTGGTGCCAAAAGAGAATAGAATCAATAGAAGTGTCAGACGAGAAAACGGTATGTCGCCGAGTTGCCATCAAAGTTCTACGACAAGAGTATAATATTATAGTGTGTTAAGATCGCGTACTCGCCGGGGGTCAAAATAATGTTTCGCCGTATAGGCACGGAGAAAAGGAAGCGGCTGAAACCGCTTAAGGTGTTGTATGGCTCCAATTATAAACGCGAGAAAGACGAGTGGATTGAGATCGCGTGGAAATCAAAATAATTATAATAATAATAATAATAATATACCCGCCGCGTGGTTGGAGCGATGCAGGTAATGCGATGATAAAGACCGACGCGGTTAATAATTGACAGATCAACTACCATATTAACATTACCGTGTAATGATGCGCCTACGGGCACTATACCACAACAACAATAATAATAATAATAATAATAATAATATTATGATCAAAACCGTATACGGGTTACGATGGCATACAATATAATATAGCAACTGCACTGCAGTGTCACACTCGTTATTGTCATCGTTATTAGGCATGTTATTATATTATGTATGTCATTACTATTGTTATTGTTTTTATTATTATTATTATCATTATTATCGTCGTCATCACCGTCACGATCACTTATAAGTCACAACGCACATTGTGCAAAAGTCGATACGACGTGTGTATATGATAATAATATTATTATGGTTTTATGAGGTTTTGCAGTCATACTACTGCGCGCTCCATATACACACACACATATAAATATTGTTATTATGTTATATATCATTTGATAATTTATAACTCGACGCTGTCACGACATTCATATTTCAATGCGATTTCTCTTGTCGGCTACATCCTTTTTCACATTATTTTATTTATCACCATTAGCCTTTGTAATTAGTCACGCGACTTGCGGGCCCCGAAAAAGACATAATTTATGTCGTATTGTTATACACTGTTGATCGATACCTAACAAATTAATTATATGATATAACACGGCCGGCAAGGGCATCAGGGGCCAATTCTTGAAATCATACGACTAATTCTCGCATGCGATAAAAGTCATACATTTTATCGACTGTGACAAATGTTTATCGCATGCGACATACAATTGGTATTCTTGAATTGAAATCGATAAGATTTTATCACTTGTCGAATGCGATAAAGTTTATCGAATGAACCACTATGGTAACAACACAAATCTAGATTTTAACCACAGATTTTTCATTTAATCTGTGTTTTAACCTCAAACAAACTGGAAAATTATATAAATTATTATTTTATTCCTTTATCACTGAATGTTATCAATGATAAATTAAATTTATAAAATCAAATAGAATAATTAATGTGTACTTACTTTATTATTCAAATCAATTGCAGACGAACGATTGTTTGAAACTATATGTGGTCTTAATAGGTCAATCAATTCTTTAACAACGTCTTTTGTGAGTCTAAAGTTTTTTACAAATAAATGATCTGACAATGTAAAAGGATCTGTCACATTTTCTGGATTTCTAGTCTGTCTTTCATAATATATATTATGATTTTCGTGTTCCTCGACGTTGTTAATGGCAAACAACATTGCCATATCATCAAAATTAGCCATTCTAATAGTATATATAGAGCAGAATAATAAAAAACAAATAACGAATACCTAATAATGCACTAATGACATAAACATAATTAAAATTTACAATTTACAATATTCAAAATCTTAACTGATAAGGTTTTAATATGAGTACATGACACTCATAATCATAAATTATCATGCGATATAGGCTAGTCACCGACTTTCTACCCATTCGACTAATAGTCGAATGTTTTTCGTTCGACTAAAGTCATACCATAATTCAAGAATACCAATTATTTATTTTCATGCGATAAAATTTTTATCGCATGCGACAAAGTTTATCACGATTTCAAGAATTGGCCCCAGGCACTTTTCCCGAAATTTCATGGAGGAATATAACAGCGGTTATACAGTGGTTACCCTGTGACCAACCCGAGGTGGTGTTGCATAGTAAATCGAGGGATATTTTCGTTTTGCGGAGCGGAGCGACGGCGCCGAGGAGCGTAGCGACGAGTGCCGCCAACCTAGGCATCACTGTAAATAATTTACAATTTTGGTGTCACTGTTGTTTATAATATGTTTACTGGTTATATGTTTATCTTTTTTACCTCCATGAAATTTCGGGAAAAGTACCCCTATCCCGGCCGGCAATATGATTCGAGTTCGAAATGTTTTGTTTTTATTTTAACCGTCGCGAAATACGCTATAATAACCCGTCTTACCGTCATATACGTGCGTGATGGATTTTTTTTTTTATATTTAAGTGTTGTATTCCGATCTGTTGGAATATTGAACGCGAATGAAATAGTATAAAACGTGAAAATCGAGGCGAGCTAATGTATATATTATACGAATAACAAATGATACGTGCAATAAAGATTCTAAATTGAACTTTTGGATTGACAAGGGTTTACAGAATAAAATAATATATAAATACACGAAATAAGGTATATTATGTAACGGTCGGTCTCTATTGAAAATACATCAAAAGAGAATAGACTGTTGAAATTTGAATTTATTGACACTTGAAAATAGCGTAAAAATAGTGAGATGAATATTTAAATAAGTACACTTTTCAAGCGTGAACGCTTGCCTACCCATATAATATGACATATTATATCATATATTATTCTAATACGTTTCTTTAAAGTGGGTATTTTTGTTCGTAATAATAATAATAATAATAATAATAATAATAAATGAAAAGCTACTACTCCTTAATATTATTGTTATAGTCATTATTATAATACGGACCACATGGGATACGTCGCGCGTGTTATTATAACATTGAGACGCGCTTTAATAAGATATACATAATATTGAACGACAAATATAAACAATAACAGTCGTGATAATAAAAAGACGCTATAATATTTTAAGCAGATTAAATAAATACGAGAAACGGACAAGGAGTGTAGTTTAATATACAGTTACGTTTTATGTTAATTTGTGTAAATTAAATAAATTCGGCCAGCTGCTATGGTTGTTTACCTATTTGCACTGGGAATGATAATGAAGGTTGAAAGTATTCCTGTATTTGCATATCTTTGTCCGTCCCGTGGTTTTCCGAGTGTACGCGTATATTACAGTATACATAGAAAACGCGCCTTTAATCACTGCTGTTTAATGTTTATGTTTCCGAAGAAATTCGGCCTTCTGCGATGATTGTCTACAGGTCAACAGGTGTTCATTGATCGTAAAAAATAAAGTTTTACCGAACTTGACCGAATTGCCGGCCGTCTTGACGTTTTTAAAGCTCGGTTCTTGATTTATAGCCTGGATATCGCGGTGCTCTTCATATCATGGAAAAGCGATTCTTTAAATGTTTAATTTCCGACACGCCACAATAATACTGCAGGCAGTCTCGCCGCCTCTCTCCTTTTATAATACAACAATAACCACCGATTGTTAAATTTTTCATTTTAACGTTTCGAATAGAGATCATTTTTTGGCACAATATACCATGCTCAATATTATACCTACGTTGCAATACTATTGTCTAATAATTCGATTACAACTTATATATTATCGGTTGGGTTCGATGCGAGCAGCGGTATTGTGAAAAAAAAAATAACATCAATTTACAATATTACAATAATAATAATAATAATATCTAATTGATAGATTTTTATTTTCTGCTTTCAGGCCACAATGCAAGTACGAAGATTTATACTCCTGTGCGGTGTGCTGGGCACGATCGACTATGGTCTCGGCTGTCAGTTGTCCGAGTTTATGTGCGATACGGGCTATTGTGTAGCTCTAGACAAATTCTGTAACGGTAACGACGACTGTGGTGACAAATCAGACGAACCGCCGTATTGTTCACGTAAGTCTTTTCCGCGTTTGTACATTTATTACGACAATGATAATAATAATGATAATATTCTATGCGCATTATGGTCGAGTGAAACAATAAACGAGACATATTTTCGCTTGGAGTGGAGTCAGAACGCTCCGCTATTGCGCCCCCGCTCGCACACGCACAATAATATTTCAATAAAACTGAAATTAATTTCACTGTCGCATGTAAGACACACGAGGTTCGTGGCCAGATAGTATGGTTTAGGTTTGCGAGACAGAAACTTTGTCGCGACACTTTCGTACGCGTTCAGTGAGCAGACGGAATCGAAAATCGTTCACCATATATCGTTGGCCCCACATAATCTAATCTTACGAGACAGGCGAAAATAGGTGCCTAACAACCCTTCTGCTAAACTATCGCTTTTGACACAACACCCCCCGATTCGCGCAGACACTTACGCGTATTATATTCGAGTGCTCAACTGGGTTTGACGTTTTTAAGGTCGTGCGTGTATATTTTATCAACTGTCGGTGAAACTAAAACCTTCGACGTAACTATAGTTACATATATATATATGTCCGATCAGACGTACATTAGGCAGTGTTCGGACTTATCTAGATAAATAGTTACAAGGTATCTAAACGGTCATCTTAGATATTTTTTTTACTAATCTAAATGAATTCATCTAGATAGATTTTTTATTGATAAAAATCGCGAAATTGTACAATTATTATATTATTATATTATAGTATAATATATTATATTATAATATAGCTATGTATAGCTATAATGCTGTAGACTGTACGGCAACACTAAATAGAATAATAAAATAAGAACTATATTGTTTGGTCTGATTATTTTAAAACCATTTAGGAAAGAATTGTATCTTTTTTTATCTAGATACATTTGAGTTGCATTATCTTTATCTTTATCTAGATAAAAAAATACTTATCTAATCCGAACACTGCCATTAGGTAGGTAAATGGGTACAAATTAAACAACCAATAGAGCATGGCATAAACGGATAGGATAATAACGTTATGTTTAATGCGCACAAAGTATATAACGATAGTTGTTATGATATACGTCACCTATACGCTAACCGGGAACATGGTGTCATTTGAATGTCGGGCATTTATCGAATAATATTATTCTGTGGCCACGGTGAATGTTTTTTTTTTTTTATAATCCTATTATAGTGAACAATGATTAGCGATATTGTATTTAAACACCGTATATTGTATATAGGTATAACAATATTGTTGTGCCTATATGATATACAATACAATGCTTTACAATTATTTTTTTTAAAGGAGCAGCAACACAATATAATACAACAATAATATAATGAACTAAATCGTACGAAATAATTGTATTTAAACGCATTCATGGTTGTTACGGTCGTTAATATTTAACGTCACACCGACCGACAGATTATTAATATTGGTCATCGGCCAACCATTTGTTGCTCACGGAACTCGACGATAATTATTGTGTATTATTCTAATACGATTTCGCCGATAAATATTATAATATGCTCTCTCTAATCATACAATATTATCGTTTGAATTTTATTCGGTTGATAAGAATTTATATACATACCTATAAATATATTATTCACGAAGTGTCCGAAAAGCACTGCCGAAGAACTCCACTGCTGTGGCCCACCAGAAAATTAAAAATCGGTAATTATTTTTATCGTGGTGATTTTTGCGTTATTAAATTCTATTTTTTTTCAACATCCCTTTTACTTTCTTTTTCATGCAACCAAAGGCAGGGTAATTTTATTATTATGAAAAATTGTTTACCAACAATCATGTATATATATATATATATATATATATATCGATTGTAGCTGAACAAATAAGTTTTTAATTAATAAGCAATTAAAGTTTTGATGAGCAGAGTAGAAAACCACAACGTTTCCAGCCCGGCAGTGAAGCACACACCTTGTCATTTTACTTCCCGCTCGTCTAAACTTTAAACGCTTATTAAAAAAAAAAAAACTTTTCCTTCGCATCATCAACAGTTTTTGAAAAGAATTATGAACTTTGAAGAACAAAACGTTAAAAAAAATGAATACAAAAAATAATTGAAATAATTTTATTTTTAGTTACCGTATAATGTATAATTTTACGAGTACCTTTATCGAAGTACTTTTTATACGTTCGATTTATTCAAATTGATGTGGGAAAGGTTGTTTGGGCAAGAATTTTATACCAGTTATAGTAATAATATATAGGCGAATCAGTACCTGCAGAGGATAAACACGCAAAAATCGCAGTATTTCTCAGATACGGCCTTACGTGGCCGTTTGGTCTCTGTATTGACCGCGATCACGTCTAAGAGACCTGGTTTCTAGGTAGTCTCTTGGTTTTGGTTAGCTATAGGTACCCACCCACGTCAAAGAGGCCATTCGTCACCACCGCAATAACTATTTCGTTCGATATCTTTTGCCGTTTACACGCTTTACCGTCAGGTTAGGCCTAACCTAACCTAACCGTCATATACGCCCGCCACCGGCCATGATAAGCGGGTAAGCATACACAGCTAATCGTGTCTTCGTGTCGCAATGACTGTTTCCTGACGACGTCTGCAGAGGTTGGCGCTATTTAGTATATTATATTATTGGAGCGATCGAGCAAATCTTTACTGTATATACGGTCGCGATACCTCCGTCGGACACCGCGGGTAAAATACGATAATGGTCCTATAGCCGCCGTTCATAACAACACGTTCTCTATACCCAGGTATAATATTATGATTGTGTAGGTAGGTTTTGGTATATTTGCACGTTTTGTGTGCCCGATTAATATATATAGCCATCACAGTTCGACTTGTAACGATGCGATGTATTCGTATTATAATATCACGTCGGACTGCAGATGATCCGGGACTTTTTTACATTTTATAATGTTTGTTACTCGTATGTCCTCTTTATATCATACACGATATTTATGTGTGTGTGTGTGTGTGTGTGTGCGGGTAGTTTTTTTCTTCGTCATGCGTGTAAAAAATGCGCAGCACAAATATGTAATTTCGATTTCGCTTGGCCGGCTGCTCTGGCATTGTGTCCTAATAGTACAGCTCGATCGATTCCCTACCACTGACCCAGTGGTTCGGTCACCAAATTTATTACGTGCACAAATAGATTGTTGGAATGTGTCCAGAACAAATTGTCAGGTTTCGTTGAGTATATATTATTATTACTATACACACACGTTGGGAACGAATCAGCCTGTGTTTGTGAGCCTGAAATTAGCGACGATAGGTTTGGTATTTATGGCGGAAGCTAAAAGTGTGGTTGAGTGAAGAGCGAAGTTAAAGACCGTCCCCCTCGCCGGAGAGGAGGTTAGGTTAGTTGACGGGCTTTTATCAGATACGATCTCGAGTATAGTTTTCCATGTTTCCATATTATTCTGGTCTGTTTTTTTTACACGATAATAATAATATAAGTCACACGGATCCTAAACAATGTATAACTAGTACAGTATAAATGTATAATACTCCAATTAGTTTTAAGTACATGCACAATATAATAAGCAGATCGGCACACGAAGTGCGATTTATATAGTTATTAATTCATGTATGATGTGCAATTAATATATTTGACTTTTGTAATGTAAAACATTTTAAGTAGTTCTTATTACGTGTATGTAAGTTTAAGAAATATCAAAAAACTGTAATATTATAGATGGCCGTGTCAATAGTACAAGTTGTCGGACAAACATCGTTAACACTTTCATACCCTGTTCTACCACAAGCTCAGCTCATCGGAGGGTTGCAAATTATTATTTACTAAACCTATACGTAATATTGTCTGTATCAGTGTTCAGTTTATCTGATTCATCATCATTGTACGTTTATAATGGGCGAGCAACTACCTCTATTCACTGTAAATTATTATAAATTTATATTCAAAATAAATATATTATTATTATTATTATTATAGTAAATAGTCTTCTTTGGGACGTATTCGAATAAAATATAATTAACTCGCGACTCGCGTTATTTTTAATATGTCATCATTCACTTTAATACATTATCCTATTACCCGTTTCACATAACGGCTAAAACAGCTGTAATATAATAATATATCTACTTGAATAGTCGTAAACGAATATTAAGAAAGAAAAAAACCCGTCGTAGGTGTAATATAACGCAAATTCGGAGGTTTTCGCGCGATGACGTATTATAACTTTCGTTAAACTTTTCTTGTTACACATGCCACACGCGAATACGTAAACTCGCGCTTAACTAAAACGGGAAAATAATCGCATTTTGCGCTCGTCGTTCGTAATCGTAGGCGATGTGCACGTACACTTTATGATATACACGAATGATAGTTACTATTTTATATAGATCATATTATTATGAATATTATACACTCATCAAAGTGTTCCGCCAACTTAGTTCGTGGTTATAACTACATTACATTACCCGGTCGGAGCGGAAGATAACGAACAAAAAAAAAAAAAAATTCGTTTACTTATAAGTTATAAAACCAATTACGATCCGGTACGTTATATCATAATTATATTATCAATTTATATGTTCTAAAAGTCGTTATGATATGTTTGTTTGTACGTCGTTCGCGTCGTTTTGGATAGATACCATACGCACTGCTCGCGTTTCGCACCGTGTCCGTGACATTTTAGACATGATGACATAATATTTATGTATAATATTTATACAGATATAAAATATAGCAGTGAACAACCTGTCGACGTTGTATCGTCGTTGTGCGACTGGAATTTAATTTCGTTTTACAATAATAACATTGTATCGACGGTGACACATCGCACATTGGCTCCGCGACGAGACAAGTAGAAGTAAATTTATTCAATATTTTACAGGCAGCGACTGTACATACCCATACCAGTCGTAGTCGTATAGCTAGGCAGGTGGTTTGCGAGCAGGCGGAGTTCATATTATATTGATCACTGTGATATTATTATTACGTGGACTGCAGCAGTATAATATACGGTCGGAGTTAAAATTATAGCGGAAATAGCGGATGCGGATAATAATATTATTATAATACATTCGCCGAATTCACACAATTAGGGCGGCGCGGGGTGGTGGCGCGACGGTGCGCATCTAGGGTGCTTAGCACCGGATAAGTCAAAATTAGCGACCCATAAAACTAAATATTTAATTTTTCATTATGCGATCGCTGATTAAACATTATGCCGTGATTCCGCGACCATAATAATATATATTTATACATATATTATTTAATATTTTCATATTATTAATGACCTCCTCGGATACGGCGATGATTTACCTGGTGCAGACCTGCAGCACGGGGATACGAAGAAAATATTCAAAACAGTGCAAGAATTTCGTCGTTTAAACCCGTCGGTTAGGTGACAATTCAAAACGTATCGCACGACCGTCATCAGACTATTCGCAATCCGTATAATATTGTATTATAGACATTAGTTTATGCTTTTCGATGTCACGGCGAATGGTCGAATCCATATCGTTCCAGTTTTAATCGAAATAGTCCGCGTCTGCTTCAGCAGAAGATTTCGGCGGTTAATAAGACGCGCGTGATTATCCGACGAACTCGAAACTTTGTACAAATATTTAATTTGTGCCGAGTGTTCTAAATACGGTTCGAGAGAATCCTGCATGATATTATGATATGCACTACGGTATTAAATAAAATTTAATAAAGCACATTTAGTTTTCCAATAAGCAAGTATATCGATATAAGTATATTAATAATAGTATATTTATCAAGGACAAAAATAAATATTGTGTAACATCACAATAATACCATTACGGTTGATCAAGAAAAGTTGAAACACGACATCGGACGAGTTTTTAAGACTGTATAAGATTACACTTCACGGTTCGACGTTGTCGTCGAAAAACCGTATTATCTATGACGCACACAGACATCAAATACCGGTAGTCCTCTGCAGTGTCCTGCAGGACTCAGTTATACTGTACCGCTGCACTGGAGCCGTTGACGATCCCACCACGGTCATCTGGAGCTGTAGAGGCTGTGCATGATACCGCCGCGGTACAGCTCTGGTTAGTTGGTACGACGTACTTGGCCTCGAGCACGCACTGCAGAGTGTCGTGGCACAAGTAGTCGTGCGCAACGTCGACTTCCGGGTCGAACGTCAAGTCGGCTTCCGGGTCGAACGTCACGTCGGCTTCTAGGCAGTCAATACAGGCGGTCGCGTCGGAGTCGGCGTTCTGGTTTCCGTGGTCGACGGGTATAAACAGCTGCCCGAAGTGCGGCACTGTGGCCGGCGGGACATCTGGGCCGCCGCAGCCGGCCGAAGCCAGCTTCAGGAGAGATTTGAGCGCGCGTATCGTGGGGCGGGGCAGGGCGGACATCACGAGGTCATCGTGAAAGCCACTGGCCAGCCGTTCCCACAGGGCGAACTTCGCGCCCCGGTCGTAAGCCAGCACGGGCGGGCACTCGCCGCTGTCCACCAGTTCAGGCGGCACCATACTCCGTGACCGCTGACCGTGCAGTCCTCCGTGAGCAGTGTCCAGTGGCAAATCGAGGCGGCCACAGGTGATCGCGGCCGTCACCGATATCTGGTCGGAAGTCACCGGAAGCTGGTCGGAAGTCACCGTATTATTCTGCGACGGCAGCTCGCTGGACCTGGCAATGGTTTTCTGTGACCACCATGACGACACCGTCGATGGCGACAACAACGTCTTATTAGAGCGTTTCAGTCGACGGCGTACGATATCTTCATCCTGAGCGAACATTTTCGGTATAAAATGAGTTGCGAAGAGATATGCTTTCTCTCGGGTTGGCAATTATAAAATGAATATACACGTCACTGTTTACACTAGCCACGTCACTCGTTACCAACGTTTTTTCGACTGCTTTATCGATTTGTTTTTTGCAATAATTATTGTTGTTATGTTAATGAAACATCCAAACGAAATAATAAAAAAATACAGTGTAACCTCGACAACTAGAATCGGCCGGGGACAAAAAAATGCTAGTTATTGAAAAAATTGTATTTACATATTTTAATGCAGGAACCACACCTTCGAGTTATCGATAGTTTGACTTATGTTTATAGTTGTTCGATTTATTGAGGTTGCGCTGTAATGACCAATACGATTTGATTTTTCAACCAGAGATTCTTGAAAGAACGTCTTTGCTGGGCATAACGAGTTAAAAAGTTAAGCTCGAGTTACTTTTTGACTGAGTTACATCATAACGAATTATTATTTTTTTTTTTAAGTAATTTCTCTTTCGGAAAGTTATTATTATATTTTCGATTTCCCCACGATATGTACCTATGTATAGTTAAAAATCAGTTAACTTTTTGATGTGAAACATCTAATGCGGCGGGTGAAACCGGCTGAGACGGTCATTAGAGCACGAGGATATTAATTATATATTATGATAGTTAGTGTCACAATTTCACTCACGTACCTATGTATTGAAATATATGTATAGTGCGTTTTATAATTTTATTATTAAAAACTATACTATTTGGGGCTCGAGTCTCGCCTAAGATTTTATTTTCAATACTATAACTAGTCAATAATCATCTTTTTTTATTTAAATATACACTAGGCATACCCCAAAACGCTCTTTATTCTCGTACGTAGGTTAGGTGTTTTTTTTTCTACTCCTCCCCCCACTCGCCCACTGGTCAGCAAGCAGGCAAACACCTGACCAAAAGATTCTACAAACCCCCCCCCCCCCCTTCCTACACGTGTTTTATGCAGGACGTTCTAAACACCCGCACTCAAAAGTTGTGTATACGCCACTGATTTATGACACTTGGTAAGTATTATATTACAATAGGAACGTGTGAGATTATATAGTTAAAAGTCCGACCTTTGCACTTATCATAATAATAATACGACGTGCGATTCACAATACAATATTGTCCAACCGTTAATCACGTGACATCCGCGTGCTAGAGATGTCGTTCGAGTTTCGTTGAACATAATATTACTATTATTATTTTCAACGTTTTACGCCGTCACCGTAAATCGATACGTCATTATTATTAATAAATTGCGTCATTGTGTTATAGTTACAGTGGCAAGTCGTCGCCGTCGTCGTCTGACAATATACGTTTGGCCGGAGCTCATATTTTTCGCCGTTTTCGCCTCGTGATTTGTTACATTTATATCGGTCGCCGTGCACGTATTTAATTTGTTTTCCGACGACAACTTTCACGTCGAACCGTTGACTTATTGCCCGGTGTTTGTATTTTATACCTGTTCTAAACGGTTCTTTGACGTCCTGCGTGGGTGCCTACATAATATATTAATATACTTCGCGAACCCTATACAGGCAAACACACACACACACACACACACACACACACACACACACACACACACACACACACACACACACACACACACACACACACACACGTCATATTATGGTTACTCGCGTTATGTTATTGTTAAAAGTTTGCGTTTTAAATCATAAATCGTATGATATTATACATTTCGACGACAACGCGTTCTGTCCGTTTTCCAAACGCAGTATAATATAATATAATATTTAATTTAACTTTCGGTGACTGCATATATTGCTATATGTGCATATTATATCTCGAATCACGAATGGGATCGTATTGATTTCATATATTATATGAAAGTATAATGTGATTATGTTATAACACCTATAAGTTTAATATATTTTATGACGCAGTGTTTAAATGACGGCTTAATAGCGTTACCCGCCTCGATAATATTATTGCTATACTATTTTTGATAATTTAATTTGACGCTCAACTCGGGCGCGTTGTTTAGTTAAAACAGGAGGCACCTAAAAACTCATTTATAGGAACATTTCAATTCGTTAACTCTCCAGGGAGCAAGTGCGTGTGCAATAGAACTTGTATTTGTATAAATATAAAAATAAATGATTTCGATAACTACCATATTTTGTGAGGTCCTTTTTTTTAAATTATTTTATTTCCACAACTTTATGACTCCAAAAATCAAAGTTGACTAAATGAAACTACCCGTTCAACGTTTAATCATAAATGCATTGAATATTTTATATTAAAAATCAACCACATTTTCCACTATATAGAAACTAAAAGTTATATTAAGGCACTCTGCGTGACTGCGTTATATTCAATCAGACTTTAACGATAGTAATAATAATATAATATACTTATCATACGAAAAGTTTTATGAACGAATACGCAACATCGTTATACCGTATTATGTTTATAACTTATAATATTGTGTATACACAATTTATTTCGAGATAAACAATATTAAATATAAAAAATAACCCGGTGAGGGGGGGGGATCGAAACTTGGTTCCGTTTACATGCCACGAATCGTGAAAATGGATGAGTGCTATATCATATCAACACGTTTAATATTAACATATATAGTTAGGTAGGAGGTATAACTATATTAATAAAACTACTATACTTGAAATACGTGCATAACCTGTTATAAAGTTTACCATATTATACCTATATGAAGAATGTTTCGTTATGTCTAAATTGAAACATAATATTGTAGATACCTAATGTACGACTTGCCGAAAAAAATCATAACACGATTAAATTTAAAAAAAAAAACAAGACAAAATGTATTTGTTTTCAATGAAAGCATAATAATATTGATTGACGAGGAGTTCGGAAAAAATTAATATTTGTCCGTGACGTTCTTCACAGAAACATTAATATAACTTTTTTTGTGTTCACATAAGCCGCGCTCGACGGTGCCGGCAAAGCGAAATCGGTTTTGATGAAAAACTTATCGACCGCAATTAAAGTCACGGCAGAGAGATGCTTTTATAAAAATTGGACGGGTTCTCCTTAATGTTGCATTCATATCCACAAAAGTTATAGTAGCTCTTCAAATGATGATTCAACCGACCGGCTGCACACCCCCCCACCGCACGCTTTTAAATAGATATACCTACCCCTAACCTTTGAAGTAGTTTCTCGGTAAGACACGCGATTTATTTTATTCTCGGGCACCTATACATGTGATATAGTATAATATATATGTATATAATATTATATATTTTACACACACACTTAATGTATAGATATAAAAGCCTGCACGTGCACAACTACACACGAGCCCCGGACGGATGAGCTGGTAAACGAGAGAAAGATGCGGCGCGTTGTATATATATTTACTTATTTATTTATATATACAGGAGCAGGAGGAGAATCGGCGGTGAAGAAATAAAGAACGGTGTGGCGAGATCGCTGGATTTGTGGGGGGGAGGAGGGGAGGTGTATCTCTTTAATTAATGGGAAACGGTAAATATCCTCTACGACCCTCGTCGGTCGGTCTGCACCGAGGCGCAAATCGCGCACACCTATCCTGCGTGTGTGTATATGTACTTATTACTCGTATATACTTAAGGGCGCAGTATATGTATACATCAACCGTACGTCGTGTACGTTATATTATACGTCCAATCGCGCACGCATACATATTGATGGGCACAGCGTTTCACCTAAGTAATTTAATTAACGTTATAGAAACTTCCGGAATTGTCGCCGCGCGGCTCGCGAAAAACAAATAGACTTTTCCGTTTAGGTAACCCCCTCCCCCCCCCACAAACACACACACCGATGTCGTCGTCGCGCCCAGTGACCGGCACTCTGAGGATATTGCTCGCGATTTATCCCACCTCGGCGCAAGGTTTTCGGCCCATTAATTACAACGTCAGTACCTGATATATTATACACACACACACACACACACACACACACACACACACACACACACACACACACATTTTATTACAGACGTGTCACGCAGACACTCGATCCCTGGACCGCGGTAGTGGTCGTCGTCTTGCCGGCGACCTTTTCGTTTGTTTTTTCCCCTCCCCCGACGCGCGCGAAACCCGCCGTTATGTTGTTCGATGAGCACGTTGTTGTACCGAGGTCCGTGCTATGTCGGTTTTATCATAATTTACGATTCGCATTCGGAATTTGTTCGTCCGGCCGAAATGAAACGATATGACGCTGTGCGGACACAGCTCGCGGAAAACAATAATAATTATTGTTGGTCGGTGTATAGAGAGAGAGAGAGAGGAGACAAAAACGCGGAAAGGTACCGATTTCAAACCGTGATGGAATATTTACACGCATGTCCCGCGAAAATGTGTTGGGATTTAAAATGCGTTTGTTTTATGTTTTATTTGTTTTACGCGATGCAAGTGTATTTTCATAAACTTATCCCATTATAGTTTATAATATAAATTATTTACTACCTTACCTACTGTAATTGTATGCATACATATGTGTATAAATTCATTTTACAACGTGTGTGGATAAAACATAAGTTTACAAACATAAAAATGTATTTAACGAAAGTCGTACCTACACATTTATTTGCCAACTTCAAAAACAGTTTACGGTAGATTGCATATTTTACAGCCAGAAGGATACAGACTATATTATAATGTTATTTTGATGAGGAAAAAGTTAAAAAAAAATACTCAATAAATAACGGTAATAATATTATGATAATAATAATAATATTAAATAGTTTTAGTATTCAATATTACAATTAAACGTTTACAATCATATAATGACATAACGATATTATTAATTGTAATTTTACTGGCCTCTTTAAAGCCAATTAATGTATTTATTTATGCTTTTATAAATAATTTACTTTAATGAAACGCTACTACGTTGATATAGATAGGCAATTATTAAAAAAATAAATACTTACTTGTAATGCTTCCTAAAAAACAGATGAAGTAAATTAGAGTGCAGATACCGCTTTCTAACGTCTCGATATTATTATATACTTGCGTTGTCTATTTTTACGATGGTCTCGTAAAAAATGAATCGTTGTTTATGTCTCGTATACCAGTCACAGCCTTAGCTAAGTCATCGTCTTATGTATTTTCATCGTCTCGCAATATCAACTCGAACATATTTATTTACGTTATTGTCAGCTATAGACTTTTATTGAGCTCACTGGTTTTTATTAATTGTTTACTATTCACGTTGCTGTACCAATCGATTTTTGCAATTTCTAAGGCAATAATATGAACTTTTAATTTTCTAACACGAGTAATATAATATTATTACCTATCAACTAAGTGAAAACGCTAAGCACAAATAATAATTTTAGAGCAGTATAAAATTAACTCATATCATCGCCGTTATATTATTATCATAAAAATAATTATTGTATTGCATAAAAATAAGAGAAGACCATTTTAAAGGAAATAACCATTATATCTTTGGTGTCACGTCACTTGAGATCGTTTGAGTTTATTAAATTACAAACAATAATGAATCGTCATTATCTTGGAGACTTTTTATGCATGTATACATTCTCACCGGTACCTATCTCATTTATATTTACTGAAAACGACGTAAATTAAATAAATTAAGAATGATAAGCAAACCTCATCTGAAAAAGAGTAAAAGGGTGCAACGTATTTTTTTTTTTAACAAATTATTCTTTTCTATTGTTTTACATTATCTGAATATTATTCATTTCTTATAGTGAATCGCTATATTTATGTTAACGTTTTCCGTATAATTTATAATTCGTGATTTTCTTTCCAGTAAATGTAATAATAATTATTATGGTTCAAACCATTCTAAAATGTATATGCTGTACAATGCATAAAAGTATCAATGGCCATGTAGTATAAAAAAAACCATCAAATACAAAATTTGTACTATTAATATGTGTATTTGCACTATATTTAATATAATGTCTCTAAATTATAATAATTTTGTTACACGTATTGTTAACTTAATAGTAATATATATATAATACTATACGTATATGTACTATACTCAATACATGTTAAACAAAAATATACTATTTTGACTTGTGAGATTAAGGGTGGGTAATTTAATTTCAACAAGAATAAATATTTATTAAAATTATTAGTATAAAAAATACTTAATAGTATGATGAAAGGTTTTATTGTTAATTATAGAAAACCGTTCGTTAGTAAATCATTTAAAAACGTACAGTAATTAATTTTTGAACAGACTTTAAAACTAAACCATTTTAATAACTATCATGTAAACTTTTAATAAAGATTTGGGACTATTATTAAATACAAATTTATTTTTAATTATATATTTTAATCTCTGAAATTCCAATTAAAAGTTAAAACTAAAATATTATCTTTATTATATTAAACAATTGTATCGTGAGAATACTATTTACAGTACCTACCTATAACAAGATATAATTAGTCTAAATTCTAAAAATACAATATTCTAAAACACATATCAAACTTTTATTTGCTCAAGCATTGGTTGAACATATAAAAAGAGTATATAAGTCTTTGCATAATATTTGATCAAAGTTAAAGGATATCGAATGAAATATTCACAATTCTAAAAATTATTCAAAAAAAAATACAAAAAATATTCATATCCAACATAGAAGTATTTTTTTTTACACCATAACTCGCTGTAATAATAATTATACATAACAAATTCATTAAAATTTGAACAAAATTAGGAATGCCGTATCGTAATACCATGCAAAACCGTAGCAACGAATCTTTTCCCATAATTTTCGCAGTACATTTACAATTTTGATACTTTGAATGGCCAGCTAACTAACAAAAACCATAACTTTTTGCCCAGGTAATATATTATACATTTTAGTGTTTTACATACACGCAAGTCTAATCCCAAAAGTTTTGTGATTAGTTTTCTCGGGTATCTCTACCGCTGCGTGCATGCTAATCTTCTCTTCCAGTATAACATAGGTATACCCTAAGTCGTACAAAATGATTTATCATTTTATTAGTTTTTAATTTTTTTACCATGCAACTTGTCTAATTGAAATTACTCGAAAGTAGATTATATGGTCATATTATGTAATAGTGCAATCGTTTAATTACAATATTCGAAAACAATCATCATTACATTTTAACAACGTTATTGATTATGAAAAAAACGAACAAAATAATATTACATTATTTTTGTTGTTAGTAACAACGTTATAATAAATCAAGATAAGTCAGTATTAATATCGATAAAAGCAAAATTGTAAATTATACAATATACATCAAACTAACGTCGTGCTCAATGGGGGGGAAAAATCCACAAAAAAAAAAAATAGACGATATTTTTTAACCAACAATTTTGGAGCAACAGTCAATATACACGACACACGTCTTATATAATTTACGATCAAGTACTAATGCTCTATTATATAAAATAGTCACAACACCATGTGCCCCTAAAAAAAAGAGGTTTAATTTTATCGGTCTTTTTATTGCACATGTATTTCTAAAGAACACGCTTTAATGATGTGTTCCTAGTGCGCGCATTATTGTATTTGTTGGGCAATAAGTTGTTGGACGTTTAAAACTTAAAATATAAAGTAAAATAAAAACTAGACAGGAAACAGATACTGCGTTCGAGTGTGTAGGAAATTTTTTTAACAAAACGCGTTGTCTTCGCGTAAGATATATTCTTTTTTCTTCACTTTTTTTTTTTTTTTTTATTAGCACTTGTACAATGTGAACATTTATATTTTTATCACACGATATATTTATAAGGTTAATATACAATAAAGTAAAACAAAATAATATGAAATATCAGATTAATACATTTTACAAAGGCTGCAGAGTTGGTCGAAGAAGCCATAATTTATTGATGTAACTTAATAACGTGGAGCAATTGGAGTTAGTCAATCAGTACGACACCATTTAAGGTTTATGTGAACATTTTATACAGGTAATAATATGTATTAGTTTACATATTTTTTGGTTTTCGTGAGACTTCAGAGAACGGTGTTAAGGAGGAATGTATAAGAGGATGTAAATGGGTTTTAATTTATAGAGGAATTTAAGAAGTGATATTGTATTGATGGTTATAGGACTGGGATTTTGTTGAATGATTGGTGACCCTGAGTGACATTTGCATACGAACGTGTTTTATCGGATTTTCTGAATTAGGTTAGGGTTATTAAGGTAGTTGACGACGGTGTTTAGGATTGGTGCTGAAGTTGGACGGATGTGGCTGTAACCGCTCGTAGGTGGTTCATACTTTGCAGTTGGCAAGGCATGCTCCTTTATATGATAGAGGGTGCATTTTTCTGGGAAATCTGGCGATTTTGTGCAGGAAGTGGACGGGATATTTTCCCCACATTTGACACGAGTGTGAGGATATATGCGCACAATAAGTTCGGGTGTGGCCATAGGTTTAGCAATTTCGACACTATACCTACCTGGCTATAGCTATATGTTATACCGGACGACTATAATACACACCGAGGTACGTATATGTTTTTTATTGTAATATCGCTGTTAGGTTTTGTGCGTGTTTTTTATTCGTCCCGACCGGACCGTGTGGTTGCGATGCGAGAAAACGCGACCGTTCGCGTAATTGAATTATATCATTTTCCGGGCAGCTCGCTTACACTGTACACGTGGACGAAGACACCTGCTATTATGCCTATATGCACATACCCGTCCTTATTATATAGTGTATTGTTTAGGTCATAATAATACTGCAACCGCATGTATAAACAATCTATATTAATAAAAGGCAATGTGTGTGTGTGTCACAGCCCGCGTCAATCGTACTCGTGGTTTCTAAATTGTTTTTACTACGCAATACTATACTCGAGAATAACTGTACATGGAAGCCAATTTTTAAATTTTTAATTTTAAGGATACCCCATTACTAAGGGATTTTTTGGCCACGAATATTTTTCTGTCTATGCATCCTTGCCATTGGTTACAGAAAATAAAATAGTTATTAGTATAATATTGTATATAATATACATAATTTTAGAACAGTATTTGGTCAAAAATACCCAAACGACTGTGTTAGGAATGCGTGTAGTTTATATTCAACAGAATTTAAGACGGTTTGAAGCCACTGGCATTATTAAATTTGTCACGGGAAACGCCGTGCGGGATCAGCTATAGTTAATAAATATATCTACTATATAAAATCAAAGGCCTAAAACGGATGACGCTCATGCACGGTCCACAGTTTTCAACCGTTTTTCATAAAACTAGCTGTCATCGACGGTTCAGCAAAATCCGTAGTGTCACAGTGGCTACTTTTCAATATATAATAAATGCCGGTTGCCGAATATAGTTGAATCGCGGAAAACGATGGTTTTTTTTATTCATATGTTGTTGCCATTAATTACAGAAAATAAAACGCTTATTATTATGATTGGATATAATTTTATATCTGTATTTGTTTTATATTTGGCCAGAAAAAAACCCGAATAACTGTGTCGAAAATCTGTGCCATTCGCATTCAACCCGACGTGGGTATATTGGAGGGGGGCATCAAATCTGTGGGCATTTAATTTGTCACGGCCGACGCCGTGCAGGATCAGCCAGTTGTAGAATATTTGAATTATACGTGAAAAAAAAACACGGGGCCAAATGGGGTGGGTCAATCGCCCCCCCACCGTCGTATCCGCCACTGATACACAAGCGAACCTCGAGTGGACGAGAAGGCTCGTGGTCGGACCACACGTGTCGAAACGGTTTTTCTAGTTCCAGACGATTATTATAATATTATAATAATATAATATATAAGTCTCAGATACGACTTTTTGCGCGACTTTTCCACCGTCGTCGGCTAAATATCGCGTGATTAATGGACGTCCGCGGCGGCCCCGTGTCGGGTACCGGCAGGGATCTTTTTTTTGTTTTATCCACACCCAGTGGATGTGGATCGGTGTTTCCTCCTTCCGTCCGGTCCGTCACCGCCCGCCAGCCCTATACCGGTCGACGGTGACCTACTCCGTCACGTCTACTCGTCGACTGGACGAGATAAATCGCCGAGTAGAGGTACCCTGTACCGCGATCGGTCCGGATTGTGCGGTACGCTGTGGCGGGTCTCCACGTCCGAATACATAATATTATAATATTATTATACCGTGTCATAATAATACAACTGCGAAGATGGAAATCGACTCGCAACACGAGGCCAAAGGGGGTGGGGCAATCGCAACGCCCCCCCCACCGTCACACTGATACACCCGCGAACCTCGAGTGGACGAGAAGGCTCGTGGTCGGACCACACGTGTCGAAACGGTTTTTCTAGTTCCAGACGATTATTATAATATTATAATAATATAATATATAAGTCTCAGATACGACTTTTTGCGCGACTTTTCCACCGTCGTCGGCTAAATATCGCGTGATTAATGGACGTCCGCGGGGGCCCCGTGTCGGGTACCGGCAGGGATCTTTTTTTTTGTTTTATCCACACCCAGGGGATGTGGATCGGTGTTTCCTCCTTCCGTCCGGTCCGTCACCGCCCGCCAGCCCTATACCGGTCGACGGTGACCTATTCCGTCACGTCTACTCGTCGACTGGACGAGATAAATCGCCGAGTAGAGGTACCCTGTACCGCGATCGGTCCGGATTGTGCGGTACGCTGTGGCGGGTCTTCACGTCCGAGTACATAATATTATAACATTATTATACCGTGTCACAGTAATACAACTGCGAAGATGGAAATCGACTCGCCACGTCGACCCCGCGCACGTACCAACCCATAATAATATTATATTACACGCGTCGCATATCATTATGCAGGTATCGGACGACACACATCATCACGTCCGATATATCTCTTGTACCGATAAGAAACGGATATTATAGACACAATAATTACTATTATTATAACATTAGCCGGTATATATGCGTACCGCCGTCCTGTTTCGGTCCTGTTGAACGCGCACCGCTATCACACAGCCGCTCGCCCCGTAAGTGATTATTATTATCATTATTTTTATTATTATTGTGAACGTGTGTATTGCGTTGTTCTTCGACGACCGCACAATAATAATATAGAGTGTCGTACCCCACCCTACGGCGGCGACGGCGACGCCGACAGAGGCCTCTAGAATGGATTTTTTCCCTTTATTATCATTTTGTTTTTGTTTTTTTTTTTTTACGGCCACCGGCGGCGGGACGTAATAAAAACCGCCATTACGGCGGAGGACAAGGATGCATCAAATATTTAAATTAGGTCTGGATTTAAATGTTAAAACGCAGCTCGTGATAAATCGGCAGAGAATAAATTTCAGATGATGACAGCGGGGTGTCATCGCGCGGTGGATGCAAAAACGGAAGGTCTTTAAGACGTCCGCGTGTATAATATATAAATAAGCATATCTGCATATAACATAGAGAGAGATAGAGAGAGAGAGAGAGAGAGAGAGAGATGGTGCCGAGTTTGAAGCGTTTGCTTCTACTGGTCTTGCACAACTATACACTCTCAACCGATAGTAATAATTATAGCGCGGCCGACGTGTGACGACCGTATTTGTTATGGTTGCGAACGTTTTAGAGTATTTCGGTATAAGTAAACTATTTTTTTTTTTTTTTGTTTAACCTAATTGCATCTCAGTCTTACGCGATGAAAATATTAAATAAAGATATCCGACGGGAGTATACTCGGGACATTCTCGTCGTCCCTTAAACAATATTATAATATTTTAATGTGTTTACGAAACTATGAAGCGCGATTGATCGTATTGGATCACAACCTGATCAAATCTTCGCGATGGTTAACGAATTCGTTACATTATTATATAATACGCAAGGGCTTCCGTCATACGCTACACTAGTTAAGGGACTTGTGTCATCAAACGAATATTGTTTCATGTTTCACCATTTTCTTGGTTGACTGCGGATTGACACGGCTACATAAATTATATAATACTACCTAGTTCATGTATATATTTAATAATATATCGGTTTGTTACGTGAGCTGTCTGCAATTCTTATGTCTGTGTACTGACATTTTTCCAATGCAAAACACGGCGGACAAGCTTCGATATTATTTTCCAACAGTTTTATTCAGAGTTACTACTTAAGTTTTACTATAATAGTTTATACATATTATGTATAAAGATAGAGATAGAGATTTATTATTTTGATGAATCGGTATAGGTACCTATATTATTTTTTAGACTCTGATGACGCAAAGTGACGTTCTCTTATGATTTTGGTAACCATTTTTGATATCAATCACTGGTGTGATTGGGTGTTGATTGAGGTATTTACACAGCATGCGTTTTTTATAATAAATTATACAGTTATATGGCATAATCAGAGTTAATTTAAAAATACGTTACAGTGCTATAATGTGTTTTATAAACATAACAATAAATATAAAATTTCAAATGGCCGTATTCGAATTCTTCCTGTTACGACGAACGACAATATTGTTTTTTAAAAGATGATTACTCTTATAGAATTCTTATTTTCAAAAAATGTACATTTCTACACTTTCTCTTTGAACGGAATAAAATACTGATAGCTATACACTTTTTTTTCCGTCCGCACAGGCCGCTGTCGGCAAAAAATGGAGACAGCAGTAGCGTATACAAACGTGCTTAAAATCCTATGCAAATAATTCGAGGTGGTCGGTTAGGGAGTTGTGCGGCGGTGGACGGAGGGGGTGGAAGAGCGGGTTGGGCGGAAGAGCATAACGACGAGAAGACGAGTGGAAAGGAGACGAATGATATTCTGAAACGATCGCAACTCGGATAGACCGCCGCCGCAAAGATAAATAATATAATATATACGTGACCAGTGCAGAAGGGGGATAAAAGTTTCTTATGTGTATATACATATTATTATTATTAAAAATACTCAGGGCAAAAGAAATAAATAAATAAAACCACTCCAAGCTTACCTCTGCCCCCGCCCGTGCCTCTGCCACGACAGGACAAAACACGACCTCGAACGTCCTGCGCATTGCGCTGTGTCAGGAGTGAGCGGAGCGGTCCGGGAGTAAACAAATTTCATCTTCGCCGTGTAAAATATAATAACGCTGCGTCCAAGATCCTCCTAGGTGAGCGACGCTTATAATGACATTGTGGACTTTTCGTCTCTCGCCCCGTCGCCAATCGCTATGTGGCTGAATAAATTATCATCTTAAATGCTATGAATTATGGAGGAGATTTCGCAATAAGTGTCTAGTAGCCCATCAAACCCCGTCGAAGCCCGAGGCCTCTCCCCTACGCTTATATTATATTGGCTGACGTAGGTACAGATTTATACCAGTCGTCGTCTCCTCGGATTTAGACGCAATCGTGTATAAGAGCGGTAAGAACCGACAAATCCCAAGAGTCCACGAGTGAATAAAATACAAAACTCCAGTTATGTAAAAATTGATTTACGAGAATAGCTTATACTAATACTTATACTACGTCCATGCCATGTTTATCGTATGCAGTGTGTGTGAATTGTATTCTATATTTTTGTCGCCCAAAGCCCCAAATCACTGTAGGACAATGAATATTTGCGATAACTAAGAATTTATGGAATAAATACAAAACTATTTTCAATTCTTTAGATTTTAACTTTATTTCATATTACTATAAAATTTATGAAAATGTACCGAGTGAGCATAAAATATATTTTCAGTATTATGTACGTTACAAAGACATAACCACGTTGATAGCAATTTTTTTTTTATTCTCGGAACCAATAAATGATTATATAATATAATATAATATTAAAAAATTAATTCAAATGGCAAATAGATCACTCAAAGGATTCGATATAATGAATTAAAAAATATTCTAACAGAGTACAATATCAAACGTCTATTCAAATTAGACATGGAAATAAATTACAGTTTCCATGATAAACTAATCAGACTGCTCCGTATAAAACATATTTTTAATATGAAAAAATAAGTATAAATTATTCAATATTAAATATATTTCTAAATATATTTATATTATTGTAAATAAAATTAGATACCTACTAAGCTCAGAAATAGTATTCATAAAGGTACAAAATTCATAAAATAAATATTTTGTTGTTAAAAATCAAATCAGGAACACTAATTTTACTTTAATATCCTCTTGTTATTTAAAATAAATTATAATGTTTGTACGACAAACAAACATTTTACATTCTAAAATTTCTGAAAATTCTAATGTATACTTTAGTATCTTTTTATATATTACGATGTTTTCGATGAAACATTATTACATAATATATATTAATATTATATTTTAATATTTATTTAGTAAAAATTTAATTTAATTAATTTCAAAAAACCATATTGCATGTTATTATGTAATATTAGTTCTATAATATAGTGTAATATCTGAAATTCAAGTAATGATATTAAAATATTTAAAATCTACAGAATACAAATCTACAAACGATAATTTGATGACTTGCATTCTTTAAATTTGTCGACTTAAAAATAAGACTGGAAGAAATTTTTCTCGCTGAGAAATATATATAAATATATATTTAAGTATATAACAATATAGCTGTTGGCCTTAAAATTCACTGGAGCTTGATATAACCTTTCGATTCTTCTAAAAAATCATATTTTCGACTTCAAGCCATTCAGCTGATATCTTTCTGCATCATGTAGCGTATTGCAAATTGCAATCAGTTGGTATACTTTATGGTACTGAAAGCCAAGAACTAATAAATGTTGAGTAAATAAAATACACTGATACAAATATTTACTAAATATTTAGTGACACGTTCTTACGCAAATGCAATTTACACACATTTGTGGACAAATTTATTTATAAACCTTAAATAATCATTTTATTATTGAATCATTCGCAAGAAAAAAAATGTATCTTTTTTAACGATGTATAATATTGTACCGTAATTTTAATGCGACACATGGCCGTTGACTCATAGTCCAGTGTTTTACTGTTTCCCAACCGGCGTCCGATGCGCAAAGATTTTTTTTATCATTTTCATATTTTTTTGTCCACTAAAATATTCAAAATAAAACTTCAGCGTGACGAAAAATAGTAATCAATTCACAAAATGCGTGTAGCTCAGAGCAACAGATTTATCCATTCCAGAAATCCAAGATTAACAAAAGAAAGTCGATGTCGAAATACCGGGGAAATCGCAATGCTGTATAGTATAGTTTCGAGTGTACCCCTATAGGTATCTCGTAATTGAGTAGGTCACAGTTACTTATGTATTAAATTTTTATTTATTGATAATTCATTGCATACGAAATACGATTTTTAACGGCTACGGTGAAGTTCTTTATCTAAGAATATGTCGAAATGCATATTTTATTTATATTACGATGAGCAAACTACCTATATCTTCTATATATAATATGTATCCGAACGTGTCCTGACTGATCAACGTAGAGCCTAAACTATGGTATCTAGAGACTTAAAATGTGTTTGGTACTTTCGTACTACCTTCGTGTAGGGGTTCGCTAAGAAAGGATTTTCCAAAATACGCATTTCATCCTAGCTCACACGGAGGATTTTGATATTCATGATCGAAAATCGATTATTATTTTTTTTTTTTTGGTTATAAACAGCTGCCATTGCAGGTAACGTATTATAATTATTGTAATTTTATAATTTAGTATTTATCTGTGTATAAGTGGTTGCCATTGGTTGCTCACATACAAATGAGGTAAAAGCATAAATTTCAGTGCCTCGAATAAACAAATATGAATGTTTATTTATAAAATTATTGACAACAAAAAATATTTCTCTGAAACTAAGTTTGCCAGCGTGTTTATTTCTTATTGAAAGTTCTTTAAGTGGTACGTGAAAAAGGTTAGGTTAGGTTAGAAACACTGTTTCATACTATAACCATAATTACTTTATTAAAGAGTTTTTCTTAATAAACTAATAAACTTTGTTCTGTTATTTTATATAATGTATTAGTTAATTACTGTTTACATTAAACCATAAATAGTAAACATTACATTTTCAAAATCTTTCAATTAGAGAGAGTTAAAATAGTTATTGTAGTTTAATTATAATATGCCATGATGTTTTTTCACACCAAGTTAAACATCAAGCCAAACGTACATAATTAGTTTCTGAATCATTTCAAAAATAGTCGATAAATGTAATTTTAATTGGTATTAATGAACGATATATGATATATTTTTGATGCAATTTAGAAAGAAAACAGAGAAGTTAATGGACTGTAATGGAAAAGCATGGATACTAGTTATATTCCCGCATTGGCTTGTATAATATTCTATTTATTTTAACATCATATCGACATTTTTTTTTCTTAAAAATAATAGTGTCGTAGGAAAATATTATTGTGTTTGTCGAACGACACTAATGGTATTTGACAAAAAAACAAAAAAAATAAATGAGCTTGATGCTCGTAGTTGGGTGAAAAGAAAAAATTCACTTAATTTACTCTAACCAGCCGTAGTGGTGTCACTTACAATAGAGGTATCTATTGCGGTCTTATCTTCTGTGGGCTGGATTACTAGGTCAAAAACTACGGAGACCTTTGAAAAGCTTCTTTCTTTTTAGTTATTCCCTACCACAGAGTCGGAAGATTTAACTCGCCATAAAAACGAAGGACCGATCATCAGATAAAATCCTTCTTTTACAACTCTGTTGGATTCCAGTATCCAAGTCCAACTAAAAATGAGCTGTAGCACTCGATAAATGCTGCGAACTAAACCATAAAAAATTATATTGTGTACTCAACAAAACAACACATTATAAATGTTGTTAACACAATATTTACTATCCAATGAGATAATTATTTAGCAGCGGCGTAAACAAATTGAAGTGCGTGTGCGTATGTAAAAAAACAAAAACGGGGTGAGTTGCAAAACAATATTTTTCTATTAAATAATTATTGCATTAATTAAACAAATATTCATTAAACAAATTAACTATGATATGCTATATGTTTGAACAGAGGTAGGTACATATATTTACACATATATGTATTGTTGAAAGATAAGTAATGTATTCGTAAATAATATTATTATATTATGTGTAAGTTTTTTAGTGTGTACTTAGGTACTATGTTTCTATAAAGTGTATTACATTCTTGAAAGAAACGTATATTTTAATTAATGCTTTTAGTTATTAATTTTATTAACTTTGAAATCTATATCAAAGTACATAGATACCAGTCTTGATTTTTAAGGTTGAGTTTGATCTCTAATATGTAAAGATTGCAAGTATAAACTTTTGATATGAAAAAAGTTTCAAATTAAAAACTTTTTGAAATAAAGTAAAATTAATTTAACAAGAAGTACATTTGACTAAACAGTTGTTATTAAATAAAGGAAGTTGATGGTGTATCTTACAAATTATTTTTCAGTTCTACATTTTTAAATTTTTGAATTCTGTTTTTAAATGTTAAATAATAGATTAAAATTATATACATTATATATTTTTAATGATTTAGAAAATGATATACTGTACAAATATTATATGATACAGTACTTAAAATAGATACTCGAAACTAATAATTTTTTTTCCATATGGCATAATACCACAATGTGATAATATACCACGATTGATAAAAATTCCATGTTATTAGATTATTATATTGGCATAAAAATGTAATGGATACGTATAAAATCAAATTACTGATATAAAATTTACATTTAAATATCAATGATGGGAATATCATTTTAACTAGTTTCTCATATTATACAAAATAATAATATTCTACTACGTTTTCTGTAAACGGAGTTTCTATCAAATAAAATAAAAATATGAGATTTTCTTTTTTCATTTCATAAAAAAAAGGTTTAAACTTTATTCTATAAAATAACTATAGCGGAACTGAATTCATAATAATTATTGTGGAAATGAATGGTAACTCGCATAGTCGAATGGTGTGTTTCGTATATATTTATATTCAATTTGTTATTTGGTTCCAATCATTCAGACGTTGAGTTATAGAAACGTTGAATACGAAAAAAAGAAAATATAATGTTCCCGATGGTGCTCATTGATCTGGAACAAAGGAGAGAATATAAGTGGCAGGAAACCTAAGGAAAATAACAACTGCACGGAGGTGCACAATTCACTGTGAATGATTTTGGTGGGAAATGAATATGGTGATAAAGAATTTGGGTTGTTTCGTTGTTTTCGAATCTCTTGTCATCTAACGAATGAAAAAAATAAAAATTCTATAACCTAAAAAGAACCTTTTTAACAAAACAAAAAAAAAACTGAGGCACTGATTAAAATTAAAACGGATTTTGTCTTTGATTGGATACTACATTAAATATTGTTCTTTTAAAAAAAAATTTACTTATTCACAGTGACATATTAATGAGAAAATTAGAAATAAGTTAATATTCAAAATATCTGTTAAATATTTATATATTTAAATTACATTTACCCGGGATGAAAATAACATCTTTTAATTCCTTCGAATACTTTACCACATGTATGTAAAATTATGCATGACTTGTTGTCTTAAGAAAAACTCGAGTAAATTTCCCTCACATGATAATAATCTTTTTGAAAAAAAAAAATGTCAGTGAGAAACATTCAATAATGGTTACGCTATACACATTAAGATGGAAAGCTGCTGATTAGTGGATTCTTAGGTCCTTTCGCACATACATACTATAGTAATTGAAATCGAGACTATAGAGGGTCATTTTGACGTAATATAGGTTAAGATGTTAGGTCGCCTGCGTCTGATAAATGTTAACGAACTGTTATAATTAAAATGCCCATTACTTATAGTGCCTTGAATCATACTGACAATAATAATAATATGTATATCTTCAAAGTTGAAATACCGATGAGTTTAATTTTTGTAATTACTCCAAAATATTACTAAATAGGTAACAGTGCTACGACTACCATTACAGAATATTATACAATCGATGTAATTCTCGATCGTACAATGCGCGTTACTATTGTCGCGTTCGCTTTGATAGCTGCCGATATCAAGTTCGCAGTCTACAAACACTCAGCTGATAATATTGTGAACAACGATAACGATTAATTAATTATAAAAGCATTATCACGTTTCAATAAACGCCTGATTATTGTTAAATACACTGTGTGTGCATATAGTATGGGTATACAATTATGTAAAATATGAGGCGAATTAGTATAACGATTCAAGCTCCTATAGTTCTATCCAAAACCATTTTAATATATTATACGGTTTTAAGTTCCGATAGTAATATACCATCTATAGATGAAAAATATATTGAATCACCTCGTCTATAGAACAAGTTCATCGACCCAACATCAAATCAAAGAGTACATTAAAATAATTAAACTGCACGTCATGACACATTCCTAAAATTCACACATCGCTATTGTACGTGAACAACTACGGATATGTTCCACAGAAACTTTACCTACTGTTTGATTATATTTCAGAAATGGATCAAACGCTATTGCTTCGCACTGTACGCTATGCCTACGACTAACTCGCTGACTTCTATGGATAAAATAAAAAATATTTTGGCTCTGCGATGATAATATAAGTCTAAATGTCTCAAAATATACCAACCGTTTTATAAGTAGTACCTTACTTATGTCCTCGAAATATCCACTGGAATGTCAATCGCACGGATATCGGCTATATATTATACGCGTCTTGTATGTGGAACAACGGAACACATAATATTACCATGGTATATATTGGTACATAGGTATAAGACAATTGATAATACACTGACATGCCCGGGGCCGTATAAAATGTACCAAACTCTAAAAGCTGTAGAGCGCTAGGACGAAATTCGGTTGCAACCAATAAAGTATAATTTATTGTTATAATTATACTAACTAAGATTATTAATTACAATTATAATACTGTAATAATTTTTCCTGCATAATATTATGTTGGTCTGTTAAAAGATAATTTATATTTATAATGTAAAATCCTCTGTATTATGCCTGAACACGAATATGCGTTGGGCAGTGTACCGCATGTTATAATTTAATAAGAATAATACTAAATCAACACGAAGTATGAACAGAATGGCATCTATGCAAATAATTTAAAAATAGCTATAACTGTAAAAAGTTTATGAAGAATCTTGAATTGCTTTTTTTTTTATTAATTTTGACAAATGTAAAGTTAGAATAATCTAATTATTTAAGGTTTGGTTCTAGAGATATAAATACGTACCTACTTACAAAATAATAATCATCATTGTAGCATTTTTATAAATTATTTATCCAATTTTCCAGATCTTCTAATAAATAATTAATTAAATTATAATTTACAGGTTCCATTTTTATAGTATAGCTAGTATGGTATATATATATATATAAATAATTCACTGCAATATTAAAGCAAACATTTTTATTTCAAATTAAAAGTTTTATAAGTTATTAAAATTTATAAAAAAAGTTTTACAATCCCTAAAAAAAATTAACCATTTATTTAAAATATATATATTTTTTTGTATTATATTGTCCAAGTTCAATGTAAAATACATAATTTTCATAGAAATGCATTAATCTGCAAAAAAAAAAAAACCATACCTCAAAGCTCATAGATTATAAAGCAGATATTAACATCTCATTTATGCAGGTATAAATACAAGACTTAGAAAAACATTACAAATCCTATAACTTATCATCCCCATTAATAACGTGAAATTGTATACAAACATGCAATATTATTGTAAATGAAGTAGATACCTTCAATGTCATCTTTTAAATGAACATTGTAAGAAAATCTTTATGGAAGTTTATCCATCAATATTAAACGTGCGTGTGTAATCGTACATCCAATGGGTTACGTGTATCCAATGGGTTACCGTGTATCCAATGGGTTACCGTGTTATATTATTAAACCATAACTGCAGTACGAGATATATTTTGATCAAGTCTTATACAATTGTATTAAAACAAAAAAAAAAATGTTAACTAAACATGTTGTTGGATATTTAATTTTGATATCGTCGTATACGTTACGAACGTTATTAAATTATTAATTATTATTCTAGGACTATGCACTATTGTTCATGTTATTTACTATTAGCTACAAACAATTACGTATTTTAAACTTTCATTTTAATACTACATAGTATATTATAATTAATTTGTGGCATTAATTATGTCGAAAAGTTAACCCGTAACAGCATGCTATTTTAATTATATGGAGGTACCTACATACTACGTACAGATGGTGTCGAGTTGAATTTGGGAACTTTTGATAAGAAAACTTTTTAAAGGACGAAACAAAAGATTCTCGTTTATATATTTAAGGGTTCCGTGGTCAATATCCTATAACGGGGTATAACTCTACTATATTGTAATAAAAAGAAAAAAAATAGAAAAGGTTATAACGGTTACTCACAGATACAATTCAAACAACATTTTATTTCATATATTGATATATATATACATATATTATATACATTTTAATACCACTTAAAGTGGGTTTTTAAAAAAAATTATATTTTTATTGAATATATTATATTGTTTATAACGAAAAAATTATTTTAATGAATGCAAAAAATATATATTGTATATATTTATAAATAACCACTGAAGGGTAATTTATTTAAAAAAATAAATAATATTTGTTCCTAACAAATGGTTTACAAAATGCAATGTTGATTGCATAGTATTCTACTTGCTATACACTTCAATAATACGACCAGTTTATTTTCAACCTGATAATCTATAGCCGAATGTCTAGATTAAATAAAAATAAAAAAAAAAATGATATTTTTTCACGTCACTGCAGACACTGTATAGTTTTTAAAAGGACAGAATACGTATGCACATTATTTAAACAAAGCAAAAATTAAAACGTTAAGCAAACGCGCGTTGTTTATGATTAATGACACAATATCAAACTAAATTTCACCTCCAAACAAACAAACAAACAAACAAATATTCGGGAGTAATGTCATTGGGATTTCGAAATAAGCTTAATTATTTGGACCCCGCACTTTTGGTCTCCGGGGGCTGACTTTTCGGTCAAATTGTTTCCGACTGTACTAACTCACCTGGAACGCCAGATTTGGCGGGTAAAAAAAACACGTCGTGGGACGTTGTTATGATATAATATCAGCCGGGCATCTGTAAAAAAAAATATATATATATTATGTGAAAAAAAATTAAATATAAGTTTCGGCCTACGAGCGAACCGTCGGATATTTGTTTGTTTTTGTCGACCCTAAATCTATTTCGTAGTTAAAACACATAGGCCACCTTAAAAACGCTTTATCATTGGCTTCTGCCGCGCCCGCAGCACACGGTCGTTGTTGTAATACGTCCGTGAGCATTTCGGTCACGTCCGGAATGAACTTTGGGAATGTAAATGAGTACAGTTCGGAGTGGTATTTTCTGGCGGGCGTATAGTAAACTTTCCGTGTCTTGGCAGCGTGTGGGTTATTAAAAAAAAAAAAAAAAAAAAACAAATAACACACAAAAACAACAAAAAAAGCCGATATTATTAATACTATTGTACCGTAAATGGCGCGCTGAGAAGGGCCACGTCGTCGTGATTTCCCGCGACGATTCGGAAACTGGTTTTCGGAAAATATGATAACATAATTCGGAGGATCAGCCGTGAATCGCAAATTTAGTGGTCATCGTCATAAGACTCGAGCGGTCTCTCCGGTCGCCCTACCCCCCCCCCCCCCCAACGGAAAGTTTCCGAGAAAAATATTTCTGAGAGTTTTTTTTTTTCTTTTTGCGTTATTACTATTATTATTTTTTATTCGCATCTCATTCACTTGGACGCGGGCCGCGGCGCTGTGCAGACTTTATTCTGACCGTTAAAATATCTGCCAGATGTTACGGGCAGCAGACCCCCGGCCTCGGTAAAATACGACAGCAATTATTTTCCTCCTTTGCAGCCGAACAAAGCGAACAACAATAATAATATCTCGAACTCTGAACTAATGCAAAACTATTGTTTTATTTTTCTACTAGAGCCGCGTCTTGGACGGTATACAATAATAGTAATATAGTGTAATGTATGCGGACCGTTTCGATAAAATATCGAGAACCGTGAAGTTTGCCATCAGCGGATGTGAATGACAGTAAAAGCAAGATGGCTTTTGCCCTCCCGCGAGAATACCGTGAACGCGCATTTAAATAGTCATATCGCTCTCTGTATCGGGCACGCAAATTATACGAACGAAATTTGGTTTTTGATTTTTTTTTTTTTTTTTGCTCGACGTCTGAAACACACCCGTTTCGTCCCGCAGGGAACCGATTGAAAAGGTACGAGAATAAAAATTCCGAAATGCAATCTGAAAATATAAAACAATACACGACGTGTACAACGTATATACGATATACACTGCCTGTTAAAATAAGCGTAGAAAAATAAAATTACGCTCATTCGGCAAAACATTGCAATTTATTGTGCTTTTTTCGATTAACCGTTATATTATATTATTATTATACCTACCCGCGAGTGGTGTCATAACACTGTTTCGACGACGTCGATCGACGCAAAAGATTGCACCGCGTTTCATTATCGTATTGAAATTCTAACTTCCAATTAAAAACGGATTTCTACAGTGAGAAGCACTATTATATTAGGTACATGTTATATACTTTTTCAAAGGTTTTTTTTTCATTATTTAATTTTACTATGCGACGCCATACAATCAAGTTTTTTTTTTCAAATAAAACAAGTTTTTTTATTAAATTAACACAACTTTTCATACTTTAATTCAACGTATTTATAAATAAGTCTTGGAAATATAAATTTAGACTTTACGCATATAATATATAAGTTCTGCAGGAAAGAAAACTGTAAACGCAAACTTCAATTAGTTTAGATGAACAGACGCCGTCGCGTTTTTAGAAAATAATGAGGGAATATTTTTCTACAATTTCAACCGTACCTTACCCAATAATAATATCTTGGTAACATATTTTCCAGAAAACCAACAAAGTTCTTTTTTAACTTATTCACTTTAAAAACTTGTAGAGTATGTGATGAAATAGGTAAATAATAATATGATGTGTTTAACAAATATATACATGACGATAATGGTGTTCAATATTCCTGTGTTGATTATAAAATAATATTTTGTCAATAATTAAAATGGTATAAAATAAGGGTTAAACGTATACAACATTTTATAGTACAATAGTTTGATGAACATTAATTAAATAAACATTTCTTAAAATAACAAAAACAAAAATGCTTTTAGTTGGTTTGAATATGCTTTTATCTCGATCATTATCTATAGCATATTTATTTCCATAATTATCTTCCAACTATATTGTTCTAAAAAAAATGGCTGTGAAAAAAGTGCTCGTTATTAAAATTTCATCTTATACGCAAGTATGTTAATAATTAATTTTGTGTCTACGAGTTGACCTATTTTTTAAGAATAAGAACTTATAACTCCACAAGATTTTTAAACTCGGTGAGGCCTAGTAATATTTTCTTTTATTAAAACGAATAAAAATTAAATAAAACAAACAAACAAATATCTGCTAAGTTATTTGGGTTTGAGAAATCTAATACTTTGTAACTAAGGTAGTTTAAAATATGTTTTTATTTTTGTAATGTACAATATTTCGTATTCTCGTAACGATCAATGTATTTTTTAAGCTATACAAAAAAATGTAACTTTAAATTGACTGTATGTATGATTAATATATAATTAAAAAATAAATTTTGATTTAACCAGATTTGTTCACGAAAAAAATACTCTTAATAATACTCAATATAATGAATTTTATGCAAGATATATAATGTGCAACAGCTGTAGGTATGAAAAACATATTTTTTTTGTCACAATTTTTCGATGATGTATAACAATAATATATTTTATATTTTTATCTTATTCTATCATTTAGTTTTGTGGTGTCTATTTGATCAATTGAACCATTCAAAAGATGATTGTGTTGTAATACAATTATTTTATGACTGTATAGTAATAATAACAGTATCTATTTAATGTACGTAATGAGTTGTGACTGCTAACAATTGAATTTAATCTGTCTTATGGAATCTACTTTATTTCTTTTAAGTACAACCAAAAATAAATTGTCTTAGTATACATCGTAATTTTGTATGGTTATACAAACGAAATTAATTGAGTAACATTATATTCATTAGTCAGATGACATTTACAAACATTATGAAACCTAACACTATGGTATAGTATGGCGTAAAGACGTGCGTTAAGATAACAATAATAATATAGTTATTTTTTTAAGTAATAACTCCAAAATATTATATCGGTTGGCCGGCGCAGTGTGTAGGCAATTTCGGTACATCGGCGATTTTACCAATTTACAATGCTATTATTATTACACGACGACACAACGACATTTGTAATAATATTATAATGTCGTGTTAACTATCTATAGGAGCCATACTGAACTTATTGGCGGTCAAGTTTTTTAATGTTTCTTTAAAAATAACTATTTGAGTCGATACGAAAAAATATAGCCTTTCATAACGAATATCAAATAACTAATAAATAACATAGTATTATAACTAAAACTAATAACAAAGTATTCAAGTCTTATATGTAGTAATAACTAAATATATCTAGCTGCTATACTATACTATTATAAATCTGATCTGTCTAAAATAATGAAAAAAAATGTCTAGATATCAAAAATTCAAAATCCACACTAGTTTTGAATTAATATCTAATAATTATATAATAAACCACAAAAATATTTTATTATATAAATTTATTTTTATTTTTTCTGTTTTCCGCATCTACCCTTCCCTCTCACCATCTGCAATTAACAGGCAACCAAATTAAGACGATTCGACTTGCGGCCCACGTAACATTTCAAAAATTTGTATGTGGCTCTAATTAAAAAAAAAAAAGGTTGAGTATGGCTGATCACGTAAAGCGCGACTGCAGCTGTTTTTAATAGCCAACAATGATTTGAATAGGCGAGGGGTGGTCTAAAAAAATTAGACAGTGTTATAATACTATGCAGTATAAAGCTTAATAACTGTACATTGTAATATTCTCAATGGTTATATGTATAATATCTACTTGCAAAAAAAAAACCCCTGTTTTTATTAATTATTAAGAGTTACAGACAGCCTCTACCAGCGGCACTGCCAATAAGCAACACGAATGAATCGATTAATTTTAGTAATGTTAGCATATATTATAAGCACATTTGGTGAAAACGTTAAGCGAGATAAAAACAATTAATATCACGTTCAACCTCGATGAAACACATCGGCGGTATATGTAATAATAATACATGGTATGTGTTACATTCATTGTTACGCTGCGATATTGAGACGAGGTCCTAATAATAATATATTATTATGTATATGTGAGGTGGTTTCCTTTGTTTATGTTGCTTGTATTTCGGTATTAATGTGTACAAGTAAAATGCAATAATTGTATTTTCATAATATCACGCTCCAGTGATTGCTGCCTCGCAATAAGTCACGATCATGATTAGTTTTAATGCCGTGCACTTAATTTTTGTTTCGTTAATTATTATAATTACACGTATATTATCACAATGCGACCAGAAGATGCAACCATTACCCGCAATTACGGGTTATATTATGGTTAATGGACCAATGATATTAATTAAGAAAATATGATATTCTTTGATATCAAACAAACATTAGGCGATCACGGTTTCCGTGAATGTATTAATGTTATAATTTAAGAATAATGATTAAATGACAGCACTCGAATAATATGTATATTATATATCACTGATAACGCAAGTGGTTGTTAAAAATACATAATGTTGGCCCGATTTACATAATAATATTTATGTCGCATATACCTATTTGGCAGTGTATTATCTTCTGTTTTTTTACGAGACGCATATTATGCTGGAAACAAAGTACATAAATTACATCATCTATATTTTATAAAAACGACCAAAGGATCACCTAATGAA
The DNA here is from genome assembly GCA_027563435.1 of Nasonovia ribisnigri. NCBI lineage: Eukaryota > Metazoa > Arthropoda > Insecta > Hemiptera > Aphididae > Nasonovia > Nasonovia ribisnigri. Next base: position 238,120 of record JANEHU010000662.1, read on the forward strand.
TAAAAAAAAACTTTGCACACGAGTTGTGGCTTGTATAAAATAGGTGAAAAACAAATTTAATTTAAGTACACGAAGAGCAGGCGCGCGTACCACCTGATAAAAAAAAATGTAAATAAATTTCGTTTTTAGTAAAGAGAAATGCTCGATTATCTCGTGATAACATAACATAATATATTACAAGAGCTTTAAACGCGCTTATAAGTTGTTTTGCGAAAACACATTGTACGGACATTAATGTCGCAATAAAATTTATGAAATCGGAAAATATTCAATCACTTAATTCGAAAATAAAATACCACGACTATGAATAATTCATGTATTATTTACGAGGGTATTTAAAAAAAAAATATCCATGCGAATCGTCAGCTCACGTACGAACCGGGATTTCGGGATTTGGGGCCGACGACATCCGACACGTATAATATTGAAGGAATAAAAACTCATCCAAAGGGCGGAAAAAATCCGTAATTTCTGTTCGACCTTATCTAATATTTTCGTCTAATTGCGTCAAGACTTTGGCCCCTAAAGGCCCGAAATTCCGTGCGAGTTATGTATCACGTCGTACAAAAGGTCGGTAATCACGTTCGCCCGGTTCATTAGACGTCCGTGTACACGCGTTCGGTAGTGTGTGTGTGTGTGTGTGTGTGTGTGTGTGTGTGTGCGTGCGTGGGTGTTTTGTGGGTGGAGAGAAATCCCACTGCGGTGCCCCCTTACTGCTGCTCGAGTACGTGCCATCAACTTTGCCATAAACATCGCGTGCGTCTCAGACATTAAACATAAACATCGTCGTTGCCGAGCCGCGCGTATTCCGCCGGGGTGATGCACGGTCGTCAAAAACGCGTCTCGCGATAGCACAGCGTCGAGTTAAAAAAAAGTCACGTCGCTCGGTCGGCGAGTGCGGTGTACCTATATACGTGGTTACCGGCCACCATCGATGGCTGTCGCGTATGTATGTATATATATATATTATACACGCATGGTATATACTCAAGCAATAAATAATTACGCGTTCCAGTGTTGGTTCTAATCAATCAAGACCGTTTGGTCTGAGAACAAGAGCCGCTAAATAGTCTCGAACGGTAACCGCGTCGCATGTTGTGTGTGGGTGCGCACAGAGAGAGAGAGAGGTGACGCCGTCGTCAGGGCCCCAGGGCCGTGGATTCATACGGATAATGATTGATGCGCCGTACACGTCCTGCTCTGCGATAATAATTACACGTACGTATTATTGAAACCTAAATTACCGGTGGCGCTGTGCGAATTCAATGGGACTCTCGGTGAAATGTTAATTAAACGCGTCCGGTTTTGATTCGTTTAACCTTACAAGTATTTATATTTAATTATAATGGGAATCGAAATCGAATTATCACGCGGAGCACAATGCGACAACGCAGGTGCACATGAGATAATATTATGACCGAGTGGTTCGAACACAATATAATAATATGATATAATATAATACATATAATAGACGTGTACGAGGATCACTAAAAACGACAATGACTGCGTATATTTCAAAAACAAATCGGCTGTAACGTATTATATAGGTACCTACGTGCGACCATTAGCTAACTGCACTTGAGAGTGGGTCGTGTTGGGCGTATCTCCCTTAAAAATTAATTCATCCGAACACAAAATAATATTATAGACAAGTCCAATAATGTAAATATCGCGTTATAATGTTATGCACATCGTGATTTATCAAACAAATTATGTTAATGATGTAGTCAGCTGGGTGAATTAACTGGAAATATTGTATAATGAATGATGGCTGGTATCATATTACTATTACGGTTGGGTTGATAAAATCTCTACATCTCAGTAGCTACAATAAATTGCAATTGTCACACTGAGCGTATAATAATATTTTATATCAGTAGATAATAATATTTCAATTAAACGGGTTAGAAATTATATTTACGGGCGCAAATGTTATTAGTTTCACCCACCACCCCATAATCCGTAGACGGGTTGTCAACAGTAATAATTGAATCGTTCCGATTTGTGATATACGGCAGACGTTGCAGATTTCATCGTTTCATTCGTGTCCACGGGGGTTTTAACGATGTATAATATTATTACAATATTATACTTTTTCGTTTTGACAACAATATTGTTTGACAACAAATTTGTTAGGTATCGTTATTATAACTGAAATCAGTAGTTTTTGGCGAAGTAATAGTATCACGCAGTATTATCATCAAAATATTATATTCCAAACATTTAGTCATAAATTTAATTCGACTCCTATAGTCTCTAATACGGCATCATAGATATCCAATTTCACTACATCGCTGCCGGTGTAAGCATTATTATATTTAATTATTATGCATTTAGTAGGTAGTATAATATAATAATTATACAATATTATCATGTCTTATTTATAGTTGTACAAGCAATATGTATTCACTTAGTTTTTTACGTTTGATTACAAATACTACATCTGACTACATTTTTTAAACACAATTTTAAAAATAAAGCATGCTTAAGTTTTTTAAGAAAATCTCGCAAAACCACCTCGATAAAAGGACAGTACTGACCCGAAATGATCTTCAAAGTTCAAACACAATATTAATTATAATATTTCAAACTTTTTAATTTATTTATAACAAGTGCTATTAAGTGCGCTCCAATTAACAAAACACTTTAAATTTCCATTAAAAGATGTATTGTATTTCATCTTCAAGAACCACACTTCGTATATAATGCTGTCTGTAAAGTCATAAATCAAAAATTGACATGAAACAATAAACTCGCCACTATGAGAAATGGAGCACAACAATTGACTTATAAACTCTTATCTTTGAATCAAACTAACTAAATGTACAGAGCATATAAAAAATATTTTAAATAATTTATGAATCTAAGAAAAGACGTTTGTATCCCACAGGGGTACTAAAAAAATGTATGACTAGGTATATAGAATAATTTCTGTTATTTTTATGAATAATAGATTACTATGATTTACAGTTCAAATTTCTAATTTCTTAACCAAAGAAAATAAATAAATGTCACCATATAAGAAGAATATATTATATAAAATGAAAGTAAAAAATATATAAACATGCGAAATTAGAATTTTACATTTTTACCATGTATTTTTTGACACTATTTTACTTAATAAATATAATGCGCTAAAAATAAGAAAAAAATGTAGTATAGGTAAATTGTAGTATTATTATAATAATACATACTTTTTATCTTTTAATTTATACAAATTAATTTCTTAATTTTTTACTAAAATAAATAATTTACAATTTGTAATACTTTAATAGATATGGATAGACCATAATCGTAATTACGTACATTATATTATAGTCCCTGATCTTTTGCTCACCAGCAATAGATATCTGTTACATCGTTAAAAAGAAAAATGTTTTCTCAAATTAATTTTATTTTTTAAATTTCATGACGATTATAATATTATAGTCCAATTATAATGATTGTTTTTAAGAAAGAACAATTATAAAATACCATTGTTTAATAAAAAATGACAATTTAACCGAATTTCTGTTGAAATAAAAATGAATAAAATGTCCTCTTATCGTCGGGTTGTGAGAGAAATTATTAAAAATATTATATTTACTTTTGAAAATAATGTCATATCTTGTAACAAAACACTCTACGGATGGTAGCTAAAAAAAAAACGAAAAAAAAATCCTCTGAAAACAACTCGATATACATAGATCTGCTACGAAATTGGAGAAAAAAATCGTGATTGTTTTTTATAGTACGGCGCGCCGTCAGACGTCAATTTGGTCTATTGTCTTATCGACGTGAACACAGCAAATGAAGAAAGTATATTGTAAGAGGGGAAAATGTAGGGACGAAGCAAACACTGAATCCCCCCCCCCCCCAAAAAAAAAAAAACAAAAAAAATAACTGTTTTAATCCCGGAGCCATCGTCTTCGTTATCGAAATTCGACGTCTGACATTGAAACGTTTAGCCCTCGTTAGAAAATACCCTGTACAATGGGGTAGCTGATGGATGAGAGAAACAAGAGGTCAATTATAATACACAATTCTGATGTTATAACAAGCGCCGCGTACTCTATGATGGAACCTTTGCCGTTATTTTTTTATTTAATTAAACACTAATACGTCCACGTGTTGATCATATCAAAGAAATGCGACGGTCCTTTGAGGAAAGAAAAAAAACTCCAACGATTTTTTTTCGTACGGATGTTTAACGTAGCTGTTCAAAATCAAATCAATACATTCATTACGATTACATTCTAATTTCGTCACTAAATCCAACAATTATTGTTGTTGAAATGTGTTGGTATATAATAATACCAGCTATACCTACCTATGTAAAATACACAACGCTCAATGTGCATGGAATCTAAATAGTAGCTTTAATTATTTGTCATCACTTATATTTTTTAAATAATCCGCGTGACTTACGGCGATACTAACAATACTATTACATCATGATGTGTCAACTCGATTTGTCGTCGCCTAAGATTATCAAAAAAAAAAAAAACATTATTCTCACACCTAACTCTCGGATGGGTACATAATAATAATAATAATAATAAACCTCAAATGTAGAAATGTAAATTACGATGCACAGTTCGACGATCGATATCAAATATTTGTATTCGTAATGCACACGCGGGGTAGGACAAAAATTATCTCGAAATAATTCGCGACGAGTATCGAAAAAAATACCCGTACAAGGCCCATACTTAAACAGGCCTTTTCGTCGTCGTCGTCCGGGAAACACGTACCGGCTGATGACTCAATTAAGCGCAGTTCGTAAATATACATCGCATAATGATGATCGGCTAAGTCTTTTTTTTTTTTATACGTGTCGGATAACCTAACCTTCGGGGTGGCGCGGAAAGTTACGTCACGTGACCGACCGACCGTCGCCGCGTTGTGTCGGCGATATATGTATATATATATATACATATATAAAATCATCCTCGGAAGATCCGTCGCGATCCTTTCGTCGAGTTTGTACTTCCATCACCCCTTTCCACCACCACAATTGCCGTCCCCCAACGCGCCGCCGCCGGAGTGAATTGCGCGTATCGCACGTTCGGACGGCAAAAACGACGATGTCAACCCGCGCACCAGCTCCCCCCCGCGCCGAGAATATTATTATTATGATAATGTCTCGACGAGGGTTCGAAGAAGAATGCCGTATCGTTGGTTCACGGTTCGAGAACTGCGTATTATTAATATTCAACCTCGACGGGAGAGTATATTATAATATTATACATAAATATATATATACACACTGTACGGTGTGTGTGTGTGTGTGTGTGTGTGTGTGTGTGTGTGTGTGTGTGTGTGTGAGAGAGTGAGAGGGACGGAGACAGATTTATACTCGCCACAAAACACTGACGCGATTCGCATACGAAATTAAGACGCACGCACCGCTAGCACGTTATCGCCGCCATCGTTTTCTGATGTTTTATGCTAAAAAGTGTGTACACAGAGATCTCATTTTTTTTCACTCCCTCCCCCCCGGTCGATCCACCCCCGTTCGTTGATGTTTTTGAACGCATTTCGTATCGGCTTTTTAACCCCACGCACTCCTAATCGTCTCGCCATAACGTCGACACGGCCATCGACAATATGGCCAATTTAGGGTAATTAGAAGGCCATCGGGACACCTTTTTATCTTGGTGTGAGTGTGTGTGTGTGTGTATAATAATAATAATAATAATAATATGTTAATATAGTTCACAAGCCTGCTGTATGTACGATATACTGCTGGCGCTTCAAACCCTCGTTATCACCAAATTTACCCTTCCCGCACACCCACCCAGACAACGGGGAAAAAATATACGTAAAGAAATTATAATATAACTACACATAATTACATATATTTTTTTTTTCTAAAATCGATCCCAAGAATGTATTCCCAAATCGATTTCCCTTGTCGTTGACATAGCAAATTACAAAAATAATAATTACTAGGTGTAGTATATACTTTTACTTTGAAACAAACAACTACTGTAGAAATTCATGTTTTTTGTAACGCGTTTGTAATAAATCTTTCGAATTCAATAACATGATACACTATATACGTTTAATTTTCGATATAAAATATTTTGGTAACCGTTTCACCGGAAATGTTCGTGGATTTGACGTTTCGTGTTTAATAAACAATATTTTTATTGCATTTATTTTTGTTATGTTTTTATTTTTAACCCATAAACCACATTATTTGTAATGTGTTTTCTCGTACTGTTTATCTACACTTTAATTTATTGTACAGTACACAGGGTGGTTCGCTAACCAATGACCGTATTTTCAAATACTTATATTTTCATACACATTAAAGAGTGGCCTGTGTCGATGCCGATTTATTATTTTCAAATGGGAATCACTTTTTATTTCCGCTGTAAATAATTGTTAAGTGAATGGTTTTTCGAAAATGTTGATGTATCTATAAAAATAATAAATCGGCATTCGAACGAATATTTGTTGAGTTATTTAACTTTGCAAACTAAGTATAATAATATGTTTAAAAGATATGGTGGCAATGATAATTTTAAAGCAATAATTATTAACAGTTTATATCCGAACATCATTAAAAAAAAAAAAATGAATTTAAAGTCCATCGCTAACTATTTCCTTTTTTCACACGAAACCTTATTTTAAGACGACATCGTAATAACTAATAATGTAATTATTAACAATATCCTCAAATCAGATATTTATTGTACATTAATCTAAGTAAAATTTACGTTAATAATAGTAATAACTACTAATTAACTAAGTTTTGATAGTTATGTGAACATTTTTTTTTTCGTTTTATAACTATTCGAACGAGTAAAAATGGTAAATTGTACTTTAGAAATTTTCAATATTAAAATATCGTTGATCGATAAAACGTTCATTGAACTCTCCGATATTAATGTATCGTTGATAAGTTCGTACATCTGATTTTAGCAATAAACTTCCGTCCAATAAGCTTTTGATGAGCAAATGATAAACATATGATTAAAATAACAACCGGGTCAACTAACTTTATAGTACTTTATTTATACGTTGTCAATTCCACTCCTGTTTGATATTGTACAAATGTCTAGTGGTTTTAATCGTATTCAAATACGTGCCAAGGATTTTAATAGAAAAAAAATCCATTGAATTTATTCCAAAACAAATGCATTGTCCCTCTGTATTTATAAAATATAATTTATTTATATACAATATAATATAAGTAAAATATTTATGTTCGTGAACAATTTTATAATGCCGTATAAAATCAATATTAATTTGGTAAACGTAACGTCAGTCGTTGCAATTAACTATGTCATTAGGTTTGCATTAAAAATAAATAGACTGACATGTTCATGGATTATTATTATATTTACTATCAAAGAAAAAAGTATGTATTGAGCTCTAAATATGCGCAATACTTCAATCAAACGTATCATAATGAGTTAGATAGCTGCAATTGTGCATATTATTATTGCATAAGGTATACATTAATTGTTAACAAATAAAATTTGTCGTCCTATATAATTATAACAAAAAGATGAATTAATCTAATATTTCATTTTGATTTTTTGTTCGTCCCGATTGATGCAGTTGATCTTGTATATAATAGTAACTAGAGTCTAGTTAAGGGGTAAAAACACGATTTTTTGGGGGGTAAAAGTTAAACTAGTCTTAAACTCAGTTGTTCACTGTTTGTTCATTAGTGTACCTACTTGTCTGTGCCGTCTACTGAATATCGATAAGTATTGTACTTTTTTTTGGGTCGGGGGGTATTTGTTAATATCTAACCTGACTTATGGGTAATAGTCTCAAAAAGGTTGGGAACCGCTGAACTAGACGATCCCGTACGGATTTTGATAGACTAAATGTCCGTGGATTCATCTCTTCTTAAACTCTGTTAAATATAAACTGCACAGATTTTTAACACAGCGATATGGATTGTTTCGACCAAACACAAAATATTACAAGTCTTAATGTGTGTACAATTATAATAACTATTTCATTTTCTGTATCCAATGGCAACCCTATATATAATCACAACCTTTTTGTAAGCGGTTATAGTCTCTCAAATCAAAATTTAAAAAAACTAACTTCGAGGTGCACATCCTCGCGGGTGCATATTCGATTACTTATGTGCCATATTTCAGATCCATGAGTGCGATAGACTTGGCTGTGGATCACTTTCACACCCACACACACGCAAGCGCACACCCAAACATTAAAATTTTTTTTTAAAATATGGGTAGATAGAATATATCTATACTATCATTTATTTGAATTGTTAACACTCTTTAATATCTTTATTTTTATAAAAAATATAATCTGGCGTACTATATTATCATCAAAGTGATGATTTTTTTTAATCTTTTTTTTGGGAATACTCAGTAGAAAATATTATAACACTGTGTCGCAAGAACTCCGAGTGAAATCGACATGCATAATTTTACACTATTATTATATACCGTGCCCGCGCATAAAGTTTAGTCGCTCTCGATTCCTTTATTTTGTAAATTTTCATTTGCATATAATATTATATACTGCACGCGCATTTTAGATATTAATATATGGTATTCGAACTGAAACTCGCCGGGACATTTGCAATAATATTATTCAGTGCGTTTGGAAACAACTATTATTATGTACTTTATTGAACTTTATTGGTGTGTGTCCGGGTGTTCCAAATGTCTTTAACATCTTGACTGGTATAAATATCGCGCGTGTCGTTTCCACAGCTAGGCCATTATTTCACACGGGCCCGCCATTCGGGAAGGAACCCGAGAATAAAAACGCGCAGGGAAATAACCTAATGGACTTTCGTGTCGGGGCCATGAATTACCGTAATGCCCTAAGTTTATTGCACGTGTGACAAACATTGAGCGCGTATAAAGTATGACATTGTGCTGCCAAGAAAATATTATTGTTGACACTGCTACGATCTTCTAACGGTTTGGGCAGTTCAATCATTGCACAACGTCCACCGACGAGTCTCTCCTCCCATTTCTCTTCCGTTCGCGTCTTGTAATATTGTGACAATAATCTCGAAAAACGCATTTTACTGCGTAATCCACATTCCACACGCATTATCGCGAGTAACTGATAAATCGGTACATGGCGAAGTTCAGTAATTATTCGATCATTATCACGCGCTCAAATTTAGAACGTTTATTTTACAACTGAATTGTACCTAATTACCTAACAAAAAATATACGTCAATCGATTATAGTTGCCATAATAGTATTAAATATTAGTTATATTGAATTTAAAAAAAAAACCCTTTTCGATGACTACTCAACTATTCAATCGCTAAAATTATTCTCAACAATTTGTTCTTATTGAATAAAAACATATAGATAGGTATTTAAATACCTATCTACATAACTAGGTTAATAATATTATATGTAATAATGAAATAATTGTGCTACCAAGAAAATATTATTATATACACTGTTGCACGGGGATGATCTCATGGCTTGGACAGTTCTATCATTACATATAAACCAGAGGCGGCTCCAGGGGGCCCCTAGGGATGCCGGACCCCCCCCCAATCCCGTATTTCTAAAAAATTGTGTATTATTAGAAACGAAATTATAAAAAAAAAAACATATTATAATATTGAAAGTTTTCTGAAAATTATGAATTACCCCAACCATGTCTCTTACCATCCCAATCTTGTCTCTGGAGCCTCCCTTGACATAAACGTGAAAATAATCTCAAAATACGCGTAGTTTTACTCTGTAATTCACACACATCGTGTATAATTAATACATCGGTGGCGTTCAATACTTATTCAATCATTATCATGTGCTCAAATTCACAACGTTTATATTACCACTGTGGCGCTGTATTGTAATTACCTACCGAAAAATATGATTGAAATCGATTATATAGTTTCCATAATAATATCAACAATATTGAATTTTAATAAATATAAAACGTACGTCTTCAATGACTAAACAGTTCAATCGCTAAAATTATTCTCAAAAACTCGTTGTCATTGAATAATTTATTTCATTTATTTAAATAGATGATTTATTTCGTCATCGAATAAATATCTACATAATCAGATTAATAATATAATATATATATATATATATATATACACTGTATATAATATCTATACAAAACAACATCACTTAATACATACATACTTTTGACTGAATTTAATTACCTTTTTTTTTTTTCATTAAAACTTAAAAGAAATGTTCATAAAAGAAAATATCCCTGAAGTCTTCATAAATATTTTTTCTTAAACCTAATATCGCTGTCTCAGGAAGACGGTAAGTTGACTCGGTTCAGTCGTATTGAATAACATGTACGTCTTTACGGTCTATTCACTTGTAGGTCACTTTATTTTGTAAATCGATTGTTCATTTTTTAACTTATAGACCATTAAATTTTGTCACCAATTAATTCTTCTGGTTTATCGACCAATTATAGTCCGTTAAAAGTTTTGCTGCATTAAATTTACTAGAAGTGTAACCTAAACATCATGTGCTAAGACTAATAGGATACATATTATGGCATATAAAACTATACACACACACACAAGTATAATTCAAGAAAAATATATAAACAATAAATAAATAAAACAGAATACCGTTCAAAAAGCATAGTACATAAATTCAACAATGATAATAAGCTAGGAAACAATGATTTATGTGTAAAATTATAATACTTTTAAAAACAATCGCACATAGTTTAGAGATAATACATACATACATACATATCATACATTAGGTACCTATTTTGGAAATGCATTTACATAGGTACAGCTAAACTGTATAGAACAATAAATTGATTAATACGGCGAAAAAAACACGAAACTTATCATTTTTTTGTTAAATGAACCACGAATGATGAGACAATCAAACTGACAACACACCCGTGAAGCTTATACCGGATATGAAGTACGCTCTGCATCCGGTCAGAGTATATAATACAATGAATTCCTGCCAACTATATGTTTATGCTTGGTACGTCTGGGGTAAAAATGTTAGACAAAACGATTTTCCCCTCAAATGATAAAAAAAAAATAAAATAAATAAATAAACCAAAACCCCGGTCCTATTGTCATTTCATTCATAGTACCGAAAAAAACGATAAATTACAAGAAGATTACCGGACTGGATTCTGGCCAATTTTTATTTATACGTACATTGGACTTTTTTTCATCAACCCGAGCATATTTTTAAGGATTTTAGTGTGCCGTCGCAGGAATATAAGCTGTGGGAGTGTTATATTCTTTAGCTGTGGTGAGGTTCGTTAGAATAGTCAGGGTTTGGTGTCAAAAAATCGTAAGCAAAAAAACAAAAAAAAAACGTTTAAACGTGTCACCTACAGATATCGCACGGTCTCAGTTACGTTATATTATTTTAAATTTACACTTTATCATAATATTTATCGTATATAATAATACTACCTATTATCAAAGGCATTTCATAACACCGCGGTGTTTAATGCATCGAGATCGCAAATAAAGCTCATTGTTTCACATTTTCATTTTAAATTTAAATTAAACATCTTACACGATCGCAGAGGTACATATAATATTATAAAAGCAAGTTAACTTAAAATATTAATAATGTATATACTTAAATATAAAGGGCCGTATGTATGAAATGGTACGTACTCTGTTGGATAATATAATATAATATTTTCAAGGCTATTTGCAAAAGTATTCCCCAGAATCATTACGCAATCCTTCTGGTTCAGTTAAAATAAAATGTGTATAATTATTTTCATAAGTTACTTTTCCGAATATATTTTTCAATTTATAAGCCATATAATATTTTACGTCATTATACTTCGTATTTATAAAATAATGTTATTTGAAAAAAAGTTTATAATGATCATACTCACTATACAGATTTCATCGTAATAATATAAAGCAGTATAATAATAATAATATTATGTACCCGGCTACATTTGACAGTATTTTTTTTTTAATTGAACCTGCGTTTTATTAAATCGTAATCAACTAGCATTTCATTTTCATTATGTGATTATGTCGAGCACGGAAAGTACAAAACCGATCAGACGAATGATTTTTTCAATTATACTTTTTATCTCTAAAAAAACATAATAACTAATCGTTTGGCACAGTCGGTGAATTTGAAAAAAATATACAAATAAAAACGTCTAAAGAAAATGAATTAAATCGTAATAAAGAAGACGAATAAACCATTAATTATCGCCGTCTGATAATTGGTATCATATTTTATTATTCGTCTTGAATGATGATTTAAATTACCGAAAAATATACACACTGCAATCGGGTATACATAATATTATGTACCTGGGTAATCAAACAAATGAATCAAACATGTACACTATTTGTGAACCAAGATGTTAGATTGTAACGAAAATTAGTACAAAGTCCTATGATAACAATAAATTATAATATGTATTTCGCCAAATTGAAATCGACGCGTTTTCCTTAACGATTTCGTCTGCAGCATTATTAATCGGGAGTTTGTGGACACGAAACGAGCTCATTATTCTTCTCTTTTTTTTTTCGAAAAACAGGGTATCCCACCAGAGACGTTTCGAGAGAGATTCCCGAGATTTACATAGTAAGTGTAAATAACAATTAACATTCGGGATAGTGTGTATATTCTCGGCAGAAGGGTTTGCAGCCTGTGGGCCGTTTCCGTTTATTCGCCGGAGGCAATTCTCGAAATGAACAAAGTGCATACGGAATAATATACGCTAACTGGCGGCTGTGCTTGATAATATTGTAAATTGTTTAGTTTGTCTCTCAAACGTATCGAAGAGTTAGAATATAGTGTTAAGCGACTATTATACATTATTATCGCCATGACGATATCATTTATATTACATCGACGACGGAACACCGGATTTGGTTCATCTCCGACTAGGGATATTATGAGACGACGGGACAAACAGCCGGGGGGGGGGGCAGAGATAATCGGAATGAGGAGCTATCGACCGCTCCCTTTTCGATTACGCACAGATTCATGACTGCAGGGTACACGCGAGCAAAAAGTTTGAAATAGATAGTAATAATTGTTGAAAAAAAAAATTGGCGCATTAGAGGGCGTATCATGAATGAAATGACGACTACTTTTATGTGTGTACTTGGAGTATTTGGAGAATAATGAAATGAAAAGAACAACAGAACTGCAGAGCGAGTCGAAAGAAGTTTTCGATGACATTATTGTTACCTATTAAAACCGGGCAACATTCGTTGGCGATGTTTTTTCCGGAATGATGACAAGCTCGGGCTTGTGTAATCTTAATTTATTATTGTAGAGTTTTGGTGGCGGGTGGGTGAATAAGGGGGTGGTGTTTGAAAAATAATATCGTTGGCCGAACTCGGGGCATACAAGAATGTATGAGTGAACGGCTTCACCGTGATGAATTAAATTATTATTCGTAACGTGATTGTTGTATACAATATAATAATAATATTATGATAGCTGGTTTGAACCGATAAAAAATAACAACGTGATCACCGATAATCGAGTAACATTTGACAACCAAACTGTAATTATCTTAAGAACGGTAGTATTAGGTATACATAGGTGTCTTATAACCTAACCGGATATTGTTTGACGGGAAACCCGACGAAGGTGGCCAACCAATCTACGCAGATGTACCTAAAATTAGCGAACGAATCGGTAAAACGGAATAGGTTTTATTGTTTAAACCAAAGTCAAATCGCGATTTCATTCTTTTCCGTTAAAATATAATATTATTATAAGATGGTCTATAACACTCTATAACTTATATCGATTAGCTTCTCAGAGTCATCTATCTTTTCCATTCTTATTTCCGTTTTCATTTATTTTATGTGTTGAATTTCCAACCAACATATTATTGGACGCATTATGGATTCCGCCGACGCCGCCGCCGCGAATTATAAACTATTTTCTTCTAGCCGAATAATATAACCGAAAGTTGTGTGAATTCGTGTTTGCTCTCTATCGTCAGCAATGAAAATATTTGAAGTCCGGGGCAACCAGTAATAATGATCTAATTGAATATTTGAATAATATTAAAGATTAGGAGTGTATGGCATGATTAAAAATGCAAGATGTTTTGCATTTTAGTTTATAATCCAATTATTTTAATCCGAAATCCATTAACGCGTAAATCGAGCAAGTAGGTACCTAAGTGTTAGTACACAGTAAAAATTATTATTTTTACTATTCTTCCGTACTTTTTAAACTGTACAATCTACTAACAAGAACAACGGAAATATATTATTCTATCATGGTTTCACAACAATATAATTATTATTCGATAGCATTCGACTATATTACAATACGTAACGTGTATAATGTTATTCTAGTGCAGTTTGTTCGTACTTCGTATTACCTAAATGTTTCGAGCAACGAAATTTCACTTACATCCTAAAAAGTATACGTATGGGCCTACGTAAAGTATCCATGTATATAGTATATAATAACATTAAGTATTTAAAAACTGTATTTACTAAGAAGTAAGAATACACTGCATGTATACATACATAAGACTTAACTCTAAAACTCTCTAATTACAACATAAGTTTTTAATACCGTACATAATTGAATAGAATTTCGACAAAATAATTTGGTAATTTAAATGTATGCACATAATTATTGTATGAAATATAATTCGGAAGATACAAACATTTTATTGTATGGAATATTTATGATGTTTGGTTCAATGCTATATGCGTTTTACCATTCATTTGGAATGTATTTTCCAACCCATATTACACGTACCTATTTACATTTTAAACCTATATATTTTCAAAGAGCGACCAAAAATCAAAACGGTTTATATTTTATCCACAATTATAATTACTTTTTGAAAGTACGCATGCGTCATCAATCAAATGTAACTATATTAAGTGACTTATGTGGAGGAATAATGATACATACACTGTAAATAAAAATTAAAAAATTGCATAATTTACAATAGATATTATAATACTGATATAAATTTTAAATATATATTTATCTGTGCCGATTTTAATAGATACGATATATTAATATTGTTATTAAGCGATATTTTACGAAAACAATGTTATATTGATGTTGATATTATATTCACACCGTTAAAAAATCAAAACCAGTCATTCGCTGTAGAAATTACAGTATAACTTCCGTTAAAATTTTATATTAGTTTAATTTACAGCCTTAAATTCTCCAGAGATAATGGTGATCATGTTGAATATTTAGGTACGTTGAATATGTGAAATAAACAGAGGTCGCTCAGAGGGAGGCAGGAGGACTGAGTACCTCTACTACATTTTCAGATATTTTAGCATACCTCTAATTTATTTTTCAAATTGTGACGCAAAGAACTTATTTAATATTTATTAGGAAATTTCAAAGTTAATAGTTTTTTTTTTTTCATAAAAAAGGATTTACAATTAATCTATTACTTTTTTTACAAAATACGTGTATTTGTTGATATCTGATACAGTATTTTACATGATAATTATGCTTAATATTTGGGTGCAAAATGATAAGTAACCACGGTCGTACATAGATCTACAACTTTGTAACCACGAACGGTAAACGACAAAAAGGAAATTTGTCCACTCAGAAAAAAACAAGAATTTATAACCATGTTATAAATGAAAAAAATTCTCATTAAGGGGGTTTAATAAATTAATATTTTTAAAAAATATTTATTTACACTTTTACAGTGTTAATTCTAAAAGGTTCTCTTGTGGTGTCATATTAGTCCTTACCTAATTATTACAATGATTTTAGAAACTTTAAACTAAAAATATCCTCATTAAGTATTTACTATTTAGTAATATTATAAACAACTAACTTATTTGAAATAATAAATGTTTAAGTCTATACTTTATAATTTATCCATTTAAAAAAAAATACCAGTATAACCACGATCGCCTGAAAAAGTCTACCAAGTTTACGCACGCTTATGGCTGAAACTTCAAAAGTATAAGTAGGTATCTATATTAAGTTATGAAATCTTTGTTGTTTTGTGGTTCATGTTTTTGGGTTTAATAAAGAGGGTGCGAAGGCATAGCCCTCCACGGTTATGTTAAGTAAATTAATAAGCTAAATATTTGTGTGTGTCATCGGTGAGTACCTACCGATACTAATTATTTTCCAAGTCAAGCACTGGAAATAACGTCCTGGCTTCTGGTTAACTATAATACATGCCTTTGCCGCGCTGAACAAATATCCTTAATCAGACAAATTCAACGATTGTGAATCGTATAATGTGATAAATTATTTTAATCAAGTATAGATATTGGCATTGGATATAATAATGTGAATATGATTAATTCACAACGAAATATAGGTAGAAATTTCTCCATCGCACTTTCTTATCCACATCATTCGATTATATTGAAATTTAAGGCGCCACAAACATTTATTTTCAATTAACGCCTATTTGACTATGGATAATTGAATATTTTTGTACAAGCTGTAGGTACCTATTAGATTTTTATATTTCTTCATTGAATCAAAAATTACAACGCAATTTTACCCATGCCATACACACAATTTTCAACTAAAAACAATTTAAAGTTATATGATATTATATATTCAGGTTATCTGCAGGTACGGCCATTCAAAATAATTAAAATTATACACGGTCTATATATTTTTCGATTATACACAGAATTTTAAAACACGATACCTTCGTCGTATAATTAAAACGGCACACTTTAAAGTATTGTTAAACTAATTACACAGTGGTGAAAAAAAAAACAACCAAGACGACGTCTTACAAAAGGTGGAACGACGTGGAAAGTCGTCGGATAAAATTTCAACGAAGTAGTTTTAAACGAGCCGCCCCCCGTGCTCGATAATTGAAATTCATATTTGAGTGAATTGTCAGGAAATTGAAATTTAACACACTGTAATTTTGATTCGTGATTAAAACACATCACTCGATCTGCACACGCGTCCGGCCGTTGTGTATACAAATTAGAAATAAATTACCATGTTCGGCGAGGTATACAATGTTTACATTAGAGCTAGTTATAAATTCACAATACCTATTACATATATTGTTATATTATTCGAACTCGGCAAAATTGGATTGGGTACGACGCGACGCATACAACTGAAATATTTGTATCTGCTGTCAGAGGTTATTGGTAATAATATTTGACATATGTATAGAAAACAATATAATATAATCAAACGAAATTCAAAAAGTATTTTTTCTTACCAGTTTTTACATTATGCTGTAGTTATCGCGTTTTATGTGGAAAGTCCAACAAGCCGACTGCTACAAAATCGACAATAAAATAAACAATTGAACATAATTTTGGCAGATGTATAAAACGATGTACATTGTACAAACATAATACCGCATATAATAATATAATATACTAATACGGTCTTCTTGGGTTATAGAACTGTTGGCAATTTGAGTAAAATGCCGAAACAGTTTTATTGAATAGTTTATGTTTTTTTTTTCATCGAAATAAAGAACAAAATAATATTATCATTAAATATCAGTATAAATATTTATTTATATTATTTTTTAGTTATAAAATATAATATGTATATTATGTGGGACGTATAAATTTAGTATTTCCTTACTCAAATATTTCAAATTGGAAAGTCACTTGAAAAATTAAACATATTTTAGCCATCGTGGGTCAACATTAATAAAAATGTAATGTTTTATTCAATCAACAAAATCCACATGGACTTGTGGACAGCAGTTTATAATACCTAGGTTTGTCTGAAATCTTAATTGCTCTTATAAATCTTTCAAATCTTTCAATCACCGACGTCTAGTGCAGAGTTTCTCAACCCCCCTGGGTGGTCACAAACCCATAGATGAGGGGTAGCATCGGTCAAAAATAATTAAACGCAGGTGTAGTAAAACAACCTTTTATTTACATTAAAAAAAAATTAATTCATCATCATAATGATGAAACTGAAAAAGTTAGTATATAGAATAATTAATACACTATGAACTATGAATAATAAAGTAAAAAGTAAAAATTAATGTGACATTTGAGATCGTTTTATATTCAAACGTTTTTTAATATTGAGGGAGGGGTCGTGAGGTGACTTATTTTATTTTTCACCTATTTTCGGGGTCGCAACGTTAAAAAGGTTGAGAAACGCTGGACTCTAGTGTATTGGAACAAAATCAGCACGATGGGCAAATCTGAGGTAAACATGCTGGTTTTTGGAGCACTACAACACAACAGCTCAAATCAAAATAATATTATGTTGACATTTTTTCATTTACTTGTTCTAGGGGCTTCATTTGATCAAAATTATTGAGTCCATACGTTATCGTGGTGTAAAATTATATTAAATTGATTTTATAATAAAAATTGTGAATTTAATCAAAATTCTATATTAGACCAGCACACAAAACATCATAATATGGAAACAACCATCATACGTCATTGCATCGAATAATTAGTGCTACAAATAACGTTTTATTCCTTAGGCCACGACCCTCATTTAATTGGTCGTCTATTTCAATACTATATATTTTTATTTGTATGTACTTTAAGTTTTAACCAATAATTTACTATCATATAAATTTCATATTTTTAAATGTTATTTTCATTTCATCTATAAGTCATCAATTGTATCTTCTTGTAACCATTAGTGACCATGTTAAACTGCCGGTTAACGTAAATAATCTTATAGTAATAAAAGTAATAATGTGGTTTTATTTCAATCATATTTTTCAACCATTTTAAAAACATAAATCAGAAGAAGTTCTTGAAACTCTGCCATTCATAACATAAATATTTAAAATTAATACCCGAAGTAGTCATGTGACTCGTGATATTTAATCGAATTTACAACTTGCTGTATAAACTAACGTGTAAATTACGTATGTTATTATTATTTACAAAAAATATGTTATACAGAGCTTTTTGTCGTTATAAACTACCTAGCCATCTAGGCTATATTTTGCGACAAAAAACTAATTGTGAATCATGTTAAATTTATAAAACGTGCAAATAATGTAAACTCGACCAGATCCTAGTTTTGTTTATTATTGTTGAAATTTCATAAATTATTTACAGATCGTTAGCCGTCTAGACTCTTTAAAAATATTTGTTTTTTGAGGTACTATTATTAAAAGGTCCAAACTCGTTACTATAGTTGACAGTTAGTTCAAATAGTATCTGAATAGGTACTTAAACTCTGAAATGGATAGAACACACACAACTTATATTATGTTTGATTAAATGATAAAAATTAAAAACAATATAGTAAGTAATAATAAAATATATTATTACAAACTTATTTCTAGCCATGTGCTCCCTACCTGCAGGTTTCTATATTTTATCTTTGATTTATAAATAAAGTTATTATGATTATATTATTACGAATATCCGTTAGCTATCTCCGCCTATCTGTAAACGGTTCCCATTCTGGCTGACGAACGTGAACTATATGACGTTAAGTCATAAAATGTATCGTGTGAAATAGAAAAGTTGTCATTTTTGTTTAAAAATAATTTACGAACCAAACAAGTCGATTTACAGTAAGTGATTTTGGTGACAAATAACGTCCTACAATAATAATCACAGAGGAACGAATTATTGGTGTGCACTCTGCAATAGTGCCAATAACCGACAGGTTGCACTATCGTACGTACCCACCGACTGGGTCTCCTCACGGTGTTCCAGCTGATCGATATAACAATATATATACGTGTCGGAGTACTCAAATTATTCCAGTAAAACGAGTTTTTTTTTTCGATTTCCGCAACAATGAATTTTTATTTTTCTGCGCGACATGCTCGTCTGCCGTTCGCGTAGCCCAGATCGGTTCAATAAATCCTATACACGCCTATACTTCCCCGTAAAGGTCGCGTCTCGTCGCAAATACGCGTATACTATAATAATAATAATAATAATAATAATAATAATAATATATACGATATAATACGATACGCATCGTATCATAGGTGTACGTAGGTAAACATTATGCGGATACAGATATAATAATATTATATAATATTCTCGCGTAAAGGTTCTCTGATTTCACGCGCGCCGTACCGAGAAAATAAAGTTTTTCGCTATCCGTATCACGTTTGGATAACATGCAAAACGTGTGCAACTATATTATAACCTCGGTCGTTAATGCGCCAGCCCTGAACCACTGCCATCGCGCTGCAAGTATAGAACTCTGGAAACTGATATTGTGTTCAAAGAAGAAGTCGGCGGGAGCGTGCTCGCGTAAATTATTATACGACTGTGCCGCCGCCACTGTTGGCACACGTCCGATGACGATTCTAGTTATACGGCAATTATTATTTCAAACACGCGTGTGTGGAAAGTTAATTCGCATTATCGCCAAAAACTTTGGGAACGCCTGTCGCGCGAAGTTTAATAGGAGCCCCGAGGGGGAGGTGGCAGAGACTCGCTTAACGCTGACGATTATTGTCGCCTCCGTATCGGGACTTCACGCCGGGGTAGCGTAACGTACACAAAATTATAATATTATTATTATTGAACGTAATAATAGCGTACATGACGCAAATCTATCATGTTATTGTATAATGTGTGTGTATAATTATCGTTTGCGTGTGTGTTTGGCAGCTTGCAACCGGACGTACCACGGCGAGGTCGGCAGGACGTACGAGCTGGAAGTCAGAAGACCCAGGGAAGACAGATTGCCATTCTTGTGCTACTTGAACTTTACCGCGGCCGGCGGCAAGTACGGCGACATAATACAGGTAAACATCTTCCCATAATAATATAACGATTTTATCCGTTGACTGGTGCGACTGAAGAGATTTGAACGGCGCACGTTCAATGCGACTCTCTGCCATGGGCACGAGACGTTTCTAGAATATTTTTGTTGTATTTTAATACACAGCAGTGCAATACCTGCGCTCGTATAATATAATATTAGGTATCTAATGTTGAAACGATTTCGGTCGGCTGGATAAGATAATAATACTGTAGATATTATTATAATCGACTATATTGGTACCGGATTTAAAACGTGATCGCATCGAACTCCCGACATGCATTGTCCTATACGCCCACGTGTATTGTATAATACCGTTCGTTCGGGATTATACTCGTAATGTTATTGTGTTGTATCATTGTTGTACGATCGACAAACGAACGGACAATATCGATATTGAAGCGGAATTCGAAATTCCGCATGAATAATTCTATGGTGCGATCGACGTCTACAGTTTTAGTCTTTGGACACAAGAAATATTTGTTAAAATATTATTATCACTATATTATGAGGTACGTGTTATGGGCGTATCGCATTTAACGTGATATTATTATACCATCGATGTATCCGACGTTAGTTCTGCCCTCCTAAGCCAAAAGACAGTAAGCGACAAAATTTGAAAAATTAATTTATTGTATCAAAGTATTCGTTATTGTAAGGCCCATTTTTTGATTCCTTAGCAAAAATACCGTAAATGCAATAGATTTCACAATAAACGTGGTTAAACATATCAGTAAAACCTCCTT
Source organism: Nasonovia ribisnigri (assembly GCA_027563435.1). Lineage (NCBI taxonomy): Eukaryota > Metazoa > Arthropoda > Insecta > Hemiptera > Aphididae > Nasonovia > Nasonovia ribisnigri. Next base: position 259,517 of record JANEHU010000662.1, read on the forward strand.
ATAACGAAATCGCACGTTATCAACTGTTTTTTTTCCGTAAAAGGAATTTCCGTTACAGGGAGAGTAAAACATACGGGATATAGGTTATTTGGAACAATTTTTATTTTCTGTTATAAGGAGAATCCCGTCATATAGAGGTTCCGTTATAAAGAGGTTTTACTGTACGTATTTACACATTTGTGAATGATACAACGCAAAAAAGCAGTATTAAACATATGCTAAGCAAAAAGGCAGTAACTGACCACAGTATACGGTAATTTTGGCTAGTATTGGCTCAAATACGGTATTTTCGTTTAGTATTGATAATAATTTTCTAGCCGTATCACATAATATCATATTATGATACATTATAATAATTTATGAACATAATGTTAACCAAAAAGACCGTGCTGTTAACATTCTGGTTGTTATTAATTTTTGTGATTGTAGTTTAGGCGTTTATCCCATCGAGTGTCGATCGTATATTTGTGCTCATACTACATTGTCCCTCTGTAAACAATAATATTAATGTCTGACACTACTAAGCTAAAAGTACGTGGTTTTGAGGTGTTAAACGGTATCTTAGAGTTTATCCACGAGTGTTATTGGATTCTACAGGAAAAGTTACTTAAGAATCATTAATTTATTATTTTATATTTATTTTGATAATATGATAAAATAAAATGTAAAATAAAAAGATGATTCAGAAAAAGTTATTTTTCTTAAAACTACTACATTGTTACTTACTGCCTTTTGGCTTAGGAAAGCAGAGTTATATTGCACCGAAGACAAAATTGTGTTGTGCTCGTTATTCAAACAAAATATTTAAAAAAAACGTAATACAATTAAACATATATATATATATATATATATATATATATATGTATTATGTATATGGCTTTAAAAAGATGAAATTATATTGTGCAGTAAAAACTAGCTTCATAACATTTGGGGGAAAGTTTGATTGAAAAAGTCATATAACAACCGACCGAATACCGACTTCTTCTATGTGTACGTATATGAAGAAATAATAATAATAAATACAAAAACCATTTGTATCATACATGTACTCGGGATCATATTTTATACAAAAATTAAATTAAAACAATAAAGAAAACACTATAATTGGAAAATGAAACAAAATGAAACTGCAAATTTCAATCTTATTCCTCCCTGAAGCATCGAAGTTTTTTTTAAGGAACTTTTACTCTGTGCCTCTACCTCGTGTAAACTTTGTTATTTTTTTTTTTTTTTACGAACAATCAAAGTTGACTGAGTGTGCGATTATAAAAAGCAAAAACTTTTTTCTTCTACAAATAAACTCAGAAAATAACACGGGAAAAACTATATGACCAAAGTTCAGTTATTTACTAGACGCTGATTTTTCTTAATGTAAAACTTGCTTACTTTCTTATGATAATGATAATACGAATAGGAAAATAGAAGATATTTATTAAACCAAAAATAATTTGCTATAAAAACTATAAATTTATTTTATTATTTTTTTCCCCACATGGATGTAAACGAATTCTCCGTTCCCCAATTACAAAATATGTATCAGTATAATATGTAATCGATAAAATAATCGTATCTGTAATCATATATAATATTAGTAATATTGCTAAAAAATAAAAATATGTCACCAATCGTTAAAATTTAATTGCTCTTGAATATTTAAAAAGTATTTTAAATCAGTTGTTTATTTTATATAATTAGTCCACGTCATATTTTTTTAATCTTTTGTAAATAATAAAACTTCAAACGTTATTAAATTAAGCAAAATTATTGTGTAAAAACTAACTGTAAACACTACTAAAATATATCCCTTAGGTTTCTTTGTTAATCCATTATGGCTTTAAAAAACAACCTCAAGATATTTAAATTAACGGAATGCAAGAATTTATAACAATCATTATATGTGTATTATTTTCAAAAAAGAACCATTGTGTTACATTGTCACATTGATCTGAGATATCATTATTTTAATAGACGCAAACTATTATTTAATAAAATAAATATTCATCGATTTAATGGGAGAAAAGTTCATGTAACACAATCATTTTAAGTTATAACACTAAAAATTAAATATTCAACAAACTTATAATCATTTTTTTTAACAATTATGCTTCAATTTAAAACATAAATTTAACCAAAATTATAATAAATATTTTACTGAACAAATAATTGTATGAGGTCATATATATTTAACATTTTTTGGGAAATAATTGCTACGGAATAATTTATTTATACAAATGTTTATACATTATACCTCCATATTATTATTAATAATATCTGTGTCTGCAGCGGAATTATACTTAAATACATAAATTACAAAATGGGACAGTATTTTATTGTTAATCAAGAATTTTATTCTCGTGTTTTTGAATTTAATATCTGCATCAGATAAAAACAATAATGCATTACAAGTTATTAGAAACAATGCTGTAAAACCCTAAAATACATAGAAACATGCACTTAAAAAAAATTGTATAATCTTCTTATTTTCTAAATGTCCTGTTTAACTATTCCAGGAAATCCTTCTAGACCCTCTAGCCTCTACTTCTCTAGGCCTTTCTAGCCTTCTAAAAGGCTAACAAGAAATTTACGTCTTATAATAGACATAGTATAATATTATTTGAAATCATTCACCAAAAAAAAAAAACAAAAATAGTATAATATATTTTAAAGGGTGACCTATTTTACTTACTCTCTCTCATGTTATCATGAATATTATTTGTTTGTGTTCATCATGCATCTATTTGATTTGTTTTGCAATAAAATTATAAGTTTAGATTTAAAATATTTTTTTGGAAAACACACCAATTTCCGTGATATTGACGAAGATTTTTTCAACCAAAAATCATTAAATAATCATTTAATTATGATACGAAAAAACGTGTATTTGTTGCCATTAGATTGAAATCTTCGAATAACGCGATTCGACGATATTAATTTGAACATTTTTTTTTTAATTTTCCCTTTTGGCCGATAACCCACACGTTTTACACTTTTATAGTTACACTCGTTTAGTGTGGCTTTCTGTATATTAATAATCAATGTACCTATTGTAAAACATAATAGTATATGATTATCGGTTGTTTGATTTAAAAATACTTCTCTGGCTCAAATTATTTGTTGTGTATGATTAAGAATTTCCGACAACCTTTTGTATATTATGCTCCAGAATTCGTGTAAAACACATTTTGACTCAACTTGATTCCTTGTACAGAGTAATAAAAAACCCGTATGCTTAAATATGCCGTATTATGCTTTGAATGCACCTTGGTTTCTATTTTATTACTATTACGCAGTAATTTTAAATAACATTGTATTGCATTTTTAATTTATCATGAATGTTATTAACTCTGTTAAACACCCTCGAACAAGTATTCCATTATTGTGATAGGTCACACTTTGACTTTGGCTTTGGCTTTAGATTGCTTTTATATGTAATTCGGATTATGTTTTTCTAGTCATATGTATATTACGGATTTTAGTATTTTAACACACATATAATAATATTATGTGTTCGTCCATTTTGGAAATAGAGGAGTCAAATTCGTTTTAATGTTTTTAACTGAAAATGTAATATTATACACAGAAAAAAGACAAATATCACGCAAAATAGGGTGTTTGTGATTTTTTTTCCACATGGACCCCTGGCAAAAACTGTAATTAAATATAATATGATATATGTATGAACGTATGTATTTCAGTTGTCTGTTATGAATTATTCAATCGGTACCTGCAGCATACAATGGAATGTACTCATATCTGGATTATATTTACACAGGATTTCGGTCTTTTTACTTCATTTTTTCCTACGAAAAAAAAAACAAAACAAAACAAAAACCTATGTAAAAATATATCCTTTATGTAGAGTAGTATCAAAAGGACATAAATGTATTATGCATAAACGGATGAAGTACTTTTTAAATTCTTTAATGGTCCTTACGTCCAGACGCGCAACACTCGAGTCGTTCTCTCTTTACAGATTTAAGTACTTCTCGCGATTTTGGAGAGTGCGTATTTTGCGCCGGTTAAAACCCAGTTTAATGCGCGATGGGTAAAATTATGTTTCATTATAATAATTCGCCAAATGAAAACGAACGTAAATGTTAAATACTAAATTATAAATACCGAACGCTAGGTAGTATTTGAGTAAAAGCAATACTTGAACACACACACGTGGGTAAACACTTTTCAATAATATCATTCCATGTTCAAACTTTTCGACTAAGCCGTTTTAATACACAATATGTTTCAATTGTAATGTATCAGGTAGGTAATTTCATACTACCTGCAATCCTATTCCTCCAGGTTTCAAGTATATAATCTTTCACCGTGTAGTTTCTTGATATCAAAATAATTAAAACCCAATTCAAACTTAAATATATTATTAGTACATATATGCAGCTATATTGTTTCGATATAATTAGGTAAACCTACCGCGCACAATGCTATTTTCTGAAGACCGTTTCAACAAAAATTCCCATATAGATTGTCTAAAGCTAAAAAAAATAACAATTAGTGTATGGTAATAATGTTAACCATACTTTAGCTAAACATAATATGTTACACTGCTGTTGCACCGTATAATTATGTATCGCAGAAGAGCAGATGAAAATGTATATCGGTATGCTCTATTTTAATATTAAACGCAATAGGTGAATAATAAATTACAATTGTTGAAATACTTTAATAATATGATGTTTTAAAATATTATAATATTACGATTATAATATGATTGTGTTTTATTTGCTGATAGAAATATTATTACTAAGTATAAAAAAAACAATCAAAAATTATAAGCATTTGTATCGATTATAACTTAACACATTTATTTAGTTGTAGATTTATTCTCGATTTACAAGTTTGAATAGGTACAAAGTTTGTAACAAATTTAGTCTCAATACGTTAATAACCAACCGTCTACCCACCTCATTAGAAACTATCGTTTCATACAAACCGTATTATATTTTAAGAACTTCGATGTTTCAAAATTCAACTAAAACCTTAGAGTGGGTAGCGTAATATTTGAACAAGAGTAGTCGACTGTATACCGCGGAGGTCCTATTTTAATATAATATTACCTTATACATAAATGGGAATTATTGATGGCTGCACCAGTTGTACGGGAAAACATGATGAACATAACCAATGATTTTATGGATTTATGTAAATCCAGACAAACAGATAGAACAGCCTTATATACCACTGCTCTTATTGAAGGTTCATAACCGAATTTATTATTACCAAAGCTACGGATGTTAATTCAATTTTGTATTTGTATTTGTATTACCAATGTTCCAAAATATTATTACCTAGCGCCTAGCTGCTGTGATTACCCAGTCCCGTTTGTCACTCTGTTGCTCAATCAGACAAATTCGTAATGCAAATAACCGTTTCCACGAATAAAAAAAAACTTGAAACCAACATTAATTTACAATGCGTATATAATATAGTAGTATCTATATATACAGACTGGTTGATGGTTTTCTTTTTATAGGAATAATGTTGCCATAAAAAGCAAACGATTTTGAGTATTAAATTCCAATTAAACCGAATATATTATATATATTTTCAGTTTTCCTAAACTTAGAATTCAGTTTAATTTAATTTTATTGCTGTAATTATGTCAAATTAAATTACGCTTGTTTCCAAAATATTACCTATTTAATTTTATCGTGACTGAGATAATATAACGACCGGGTTCGATGGAATATTTATATACTGTTTAGCGAATCTATAGCGATTAGACTAAAATCTAAATTAATTTTTGAAACATTAATGTAGGTAAATTAGCGATATTATGCAACGAACCGGGACAGTCTACAGCCGCATAATATAGGTACCGATTTCGTCGTGTAATTAATATTACATGTAGACAGTGTGTTACTCGTTCAAAAATACAATATAATAGTTCTCGATAAAATATGATTAACAACAGTTCAGCAGATATACCTGCCGGAACTCGTCTAGATGCACATAATAATATTACTAACCGATAAAATATTATAATATAAACAGTGTCAAACGCGTTACACTGCCTTACGATTTCAACCACTCCATATTATAAAATATATAATATCGTAATATATTATACGACACCTAATTAATGATTTGATGATAATATTTCAGTTGACGTTTGACACGTTCACCGTGGGCAAATTCGTTTCGTACACTCTGGACGGATGTCCCGACGGGTACATGTCCATCAGAGAGTCTCAATTGCCAGACACCGGCGGTCAGTGGTGCGGTAGTGCGTGGGGCTTTACCGTTTACTACAGCGAAACCAGGTCGATAAACCTGACTCTCACACTGTCTAAACTCTCCGAACAGGTAAGAATGGACCCTTATAAATCATTTACCAATGCGAAAGTCGTGAGGAATCAAATTAGAAATTTTTTTATTTTATGAAACACAGAAACATAACTTCGTGTTATAGACAGCGTATCAGCGAAACTATAATATTATATGGTACACGCACAAACATAATTTTATATATTGTGTATAGGAGTATGTCGTGAAAGCACATATTACAAATATTATTATGCATACATTAGCGTTGTGACTACAATAAATACGACAATAATTGAAATGACGCGTTGTTTCCACAGGGCATCGGTTACAATTTCGATTTCAAATTGTCGTACAAATATTTGAAAAAGAGCGACGCACACCTCCGGTACGGAAATAGTACCTTCCAGACGTGGCGAGGACAGATGATAACAGGAAGCTACTGCGACAGGATACTCGATCAGTGCGACCGCAAACTGTGCAGAGTCCAGTCGCCCAACTTCCCGGGAGCTTATCCCAGAAACGTCACTTGCTACTATAGGATAGAACAGAGAACGGCCCCGAAGTCGAAGCGCGCACTGATCGTGGTCAGACAGCCAAATGCCCACAAAATTCATATTAAAGACCAAGTCATAAACTACGATCGAAGTCAACGTACACTCAGGTATGTCTGCGACACTATATCATGTATGTTTACGAAACCGTTCGTTAAAAACGGGTTTACTCTAGCTTTAATATGCAGGTATAGATACAAAAAAAGAGTCGTAAAAAATATTGATAACGATATAGGTACCTGCTGCAGTTTTGCTTGAGCTTTTGATACGAGTATGGATACGACACTAAAACACCCATAGTATAACAACAAACTTGCATTTAATAAAATATTATTAAGAATCAAACCAAATAAGAACGGCATTTATTCGATTGTATTTAACGAATTCTACTATGATTTGAATTTTTTTTATCGAGACTTCGGAATAATATGTAAGTTTCACAGTACCTATGTATTATACATATTATAATACGAGTCGTATAACTCAACTCCGTCGGAAAAAAAAAACAAAGTTCGAATGTATACAACATACGACATATATATATAATATATATATATGTATGTCGTATTATATATATATATACATCACAGACTTTTAGAAAAACTTCTCAGTAAAAACCGGACAGTTGGTGCTACGAGTGTATTCCTTTCTCTTCAATTAGTTTCATGGACCAGAAGTTTGGTCGGTCTATTAGGAAATCGAGAACCGTTTCATTGATGTTATTTGTTTTTCGAAATCAAGGCATTAGTTTTGAAAATCATCCCAAACAAACACAACACATATAGATAGACTTTATTTTATATTTATACCTAAATAATATATTATATCTTAATATCACTATATTAATTTTGTATTATAAGGGTATACACTTTTGCTTCGCTTCTTCGCAAAACAAAACCGACCAACCAACAACAACACTTTAAAATACACATTTGAAAAAATATCTCGCTCCGAAGTATTTTAATACAATTCTGCAATACGCGCACACACATTTATTTATTACATAAGACTACGTAAGAACCACCGTATAAGGACGATACATAATATAGCATTTTAGCTCGCCAAAAAGTCGAACAATGAATAAGAGTCGGGTGAACTTAATAAATTAGGCTAATGTATTTTTAATGGAACGTTTCTCGATTGTTGTTCAAGAGCAAATCCCATTATTCCCGGTCTCCATAATAATGTAAAAGTCACATTTAAATCTCGCATTGTTTCCCGGACAAATAACGCGGCATGCCAATTGAACGGGATCTAAGAAAAATAAAAATCATTCGCAGTCGTCCGCTCTGCCGTCCGATATATCGCACCGTCGTGTCTCGTGTTATTGTTTTGTTTTTCACTTCCGTTCGATGGATATAATAAATCCTCTGGGAGGCGTCGGAAAAACGCCATTCCGTCACGTTGGCGACGAACCTACGTAAATGATTCCGGCCGATATCGCACATACAACAAATAAACATTTCGGTCGATTACGCTCCAAAAACGAGCGCTGACCAAATCGAGCAAACCTGTGAAACGAAATGGCGCGTGCAAATTAACAAAGACAAATCTGCACGTGTAACGTCCGAAAACGATCATAAAATAGCAAAAGTGTGTTGGCAAAGTAACGCCGAATAATGGCGGTCCATTGTGGTCTTGGCGCTAGAAGAAAATGTCCGGTTTCCGGTCAAGCCGGTACCTATATAATCATTTTGGTTTTTTTTTTTATACTTTTACAATATGGACGACATTTTGTATGATATGGCGACTGAAAGTGTTTCGTCACCTTCTTTAGCACAATACCAAAGTCTGATTTATCGGAAGACCCTACTAGGTCGTGCACTCAATCCCGAAATATTGTTTGAAAAAATATATACATATCAATACTTAGAAGGTATTATTATACCTTCTCTGAATTCTGAATTTTTCTGCGTTATGCTATTATTAGTAGGTACTTATAACTGGCTGATAATAAAAAAAAATCACATTACCGTCAGAAATCAGTTTATCAAAAGAACACGTCATAATTACTCGTACAGGTACGAGTGTATTAAAGTTTGTAGGTAAAGTTATCATCGAGAATTTTGAAAAATATATTGTTGATAGTATCTTTAAACATACTATCATCCCAAAAGTTATCGTTGGGCCTGAATGGGTAAATGGTGTTCCGACAGCAGTCGTGTAGATTTTCACCGCAACATAATTTATTATGATATCGCACTTGTATAACGGGAAATCGAAGTACACTGTCGTTTTTGAAAATTTTTTGAGGATAGAAGAGGGGGGGAAGTCGTTGCCGGACGACGACGATCAACATCACGCGTTTGTTGTGGACTAACCTGATTCGATAAGACCGAGAGCAGTCGACAAACGTAGTTGATATCATACCCAACCCTAACTAATACGATACCATATACCACATACCGCGGTACGCACCATGAGCGTTTTGATGTTCTTGAACAACAACGGTGACGACGCGACATGGCCGTCGGACGAGGCGATCGACCGGTACAGGAATCGGACAGCCGGCGACGGACGGGCCGTGAAGGTGTTCGATTTCCGGACGGGTCCGCAGTCCATAGTGGACGCCGTGGACCGGGAATTCCGGCTGTCGGGACACCACGGCCACGGCGTCCGGTTAGTGCTGACCGGTTACCGGGACCCGACGTTGGCCAGATGGTTGTACCGGGAACGCGGGTTACCGGTGAACGTGGTATTCTCGTCCGTGGAAATCGCGGACGACAGCGACTGGGCCGACTCGTTCTGGTCGGACGACGGCATCACCATGTCCGGGTGGAACTGCTCAGTCGGCGACGACGATCGCGAAGACGACCTGGACATAATCAGCCATGTGCTGCGATTCATCAACGACCTGTCCTACGATTACCGGTGGTACGCCCGTGGCCTGCGCGACATACCCTCGGCGGCCGCGGCAGCAGACGTGGCCTGCGTGGACGGCGTGTACGCGTCCACCATGGACGCTTTCGGCGAAGGTGTCCAGGCCGTCGAACCCGTTCTGGACGCCATCTTGGAACAGCTGTGCGGCGCGGCATGTGCAGACCCGGCGACGACGGACGACGGCCGGTGGACGTTGGCGTCAGGTGTGGTCGAAGAAGGTGACAGGGCGGCCGAAGACGCAGCTCGCTTGGTCGCGTCCCGCGCCGACTGTTCCGCTGCGGCCGCGGTCGACTACACACAACGGGTGACCCGGGTGGCCGCGTCATTCGCGTCCACATTTTGGCATGAACACGCCGAGAACACGCCGACGCACACCGACCGCACACTGGCCGCTTGCTTGGCCGAAAACCTCAAGGCCGTTGCCGACCCGGAACTCGCGGAGCTGTCGGCCGACCAGTTTGCGATGTGCCTGAACGCCAAGTTCATCGGCACCAGATGTTGGAGACGCACAGTCGGCGACGCATCGTCTGTGGCCGGGTCCGCGGCGGCCGCCAGCCCGTCTTTGTTCCGGCCGGAAATCCGGAAACGCTGCGAACGGTTTTTGGCAGTGGATCACCTGCTGGACTTGATGGCCGCCGGCGATGACGTCAACGACGACGACGAGGGCGCCAAAAAACGCTTCGTTCGAAGTCACGTGGAACACTTGGAACCCCACGTCTTGCCCCAAAGGTTGGTTGACTACGCGTCGACACACTTCGGCTACGAAGTCCGATACTTCGCGCTCACCGACACGCTGGTGTTCCGTTTCACAAACGGCGACCGCGGGTGTTTCGTCGAGCAGAGCCACAAACATAGGTTTGCGGGACCCAGAAACTTCAAAGAGTTCCATAACGAGGCGTTTCGGACGATAGACTTTAAGAAGTTAGTGATAGTAAAATATATAAGCTCGCGACACGTCCGTCATCAGAATATTGTCATTGTACCCCGGTTGTTCCTCTTTCTAGTGGTAACTATGATGCTGACCGTCCATTAGCGATTACCGATCCGAACGTGTTCAGGTACCGGGCGTTCGGTTACGTCGACGCGTCCGACTACGCGGTACACTACATGTCTGTTACCGGCGATACCAAAGTTCGAGCTGAGGTGTACGAACTGCGCGACGACGACAGCGGAAGTGCGGTGGCAGCGTGCGAACAGCGGTACCGGATGAAAGTGGAATGTGGTGAGTTTTGGGTGACCGTTCACAGCGTGATAACGGCGAGCAGTGGTGAACGGCAAACCGAGCTGACCGTCGGCTTGACCGACGGTACCGTGGTCGCGGTTACCCGGCTGCCCGGCGGCGATTTTGACCTGACCCCGAGAACGGCTGACGGCCTCGCGGACGACCACGACCAACGATACGTGTGGCCAGACGGCCGGCCGGTGTTCGATTTTTTTGACGACGTGGCCACCGTGATCGCGGCTGACGGCACGTGGACGTCCGCTGACTTCGGGCGAGCCGATCACTTTGTGTGCGTGACTTACTTGTCGGACGGCGCCAAAGTCCGGATGACGACGACCAGGCCAGCCGTACAGTTTTGTCGTGACTCCGAGTCCGAAAAACCAGTGGCCGACGACAAGTACTTGGTATGCCGCAGGGACCTGTCCGGTTACGAGTTCGTCGACCACCGTGAGTCACGGCGGACGGTGTGTCAAGTGCGCGAAGGTTCGGACCTTGAGACCCCATGGCCGGTAACGGTGGTGAGAACGCTCACCCAAAACCGGTTCGACGACCGAATGGCCGTGCTGGTGGACAAGGCTCTGTCCGACCACCTGGTAACAGTCAAAACGTTGGCCGATCGGTTGAACGCCGTACTTCCGGTCAACGATGACGACGTTGACGACATTGACGACGAACTCGACGAACTGGGCGAACTCGGCGGAGAAACCGCTTTCGTCTCTCATTCCTCCGTAAACATGTGATTACGCTCGGCTACTACTCGTCGTCACTGACTTGAAACTTCAAATTTACTACCAAAATTATTATTATTTCAATTCGAATGTTTTTGATGTTTCGATATCTACCTGTTGAGCTTTTGAACTACGTCGATACATTTGGCCGAAACCTAACCGATCGCTATTTGCTTTGTCATCGTTTTCCGGATTATCTATAATTTTTTAAAAGCTGCGTATAAGTTCTAAAATGACTAAAGTACCATCCGTATTCAATTTCCAGTTTTTAAAAAAATGGTCCGTGATAATTGTATGGATGCTTCCAGATAACACATGTTATTCTGAGTTATCTATGACTCTCACTCAAAATCTAAAATATATTATTGTTCTGACTTATAAAGTATACTTCAAATGTACGTACCTGCGTGTTTATTATTTTCTAAAAAAAACATTATATTATTCAACGCGTAATTAAAAAATGGATGATCGTGATATTTAATTTAAAAGTATAATATTATACAACGATAACTGTTGTGTGTAGCTTGTTTACAATTCAACATCATTATTTACTTTTGAAATGTTTCTAAAACAATTAAAACGCAATAAAATAATACATATCGCTTTAATGATTATTAAAAAAACAAAATAATACTTCATGTTACACGTTAATTACATGCATTTATCCTTGTGTATTGGATTTTTACTGATTTTTTTTTTTCCAAATTGGTTTTACGCTCCTTATCATAACAATAACGTATTTACCTAATTTCAAACGTTATTGGCGCCGCCAATACAGTTTATTGGTTAAAATATGACGCCGTTATTATCGTAATTGTTAATTTTTTTTGTAAACGCTTAATTAGCATAAACGAACTACTTAACAAGAAAGGTAAACAACAACTCGGTCGGTATTATTTATGAACACTGCACCGAACGTTATTGTTAACCGACGAGGCTCCTTAATGACTGCCGAGGGAACGAGCGAAAACAAAGATTCTCGCATTAAAACGAATAAGGCGATTATATCATAAATCACGTCGATGGCCAAAGATTTCTCGGAAGTATAATTTTTCTTTCTCTCTGGACGGTGAAAACTTTGCAAATGTGTTTCAATAAAACTGTGTCCAAACACGACTTTTACCACATTCTAATACATTTTTCCCTAGGATAACTAAACTGTTCGAATAAACATTAATCTGACGCCTGGGACGTTTAAATCACTTTGTGTGTGGAAAAAAAAATCATTAAATACATAATGTGTTTTGTTATTTCCTAAAGGTTTTCATTGTGTGCATTAGTTGTCGAGGATTTTACGATAGAAAATCGTGCAAACGTTTTTGTACAATCTTATGATAATAATATATTATTTAAAGATCCTACTGCCCTACCGATTATAATATTTGTAGTAAAATAAAACATCTTATTTTCTTTTAATTTTTTTTGTTTAAATATAAAAAAAACAACAAGAGTTTATCATGAATAAAATGTCAAACAATGAAAAAATCTGCCAATTGTTTTTTTGATCAATGTTTTGCTTACACGTGTATCTTTATTTATTAGACGTGAAAGATATCAGAAACAAAGTTTTTAGACTGTTAACTTATTGCTTTATTTAGTTATATTTTAAAAACGATTTATAATGGCCATATTTTATGTACGAGCTGTTGTAGTACCTCCCAGGGACAATAAGTTACGTGCACAAGTCATAACTTCAACATTTTTTAGAAAATAAAATTTTTGTGACACCGATATATTATATATATATGTATATATATACCTGTATATCTATATATATATATGCGCGTGACCAGAGATACAGTGAACTAATAATACAGCGGAAACAAAAACTTGTAATTTTATTAATATATATATATTTAATATAGGTATACTGTATTTAACTTAATACAAATGTACTTAATATAACAGAGTTTTAAAATTTAAAAAAAGTTATCACAAGACAATGTTATCAAAATGTTTGCGTGACAAGATAAAAGTTTAATACTTGTTTTAAGATTGAGTGTATATATGTATATATAAATATAATGGCTATTGTTACGATTTATATTCGCTGAGCTTTTTATTTTTCATTATAAGTTATAGGTAGGTACACAATAAATACAGCGACCTCACAATGATATACAACCACGTGCGTTATTTGTATTTTTTTTACAAAACGAAATCTGCTATGTCTATAACGTGGTATTGTAGAAGTATTTTTCTTCGCTGTTTCGTCACTGTTATCGGGAATTTTGGTAACAACGACATAGACGGTAGTTTTCGTTCCGTTTAAAATTCAAATTATTTTGAGACGCGCGCAATTTTGGTGGGACGACGATGACGACGACAAAATAAAACGACATCCACTCGATGAAAGTTTCGAATTATTTAGTTGATTATGGTGTACTATTAAAATATCGATATTATTGGCACACTGTGACGAATATTAATAAAGTTTGTTTTTCAAAAATTCAAAGTTTCAATAATAATAACAACGACGACGGTGGAAATAATAATAATAACGAGCTGCAAGATAGTCGACGCGTACTCTACACAACTACCATACCCCTTATATCGATTAGAATGAAAAAACAAATTAGATAACAACAGAAATCGGTCAACAGCATATTATCATTATTGTTTATACACATACCATCATAAACTATTATTATTGTTGTTGTTTTTGTTGTTGTTGTCGCCGTCGTCGTGGGTCCCGCGTGGATAGCGACAATGGCGTAATAAATTAACGTTTGTCGTTTCGCGTTAATCAACGCGTTTTGACATGACGTCGCGGCGTTACAGGGCGACTGCGTTATTAGGACAATAATAGTAATAATAATAATAATAATAATATATTCAATATTCGTGCTTGTGTGTGTGTGCATAAATAAAGTGCATACTGTACAGGGTGATTCTTGAAGCATGCCTTTTTTATGCCTAAGTTATGGATACATTCAAGTTTTGATTTTTGGAATTATTAAATACACTTGAAGACCATATTAATTCTGAGTACTTGAGTTTTTTTTGTACCACTCGAGGATGATCCTACGACAGTTTAAACTTCTTTTTTTTCACTCCCCTTATCACTTTTATTTATATAGCAACCCACTCGTTAAAAATGTGCACATACCAAACCTCTCCGGTAATCACTGACGCAGGCTAAAAAACACACTGTTTAGTGACCTCCTATTATACCGTACCTGAATAACCATTGAATACCTATAATAAGTAATCGAAGTGTCACTAAAAGGTGGCATCTTATATATAATTCCTTCAATGTTTCTTTTTTTGTTTTCTTTCCACACTATGTAAGTAATTTATCACATTATATTCTTATTATGTATTTTCTGTGTACATATTTTATCTCAATATATAAGTTTAAAAAAAAACTATGTAGTAACTAGTAGGCATTTTTTTAAAAAATGTTCATGTATCTCTATCAATATTCAAACAAGTAGCTTTTAAGTTTCATAACTCTGTATATCAAGAATAATATGTCTATGAAAGTGGCATAACTGCATAAGTACCTATAGATAGGGCTTCGATGATTTTAAAATGTTATTAGTTTGTTTCCATGAAATTGTATAAATGATTTATCCAAAAACTGATACAAGTATAGAAAATACTACATATTATAATATAACATAAAATTTATATTTTTGTAAAAAAAAATGTTCTTTCCTTAGTATAAACATTTTAATAACTCATAAATAACTCGTAAAAATGTTGATTTAGATACCACATAAATATTTTCAAGAAAATCATCTATTAAATAATTTTCATTAAAAATAGAGATTCTCATTTGAAAAATAGAATTTTGTATCGCCACAGAACACTCTTGAAGTAGTACAAAAAATATGAGGAATTTGAAAATATGATCTTTAGGTAAACCCTATTTCGAATAAAATATGTACTACTAAAAGGGAAAATCGGAGTGAGTATGCTTTTAAAAAATTATCCTGTATATCCATACGGTATTACATTGTTGTATCGACATAATACGACCGAACCATTCGGATTTATTGGATTTATTGGATCTCCTCTGTTGCAGGGTTTGGGACCAGTGCAACGTGATCCAAGACTATTTGACTGTGTACGACGGGTCGTTGGCTACAGACCCCGTACTGGTGAGGCTGTGCGGCGGTGACGCGGTACCGGATATCGTCAGTTCCGGGCCCAATATGCTGTTGGAATTCCACACTTCCGCGTTCGACAACCCGTTCCATCCGGTGCCGCTCAGCTACTTGCCAGGATTTGAATTGGACGTGGAGGTAATTATAGTTGTACATATAATGTGCCTACATTGTTTATTATACTATTATATCAATAATCATAATACATTATCTTTGCTGCGACGACGCACGACTCGAGTAACCAAAACTGTATTGCTCACATATTTTCATACAACCTATACTCATATTATTTTAGCAAAATAATTGAGTTTTTTAGTATCGTCAGTCATGAATTCTTACACTAGTTTACGCGAAAACGTGGTGTAGATAGATGATACACAATATTATTATTAAATTGTATGCTGCAACATGAAGAAAAAAAAATAAACACTGATGAGTTTATATTAAAAAATCAATATTTTACTATATCATACATTATTACACTGTTGCGTATTTCTTTACTTTTTCCAAATAGTTTAATTTGACACATTCTTTATGCATACGACTGCGGCCTCTTAATGTACCTATGTATGTAATTTTGACACGAGACCTGTTGTTCCGACCTTTCAGATACTGTTTGTCGACAACAAATCTCCCAGCTACGCCAAGAACACCAGCCAGTGTGAGTTCTTCATCAAACCGTTCAACAACACCAACTGGGGCCTGTTGGACAGCCCCAGGCACTCGTTGCCGCCCAACACGTCTTGCAAATACCACTTTCAGGGTTCCAGTCACCAGACGGTCTGGCTGTCTTTCATCAAGTACCATGCCGCCAGCACTGATCCAAACGCTTATCACCTGAGCGACGGATGCAACGCCCGACTCAGGATTTGGGACAAAGTCGTATCGACGAAAACCAAAAAGGTCAGACCATCGCGATGACGTAAAACAGTGAATAATTTAACCATCTGTATACCTGCAGTCTCTGGATGGAGAATCTGGGGAGTCTAACCTGGGGAATTTTGAACAACAACTTATAATTCATACACGCATAGTTAAATCGCACGGTGAAACGAAATTAATTGTATTCCTCGTAAATACTAGTTCCGATATCGTTCTATGTTGATAAATACAGATCATATTATTATAAAAATAATAACTACCTATAGGATTTTTTTCGTTGTTCTTATACCTACGTATCGTTTGGTTGGTTCGGTTGGTTCGGGGTATCTGAGCTCAACTACGCACGAACCGCATTCGGTGGGTACTTGTTCTGTAGAATTTTGCATTCATTTGGTTTCACGTTATAGCGTTGTACAGTTAAATATTATTTTCAACGAAAAAAACTCATAAATGTCCCGTATTACATTATATCCTAAATAAAGTTATGTTAGTATTAATATAAGGTTCTATTTTGTAGAACTCGGTTGAAATGAGTAAAAAAAAAAACGTTTATGACATTTTTATGGTACATCATGCACAAAAGAAAATCTGTTTATAATAATGGTACTTTAACGCTTAACAACATAAGTTTCTTTTTAGATTAGCCTTTATTGGTATCCCCGTGGATTTGCCTGAATATATACTTTATTACGCTCAAAATGTCGAATATATTCATTTAGTATTCGTCCTTGGACATAGGACCTGGTACTGCATAATATTTTATTCAGTTACCTCGAACAAGGGTCGGTATTTAAAATATGTTATACCGCGTATAAACCGTGTAGATGGTGCACCTCATTTTACTACCAAAACATCATATTTTTATAAAATAATTACTTCACAACGTCGTGTATACAATATTGTATCACCGTACAATAACGGATAAGTTTTTTTGATACAAAAGTTATGAAAATATGTTAAATATTTGCGTAGGTAACTTGATTTTTCAACCATGCATATCTGTTATCGTTTACTTGGAAACAAATTTAATCAATAATAAATAACTTTTCAATATACACGCAGGTAAACGTATGGTACGCGGAGAAAAAAACCGGGTATACAGTTCGATTCTCAATAATTCCGAGTAACTTTTCAACTCTTTTATTAAATTAGCATGTACTGTAAGCACATACCAACGTTATGCTAATGACTCAAATTTTCTACCGAAGAGACATTGTTGAGCTGCGATACTAATTACAATATAATAAACCCCAGATACCAATATTATAATTTCGGCTGAATATAATATGATAATTTAATTAAAACTTTACCACAATTATTTCAATAATACAATGACTATAGTTGAAAATCTATAAATACAAAATGATATAATACATAAATATATTATAACATGCACATTTAAAAGGAAACACAATTCTCGAAATCCTATTTTTTATTCTTTCACCGCGTACATTATGAGTCTTTAGATTACAATGTTATGATGAATAACAATTAGACATTAAATGATAAGACGTATTTTGTATTTAAGTTTTTTAATTAAAAATAATTTATAATTTTATTACTCGACTAAAACTCTCCCCCTTGAATTTGCTCTTAGGAAATTACATACTCGATACAATAAACAATATTATTCAACGAAAAATATATCCAAAGGACCATTGATAAATATATGATAGTCGCTACTGATTTAAATACACCTATAATGGGCACATGAAATAACAACAATACATAATTTAATTAATTTAATGACAATAACACAATGCATTAAAGACAATGGTGTACCTCTTTGAGTGTAGACCAATTTTTTTTTATAAAATCAACAATGGCATTGGTAACCGAGTCACGATTGGTGGATGGGCACATAAAAGATATTCTATACATTTCCATATCCATCGTATATAGAAACCTAAAACGATCGAACAATGTAGGTAGGTATACTAATAACAATAATAATATCGATTTTACACTGTGGGATATTTCAAAAATAAATATTAATATTTCAAAAGCACATAAACTTAAATATAATGACAAAATCGATTGTCAACTGAACGAATAAAAAATAATCTATTCATACTTTGTAGTTTGGGAAAAAATCGTTATTTTTATTAAAAACGTGTGTAGGTACAACATATTATTATACCTATTATAGTATTATATAGTTTTAAACATAAAGATAACAATCAACAATTATAATAGAGTGATGGAAAAATCAGACATCACACCAAACAGTTATTTTACATAATATGCAAGACTATAATATTATTATATAAGTTGATAAAATCGTGTGTAGGTACACTGTGTCTATGTTTCAGTTGGCCGGCGCGTTGTATAGGCAATTTCGATACAACAGAGCGTAGGTGACCGTCGTACTAAATCCAACGCTGTTTGCATAACGGTGAACAAATATCATAATATATTAATATGTTTTAATGCTACGATGACCGTAACGTATCACAACTAGAACAGGTGTACGCAAACGGAACGACGTCTCTGTTTAATATTCAATGACAGTTGGAAATTCTATGACTTATAGTTTTATGCCAATGACATCGGCGGGTGTTTTAATACGCTTGAGTCATTGCGACGCTGAACGAATAAAAAAAATGAAATAAAAACGTTTAACAATCACAAAAATAACCGGAAGCATTAATCGAATTCTTGTGTTTAGTCGGATTTATCGCGAAAAGAAATCGATCCGAATATGAACATTTCTTGTCCTCGGTTACTTTTTATACATAGTATATATTTTTTTTATCACGTGGCGTATAGTTATAATATTTACTTTCTGTTTTTTTATTCACACAGTCCGAGGCGGTGCTCATGGGCGAGTTCTGCAAGGAACAAGACCTACCGAGGCTTTGCGACCACGCGCTGCTGGGCAACGAAACCAGGCACGTGCGGCCGTGCGCGGCCAAGGAGTCGTACACGTCGTCGGCCGACGAGCTGACGGTGGAGATCTACCTGAAGCAGGGCTCGGTAATGTTCCCGCTCCAGTTCCTGTTGCGGTACGAGTTCGTGGACCAGTCGGCGGAGCGGCGGCAGGGGCCCGGGGACGTGGGCCCGGCGGCGTGCAGCCGGACTTTCGCCTCCGGTTCCGGGTACTTCGGGTCGCCGAAGAACGTGTTCTTCTACGGGCGGGGCGGCCGCCGGAACCTGACGTGCGTGTTCCGGTTCGCGCCCGGGTCGCCGGAAGAACGGGTCCGGGTGACCGTGTCCCGGATCCACTCGGCGAGCACGGCGTGCACGACGGAGACGGACGCCCGGACGGACCGGTCGCGGTGCGTGTACGGCGGCCGCAGCGGCGCGGACGCGGGCGCGGACGGCGTCGGCGGGTCCAGGGACGACGGGACACAGGCCCGGGTGACGATCACGCACTACCCGTGGCCGGACATCGAGCTGCCGGTGGGGTGCGCGTGCTCGGGGCTGCGCGAGCCGTTCGCGTTCGAATCGTATCCCGGCGCGGCGGTCCGCGTCGAGTTCGCCGTCCGCGACATGAACGTCACGCAGGACCACCGGGACTTTGGGTTCTCAGCCGAGTACGCGTTCGTCAAGGCGTCGCCGGCGGACAGGAACGCGTGCCGAGACGCCCGCGAGCACCGTCACCTCCGCGGCCCGGGCGGCTTCATCGACCTGGTCGGCGTGCCGTCGGCCGTCGGTGGCCGGCGACCGGCCGCGGGCGCGTGCGCCGACTTCCCGTGGCTCATCGGTCCGGCCACGGCCGGCAGCAGCATGTTGCGCACCGGCGGCTTCGTGTACATGAAGCTCCGCGGCTACGAGATCCAGCGGTGGCGCACCAACTCGTTCATGTGCCCCACTCGGAATCGGGTGGTGGTGTACACCGGGGCGGGCGACGGGCCAAAAACCGCCCGGGTCATTTGCCCGTACGACACGGGGGCCAGCTACAACGCGCTCCGCGGCTCGTACGAGGCGTTCTCGCCCGGCTGGGCCGAACCGCTGACCGGCGCCGAGCAGCTGCAGCCCAACTCGAAGACGGTGGCCGTCGAGTTCCTGAACCGCGAGTACGGCGCGTACGCCGTCACCTGGATGGAGGTGTCCAAGATGCCGCGCATAATGCCGTCCACCAACGTGTACGCCATGTCGTCGAACGTTCACCCGGAGTGCGCCTACAGGTGGGTCGTTTTTTTTCTTCTTTCATCACCGCGCGTATGAGAACTGTACCGAACTTTCGTTCATACGCTCAGTTCACACTTGGGCATAGGCGTAACTAGGGGGAGGGGGAGGGGAGGCTAAGCCCCCCAAAACAAATTTTAGCCCCCTGTCAAAATTCCTAGTCCCACCAACGGTAGCTACGTTTTTCGACTTTAATTTTAAATATCGTTTTTTTTTTTGTTATTACTATCTTGGAAAAATATTTATTTCATTTGGTTATCAAACTGTTATGTAATGACCCTGTGTAAAACGTAATACGTATCATGTCATGTAGTTTTAACTACATAAATACTACTTAGAAGTTGTCAACAAACTAAACACAAAAATAGTCGTAAAATACGTACGATTACTCGTTATATATTTAAATATATAGGGAATACCACTTTTTTTTATTTGTTTTATACATGACATATACACTACAAAATGTATAATAATAAAATGATATTACAATTTAATAATGAATGTTATTTGAGGAACGAGTATGGGGGGTGCGGAGAGCAGAGCCCCCCACATTTGTTATTTATATTATATATGTTAGGGCTGATGACACACGACATAGGAGATTGACTTGGTGTGGTCAAAATTTGTTTGGTTTTCGCGTCGAAAGTTCTTAAATACTATTTATGTATCAACCAAATACGATATATATAGAATAACAAGACGTGTCTATACACATTGAGATGACGTTTTAATGTTATGTTTTGTTATAGTAACATAACTACGTAGAACACTTGTAAAAGTCTTGTACGGTACACGAAGTTATGCGTTTCACCTTATCTCTGTGTAGTTACTATACCCGCATAAATATTGATTTATTATTGTTCACATACGGACTTATACTTAGGTACGGCTACCTTTTTTTGCGCGAGAACTTACACGCGTAACCATTCACGTGTTTCATTTGAGAACTTACCAAACACCGTAATACTGCATAAGCGCATAAGGACTCGTTTCCCGAGCATTTCGATTGATCACTTCGATGAATTATTATTAATTATTGTATTATTATATTGTTGCGGTCGTCGTCGATTTTTGCTTCCGGTAATCGATTAAAAATTATATTATATTAACAGAGTAATAAACCCACTGTACGTGCACAATATAATAATATATAGGTACATAGTATATACGCGCGTTGTGTTAAAATTAATTACTATTCCCCACTACTACACCGCCCATCACGCGGATTAGATGTGAATTTATTGTGTAATAATAATGCGATTATGCAAATGAAACGCCGTAATAGAATTTTTTTTTTTTTTTTTTGCTTTACAATATTACTATGCATAAAAGTATTCCAAGTATAATTTATAAAAAAAAAAAAAAATAAAAGAGCTGTGACCTTAATGTTGTAAGTTTATATTATTTAAAGCAATTTCAGTAATACTATCATGTTCAACGAAATATAATCATCTTGTGGAAAAAAAAATAAAGTGTAAGGGGTTAACTGGTGACTTTTATCTAACTTATTTATAATAATTATGTCTGTAAGTACTTACGATTCCAAGTCATTAAAATTAAATTTTCCACTATCCTCATTTTAAGTTACTTTTAAGCTTTAAATTATATATTTGTTTATTAACTTTATACACTCTCATTACACTTTATCTCCTTCCAAAATGTAATCATGTAAACTTTTATACTTCATATACCTACACGTAGGTACCTATATTAATTTGTTTACCTACTGAAGATGAAACGTTTCGCCCGGGTTTTTTTACCAAAAAAAGTTGTGCACATGGCTTTTTAGAGATAGCAGAACCAATTTTCTGAGAATAATAGTTATAGTCATATATTTTATCTTCCTAAAGTCGACTTACAATTTTTATAAAAACACAAACCACTTTCTAAATATAATTTAACACATTTTAAAACAAACAAAATATTCTTTCACGATAAAAATACAATAATGAAATGAAACATCGCTCATAAATATTAATAGTGTACCGGTTCGTTATCCTGATTAAATCATTCATAAGTCTACCTAGTGCGTTGTTCAAGTATACAATATTCGCATCAAAATATTATTGGAGTTGATATGTATTGATTTTACTTAATTACCTACACTGACACATTGTCACGGTCGATTTGTAAAAATAACTTTTACGGCTATGTATACGACTCTTAAAATAATATGATAACTTATTTTTCTACCACTTGTCCTCAACATTCCGCTAAAACAACCATCGTAAATGGTTTTAAATAAACCATTTCGCATACCTAATGATTTCACTGAAAATTAATCATTTTCATGGTTATTTTAATAAAACTAAAAAGTTTCGACATAGTATCGTCCACCATAATGTTCCGAATCAATACAGTACGTTGAGCTCAAATCGACAAAAATTCTCCAGAAATCGTTGATTCGCGTTAATATTTTTTTAAACCGTATTTCACTCTAGTATACAATCGATTAAAGTACATACTCTCTGCAATTGTGAATTTACATATATATAATAAAAAAAAAACAGTGAAATAGGCAAAAATAAGATATACTTACCATCTACGTATGATTGTTATTTTAATTATTATTTTATTATTATTTTACTAATTATATTTTTCTAATTGAGTGGACTCTTATTGAGTATAACTTTAATTAAAAGGTACGTGTTTAAATTATGCATGTTCTATATCCAATTTAGTATATAATGACTCTCTGCGACCAACACAATACCCTCAACATGTACAATGTACATATATTATGATGATTAATTTCGAACTTACTAAAATAATCACAAAGGTAACAAAAACTTTTGTTTTTAGTTTCCCAATCATAAATTAAGTATAGATAAATTATGAACATACGATATTTATATTATTGTCAGTGTTTATTGAATATTTAAATAGAAAATAGTGCTTACGATTTTTGGTTTGTAACAACTGTGAATTATAAATAGGTTCGAAACCTGTACATTATAGGTCTTAACATTTTTATCTGAAAAAAAGTAGCTCAGAAGTTTCAATATTTCAATTATTTATTTTAATTCAGAATCTTTCATTTAATATGTCTTGTCTAACACTTACAGACTGGTATGAAAATCAAAAACATTATGCGTATAAAAATATTCTGTTTTATAACTCTTAAAATCACAATATGTTTTCAAAAAAAATTAACAATTTACTATTGATCAAATATATTTTATTGTATCAAAAATATTGACTTTATATGATTTTTACCCACTAATTTTAAATTGTTCACGATTAATGAAGTTGTTTTAACTATGAACCAATTTAATTAATTTTAAGCGGAAATCAAGTTTTTTGATATTCTAGCAAAATTATATAGTAAGTATACAAATATAATTATAATTTATTACTAAATACCAACCGTAAACCTTTCACTGAAAGTCCAATAAGAATTCTTTAAATAAATATCTCACATATTCATACAGCAGGAATTATAATTCTTTTTTTTGTCTTGATAAACTGGTAAAACTTAAAAGAATATAATTTTGGTGAATATTATATAAAAAAAATAAGTATTTACTGGATGAAAACGGATCCGTATTCAAAATTATAATATATGTATACATTTATGAATATTTTTTTTATAAGTAACCAAAGTACCACAAGAAAATTTAAATAAAGGATAGTTATGAAGTAATATGAACTTGAAATCAAATAAAAAATCAACTGACACTGTTTCTTAATTTTTCTTCGGTAAAAAAATAAAATATGCAAGAAAAAAATGCTGAATAATGCTAAATGATAAAAGTTATCAAACATTCTACTTTATGTAAATAGTTATTGGTGACCATTATAATTTAATTTAAGCTGGAACCCATAATTTGGAACAAAGCTGCAAAAAAAAGTTTACCTAAAGTATAACAAAATGTACTTAATGATTTATTAAAAAGAACGTAAAAAAAAATCGAAAAAAGAATAATGGGCTGGAGCAATGAATATAAAATTTTTTTAAATTATATATTCAGAAATAAATTAATTTTCACTTTTTTTTATCATTTCTGTAATAATTATTATTATAATTTCTGAGTAAAGCAATAATTATAATATATTATATAAGTAGAAAAATAAAATGATTTCAATTCACATTTAAGTATTGAAGTTTACTAACGTATAAAATGCTTACGAATTAATAATAACCTATTTCGAATTTCCGTCGTAAAGGGATTAAAATTATTATCAAAATTTAGGTATACCAAAAATTACATAAAAATGGGATTTCAATTAAACTCAAACACCAGGGTATTTGTATATTGATTAAAACAATAATAAATTATTATGTCTAGCTATGAATAATTTGCTTTTTGGAAACATTATAAAATATTTTATGTATTGTTGTACCTATCATAATTTATTTAAATTAAACAAAAATACTGTTGTATACTTAATTCCACTAACTTGATGGTATATAGTGAGTATAGTGACAAGTACGTTTTTATTCTTGACATCGGATAACTCGTTTTAATGAATTTTGGTCGATGTCAGATATAATATATCCATTTTTTTTTCCGTTTCCTCATTAAACTTTAGTAATTTAAGAGTAAATCTTCATCGTGCTTATATACAATATACATATATTTTGTGTCAGTAAAGTGTATTCACAGCAAATTCAAACTTCTTATTTTCTCAGTTATATGCCTGTATACATGTAGATAGCTGTTTATGAACTCGATAAAATTCGTAATAAAATCGAACTGTTCGGACAACAATTCGGATAATCCGGTGCGGAAAGAACTAAATATTTGTACAGCTCTCAAACGACGATAACACCATTTTTAAGCAGAACGAATGCGAAAAATTCCGAGAGTAGGTATATATATTTTTCCATCAAGTTGACAAGAATTTCGGAATTCTTCGGTGTTAAAAATAAAAAAAAAGATGAAAAAGAAGATAACCACAAAAACACTCACGCGTTTATTTTTATCATAGATGCGAGGCAAATCAAATAAATTGAGCAATATATAAATATTTAATTTCAAATTTTCCGTATACTGCAGACCCTCGAAATACGAAAAAACTTTAATTCCCATTTTATTAGTAATATACATGTACGCTTATAACTAAATATTATAATATACAATTCATTCACACTATAGGTACCTACCTAATTCGTTATTTAATATCAGTGTGATACGTAATTTTAATTATTAGCACTGCCATAATTTTAAATCTTATAATAGTAAAGTTTTCAGAGTGTGAATGATTCAGGAAAAATGAATAGAAATTATTCTATTTTATATATTTATTTAAAACAATCACTTGGGACATTTATTTCGACCCTGTGTCCAATCAGGTGAGAGAGTTAAATTTGACGATAAGCGTTTTTACACACGATAATATTATTATGAGTAAACGGTATAATAATTATAATTTTAATTTATCTAATATAACATTGTGAACGTAGCACCAATCGTTGAAAACTTTGATACAGCCGACCAGACTTGAAAAAATATTAACATTTAGGTGACGCGTTGCGTGTGTTCACAGGTGTCCGGAACTGAACGCTTGCATCAGCTCGCAGTTCTGGTGCGACGGCGAGACGCACTGCCCGATGGGCTTCGACGAGGACCCGGCCAACTGCGCTAGCCGGAACGGCCTGAACCTGATGTACGTGGGCGTGCTGGGCGGCACGGCGGTGGTGCTGTTCACGGTCACCGTCGTGGCGGCGGTGGTGTGCCTGCGGTGCAAGGCGAACAGGTCGCGGCGCGCCGAGGACGGCCGGCGGCGGGCGTCCCAAAAGGGCTCGGCCGCCGTCGACCCGATGATGTGCGCGGTCGACCGGTCGCACTACGACAAGCGGTTCCTCGAACAAAACGGCGGCGGCGGCGGCGTCGTCGGCAACTCGCTTGGCAAGCGGTACCCGTCGTCTTCGGACGACCTGTACCTGGAGTGCAAGCAGGACAGCATGTGTTGACGAAACGACGGAGACGGCAGCGTCGACGCGGACGGCGACGGCGGCGGCGGGTGCAGCGGCGAGAGCCTCCGGGTCGAGACCACCGTCTGAACCCGGCCGAGCCATCCGACCGCGGTCGGGTTTGGTATGAACCGCGATCGTTGGTTAAAACATATTTTGCGTCGACCCGGACGGTGGTCTACACCGGACGAGACGAACAGCGTTGGTGCGCTCCGTTTCGTTTCGTTTTCGTCAGTCGTCTTGTATATACGTAATAATAATAACGACAGTAGAAATGGTTTTTTGAGAACAACTCTGCGGGCAGGTCTCATCAGTGAACGCGTCCGGATTGAATAATATCGATCATCGAATGTATAATGTAATATTATTATTATTACTCACTGCGCACTTGTCCGAACGTGCTCATCCGATCGTGCGCGATGTCTGCCGTGCGAGTTTATCGTCACAAACCACCCCCCCCCCCCCGAACTTTGTTGTGATAACTATTCGCACCGCGTTCGATAACACCGTACGGCCGCCGTCTTTCGGCCGAGCACCGTTCACAGCGACATAATACGCGATATCATATCACACGCGCTGGCGACCACCGCCCCTCACAGTAACCATGTAATATTATCACTACCGTCGTCATCGTACTGCTGGTATTTACCGACGTTTATCGT
Organism: Nasonovia ribisnigri; assembly: GCA_027563435.1. Taxonomy (NCBI): domain Eukaryota; kingdom Metazoa; phylum Arthropoda; class Insecta; order Hemiptera; family Aphididae; genus Nasonovia; species Nasonovia ribisnigri. The sequence continues at coordinate 286,884 of JANEHU010000662.1, forward strand.
GGTATACGCGTGTGTGCCAGTTCGGAATACTGTTGTAAATAAACCCATTGCGCGGTATGCGCCGCATACCGTCAAACCGCAGGAATCCGACTTGACGTGCACGTCACCCCCCCGCGGCCGCCCCTCGCCGAGTTGTTATCGTTTATATATTTTTTACCCTTTGTAATTATTTACCTTTACTCACCCGCACGAGCGTGTATATACAGGGCGTTTCAGAAAACAGTGTACCCGCGAAAACCGACTCCGTGACGCCATCGTGATCATGGTAATTTTACGGTGACGTGCCGAAGACTAACCGGTCAGGCACCCACCTGTATGCGAATCTCTGAAGGGGCGACTCCGTGACCTGTACGGCGATCGTTGGGGTGGTGTAGCATTATTGATGTGGGTGCATTGGAAAATTATTGTAATGGCCGTCTCTGTCAACCCTGGCATTCGCCACGTTACTGTAGGACGCTTGTTCGTTTATTCCGACAAAGTTATAAACTGTACCATAAACGACTTACCGCCGTGCAGAAGTCGTCGCGATAAAATAAAAATGCCACCTACAAGATAAATCGTATCGATTTAGTCTTCGCTCCGTTCGAACAGGGTTTGTCGGTAAAATTATCGTACGGTTATGGGAATATGAAAAAATATAAGCCCTTGATAGATGAAAAACATAAAAAGGTGGGTGAACCGATGGTGAAAATACACGATGGATTATGCACGATCTAATCGATCCGAATAAGTCTAATCAACATTTCAAATAACTCAAATTAGGAGCTGCTAGCCAGTGTCAAACATCGAAATGTAGGTAATCAAAGTTTAGTCGATCTGTATTTATGGCCACTAACAGATATCAGTATTTCAAAAATAACGTATTACAATATCGTATAAGTCATTTGATTTTCTAATACTATAAATATAGTTTTATTATGGCAATAAAAATGAATTTATGATAAATACGGGCTATAGGCACTCTGATCTGAAACGTCCTATCGTTAAACGTTACGGTGAAATGTAAAAATCTAAGTTATTACTATTATTGCCCGTTCCAAAGACAAAATCTAATTAAACTTTTATGACGTTTATAAAAATTGGCAAGTCTTCTTCAAGCCCATGTGGTGTGACAATTTTTAATTTTAATGTTAAGTTTGGTTTTAATATAATTTTATATTTTTAATTATCGTGTTATTAAGTACCTAGGTGGTTAAGTATGACGTTAACGATATTATGGTATTCCTTACACGAGAAGCGGTGAATTCTGCCTTTCGTAATAGGTAAATTACGCTGTAGGTATACAGCGGGTATACGGATAATATTTAGTTCTTACCATTTATTTAGTTGGGGATATTTTTCCAGGCTTTGGAGGATAAATCCGTTTGAATATTGATAGACATGCCAAAGTATACATTACCTAACCTCGAGCAACTACACAAACTTGCCAAAAATGTAAAATATTGTAAAGCCCCCGTCGTATATTTAAATAATAAAGTATATTTTGATACAAAATATTCTAAATAGCATGTCTGTTTTGTAAATGATTGTTATTCAAAGACCGTCTATAAGGCGTTTAGTGACTTTGTTACGCATTGTGAATAATTATATCAAATCAAAAATAATAACAATTACTTTTTTAATAATTACTCTTGAAAAAAAATTATATCATTATTTACTGATAGCATAAAAAAACAACGATCACCTTTGTTACATCGGCCCTATAGGTATATAATTAAATTTTCTCGAAAGATTGGTTATTTTAATTTAATTTTTAATTAGTCTCAATATAACATGAAAAATAAATTCCATAATCTCTAATTGGGTTATTATATAACTTGTATAATTGCGTGATCTCGTGTATTCTTATAACCTAAAAGTCAAGAGACTCAAAATGACTGAATAATTCATTCATACGTTTATTAATCTATTGAACACTATGAATTTGTTGTTAATAATTGTTACCTATGTTTAAATATTATATTTATTATTTCAAGTCATTGCGGAAAAAAATATGCATAAAATCCCCGAACAAAAAGGTTGTGTTAGTTGATTGGGAAATTCAAATATTTACTTAAAACGTAGAAAAATGGTTTTATTATTGTCCGAAAATGTATTAGTACCTATATCGTTACAAATAATAAATAAAAAAAAATTAAAATACGATTTTTTTTAAAACTCAATAGTATACCTGCCCAAATCTAAGTAACCACGTACATTTTCCGACTAGCATTTTAAAATATTTATACACATATTATAAATACTACATTATACATTTATACTACATTATGTACTCATATATAATTATGAAATATGTACCAATAATATATTATCGACTTCCTGGTGTATTTTTCAACTTTTATGACTGTATCAACAAATCTAAAATAATTTTAAAACATCTTTGGATTTTGTAAAAAAAAAAAAATATTAAATGCTTATAATAAGGTATATATACATAACTATCGATAAAATTCAACGTGTATTCGCTTACCGCTCCTTGTGTTTGCAATAATTATAAGATTAATACAATATCTGTGTATACAATATTAAAATATAAAAATTATTATTATTATTACTACTATCTTCCTAAGTTATTATTTTCGTCAGACTTTCTAAACCTACCTTTTTTAAATGTATAAAGCCATGTTTGTATTATAATCTTTTGTGCCACTTTGATGTTACCATATTATATTATTATTATTATAGATATTAAAGAAAACAATACTATTTTGTTTTTTAAGCTATATACTCACTATTATTATTCTCGACCTTTGTAAATACGGACATGTGCTCATTATAAATAAACGGTAAAATTGAAATGTACTTGTTTTATTTTACAAAGCCATCGGTCTACTCTAATAAAAAAACTGCAATTTATTATGAACAAAATATGCAATTGGTAATACTAAATACATAGTATTATGTACGATATTGTATAATGTATATATTATACTATTAATACGTTTGGAATGTTAATTTGTATGTGTACTAAGAATTCTGTATAGTATGATAATAAATGTTAATATTCTAAAAACTATATTATTATATAATATAAACCTATACCTTATCCATTAAAAAAAATACGTTACGAAAACATATTCCTACTTAAATTTTTCACAGTAATCGATTGAAAAAAAAATGGTATTAAAACAACAAAATATTATATATTATTTGTTTTTCAACATTTGTATTGAAAACGATGTTCCGAGAAAATCGCCAGCCCGAGTAGTAAGTTTAATATTTCATGATTTAATACCCATTATATATTATCTTACCGGAATAAATATGTATTATTCACTAGCCCCCAGCAAAGAGGTTCCGGTTGCTTTTGCAAAGCACATTATTGAAATCTATGGTTTTAAGAAAAAATATCTTTAGTATGATGGAAATAAATTTTATGATTCCATTTCTTTAACAGAGTAAGTAAAAATTGATTTAATAAAAATATCGCGTATGATTTTTATATCTTAAATCACTTAGGGAAACGTTATACAACTTAAGTTGAAAAATGTACCTATCTTATAATACAAAATAAAAATAGTATTACACTTATTATGAAAATAATTTACCAGCATCTATAATTAACGAAAAATCTTTAGTCATGGACAATCTATGACGACTTTAAATAAAATTCGGTCATCTATAAGACTAAAACCAGTCACAGTGGTTGGATCAAGAAAAGTCACCAAGCCCCGTCACGTAAACAGACGCAATACTACGAGGTAAGGATTTATATTATTATTTGTGATTTACTTGATATACATTTCGAGTGTTTTAAGAAGACGTGAAGCCCGAATGTGCTGTCTCAGTCTTACAAACGTGTACAACATAGACAATTTGTGTTCAATAAAAGTGTAAATCATAAAATTTTTATTTTTTTATTTTAAGATTACGGTGGTATAATTTCAACTTATAATCAAGAAGAGAACTCGATGCAGGCACGTGTTGTCTTCGTCTTACAAACGTGTACAACATGGCAAATATGTATTCAGCAGAATTCATTTTGTGTTGTACGTTTTAATATTACAGTAAATCGACTTGCTATCAAATTCATAGTTAATAATATTATCTGCGATTCTTCCCGTCGGTTTTTTAATGTTTTAATTTTCAAACGAGTTATAGTAATAGGTAGGAATATAAAGTAAAAATATTTTTAAAAAATGCTCATAATTTCCTTTAAATGAACGAATTAACTAAACCAACGAAGAAACGCAGATGATAATAATATTTTTACCTTTAAATATGATGATAGACCAATATTTACTGTTATATTCAAACTAACAATACAAAATATCATAATGGATTCTGCTGAACGAAAATTTGTTAAAGTATGTTGTACGTTTGTAAGACAGAGACATGTGACCATCACGGCCTCTTCTTGATAATTTCAAATATTAATATTAAACAATATAAACATATAATATTTTATGATTTACGCTTTTATTAAATATATTATACGAGCTGTTGATTTAAAAAAAATTATGAAAATGATTTGAATATTCATATTTACATAAAATGTAATTTATAAATTTGAAATATTAGTTCATTTGTGGACTTAAAAATTAATTAAAATTTTTTTTTATAAAAAACACAATACCTTCTAGACCTCATAATGCAAATAATCGACTATAATATTGTGAACCCACCGAAGTGCTCGATGTACCTACTGTATTGTAACTTTTTTTATAATACGCATACGCCGGTGGTATTTCGGAGTTGGGTTTTTAGGCACTGCTTTGGGTATTGACACCAAGTCTACAGCGGCTATCACCATAATGGTCACCTGTCGATTTGCACACTCGTCTGCGAAATAATATGTTAAATTTCACAGGAAAAAAAAATCATAGAGACCCACACGCAACGCAGTACAATTCAAACCGCCATGGTTTTGGCGCTAAAGTACGCACATGAAAGACGACGATTACTGTGCGAGTCTATTACACTACATATTATAATGATATTAGTATAAACATTTTCCATTATTATTTTATTTGCACAATAAAGTATGTGACGATATATTATAACATCGCAGTGACATATCATATACAAATGGATCGCCCGGAACCTTTGCCGTTGTCGTCGTCGTCGTCGTCCTTCCAGTCGAATACGCGTATAATAGTATAATATTCGGCGGCGGGCGGTTAGTTTCGATGCGTTTTACGGGCCGGTGAACACTGCGTCTCTTGTCACCTCCCCCCTCGTCGCCCCCCCCACCATCGCGGTACCACGTGATAATTATAAGTTTTCTGCCGCCGACGCCACCGTCAGCCCGTTCCGTCCGTCGCCTTTTGTCCTTGCTCAATATACTAATTGCTAAACCGAGTATACACACTGCAGTTAGGTATAATATACGCAGACATGTTGGCAAGCAGGAAGGCAGGTGGATATAGGTTAGGCGTGTATAACGGCCGTGTACGCACTCCTCGCGTCGCCGTGGATTCCCGCGAGAGAGGCTAACGACGAAGAAGAGTACACATCGTTGTGTGTGTATATATATATATATATATATTATATTATTATATTGTGCTCGTGCGATTATCATAAATCCATCCCTACCTGCAGCGCCGGGTACGCGACGCTGCGGCAGCGGCAAAGGGTCCGGTCAGAGTCGAAGGGCGGGTGGTGGGTGCGCTCGGGCACGCGGTGGAGCGGTAGAATAGTAGTAGGTATAGTGGCTAAACAATCGTCGTCGTTGTCGTAGTAGTAGTAGTAGTTGTAGTAGTAGTAGTAGTAGTAGTAGTAGTAGTAGTAGTCTCCCGCGGGGCTGTCGGGTGCCAAATATTCTCTCCGGCCCGCCCGCCAACTCCAACGCCGCCGTTTAATAGGCCAGCTGCTGCTGCCGCTGCTTCAGAATTTGCCTTTCTTTTTTTCTTTCATTTCGCTTTTATTATATATATATATATACAAGTTTCCGTCTGCGGACGATGATCCCCGCGTAGTTTCCCGTTTTCCAGTGGTCGGGGGCCTGGTGCGTCATGTAATCTCAAAACTAGGTAAACTTACTATAGTAATATAATACTCATACTGCCTACAACTAGAGTCGTTAAGAACAACAACGATCACTAATCACTGTTTGTTTGCATTTTACTTTCGAGGTAACACTATACGTATATACGTATAAATTGTATTCTTTAGAAATCGTTCATCTTATATCGAATCTCATACACGTATAGGTAATGTGAAACTGTTTTAAGAAACGTCTATGTGCAACAGAAAGTCGGTTAAGCAGCTGCCAAAATCTACTTAAAGTACACCGAGCTTAAAGTGACTGCCGCTTTCGTTTTGGGCTTACAAGCTTTTTTGCGCGTATACTTACCCGTGTGTTACTGCCAAAGTAGAGTTTCAGTGTGCAGAGTCCAATTTTCTTACGGTCAAAGTAAACAGTTTAATAACACACCATCTGGAAATCGTGCAGCATACAGCAACCGATATTGCAACGTGTTGGGAAACGCGAAATTGAACGAAAAGATAATATAAATTTATTATCTATTAGAACCTGTAGAATTAAAATTATAGAACTTCGGTGTACAAAATGTCTTCGTCACTGTATACGCCCATTTTGGATTTAACTTTTAGAAAATTATGATTAACCTAACCTACGTGTACAATGATGATGTCTCCGTATCGGTTATTTTTCTTATAAAATTATATGACCTCAGTATGTGTTCCACATAAATTAAATCAATTAAATTACTTTTATAGTATATATATACATATACGTATAGTATATACGTCTTGTTATATAAAATAGCTATAAGGTAATTAATAATAGTTATAGTTAGTTAAAAGTTATTCTATGATTAAATTATTTCCCTGTTACAGAAATACAATTTACATACATGTATGTTATATATAAAAAAAAATAAAATAGATTTCAAGTTTTTGAATTATAATCCAAAACTATACTAAGCCCGTAGTAGTATGAAAATAGGTGCATATCATTTTACGTTTAACAATTTAACTTCTCAGAATTAAATTATGGTTTCATTACCTATTTGAACACATCTATACAAGGTGTCCCACGAGGATTTACTAATTTAAAATGGTAGTGTAATGGAGTTTGCATTACTCAAACCACTTTAAAATAGCATATTATCGTGGGACACCCTGTATACACCTAGTCAGGGCAGACCTGGTTTCTAAACGGTGGTAAGGGGTTATTTCCCTACTAGCTACCCTTGGGTAGTATTTAATGTTTATTATCATGATTTATATTTTGATTCTTTGAGTTTTTATACACATATATATTACATAATTTATTACATAATACTATGATAATAGGTATATAAAAGTTTAAATTCCTAACTATCTCGCCTAACGATGACTCTCAGATGCGTTACAACACAGTGATGCACCGTTTATTTATTTATAAAATATGGTACCTATTTAAATTCTTTGTATGAAGTTTTTTTTCTATTTTTTGAAAAACAAAAAATGTAAATCTTAAAAAAAATTTAGTATCAGACGACCTGTTTTTTAAATTTGAATTCCATATCCTTACAATGCTCCTACACACATCGGCGAAAGTTAACTTTTTGTATTCATATGAAAACTGCTGTTATTAAAATAATAGATTTTTTTCCATTGTTGAATATTTTTCAAACTTTAATTTGATTAGTAAGGTAATTAATTTTTAGTTGAAATTCAAAAAACTGTTTTACATTTACCTTACCAACTTCCAAAATAGTAATACAAAATTTAAAGTGAAATAAAAACCAATAGGAGGATAATATATTATTATTTATTATAGTCAATAATTTATATTTTAAAAAGTTGTTTCTGAATACAATAATGCGCCTACGCTGCTCTGTACTATACAAGTCAATAAGTTAAAATATAAATCTGGAAATAAACGAGTGTAACTGTATTAGTAAATCTTCTAGCTTTGCTCATCTTGACAAAGAATTATTTATATGTATATATAGAATATAAAGGAAAATGGTAAGTTTGTATTTTAATATTGATGCTATAAGAAATAATCAAATCCAAAAACCAATTTTAAAAATGTAATTACAATTTTAATAAGAAGTTATAGAACGCTTTCATAAATTGAATTACAATAAAATAGATTGACCCGATAAAATTGGTAATACACATGCATAATGATACATATTTGTTTTTTTTCATTTTATTGTGATTTAATTTTTTTGTTCCACAACAATTAAAAAAAATAACAATGATTATAGTGACCACGACAACATTTAATACACACTATAGCGGTATGTTTTTGTCTTCATTATTTGAATTTCAATTTTTCAAAGAAGAACCTATCACTAACCAGCAAAAATAAAATATTTTTTCTCTACTAATTAAAAGTAAGTACTGCCGGGTACATACGGTTTTTAGATAATATAGTATTCTGCTGGATTAAAATTCAACAACCTCGTTATAATCCTATATAATATTCTTTCATAATATTATCTTTAATTTATTTTTACCTCTGTACCAATAATGTATAGTTTACCTCATGTTGTTCCGCTTTTACCCAAATATTCTTTACTATACTTAAATTAATATAAATGGTTTTCGTGTTTATACCTACTGTAATAAATGTTTTTATAAATTATCAGAGAATATCAGAGAACACGACACCTAAAATATTGCTCTGCCTATACATCAGATATTTTAATCATAATATTCTCACCTATTTTCACCTGAAAAAAATATTTTTTTATGATTCGAGCTTAAAAATTGATGAACGAACATGCAATTTCCTGACTGCTTGAACGCTTTCACTTTTCTCACAGGCAAGCGTTTATTCAATTCAACTTCAACTTTATGAAAAAAATTGTAAAAATCGATAAAATAATGCACATCGTTTATTATACTTTCTAGACACTTTCTGTTAAATATTGTTTTAAAATCTATGACCGGTAATTACTCGTCTTAGGTATCATATTATATTTTGTACGTCCTCCCGACCATTTTCTAATCTTTAGCGTATAATTATTGCATAGTTTTACTATGAATTAATTTGTTGAAACTTATTTATAAAGTTACTTATTTAAAAATAACTACTATTCAACGTAAAAATATTAGCTGGGAAAAAAATTAATTTACCAATTAGATTAAAGTATAGGTAAACAAAATAATATTAATTCAGTGTGTTACGTTATGTAGCGGTTACACATTTTGCAACCCTCCTACCGCCACATTGTTACAAATTCCAAATACGGTTTTGGACCTTGCCGAGTTGTTCGCATAATATTTGATGGTAAAATCATTAGCCCTGCAGTATCATCAAATGATAATAGTATAATGTATTACAATATAATACATCTATTAATATTATGTAAACAACACACAATACAGAAGCCAATTGATTTACCAGCAGGAAATCGCGTTGGCATTTCTCACACGAGATTTGCGATGGCGGCCATGTGGCCCAGACATTTGTAGTATAGTTGTATAGAATGACCGGTCAATGTGAACAATCGATGGTAACTTTTTACTTCGCTCAAATGCGGTGAACACCGACCATAATGACTGAGCACTTTTGTACGTTGACTGGTTACCCAAATTCTACGTACTTAACCTTCGTACACTGCACTCATAGCACACCTATATAATATTATATTATATTGTACATTGTGTCAAGGCAGTTTAGAAAGCAGCAAACCCCTTGGTAAATTGTATATTTCTAGTGGAAATCACTTATCTTGTTAAGACTTGCTAAAATTCGAATGTTCCTAATGTTGAGTGGTATATAATTAAATCCCCAATCGTGTGGCAGATTCTGTTCAAAGGAATGACCAAATAACTGATCAATAATAATAATAAATACTATTAATAAATATATTTAACGATTCGTGAGTATTTGTATATAATATTTGTATATTTTATATTATGCGTATTTTAAGTGTATTAAACGCGTATATAGGTAGATGTATAATCATGTATATGTATCCCGTACTCCCATTATATTATTCATCTACAATATGTGTTCCACCTTCCTTGTTAATAATACCAGAACCATTGCTTCGTTAAAAGCGATACAAAAGATAATTAATATTGACAACATAAAATATACTCCTTGCACAAGGCACACAAATATATTAGGCCTAATTTTGGACGAAAACATTACGTGAACCACGCACTTACAAAAATTAAGAGACAGAGCAACAAAAATACTGAACATTGTCGAATACTTTTAAGCACGAAATGGAGTACCGACTCGAATTCCCTGGTAAAGTGTACAACTCATTAATTAGATCAATATTGGGTTACGGATCTATTAAACTTGGAATACGCATTACACACATGTTATCGTCTTATGAAAAAAGAACCACCAAGAGTGTCAAACATGTGACTTTCCTACATCCATCAAACATATATATTCATGAAATGCCGATACAAACGAAAAGCACAGATATGACATAATATACAAAATATATATTATGTGAGACACCTTTATGAGTCCCGACAAAGATACTACAATAAAAGTGAGATTATTCACCAAACATATTAACCTGTACAAATATTGGCTTAAATAAGATTTAAGTAATACCTAATAATAGAAAAAAAAATAATAAAATAGAAGTCACCTACCGGGGCTTTAACACTAATAAAAAATAATAATAATATAACGATACCTATTTATTTTTTTATCATGTTATATTGTAACAGGACCATTATTGTTATCTAAGTTCTTAAATATTGTAAGACATATTAGTTACACAGTATACTGAGGGCTGGGATTTCGATGCAATGCAATTTTTTATATTTTCTTTGCCATTGTAAATCGTAGCTCCGTGAGTAGAAAATGTGTAATAATGTGTGTTAGCTAGATACCTACTGATTATTTATTTAATATTTTTATTTTGCATGTTTTTCGCATTTGTCGATATTTTTCAAATTTTTAGAACATTATTCACAGTTTTGTTTTTCCTGCTAACGTAAATCACTGTACCAAATTTATTGTTCTAATAAAAACCAAAATATTGTTAAATGTACATAGTGATCAGATACTGTCAACCATGTAGTGGATATGCATATTATAACTGGCCACCGCTTTCATAACAACAAAATATAATTAAAGACAACAATGCTTCTGCTGCAATGCTGTTAATATTTTAAGCTATCTGTCAACAAATTATTGTACAAAACGATTCCATTGTATAACATTTTAAAATCTAAGAAATACATTTTTATAGTACCTTTTTAGGTATTTTTAGAGGCATTCAGATCCCAGCTCAATGAATTATAGTTTATATCATTGATATCGATGAAAAAATTAACTATCAATAAACTCATCGAGTGTTATGCTATATTGATAATACTTAAAAATTGTTTTAAATTATATTTTGAATGATTGAAAAACAAGTTTGTACACGACTGTGAACAAATAACAGTTATTTATCGATTGAAAACAAAATAGGGTTTAAAACAATACAAATATTCGCCCTTAAACACTTCCTCGTTATTAAGAAGCCGCGGCTTCTTCGTGATGTATACGAGTTTGTTTAAGTGGATTGAGTAAAAACGTATATGAGGGCAGTATCGATGGTCATTATTTGCTAGTACCGAATAACCCTCTGCACGATGAACCTAAAATGATTAACGTAAAGTATCTAGCTAGTGAGTACTGAGTACCGTCGTTAAGTGATATCAATTTGGAAAATTGCCTAAAGGCGAAAAACTGAAATAAGCAATAAAACAAATACAAGTTATTCGTATTATTTTCGAACAAAATGCCGTCAATAAATAATGTTTCTGAGCCTTGTGTTCTGTGTAAATAAAGGAAATTATGAAATAAGAAGACAGTATATAGGTACCTCCTTTCCCTTTTTATCTAACAGTATAGTGTGTACAATATAATATAGATATAGTTAAATAGATAGATGATAGATAAGAATAATAACAACAATAATAATAATAATAATAATAATAGTAATGATAATGATAACGATGATGATGAAAATACATAAATAAACTATAATGGCTCGCACTATTAATATCATAATGTTTTATTTTTTTCCGTTCATAAATTTCACGTAGATATATAGTTTATTTTTCCAGTTTATTGCATTATTCGAAATTTGCAGATGCATCGTTTTCAAAGACGTACTTAAATAATCGGCGATTAAATCCTAAAAAAAAAAAAAGGTTTTGCCACTCACTGACAATTGATTGTCTAACAATTCATGCACTATAATAACGTTATTGAACTTTTTTTTCTCGTCGAAGGCTCGTTGAAATTGTATAGACCCTTGTAAACCATCAGTTGATTGCCACTTTACCCAATTTCCACGTTATCTTAGCATCGAGGGTGAGTAGCACTTTGTAAAACAAGTTCTAAAATATTCTATATATGACGTAACTCATGATATTAAATTAATACAATCAATTAAGTAAAATTATACTGAAAGTTAATTAAGATAAGATTTCAACTGGATTATACCGAACCAAGTGTTCAGTGTTCACACTTTATACTCACTTTTTATATTTTCGTTTAAAAACTGGTTAAACTTTGAATCTGATAGGTAATTTATTTTATATTACACAACAGTGGAAATAAACAAAAACCCATTTTTTTTCGGGGCATATATTACTAATTTAATGCTTACAGAAACTTATCAAATCAATTTGCAATGAATAATCTAAAATGTGTTATATCTCGAAAATCTGGAATTCCCGAGGAAAGAACGTGAGTGTTTTTTTTTTTAAATATATATATAAAACGTAAAGAAAATACAACCAGCAAGTGTTTTTTGGTTGGTAAAACGTAGTCCCGTGAGATTCAAAAACCAATCGGAAAGGTAAACGACGATTTGGAAATCGGTGGAAATGTTTCTGATAGAAACTAAATCAATATTACGAGGACGTTTTGTGGTCCTATTTCTTTCAGCGTGTACTGCAGAAATCAACACGCGCTGTTTCTCATTCCTTAGGCAAAAACACGATTTCTATTTGCCAACAAATATCATTTTTTTTTTTTCCTAGAAATAATACATTTAAATTGGTCGGTATAATCTGCAGGTGGCTATGTATACACGTCTATGTGCCGTCTTATAGATAATCGGTACCGGGTATACCTACTCTGGTGTTTGTACAAAAAGAGCAAAATCGAAACGCTGCTGTTCGCAAGAAGATAAAAGAAGTCGGCGTCATACAAAGTGACGTCGTATGATGTGGCGCTGTACGAACCACCAACAAATTATTATATAATAATATTATTATTTAATATTATTACATTACAGTATTATCATATCTATTCTCTACGACATAGTTTTCCATATCAGAGCGGTTGGTGGGTGGTTTGGGGGATATTGATGAATTCATCATACCTAGTAGTATAACATGTAAAATAAATTATATGCCTGCAGTAGGTCACCGGGGCAAAACTAAAGAGTCGTAATCGCGATGCCAAAACATGTCAAACACTCAAATCAATATCATACGCCATCTATCTGCAGGTACCTAACAACACCTTGTTCTGTGTTTTGTTGCGAAATTTTTTCACAATTTTAATTTTGAAGCTAGTTATGACCATTTTTAAGTCGTAACAACTTACACGTCTTAAATTCGTTTCTAAATTAAAAGATCGAAATAAATAAATGTTTTTCAATTTAACATAAACAATAGGTAAAATCCCTCCAATATGAAAACTAATAAAGATAAAATATGAGAATTGCTGAACGTAAATTTGGTGTGCTTGTAAGGCGGAGACGACTCATGCGGATGAGAAGTCCTCTATACTATAATTATTTATCTATTTGTAGGTACTGTACATTTTTTTTTTTTATTGGGTGTAAAGGATTCAACAGTTAGGTCATTAGCTTACAGTCACATTTACATTTACATTAATTTAATATGGTTATTCACTTAGCTAAATTACAATGTTTAGGTTTAAGTTTTGTTTTTTTTTTTTTATTATTTACGAGGTTGTAAAAAAGTTGTAAATTGATTGAGTATTATGTTCCCTAAGTGCCTTCTTCCATAGTTGAAGGTAGTTTGTTAATAGTTCATTACTTTTACATTATATCGTATTGTATAACACTGTTATTAATACTGCATATGGTAAATTGGACATGAGTCCTTATGAATTTAAAAATAAATACATTTTTTTCAGATTATTACATATTAATACCTATTTATGTGTGTTCTGGTATTTAACCATATCCCCATGATTATTGACTGCGCAAAATATTCCAGAGAAAATAACAAGGTCACTAAGAATTGATTTAGTTCTAAGACAAATTTTCGATTATAAAATTCCATAGCTATATGCGTAGACCAATGGGTGGGAGAGTGAATATTTGTCCTTATGGTAAAAAATTAATATGTTCTGGCCACTCCACTAAGTCGATATGCAAAATAAAACCCACATTTACTTGGATTGATATTATTTGAGAGGTTTATTACGTCGTGAGAGTCCGGAATTTCGGATCACCGTTTTCATTATGATATTATCATCGGTTTTAAATTTTAACGATAAAGAATTTTATTTACGTTAACGGAGGCAATTTTAAACTTAACTCGCATGTTATAGTCTCTATACATATGCGTTTTATGTCATCGTAAAATGCCTAAAATATCTTCCTTTTCATAGTCGGCCATAATATAAATAGTCGTATTATTATTATTTCTATATTTTCGCAAAATTATTCACAAATATGTATAAGTATGTAAATACAATGATTAAACTACCAAGACTAGAAAAGTGTTTTTTTTTAAGTATTACAATGAATAATAATTACGATGTACACAACAACATAATTGTAATACACATGTGTATTATACATGTAATACACATGTGTAATGCATTACACAATCTTATAATACCGAAACCTATTCCTTAAGCTCCTTGAATAAGTCAAAAAGTATTCAAAAAGTAGCAATTTTATGGATCATAAAAAATACTATACTTTCGATTCCGTCACTATTTTCTTGTATCTATTTAAGTGCTAGACGTATTAGTGAGATGTATTCTGCAATTTTATTGGACACCGTTCTATAGTCTAACCTGACCTATACCTAATATGTCCAATATGAGTATAAAATACTCAAATAAATAAGTATGTCAGAATACTGTTAGCACATACACTAATACTATTAACTATTAACTGTTTCAAGTGATAATTTGTGGTATCTTTGAACGATATATATTATAATAAAATCGCAACATGACACTGTATGAAATAAAATAAAGTGTATTCAAAATGACTATACGTCATAACATTTTTAACCGCAACCATAATCATGTACTATCATTACTTTTTCTAACATGGAAGTATATGAGGATTATATTATTCTAAATCGTTAATTTTAATACATTTTTCTTAAAAAAGTTTTATGGTGTTTGAATTTAACTGTGTAACAATTTATTAGTGCTTAACTCCAAAATGCTTAACTCCAGATTGTTTTGTAAATTAAAAATAAACTTAACAGTATGGTCATATATTGTATCAATCAATTATTGTAGGTAATAATATTATCCAGAAATGAGCAATTTTTTTATTTTTAAACTTAAATTATTCTTGACAATAATTATTGTCAGTTACAATATTTTTTTTTTTAAATTTAAATATTTATTTAACAATAATTGTTCTCCGAGTAACATATTATTATTGTTAAACATACAAGTCATAATATTATTTGTTTTCAAACAACTGTACATTGTTGCTATACATACTTACCATTTAAGTTACTTGATTTAAAAACGTAAATGTTTCACAATATTATTTGAATTTTTAACTTTGAGTTGTGCGTATTGAAAATGAAAATCGTTTTAAACGTCATTAAAAGAATAAAATATCTCATTAAAAGGTTGTTTTTTTGCTCACTCATTATGATAGCTATTATTTATCCTTTACAGTGTTTGTTTTTAATTTATTTTGAAAATAATCTTTTTCACAAACTAATTTCTATTTTCTACAATCTTTATAATCAGTAATTACAGAAAAATATTTTTAAGTAAATATATATTTAAAATAATATGATAATGTCATAAA
The DNA here is from genome assembly GCA_027563435.1 of Nasonovia ribisnigri. Classification (NCBI taxonomy): domain Eukaryota; kingdom Metazoa; phylum Arthropoda; class Insecta; order Hemiptera; family Aphididae; genus Nasonovia; species Nasonovia ribisnigri. The sequence continues at coordinate 302,816 of JANEHU010000662.1, forward strand.
AACATTCTAAATCATTGCTGACATTTTTAAAAAAGTTAACCACTTAAAATTAAAATTTAATATTATTTTAATATGAATTCTTAAGAAATGTATTATTATAAATAAAAATGTAAATTGTTTATTGCCTACCTATAATAAACCCAGTTTTTCGACTCATAATATTATTCACCACAACAATGAATTTATTATTTATGATTAATAATACTAAAATGTATAAATTTTAATGAAATTTGGAAAGTCTTTCGTTATTTTGTATTTCAATACTTTTGCAGGTATACAAGTAGATACTTTAATTAAAACTTAACTCATTAAATTACGTTTCACTTTATTTCAAAATAAAATGTAGGTACTCTTCAAAACTAATTTAATCTTAACTTAATTTGTCAATTAACCACGACGAATCGTTAGTTTTGTTAATTTAAACTATTTTCTTGATACACTCGACAAAAATTGTTGAATTAATAAAAAGTCAACGTTCTCCAACTAGTAAAATAATTAATAATATATGTACTCGATTTTTGGGTGTCGACACGCATATAATGCACCACAGTCATATGTGTATATACCTACATAATTATTGTACTCATCTTTTTTTAAATGTCCAATAGTGTAGAACTATAATTTACAGCATTATACGTCTACACGAATTAGGAATTGTCATAGTATAAATACACATTTCAATGTTCCGTTGTCTCAGTCGATGTTATCCTTTTCCATCCTGTGTACCCTGCTCACCTAAATTGTTTTAGTCCAGTTGTCCTGTACCATTCTGATCAATAATATTATCTTTAGCACCATTAATATCACCCTTTCGACGATATTATTGTCGGTAAAGATGTAATACCATCCTGCACATTTTCCTATAACACATCCGTCGTTTTTCTGATCACTTTGTTGCAACAAGATGGATAATTTCAAGTTTGTTGATAATTTTTTACGTCTGCACCATATTATCAATAATCCAACGAAAATAAATAATTCCCGTTTTTCCTTAATTTTTCTTTTGTTTTTCCCTGTGCTTTTGAAAACTATAAGAATCTTAAAAAATGACCTACCGAATGCACCACTAGATTCACTTTCCCATCGAACAAGATATTGTTGAAGAAATATTATTTCAACTACTTATCGTGTACACAGACACAAAAAAAAATTTAAAAAAATACATAATAATATTATGAGGCCTATATTATTATGATGCCTATAGTGTTATGCAATGGAAATTTTTATAAAATGAAAAACCCGAACATTTATTTATTTATTGTATTGGTTATTATATATTCTTATAATATATGTACAACAGTATTAGGTAACGATAAAGTCTTATAAAATTTAATTTTTATACTTCAACTATTTGTTTTCCTCGTGCTCTAATATTTGTTATTATTATTATTTACCTAATTTATTTCATTTATCATTCGTACAAATTTAATTCACCCAGCATTCTAATCTGATAAGTTGGTATTAAAATTAGATACCGTTTGAGGTTTGACATATAAATCGTATGTGTTGTATCCGACTATATAACAAATATGTTATACACAGGAAAGTGTACTGCAATTCTTTAAGCTTTTACATACAATCTTTTTTAAACCCTATATAGTATATATACCTACCTAAGGTCAGTATGTACCTACACACACGCCAAGGTTGCAAACACTTGAAATCTTTCAAAACATACGAATAATTAATAGACAATATTATTCAGACTTCATTTAATAGTTATAGTACCTATATAAAATGCAGATACCACACTACTTCATACCAGGTCCCATTATACTCTGTGAATCATAAGTCCTGCAATTTTAATTCGATTCTATGTTTATGCTGACGCGTAAACCTCATCAGCGTTAGTTCGTGTTTCCCTATATTATAATATTTAATATTTTCCTGTTAACGCAATATTTATACTTGAAACGTGACTTTGAATTCTAAACGTCACAATTAAAATATTTAACATTTTGTCATTTGCTATGATAAGAGGCAATAATAGCTAGTATAGTTATAATATACCGTCCTTTTTAGTCCTATGTTCCACCAAAGCCACAGTCGACTCTTTTATATGTTATACGTGACCTGCAGGTGTCCATGTCTTTGTATAGAAATTGCGTTATTAATATTATTATTATTATTTGTGCATGATATTATTTATTAGTTAATTTTTTGCTTACTACTTTTTACTAATATTGCACTACACTGATACATGTTATAATATGACATTAAAATTTATAATACAATATATAATTATTATAATATATATTATATATACATTATACATCCTGCAATGTGTAAAAGGAAGATGAAAAAAATGCAACGAGACATTGTCCCCTTACACGTTTAACGATTACCGAGTACACACTTTAACTAAAATATTTTTTTGTTCTCACACAAATATGTATAATATTTGCTGTGCACAAAACTTTTATTCCTAACATTTTTTTCAAAATTTTTTTTTTTTCATTAACTAAAAGCATTTTTTGTGTTATATATTGGGACATAATTTAGTAAAATTAAAAAAATAAATGTTTTTAGTAATCTATCAATTTATTAGTCTATTGACACATACCATATATATATATACAGATGTAGATTTTACATTAAATATTATTATCCTTTTTAATAATTTATTAAATGCATAAGTTTTGTTATTTATCTAGTAAAAGGAACATATTATTATTCTACAATACGATCTTGAATTAATAAACAATAAGAAGTTACGCCTGTAAGAAATTCTGATGCTTCAATTTCTAATAGAATATTTACTGCAGCTGGGGCTGTGGCTGAATCGTTCTATTTCGAAGTATCGATATCGACATCGATAGCATTCGATCGACATGTAGATGGACTCAATATACTAAGTTACATATTATTTTTTCGAATTATGATTTTTAAAACGATGTTTAAATATTAAATATATTATGTTATAATAATCGATATGAAGTTTTCTTTTTTTTGCTTATTTTCTATCGAGTTTAAGAACACATTCACGTTTGTTGGATTATATTATAATTAATAAGTATCAAATACACTACATTACTACAATCTTTTGAAATTTATTAACGAATTTCTACGTCCTTTTTACCATAAATATATAGTATAATAAATTAATAAATCATGGTTTTTCTAATTTTAAACAGTTTTAAGGTTCCACGCAACTTTTTTGATGGTCCTGAGTTCAAGAAATTCAAAAGTTTCAGAAGGTCTAAAAGGAATAAACAAACTTTTTCTTTTTCTACAAGTTTCGATAATATTAACCTTCCTTCATCGTCGACGGTGATATTATGTGGCACCTTCCAAATTGTCTTATTTAAAAAAAAAACTTTACTAGGATTGGTACTTTCGTCTTCATGAACTTTTAACGTTTACAAAATTTAGATTACTATTGCATTAATATTAATTCTTATATAAGATTAACTAATATTTTTATTTTTTTATTTTTCAAACAAACCTAACCAATATTTCAGTAGAATGGTAGGACTAAATTTAGCTTGAAAATTTGCGGACTTGTAATATTTAAAAAAATGCAATACCTAAATATTAATATTACTTATAAAAGTTTTATGTACCTATACAATCTAACTTATACTGATGACAGGCCAATTCTCTCTTATATTATTACAAAATCCATTCTACTGAACGCAAATTTGCTATGTTGTACATTCGTAAGACGGAGATAACACCGCAGCGCCATTTGGGAAATGGCTGGATGTACTTTGACACCCATATTTTTCCATTTTAGTTATTAGTCTACCATTAAATTTGCAAACCCTCAGACAGCAAATGCATAAAAGTTAAAATATATCTACTATGAAAACCATAATGCGTATAATATAATATTATATAAGGAGTCATGGAGGTAATGTATATTATTGGTATGCATATGACAAAAGAAATTTCCAACTTCCGATTTCCGATTTCTTTGATTCGTCAAAGTATTAAACAAATAAACCCCATGCATGTACCATGCACATAAAATAACCTACATGTATTTAAGTACCTACTGTCTCACAATTATGAAGAAAAAATGGCCTAACGATGAAAAAAAATTGATCTGCTAATATTTTGAAACATTATTAAAACAAAAATTCAAAAATTGACACTGCGTGGATTAAAATTAAAAGACTTACTGATATCGATTCCGAGGACCTATACGGCTATAGCTATTATATTATAATTACATAATTGAATGGATATATGATTTTTTAAATTACCACACACAATTACCACATTACCATTTTTAATTCCATACTCCGTAGCAGAATGATACTCGAAGTTTTCCGATCTACCTAAAAATCAAATTTCGCACAAGTAGTTTATTGGTATGACTTATAAATATTTTTATGTTTTCAAAAACTTTAAGGTTTTGAAATAATGAGTGTTGTGCGTTAAGTGTATCACCTCATATATTATTTTGCAAGTTCCATTTAATGATATGAAATGCAATTAATATTAAACTTCCAATTGTTAATAATATTGGGTATAGGTACTAGCATTAAATCCGTACTGTTATGCCGTTATACTCGTAAAACTATAGCGGCTCATAGCAACAAGATTTTAAAATTTTTTTTATCGGGGATAAATATTTGCTTCAAATTTAAAATCTAACCTTACATCTATAATATTATTAATTATTGTTTTACATTCGGTACTTTCAAAGATATCGCAAAATATAAAATATTAAGACATAAAGTAAATATTTCCTTCGTGTAATATAATATATAAGTACCTACGTTTTAGAAGAAAATCGAGAATCAAATCCTGTCATTATGTGATAATTCGAAAAAATTATTATCCAATAGACACTTATAGTAGTATTTTCACTAGTGTATATATAGCTGTTAATAGAAGAAATAAATTAAAAAAATTGGCCAGATTAAATGTTGCCACCCTTATTATTAATCTCAAATGACACCACTGAGACAACACATGCGGGTTGTAGCATCCTCTTAATAGGTACTAGTTGGATTACCTATTTTTGGAGCTAATATACGTACGTGAACATCAACTATGCGTCTCTGTTCAATATCGTTTTATATTCATATTTATAATAAATGTAAGTTTAATTTTTAACTGGTTTAAATATATACAGATAAATTGTTGTGAAATTCAAATAGGTAGGTATTTTGAAACAAAAATTCAAAGCTATATAACACGTTTAATGTTTTCCTTTTAAATAAATTAAAATATGTGTAGGTAAATACATTCCCTTATTATTTATTAACTATTGAAAAACTGTGCCTACTTAAGCTGACGTCACGATACGTAGATTTGTTGCTATAATATATTATGCTATATGCACTTGTATAAGACAAAGATAACAAATGCAGGTTTTGCGTTCGATTACGATTAGGACACTAGGTATAGGTGATATTTTGAATATGAAATATGTGTTTGAAAAGATTATAGACGGCGTTAATAGTGAATTTAGATAGTGATTTTACAATTTATTGTACAACAAAAAAAATCGATAACTCGAAGCCAAGCCCACAGGGACAAAACACAAAAGAGATAGAATTTTCTAGTAATCGGAAAATCAGGAATAACATATTATATAATATTATATTTAAGGGAACCTATACGTCTTATCTAATATATTCTTGATGTAAAGAAAACTTCTATAGGGACTTTTATTTCTTCAAATTATCGAAAACTATAAATATATTTACTATTTATATATTAGAGATAATACTATACCTATGTGGCTACGTAACATATTTTTGTTACCAATGATGTACTGATGTAGGTATATCAAACCATGCTATAATATTCTTGTGAAAAGTACTAACTTCACTCTATAATCTCGTCATTATTTTACGAATTATTTTTTAAATATTTTATATTAGTTACTACTATTATAACTGAATTCCTTCATTAGTTTAATGTTGTACTTGAATAAAATTTATTTACAAAAACTGTTTATTTATAAATCACATAAAATGTATATTAAAGATGATTCACTAAGCATGCTCATCCTAATTTTTTCCTAAAATAATGAAATTATTTAAATTCTAACTTCAAATCCTTTTTTCCCTATCAATTGTTAATATGATGACTTTTTTGAAAATGTTGATGTATCTAAATTGAAATTTCAACGAGCAATTTTTGAGTTGGTTTTACTTCACGATAATTGGGTTAAATGGGACCTATTCGGCTATGATAACTGGAAAACATAAATAAATAATATTAATCCATCAACATTTTATAATTTGTAAAAGTATAAACATTGTATAGTAACAATTAGATCTAATATTATTATATCTATTTTATATTTTAGTAAAACAATTTTTAAAGACTATTATCCTTAGTAAATACAATATTATTAACTCAGAATCTACTAGTTCAAATTTTTATTTAGATACATCAACATCTTCAAAAAAATCAACTACTTTAAAATGAGCAGTAAAAAAAATTACTTCTTGTTTGAAAAATACAAGTTTGTATCAACTGCACAGTACACTCAATGAAACAAAAATCTAAATAATTGAATATAATATTATGGTCCTTGTCCCTTTAGTATATTTACGAATCTCAAAAATCAGAGTTTGAATAAATTTGGAGACAAAAATGGTGGTGAACATGCTTTGTGAATCGAGTATTATCTTACTTGTTACCTGATGAAATTGTAACAGAATATAAAATTTAGTAAAACAATTTTTTTGATAAATAATTAACATTCCAAATTATTATTATAGTTTATAAAGTATAAACTGTATAAAATAATTATTTAAATGTATCTTACATTCTCGTGCCATTAAATATTACAATTTTCTAGTAGACACCTACCTATGCTGTGAATTAATAATATCTGATGACTGCTACTTGCAGTAATGATATATTTTGAACTGACCTAACTATAAATATAGTAATATAGGCACCCAATGCCTAATATACAAAACGTAAAAGGACTTCTTTTTACAAAAAGAGTCTCATAAAACACATCAATTTAAAAACAATTGTCCTTCGCTATTTTCAAAATTTAAAAACCTATTACCTATACAATGTACACAACGCGTGTGTATATAAATAATAACAATAATATTATTACTCTTTTTTTGCGGGAGACGTGTCTCAAATTACGAAATGACTTTACTGCTGAAATTTAAACGTATTTCATTTTAAAAACAAAAAACGTGAAGGTTATTACAATTGAAATTATATTTCGTTCACGGCAGCGGACGATAGAGTGTCTCTCCTATAACTTGAATGCTGAACATATTTTTTTGAAGGAGGATAAAATATGTCTCGATTAATATTGTGCTCTATAATAATATGTAGTACCTACCTACGCACGTACATGACATATATATTACACTTGTATAATAGCGTTATTTACAATGTTGAATATTATGATAATAATAATATGACGGTATATGCATATTATTGTCAGTGTAGGCAGCGACAAACAGTTTGTCATGCCTCGGGTTAATTTTACCAACTCCGGCTAATGTGATTATTTTAATTACGGCGTTATTTCTTCCTAACATGCTTATTCCGACAGCGGTACCTACAAAGTTTTGGACCGAATCATCGTCAGCTCTGTTTACTCCACACGGTCTCGTGGCGTAAACACGTCAAGACAATAATATGATCATTTTATTCGTTTTTATTAACTTTCCAAAAACAATTTTATGTTTTATTAGGTACTTACTTTAGAGTTTAGAGCCTAGTTTAAAATAGGTACTCAATAAACTCGAGAACATTGCAGTTACATGCAGAGCACCATTATAAAGAAGTTAGCTATTGGAAAACTATACCGACTATATCAGCTTGTGAATGCAGCGTTGAATTTTTTTCTGATCGATTTCGCCGACGCCGTTAAGAACAATAAAGTTACAAAATATCATCGAAACCGTTTTTTTGCTTGTTCCAAACAATATTATTCCTCTTTTCTCTGTAAAAAAAGAAAAATAATATTATTATGCTACATATACATATCAATACTAAACAATATTATTTCTCCGCTATTGTAGAGATAAACAATTTGCATTAATTTATCGAATGAGTGGTAAAAAAAAAAAGGAGAGAACTGATAATATTTATAAGTCTTTTATATGCGATAACTCGTTTTATTTTATTCACAAAAGATTTTTCGCAGTAAAAGAATTTTTTGAATAGAACATTTTACTACCTTCTTGTGCGTGGTTTTTTTTCTCTAGAATTGCACAAAACGTCTTCTCTCCAACCGCCCCTTAGCCCTTACACACCAGCTTAACCCACTACTATTTTCCACCGGATCGAGTATTCAACACGTTTCCATTTCCGACCTACCACGTGAACCCATTTTCCGCTGCGAGTTGCAATTTCCTTGACAATTTCCCGTCAGCATGAATCGCCGAGTACGCTCAACGTTAATGATCATGCTATAATATAATTATTCGAAATAGTTTTCGTTGATAAACGAAATACACATTCGATGTAAACATTATTTATAGCATTAATGCATTACCCCCCCCCCCTCCCGTGCATATATAGGACACGGAGCACGAGACCCATATGAATGCATGTACAGTTTATGGAAGCTTTATGCTCCAGTACGCCGTTTTGAAGCTTGTTATAGCAATAATTGTTCGTTATTCAGTTGATAATTGCATTTGTCAGCCATCAAGCGTGGTGGCTACAGAATAAATCCATTGAACTTCCTTTTCATTTCAGTTACAGTTTTGAGATAGACAGAGGGACGGTGGGAAACAGAAGAGACTATGGCGTAGAATGGGATGTAAACTTATTTGTTTTAATAATAAAAGCGAGCTGCTTGTTGTAGATGTATATAGAGGTGATTTATCATAGTGCGCCCACAGCATACCGATTAGTACTTGTACTACAATGTACATATAATATTACAACCATTACTACACCCCAAGAGTGGATAATCAGCATTAACTCGATCAAAAAATGTTCATCAATAATATTATGAAATATTTTACAGCAATATCATATATTTTGTAATATGTCTAGGTATTAAAATATATGGTTTACTAAGTATTGACATTGGATGAATGAAATATTTTGTCAAAAACCGATGTTGTATAAAAATTCCAGTTTTTCTCAATTTTTATTTTGTTTTTCCCTGCACTTTTAAACACTAATGGGAATTTTAAATTTTGACCACCTGAATACACCAACTAGATTTACTTTCCTATCGAACAAGATACTGTTGAAGATTATCGAAGCAGTTTTACTGCCCCAAACGCAGACACAAAAATGAAAAAAAAATAATTAAAAAATAAAAATAAAAAAACACACATCATAATAAAATCAATTCATTCATCGCTCCGCTCAGAATCTAATATAATATTTTAAAAAAGTTGAAAATTACATACAATAAGTATAACAACAACTAGGCCAATTAAAGCAGGCGTATGCAATACATATTTGTATATATAAAATATAAGAAGTTCTGACTTGCTGTTTCACTGATTCGTAATCAACGAACATCCAAAATTATGTATAGCTATAGGGACGAACTTATCATGGTACTTTCGTACCATCATATCAAGGTGCTAAGAAAGTATTTTCCAAAATTATATTCAATCAAATGTAATACTTTAAGATTATATAAATAATAAAAAAATTAATATTTTTTTTTAAAAATATTCAAAATTGGTATAAACACTATAAACAAATTAAAAAATTATAACTAATCTCATCACAGGATTTTTTTGAAATTTTACGAAAATATTATTTTAAAATTACAGATAATGCAAGCCAGAAATATTTAGAAAATCTTGATTTAAAATATTTTCATGATTAGTTGTAAAAAAATAAAGTTGTATTGTTTAAGACTATATATTTCTTCTATATAAATACTAATGTAAACGAAGACGAGTGCCCAACAACAATCAGTGGCCAGCGTTCTAACGTGTAGTTATTTTTCGTAACTACTAAAACTGCATTCTCGACTTTTTGTTGTTAATATAAAACTTTACAAGATTAAAATACTGAGATAAAATAATGAAAAGTTAAAATCTAATAAAAAAAAAATATATATATTAAAATGCGCATTTCTTCTGACATCTTGAAGCCATAAAACAAATTATTAAATTATGTAAGTGCATGAAATAAAAGAACCGTTAAATTGAATTTTTAGTAAATACAATTTCAAATTTGAATTTGTAACTGGTACCTAATAATAATAGGCTTTTGATATGATTTTTAAAACGCTGTTTTTTTTTTTATTAATGTACCTATCCAACTAAACTGTATTTGGTTTGGACTGAGGTATTATTTTTACATAACTAATTTAAGGTTAATGTGTGCATAAACTGGGAGCAACACTATGATATTTTGTATTTAAGGAATGATTTAAAAATATAATAAATAAAATTGAAATATTTACAGTGTATTTGTAATCGGAATGTCAGATTTAATGACTTTTGGGATTCGACTTCCTGGCCGGAGAGCGCAATGTAAATTGGCCGACATATATGATGGTTTTCTTTTTTTTTATGCTTCTGAGTTTTAATAGACGATTCTTGGAAAACTTTTTGCAAACAAATTTAATTGTATAGCTTTATTGTAAATGATCTCTAATGCTCATGTGTGACTCTTGATTGTATAATGGTGGTCATTACCATATAGTGGTTGGTTATATTATATGTGGAGGGAACTATGATAATGTTTTTCGATCACAAAAATAATTTGTTTTGTTATTCAATCGTAGATTATATTTAAATTTATATTAATATATCTTAACAGGTACTTCAGTATTCTAGTTAATATAACGTTAAAACAATCATGGTTGATTAAAGTATAAATATTGAATACGACCTTTTTATTCCAAATATTAATGAAATATAGAAAGAAAAAATTGAAAAGTTTTATGCATCTACTAGCTGACACGGCAATGCTTTGCTATAGCTAGGTTTTAGTGATTGTTTAACACCTTTTGGATGTAACACGGTATGGAAGAAATGTCTTATTATGCGTAAATTATATAATACTTTAATTTATAGTCATCCCAACCGACGTTGTCCGTGGAATCACTTGTGATTATGCGAACAGTATACTATCAGGTAGATTGCCTACCTATGTTAGATCGCGGACCCCACGGCGGTGCGTAACTACGCGAGTCTACGAAAGTGTATAATTTAACTCTAAAGTACTAACAAATACAGAAAATTGGTTCACCGAAACCGTGATTCGAACTCGATACATATTCTGTAGTAAAATACACGGACTTATCGTACTACTACTAATAATAATAATTATTATTATTATTATTAAAACCAATACCAACCATTTATAAGCAAAAATTTCCATCGGAAATTTCAAAATTTTTGTTTGAGAACCTCCCCGGGTTGGACCTCTTATTTACCTTTTTCGCGACAAAATGTATCTTCTTCCCCAAAGTCTAATCTATCTCTGTACCAAATTTCATAACAATCGGATGAACGGTTTAGGAATGCTTAAAGGAGATAGAAACATTTTTTGTGTTTTATATATACCTATAAATTATTGTATTTTTTACAATTCATAAAAATTAATATTACTATTGAGTCTAATAATTAGACAGTATAAGGAAAAGTATTTTTATTATTCCGGTTTTAAAATTAGGTAAAACCCGAAAATATATACTATATACAATTTATAATAGCTACAGTGGTGGTCTAACAGAGGGATGAAGAGGCATCCACCCATGAAATTTTCTTTGATATTTATAATAATATAAAGAAAAAATTATATATTTAACGATCAAATAGTGCATGTTTAAAAATAAGCTGCCACCATGATAAAATCATTTGACCACCACTGAAAAGCTACATATATTCATATTGATTTTCGTACTTACGTATGCCTGCAACTGTATGGACAAATAAAAATAAGCCCTCACACATAAAAATAATGACCTGATGAAATCTCTATATAGCCTCAATAGTGACAACGACATTTGCACATAAGTCGGATTGCAAGATGAGATAAATGCAGTACTGCGCTTTGGTGCCATTATTTACCACTTATATGTGTTATGTAGGGATAAAAGTTTAAATTAACATACGATAACGCTATAATTTTTAAACAAATCTCTGAAGATCTGAAAAATAATAGAATTTAAATATCAAAATGATTTGTAGGTACCTATGTGAAGATGTATACCTGTGTATGAAAAGTTTTAATTAGTTATCCCTTCAACACCGCGAAGACACGGTTTGTTTTGAGTTTACATACATCCTTGGGGATGAACAAAAGACACGGTTATAGAAAACTTTCCTGATGTATCACTATTATTGTGCAAGTCAAGTAAAAACTTTCAAAAATTATAAATTTATAATATAATATTACAGTAATTGACAAAAAAAAATTAGTTAGTTAAGTTACAACTTTATACGTAATCCTAAAAACTAAGAAATATACCAAAATAATATACATGCACTAAAATATAGCCATATAGGTTAGCATTATTATTTATTATTTTAGCTACACAATATCTAAATAAATTAAATTATTTTATGTAAGATAACCTATATATTTAAAAAATAAGTACCTAATAACTAGGTAATAATATAATTAAAAAATAATTAAATCAGTATCCATATAAATAAGGAATAAGAAAATTATCTTAAATGTCTATTATTTTAAACCTTGTATTATACTTAACAATTAATAATTTGTATAATTATTATACATTTTGTTAAAACTAGCATTGTTGACAATGACTATGATTACGAGGTTAGGTATACCAGAAGTAATAGCAAATGTTTTCGATCATTTTTATTTTTTTAGAAAAATATTTTAATTTTAGGTAGAAATAAGAAATATTATAATTTAGTTTGATTTATTTACAAAAACTAAAGAAATGGTTTTAATTTCATTATATAATTTAGAAAATACTAAGATACTAAGATAATTAATGGTAAGCAGAACAATTATATTTATAATTAGAACAACGTAAACAAATCTAAGCCTTATTCAGCATATACGGTAGTTGTAGTTTATTAAAACCACTTAAGTATTAATGATGTTTTTCTTAGTAAAACGCGTGGAACTATCTTGTTCAAAACACAAAAAACAAAAGAACAATACCTACCTAGTTATAACTAATATATATATTGGCTGCGTAGGAATTGTCTTGTCGTGACTAGTGGGAAACCTCAGCTAATCGAACTTAGAAGCTTGCCGGACAATGAATCTAAAGTGATAACCAAAATAATATATTACTTTTGAAAGTATATCACCGATAAAGAAGGACGACACATATTTTCAGTGATGTCCTTAGGAAATGCATGCACATTAATCAGACACTCAGATTGATATCATTACCTATAGTCGTAGTGACCAATAAATTTCGAAAGCAGACCTGTTGTCTAGCTAGAGCTCTTTGAGTATCCAATTTATTTTCACGGTTTGAATAACGCGATATGTCGGTGGAAATGGCGAGCGTATACAGTTTATCCCAAGAGAGTATAGAATAGAAAAAATTCCACCAAAGTTTCGACAATTTTTTATCAGCTCATCTCCGCATCGCCGTTTTGTCCAATGGACTTAACTGGTACACACCCGGGGTTAGGTGAATGTGCCCGGGAAGAATTATGTGACCTGAGGCCAAGAAGAAAAAGTTTGCCCGCGTAAACTTGCGGTCTTTGATTTCTTATCTTTTTGACTTTTACGAATATATATGCAAGCGTCTACCAGCATGCCGCTTCAACTTCGCGATATTTATTGAGATTTATGTATCCAGTTTTAAGAGACGCATTAACATTGACTTATCTATGGAATATTATGTCATTAATAACAATTTTAACTTCTTTGAAACCAACGATTTAATTTTGCGTTTAGGGAAGTAAGAATAGGTTGTTACACAAAAGCAATACAAATAACATTATACACGTAATCTACAATATGTAAGTAGATTTTGAAACAAAGATAATATAATAATATTTGATTAAGTACAGCTTTACACTGATATATTAAACTTCACGGTAACGATATGCTAGTTCATTTTAAAAGTTACTCGAATCTAATAAGAATGGTTCAAATACAGTTTCTTTAAACCCAAGTTATTAGAATGTAATAGTATAATATTATTATATTAAACTTTGTCTCTCCGTTAGCTTTGATCGTAGTTTATTATTTATCATACGTACCTATACGTTATATCATATTAATAAATTACCACTTAAGCGGTATTCACACTACACCGTGTCGTGTAAAATAATCACACGATACCACAAGTTACCAAACGATACCACATAGTTGAATATTATATTCAATTTTAGACCATATGGTTATATTTATTTCTGGAAAAGTGATAACTTTTGGATTGTTAAATTATTAAATTTATTATTAAATTAAATTTATAAATATGTTGTATCATAGTTTTATACTACTAAATTAAGGTAATACCATTTAGTTTATTATGTTGTGTTTTTCCATATGTTCTTATTTTGTGTGTATTTGTATTATTATATTATTATTGTTATATCTATTAATTTTAAACTTAATCTGTCAATTTAAAATTGCCGTTTGGCGTTTATATATTATAAATAAATAAATAAATAACTAAATAAAAGTTATATTATTTTATCATAAGGTACAATACTCATATCATTGATATTGCATTTTGGTATAAACATAAAAACACGAAACGACACGACATGATGTTGTGTGAACCCTCCTTTACTGGTTACTTATAATCGCAAAACTAAAAAGTCTCAATATATTTTGTGAAATGTAAAAAACAATTTTTCTTTACATAGGTATACGCTTTGCAGTACCTAAACAACAGTCTTGAATATCAAATATTCGAATTAAAATGTCATAAAATGCATAATAATATTTATAATACAGCATTCGTAATATAGTGCGGGTGATCATTACTTATTCCTCTACATCGACAAGTACCATAGGGGTCATGTAGTAGTTCTCCGACGTATAAAAAAATACCCTATCCGGGTATTTATTGCAGGGACATAATATACGTCTCTAACATATTATTTACTGTTGTCGATGTTGTCATTGTCACCGTAGGTACTCGCTACTATAATTATACTGTAAATCGTGGTTGACCATCGCGTTATTTATCATCCAATCGGGACTAACGATAAACATAATATGTGTATCCGCAAAGCGTTGGAGAGTCGGTCAGTACTCAATATGATCGAAAAATATATCCCAGGAGTTATGACGACGGCCAATATGGAGAAAAAGTGTCTCGCTATGTCTCCACTTGCACGCGTGACCCGAAACCTATAACAGTCGCACTCATACTTGTAATTTCATTTTTCTGCTTACAGTTTGCAAACGTCGTGTCCAACACGATTGCTTGCACATCAAACCCGTTAAACGTTGTAAAGAGCGGACACGCAAGTCCGTCGCCGCTAGTCCGCTATGTCAGTATTGATGGTCGAAGAAGAAACCGCGAAAAAATACGCTCCAGAAATTGAACCAGAAGTGTAAATATTTATTCAAATGGGTATGCAGAAACTATGATTTACATATTTATTTTTTAACGGTCCGCCCGTAGAAGCAAATCAATCTTTGGAATGTTTGGAGGCTGTCATGCACGGCTATGTTGAATGCATAATATGATACCGAAAAACAATAGTTGAATGATGATAGCTGCATCAGTGCACTGTGACGTATCGAAATCGGCGTGTACCGATGTTAAGAGACCGTGTACTCATGTCAGCCTACTATATGTACGTATTTTAGTACTTATTTGTATTTGTATTCATACGTAGGCAATGATTAAAGAGCAGAATATAAACATTTATTTTTATATTGCTGATCTAAAGAAATTACACGTTCAAATACTGGAAGAAACGTTTTAGCATATTTTTCAGATTTGGATAAAAATTATATTGAATTGTATGTTTTGTTTCGTTTATTAGACAGTTTTTATTCGGTTTTTCCGGAGGTGTTAAATGCATTCATGGCAACGCAGTGCAAAAACGTGAAAGTGGCAATATTGCTCTGTGGGACAGGTGGAAAGATCATTCAACTCGCAAAATTGTTTGATAAAGGTACCTACTATAACATTTTTTTTTGCATTAAAAACAAATAAAACAGTTTTCGTGAAAATAAAATGTGAAAATATTAATTTTTATAACAATAATTGATTATTTATAAACTATTAATTTATCACAATTAATCAAAAATCTATAATTATTAGTGCTTAAGATTTCTATACTATTTGGCAAGCCTGGGTAAGTTAGTGATGATTTATAATTAGTTAAAGTTAGAATAATTAAAAAAAAACTAACTAATTATGTAAGCAAGGCCGTATCCAAAAAAATTTTTCGGGTATTGTAACTTTATTAAATTTGGGTTTTGATATTTGGTTAAAAATAAGACATAGGTATTGAAGAAATTTAGGGGAGGGGTCCAGACTAATTGGTCTCCCCTTCAAATATGGCCTTGTGCCCTTGTATAAATGTATAAGTTACCTGAGAAATATTATAGTAACTTAGTTGGTGGTTTAATCGACAAACTTATAAACTAGGTAAGAAAAAGTTAGAAAAAAGTTATGTACTCACCATAAAAAAACATAATAATTTATATTGTTAGGTATATAAAGATACCAGAATTAAATTATAATAAATACCTGTTATCTAATGATAAAATATTTTAAATTTGTATGATATTAATTTAATTTTCATAATATATTAGATAATTCAATATTAAGAAGTGTTTATTCGAAATTTAAAACTTTCAGGATTTGACAAATTTTGAACATTTTATTATAGAATAGTTTATTAAAAAAAACTTTTAAATAACTATATGATTTTTTTTTTAAAACCCTACTATAGGCAAGGTGACTTTCGTCAATAAGTGTAAGGTCGATGAGAATTCCGAAAACAGATTTGAACTCAGCATTAAGTCTGCGTGAGGACCATTTTTTAATATCAATTCTGACCTTTAAAAAAAAATTGATTTGAAAATGTAATAAATCATAAAAAATAAACTAAAAATAAATTACAAAAAGTAGCTTTACCGATCTCGTGTACATTTCACGCTGAACTCAAATCTGTTTTCATAATTCATATCCCTACACTACATCGATCGGACTGATTGAAGAAAGATAGGTAGTTGTAGTTGTACCTAAACATATTTTCACGTCTTCAACAGCGTACACTACTACATTGGTAATATTGGAATAATAGGTAAAGGACGTCTATGATTAAATTGTTCTTAGTCGTTTCATGGATTATAAAAACCGTAGTGGTTGTTTACTCCATGATAACACGTATCAAATATTGATCAAGCACCGTGATTGTAGCAATCGGCGACGTCCACAAATATAGATAACAAACAAATTCTAATTTTTATAAAGGGAGTCAAATGTTAAAAATGTGTAATTTGAAATTCTACAAGACGGTTAATTAAATCACACGGACACGTTTCAAAATATTTTTGTCGAAAAAATTTAAAAATTGCACCAATAATGGATTTTTCATTACTGGTAAGTTAACAATTGAACAAGAAAATAATTATTGTAACTCGATATTCACGAACTTAACATTTTCCAGGAACCAACTCTGTACACGGTGAAGGGCATGGCTATTTTGGACAATGATGGCAATCGCATACTGGCCAAATACTATGATGACAATATATTTCCAACGATTAAAGAACAAAAAGCATTTGAAAAAAACCTATTCAACCGCACTCATAGAGCAAATGCAGAAATTATCATGCTGGACGGAATTACATGTCTATATAGAAGCAATGTGGATCTGTTTTTTTACGTCATGGGAAGTTCACATGAAAACGAAGTAAGTACACTGTTATATGGAGTATATTATGTAAAATGCATATTTTATATATGGTATTTACTATTTTTATCATTCAGTTGTTATTGATGAGCGTCTTACAATGTATGTACGATTCAATCAGTCAAATTTTAAGGAAAAATGTGGAAAAACGAGTTGTACTGGACAACTTAGATGTTGTTATGTTGGCGCTGGATGAAATTTGCGATAATGGGTAAAAATGCATCATATTTCATAACTATAATATACTAATATGGTTAGACAGAGTTTATATTATACTTTACGCTACAGTCCTGAATTAATAAATATCTGCACACACTACTGCGGTGCCACTAAAATTCTATTGTCTTGACGGTGCCACAGCAGTAGTGATTAATTTGGATTAATTATACCACTACAGTAGCGGTAACATAAGTATGTTCGGGCCTTAAAAATGTATTTTCTACAGTATAATATTGGAAGCCGATTCTGGGGCAGTTGTACAGAGAGTAGCATTACGGACCGATGACATACCAATTGCAGAACAAACTGTTGCACAAGTAAGCTATCTATTAAATAATTAGTACCTTTTGCAATGACATTTTATCGTCCTATCATAACATATTTATATATGACAAATTTTTTTTAGGTTTTCCAGTCAGCAAAAGAACAGTTGAAATGGTCATTATTGAAATAATGCATATTTTGTCAAAATTTTTCAGGTATAAGATGTTAACATAATACATACTATTAAATTCATTGTTTATATAATACTATATATTTATAACTTATAATTAATATACATTAAATTTATAGATGATCTTGAGGAAATTGTAGTTTTTTTTCCAACCAATTAGCAAACTGCAACAATCTTATGTCATCAAAATTTGATGCCATTATTTGTATGCTAATTGGCATCTTACTACTTGATAATTTTACTGGTATAGTAATAGCTGGACAACCTAGAATGTTAATTAGTATTGAATATAGTATAATCAATATACCTTTCAATGTATAAAACTCTTTAATATAGAATAATATTCATTAATTCTATACTTACCAGTCATATTTGCTGGTTGGGTACAATAGTCTTGTGTAGCACATTGTGTACGATTATCTAAAGACTTAAATTCAGATAGTAGCGGAGCGGTAGTTAATGTAGTAGGTGTCACTAAAAAGTCATAGTTAGATTTCCATACATTTTTGAAATCATCTGATATCAATCGTCTTACTTTTAATGATTGCATGAAATACTTTTCATAATTACTAAAAACAAATAATAAACTACATCACAACCCATAAAAACATGTAATAATAGTATAATACTGCTTGTCCAGACACATACACCGAAAAAAACCCTCTGTATACATGCCTGTACTTGTGTCCTAAATGTATGAGAACTAGTAATTTGGAAATGTTTTAATCAATTATTGACAATGGTAAATTGCATCTAGACAGTCTCGATACAAGTTACCAATATTAAAAAGTATTACTGAATTTAGTTAACATGATGTGTATCATTAAAAAATCAAATAGGAAATTATAAAGACAAATATTGTATAATTGAAGTCAAAGTTACAGACTAAAACCTAATAAAAAAGATAAATATGAACAATTTTATTGGTAATAAAATATTAAGTATTTATTATTTTAAAATAATTATCAACTATGAATACAATGATAATAAAATGCGTACATGTATAAACCATGAATTAACTGCAAAAATATTAGTTTCTCATCTACATTTTTGGACACAAGTAACATGTAGACTTCACAAATAATTTCTAACAAATTTACCTTCGTAAAAGGAAAAAATTTCCACTTAAAATTCGAGACCTTACAACTTCTCCTAGAGCTTCCATTCGACTAGTAGAGATTAATGATTCAAATGATTTGTGATCATTTGTTGAACGATAACCATAGAAGAGTCCAGTGTATCGTGACATATTACTTGCTACTTCGCAGGCATTCAATACTGAATATGTGGCTATTGAAACGCTGGTATGAGGCATTGATACCTATAGAAGTCAATTTAAGAGCTTTATCTAAAAATAATTAATAAATATAATTTAATATTTAATAGTCATACCTTCTTTACTACGCCTTTTGAATCATTAATGAGGTTTGCAATATAATCCCATGTTTCTTTAACTTCGTTTGACAAACCCTCACAATTATATTCTTCAGGAATGCCAATACGACATTTGTCTATTAAAAAATTGGTTTGAAATGAATTTGTATCCAAATTTGTGTCTACACACGTTGAATCATTTGCATCTGGTCCAATCAACACACTCAGCACGGTGACCACATCTTCGACAGTTTTAGCCACAATACCAGGTACATCCATTGAATTTACTAAAGGTATCAAACCATGGCGTGATAACAAGCCATAACTAGGCTTATAACCAACTACACCACAATATGAAGCAGGATTTCTTATTGATCCACCAGTATCTGATCCTAAAGCACTAATTTTTACAAAAACATAATATTATGGACTTAACATAATACTGAACTTATCTTTTTAATACTCACGCTACACACATTCCCGAAGCCACTGCTACACAACTGCCACCAGAACTACCACCTGCAATGTGCCATTGGTTGGGTTTTGAACACCATACATTTTTAGTAGAGCCAAAAATTGAATCTACGGTGCCAGAACTTGATAGGAAAAATCCAATTTTTATAAAATATTGAATTTGTAAAAACTAAACCTACCCCATGGCAAATTCGTCCAAGTTGGTTTTGCCAATAATTATAGCCCCAGCAGCTTTTAAACGTTCTACCACTGTAGCGTCGTATACTGGTACAAACTTCTGTAACATTTTTGATGCACATGTTGTAGGCACACCTTTAGTACAGAAATTGTCTTTGACTGCTATCGGAATCCCTTCCAGAGGCCTTTGTGTACCTGAACATAAACAGTTGTTAGTTATTACAACCATAAGATGTAATCTCAAGAGTGCAAGCGTACAATCTGTAATTCTATAGGCTTTGCAATAGAATTAATTAGAAGCACAAACGTACTGTATCATTTTTTATTAACGGTCAGTAGTTGGTATATTTTTCCAACATAAATCAACGAACATGACTATCGTCCATTAATCAGCTCGTTAATTAATAGCTAGAGTTATGTATATTCTTAATTTTAAACTAGTTTAAATGAATGTATTTTAAACATTTTCAGAAAATATGTGAATATACAAATATACACTATAAGCAGTTTATTGTCTGAATAATCGAGACTTAGAGTGAAACGGACTGTTTAGTAGGTTAAATGCTAACCGGTTAATTTATAAAAGCTTACGATTTTTACAGTATACCTGCATCTTAAATGTAACTGAATTACGACAATTGTCAGCAATGTTATGGTATTTAATTTGGGTAAATATACGTACCATCCTGCAACCGTTTGTGGCTTTCTGTTGCTCGCTGGTCCCCGTCTCGTATGACGTGCACGAACGCATTGAGATCAGACTTCTTTTCAATGTCGCTCAAAGTCTTGGCGTAGAGGTCTACGGCCGACAGCGTCCGATCTCTCAGCCGCTTCTTCAGCAAAGATATCATTGCGCCCCGATACCTATCAGCTCTTGCGTTGAACACCGGCTCGGCGACCTGTAAGAAAAATACTTTATACAGTCCCTATTATATTATTATTATTAAGTTTGCGGGTTGCAAACAACAGACGTACTTGAGCTTAAAAGGTAAGTCTGCGATGTGCGTGGTGTAGCGCGTGTTGAAAACTAAACAGGTAGTATAGCATCAGTAGGTAGGCGCCAAGCACAAGCCGGCACGTTTATGATTTTATATAAAACTTATCAATGGACAATAATATTATTAAGTTAAAGTTTTCGCGGGGATATCATATTGTTAAGTCGTGCCTAGGGTGGGCGGAACCGCGGCTATCACCAGACAATCTGTTATCAGTAATATGACGTAAATAAGATCCGCAAAATCCTAGACGACAGATTTGCCGGCTGACAGACTTGTTATTTTATTAACGAAGGCTTTTCATGATGATATTAAAAGGTCTATGAGAAAAATATATACATATATTAATATATTATGTTCGTAATATTAACTAAAAAAAAAAAAAAAAATGGGGTAAGTGGGTGTCGCTCTGATGTACAGTAGTAGGTTACAAGTGGGTCACTTTATTGGATGGTGTTAAATTTTAATTCAATGATGTATTACATCATTGTAGACGAAAAATGATTCCGATGGGAGACGGTTTGCCTTTGGCAGCCTAAGATATTTTATATTACCTATATTTATATTATGATTACTATTAATGCAGTAGCCGGAAGTTGAATATTATCATAGGTATTAAATATTTCAATATTTGTGTATATAATAATATAAGCAGGTACCTACTTAAGACGTTGCAAGTACCCACGAGACACAAATAGTATTTTTAAATTACAATTTACAAGAAATAACTAAAATCGTTATTCTTGATTATTAATTATGTAATTTCGTCCAAATTTGAACTTGAAACAACTATACAAAAAAAACTGTTTATATATTTTTTTAGATTTTTGGTTACAGAACTATCTACTTACGTGGAACCTTATTTTAAATTTTTTATCATTAGCTATAAAATTTGAACATTTAATAAATGTTCAACTACAAAATAATTTGTAAATTTTCAGTATTATAAATTTTGTCAACATTTCAACTTTAAAAGGTTATAAAAAAAAAATACGTTACTATAACGTATTTTTAACATTTTTGAACTGCTGTTGCATCAATATTATCAAGAGCCTTGTATTAAATTTTCAAGCCTTTTGACCCTATGAATACAATTTTTTTAATATTTATAGAAAAAATCTAAAAAAATTGAAAATTGAAAATATCCTTAAACAGCTCAAAACGAGTCAAAATATTTTGATTATACCTATCAAATATATAGGAAATGATAAAATAAATATTTGGTGTAAATTTCAAGTACCTATCTACGGTTATAAGTTTTTGAATAACAACAAAATAAGAAAATCGTATGAGAATTTACATAAAGTCTTTTTTTATGTTAAATATATGAAAACTTGAGGGGAATCTTGAATCTTGTATTACATTTTCAAAGCTTGGATATAAATAGAAAACTGTTTTTAAACTTCTAACTCCAAATAATTTTTACCTGCAATTTTCGTGATTTTAAGGAATTTTGACAAGATTTGAATTAAATTCAGACGCTTCTTAAAAAAAATTGTGAATTTATGTTTTTTTTAATTTCCACTAACAACTTACAAGTAATGTTGTATTACTTTTTCAAGATTTTTGACTGAACATACAATAGTTTATCGGCAATAATAAAAAAAAAAAATAAAAACTCTCTTATGCCTATACTTTGAAAATTCAAAATTGTACGGTGCATAGAAATTTCTATTATAAATATTCAGCGAAAAGTCATGTATCTACGGTAATTTTTTAAAAAATTACACCAAAAACTAAAATCAGTTCTGTTGAAAACCTATTTTGCGTATAAATTACAGGTTTCCCATTAATTTTTTTTTTGTTTTTCCGGGTGCTTTTGAAAACTACTGGGAATTTTAAATTTTGACATCCTTAATGCACTAACTAGATTCACTTTTCCACCAGAAAAGATACTGAAATGAAAATCGAATTAATATTTTCCACGACTTATCGTGTACACTGTACACAGACAAAATATACAAAAAAACACACATCATTATAAAATTAATATCAATATATTCATCGCTCTTCAGTCAGAATCTAATATAAGTAGGTATTAACAATAAATAATAATTTATCATAAATTAAGAGAAATTTTATTTCTGAAATAAAAAATGATCTAAAGTTAATGTTTAACTGTGCAAATTGACTGTATCCACTACAAACTAATTTATTTTAATTTTGTAAAACTTCCAATTAGAAAAAAAACTTTAAGTTATTATTAAATATTATTATATTATAATAAAGTAGGTACTGAATAGTACTTACGGAAAATTGTAAAATCCCCAACGAAAACATTGACACATACATAATATGTATCCCTGTGCCCTATGGTGGGCTATCAAATCATCAATTTTGATGGAGGGCCTGAAATAAAAATAAACGACAAGCTTAAAATTAATATTTAAATAATTTTTTTTTAAATGCATTAGATTTACTATAAAAGCGTTATTATTCCTCAAAATTTTAGGAACTTTATTCCGATTACCTTGTTAATAATTAAAATGTCTTAAAAAGATAAATAAAAAACATTGTTACCCTACTAAATGTACCTACCTAATTGTACTTTGTATTGAACTGAAAATAATTTTAAACAAGTGAAATATTATTTTTTCTCAAACATATTTAAATAGTTTCCTAATTATTAATAGGTAGATAATATTTACAATATTGTCATTAAAAAATATTATATTGTCAATTCTCTATGGCCTCAATTGCTGATGTTATTCTGATTAATAACAAAAAAATTGCTATTCAAATCAAGATGTTAGATGTATAAAATATAAATGTACAATGTTAGATCAATTTAGGATATTTGGACATCACATTAGGTTATTCACATTAGAAAATAAAAAAATATTCAATAGCGCCTAATATTCTCCTTCCGGTATTGTTTGAAACAAAACTTATAGAAGTAAGCAATTTCTACCTGTACACAGATGAACAGACCTTGAACTACTCCCACTACAAATATTATCCTACTTCCTCAATTCCATGCTTTATCTATTTGTGCATGTATTTCCTCAGTTTTCATAACAACGTCTATCAATCTAGTCAAAAGTCTTCTAATATTATGTTTCTCCCCTTTCACCATTTTTAATAATACCTATTTAAAGAATTTTTTATCTTAGGAATGAAACTAGAGCAGGATCTCGAATTCTGTCGTCCCCAGGCAATAGAACATTTTAGGGCCTCTTCAAAAAATTCCATTAAAGTATTCACTTATTTTTATTAAAAAACAAATATATTATTAATATGTATAATAAACCAAATAATCCATTTATACTATACATATACTAGTTCTAACATGTTATCAAGTACAGTGGCTCTAGACCTTTTTTCACAAATGCACCTTCTAAATAAATAGCAACACTCTAAAATCATAGCAGAGTATAATAAATAACTTAAAAACCAAAAAAAAAATTGTTTACCCAATCAAGAACCACAGATCTATAAAAATAGTCATCTGCATATAATATTATGATACTTTGCAATTATGATTTTAATAATAATGAATTTCTTTACAATGGCAAAAAATAAACCAATTAAAAATGTTTCTTTTGTATATACACCCCCAGACTTTAAAAAAAAAAATGTCCTAATATATAGAACATTGGTGTTATCGTTTATTTTATAGTATACTATTTTTATTTTACTATAAGATAAATGGTATTTTTATATAAACAGCAAAACTCAGGCTCAATTCTTACGGCTGGCACCAAAGTACATGGTTGACTTAAATAAATGTGAAGAATCTGTGTTATTGGCTGAGTTCAAACTATGGCAAAAACGTTTAGAAAATATTAGATAATCAAATATATCAAGAAACGCCATGGAAGCCATAGTTCTTTGCAATAGACAAGTTTATCCAAGAATATTTAAACTCTTACAGATTTTTGCAACTTTACCAGTACCAACTGCATCTAGAGAGAGGTCGTTTTCAAACTTAAAGAGAATTAAGATATACTTGAGAAACACAATATCACAAGTAAATCAACATTGGTAAATTTATTCTTTTATAATTATGAGTTTTTAAGTCTTTCTTTTTTTTAATATAGGGGCGGTTGAATGGTTTAGCTAATAGCTATACTAGCTATCTACAGAGAAGTTGGAATTGATGTCAATGAAGTGATCGACCCATTAAGCTTAAAGAAGAGGCGCTTAGATTTTATACTACAGATTTACTTTAGTTTAAAAACCGTTAATTTTGAAATAATATTGTTAGCATAAAAAGGTTATTTTTGAAATAAATATTAGTAATCCGAATTAAGTAAATAACCTACAACTTGTCTATTATACCATTTACATGAGTTTCAAATGTAAAACTTCTTGTTAATTCCTAACATAGTAATATGTTTAAAAGTAAGTTCAATGTTTTTTTACATCGGTAAATAATTCTAAAAATGTTGTTTTTGTGGTTCAATAAATTTTGGACACCCCCGAGATAAATCACCCAAAATACACCACTGATTGTAATTATTATAGTATAACTACATGTTGTAACTCATTTACATCATCAAAAGCTTTACTTATAGAGGTTGATTAATCAAAAATATTGAAGTTTATAATTGTATCTTTGTTATTTAATTGATAAAATAAAAACGTTGGTATTATGATTTATGTTCCTAGATATAACATGATATTATTAAATAATCTCTAGCTATTTAAATATTTAATGTTGTATAAAACTGGTCTCAGATACATAGTTATTAATTAATTGAGTAACCATAATCATAATATTATATTATAAAGCGAAGTAACATATTGGAACACAGGGTAAATAGTTATTATTTTATTTTCTTAATCTGTTACTGACAGGGCCGGCGAAAGGATAACAGGATACGCAGATGCATCAAACTCTTCAAAAGAAATAGCAGAGTCATTAGGTATAGATCCAATTATAAAAGAAGCACGAGTCCGACGTAAGAAAACTTTTTTTGATGAAAACCAAGATCAAGATTTTTCGATTGGCGCCGAAGAACGTTTTAAAAGAGAATTTTTCTACACACTTGTAGACACAGTCTGCGAATCTATAAAAGAAAGATTTACTCAATTTGATAATCATAAGCAACTATGGGGGTTTCTGTACAATTTGGAAAAATTACCATCTTCTGAACATCTTATGGCATGCTGTAAAGATCTACACGGAGCACTCTCCGAAGGAGATAGTGCTGATATAAATTGCATAGAGCTTTACAGTGAACTTAAACATCTGAGTTCACTTTTACCAATTGGCAAAGGATCACCCAAATCAGCGCTCCAGTTTATATATGATATGAAATTACTTGATGTATTCTCTTACACATGGATATCTCTAAGAATTTTGCTGACGATCCCAGTTACGGTAGCGTCTGGTGAACGAAGTTTTTCTAAACTTAAATTAATAAAAACTTATTTGCGCTCCACGATGACAGATGATAGACTTTCTTCATTAGCAATTTTGTCAATTGAAAATGATTTAGCCCAAAAAGTTAATTATGAAGAAGCAATCAAACAGTTTTCTGAATTAAAAGCTAGAAAAGTTAAGTTTTAATATTAATTATAGTTATAAGCATCAAATTTAAAATTACTATTATTTTTATTTTATATTACAATATTGTATGATCAGGTAATAAAGTTTAAAGTTATAATACAAAATACATACTAATTTTATTTAAATTTACTAAAAACCCTAATTTAACTTCTACCCAAACTAGGTGGAGGGGGGGGGGTGGGTTAAGGGCGCCAAAACATGGTTTCGCCCAGGGCGCCGATACTGCTAGCGCCGGCCCTGGTTACTGTTTAACACATGTTGAAATTTAGAACATAAATATACATTTTAAATTATTATTAATATATATTATAGTGTTAAGGGTCTGAGAATTCTTTACTAATTGTTCAACTCCAAAAATATTTGTCTATGTGCGCCTATGATATAGGTACATAATACAGCTCAACAGAATTTAAAATATGCAATTTATGATACCTTGATATCAAATATTTAAATAATTTAATATAATAATATCGGGCAGGCCTACTATTCCTAAACTCTAGAACAACGTTGCACCTGTAATTTATATGGCACTGAATATAACTCCTATGTATTAAAGTAGTAAAATACATTTGACTTTCCTTATTGACTGGTATTAAGTATTAAGCACAAATTAAGATATATCACATACATCTTAATTAGTGATGTTCAGTCACAATCCTTACTATTCTGGAACTGATAAGTAACTTGGAAGTTGGAACTCAAACAACACTTAGATCATTTAATATTTGGTTTAACTGGTTAACACATATGAGCATATAATTTATGTAAAATCTCAAGAAGCCCTTTTCATAAAACGCCCTAACCTTTAGCATACTAGTTGAAATGTTCATATTTAATAAATAATAATAATAAAATCAACAATGTCATAAAAAACATATTGTATTTAGGGTGAAACCTTTGAAAAAAAGCAGCCCCGGAGACAGACGGCCGATAAGCAAAAAAAAAAAAGGTCATCAGCTAGAGATGCTAGTATACACCAGTATGTAGAACTGTATAAGTATAATCTTTAGCTTAGTTGAAGAAAAAAAATATTAATATAATCACATATTTTATTATTCAAAATTACAAATTATATTATAAAAATATGATTAAAAATCCCGAACAAGAAAAATTATTTAAATTTAAAATCATACTTAACATTTCAATAATTTTTCTTGTTCGGGATTTTTTAAAAAGTACAGCAATTCTTGACAGTTCATATTGTAATTTAATTTGACGCAGAGTTCTGATTTAACCACTTCCACTGGACAGACGATTTCTTTCATCGGACCATAAATTCCCCATCAATGAAAATACTCGTTCAACAAAAGCATTACTAATGGGAATTGAAAATATTTTTCCAATAATTTTTGGAAGTTCAGTGAAAGGTTCTGCTTTAGTACGTCCACAGTGTACTTTTTTTGCCATAACAGAATCTCCGTATAGGGAAGTATTCAATTTTATTCCACAGTCCATACTTAAATAGCTATGATGGTGATTGATTGCGTGGTAAATTGATGCTATTTCAATGATTGCTACCTTAAGTTCATCCGAGCTATTTCGTTAAGTCATAAATGTGGTCATTAATGAATTACTTTTTAAATTCTGTATAGTTTTTTTATGGTTTTCACTGTTTAAATGAGTAGTCAGAGCCTTTTCACCGTCCCATTTTACAGTAAAATTAACTTTACAAAATGAACATTTCGCTTTTTTCTCATCTATTTTAACTAACCATTTCTTATACTTTTCGTTAGGTTAGGTTATCTTATCTTTATCTCCAACCCGGAGAATAATTCTCTGAACCCGGAGCCCGTAGATTTATACATAAACCCTAATTGTATTCTATTAAAATACATTTTTTTTTTATTTCTTGAATACAACTGAGAACATTTTAATAATTGGATAATATTGTTGAACATAAATATTAACTGGAGAAATCTGTTTCCAACAAAATCATGGAAAATTAATTGAAAACTGCTTTGGAAAATTGTCACAGAATATTCACATTCTCCGTTTATTCCATTCATTCTTGAAAACCAAAGCTCATAGTTAATAAAAATAAAAACAAAAAATTATTTAAACATCCTTGACATTTATTACAAAGGCACATATAACTATAGTAAAACTCCTACAATGTAAATATTGCAACACAAAAATATGCCACTTATAATATCGTGTCCTGTAATTAATACTTTTGCATCAAAATTCACAATAATTAATAACAATAAAACGTTACATTTTCATAGAAAAAAAAACAATACATTCATTTCAATTAGAAAAGACCGGCCATGACTAGAGAGATGGGTAAAAAAATAGAGAACGGCATTAAGGTGCATTAGTTTTGGTTTTTGGGGAATTTCGTATACAGTCAATAATAATTAAGAAATTGAACAAATAAAAATTAAGGTTTAAAATAAACCACAATGTGTCTTACATAAGATCATAATGATAGTTGGACACAATATTTTTTTCCATGTGAAAACTTAAACGAAACGAAGCATATTATATTTAATTTTTAATAATACCTACGTAAATTAACCAGTGATACAGTTACGTAAATTGTTATTTAAAACTTAACTAAAATAATCAAATAAACACAAAAATTATAAATTAACTGTTGAATGTTAGAACTTATTTACTATTCATTTGTTAAGGAAGTGTACCGTATCTCCCATGAAACAATAAAAAATAAAAATTAAATTAACAAAGTAATAGTACGGCACAATCCTCAAACAAAATAAAAAACTACTTTGAATTTTTTTGAATATTGGGTGCTAAAAATTAGTGAAATTAACGTGCAATCATAATCATAATATTATGATAATAATACAAATAATAATGTTAAAAAAAATGTTAGGTAAAATAATAAATTAATAAGTGTAAAGAGGAAAAGCAATGAAGAGAAACATAGTTTAAACAACAAATAACACTTATAAATAATCATAAATAGTATTAAACTAGAAGAAAATATAATGTACAAGAAATTCATTTTTATCATTTTTTTTTTTATTTTTTTTTTATTAGATTTCAGATTATTGGAAATTAATTTGATTCCCCTATACCATTTTAGAAGAACAATTTAGACTATAATATTTATTTAACTTGAATTTTCAACAATTGTCATAACTGTATACACTTTAAATTAAGCTTGGAATATATTATTTTATTTTGCAATCAGCGTGTATATTATAGTATGCATATAAACAAAATTTATGATAAACTAGAGATCATTTGGGTTTGATAAATTTGTTTTTGTAAACTCACTAATAGAGGAAATCAATAACACATATGTTGAGTTAATACACGACAATAAAATTAAAACTTAAAAAATATGACATACACAATATTAAATAAACTCATAATCCATTATTACAAAATCAAGTGGTTCATTATAATATTAATTATTATTAGGTAATCTATAAATACTGTTATATTTCAAATTGACTCTTAGAATATATTAGGGAAGAATTTTAGGTATCATTTGTACTTATTTTTAAGCACATAAGTCCGATCTCAATAGATCATTTAAATACAAAATTAACATTCACATTATTAAGGTAAAAAATATTGTAATCAAGATCTGATTGAAAGACATTAAAACTATTAGGGAAAAAACCTGAAATGTAAATCTGTTTAGCTATATACCTCACAAAAATTAATTTGAAGAATTTTCTATATTTACTATACAGGGTGACGTATAGGCTTGAATAAATCACTGAAATAGATTCTGGTTGTCCAAATGGAAGACCTATAAATTCTGTCAAGAACAATTAATGACAAAAAAACATTTAATTTCAGAAGTATAAAAATGTTTATGTGACAAAACATTTGCAATAAACTTTGTGTCGTAACATTGAGTGAGCAAAATACAAAATATTTGAATGTCACTTAAATTACAAAATTATAGATTATCTCATATTATGAGATGATAACACAGCTTAAAAAACCATCCAAACAAATAACTTCTCATTGTTTCAAAATGTATATATTATTCAGTGCTTGAAACACAGCTTCATCAATCACCCTGTATGTATATATACATATATATAGTTTTAAAAATATATTTATATTTTACTAATAACTGTTATAACTAAATATTTACTAGCCATAAAGAAAAATATTGCTCCTACCATATTATTATATCTAACACCATAGGATTATTATTTAAATAAAATCTCAACATAAATTTCATTAAATTCTAGTTTCAACACTAGATTTAAAAAATCCTTTTTCCGTTTTACATTCCCTTATTGTCACAGTGTTCAAATTAACTGTCACATCAGTAATAAAAACATTATCTACAACTGGATTGCGCGCAAGCCAATACTCTGGTCCAGGGTTTGCAAGTATCGTCTTGTACTGTAAACGCTGAGTAGGAGTTTCAGCAACAGATGCTGTATCTAGTACCTGATGTTGACCTCCAGCTCCTTGAGTTACAGCCGTTGCAGCATCCTCCTGTGGCCTAGCCGGTTCTCCAGATGTTCGAGAACTGATGGGTGCCGCTGCAGCTAAGGTGTCTCTTGACTTTACACTTGCTGGAGTACTTTGAAGTATAGCCGTCAGTGTTAAATGTTGATTTTCAGGAGCTGGAGAAACTTGATTTGTCAAAACAGCCGGGACCGCATGTTCTGACGTTTTTCTTTTAGGAGTTCTCCCACCATCTTGAGTAGGTACTACTGGTGGCAAACTATTGGTGTTTTGAATATTGGGAGGAGATTGTAATTTGGGCACTTTAGAATCTGCCACAGGAGGACTGGTAGTTATAGTAACACCAACTTTACCAGATTCTTTAGACAAAACCTCTGCTTTGCGTTTGACTTTATGAGGTTTAGGTAAAGGTGGAGGGGATTTGGAAGACTGCTTCGGCGTAGATGGAACTATAAGTGAAGGTGCAGGTTTCACCACCGGAGCTAACTTTTCTTCTTCTCGTGTATCATTGACTTCTATAACTGGAGTCTTTTTTTCTTCGCTTATTTTTTCATCTTTCACTTCAACCTTTACAGCTGCGTTTAACTTTGGCATTTCTGCCAATGAATCATCATCAACTGTAATAAAACAAAATTAGAAAATATATTTTTGGACAAACCAACAGTAATTTATAACTTTTGATATTTTATCATATTTAATAAAATATTTAGGTATTTTATTTGAGTACATCTGAGTATATTTGAAACATAGTTTGCACTACAGAAAAACAAAAGGTAAATTAAGATTTGAAGAAAAATATTTTAAGTTTTATACCTTTTTATAACATAGGTAATTCATTAATTATGAACTAAACCTTAAATCATAGTATTATCTAAAATTTCTAAAAATATGTAAATTATAAGGAAATTTAAGAATTACTTGTTTTATCTTCTTCGGTGTCATCGTCATGTCTGGGTAACAAAGGTGCCCCATTAGTAAACTCTGGAAGCACTTCAGCTTCGTCTTGGCTGTTGTAATCAGGTACATCACCATCAGCAGTTTCATCTTCATAGTCACTTCGAGTAGGTTCTGTTGTTGGTGTTTCAGTATGTGCCTGGAATTTAACAAGTATACAAATTAAATACCTATCCATTATACCTAACAAAATCCTTATTTTATTTTAAATAACTTACAGTTTGTGTTTTTCTTTTAGGACCTCGTTTATGAGAAGTATTTTCTGTACGGGTTTGACTAAAAAAAAATATACACGATACATAGGTAGATGAAGAGTTTAATGCATTTTAAGGTATCTAAAGTATTTTCATACAATTTATTATAAAAAAAATTACCTTTGCTCAAAAATATCAATAAGCCTGGTGTCAATAATGTTTTCTTCGGGTTCCCAAGTATTGTGCCTAAATATATTTAAAATTAATGTTAGTATCTATAGTATTAATAATTTTATATTTATGAAACATACTTAGGTGTCCATCCTTTCCATTTTACATGATATTCAACTCTCCCCTAAAAATATACACAATTATTAATAGGTATACATGACATAAATAATGACAGCATTGGTAGTTTCAATTGGGAACTTAATTATTATACATTTAATTTGCTTTAAAATTTAAATTCAAAAATCCAAGTCATAAAAATTGGGAAATGAAAAAAAGTCTCAAGGTAAAAAATTCACAAGATTGATGAAATATACAATTTGGAACATTTTGAATAAAACTTATATAATCACTTTGCATGAATGTAAAATATGTTAGTTTGGTGTGGAAAATCGTAAATAGGGTGATGATAAAGTCTACTAATATATACCAGGGAGAGAACAACTTTTATTTAGAAAAATACATAGCAGACTGCCTGTCAAACAGGTTTCCTATAATGACACAGAATACTTATCAGAAATATTGTTATTGGTTGACGGTTGTAATATGTATAGGATGAAAGTATGAGAGGAAAATTACTATACATTCAAATTTATAAATATTTAAAATGTGTAGTAATTTTGGTTTATAGGTATATATATTATACATTAGATTATAGGTGGTACCTAGAACGTAATATAAAAAAATAAAATATTATCTTTTAGCTTGTATTATTATTTTTATTACATTGTATATACCTCTGGTATATGGTGACCTCTGATATAGTAAAATAGTGCAGTAGAAGCATTTTGAAAATTGCGTAGATTGCATATTTTTATATAATTATATAAAGCTATTACCAATCTTGTTTAATATTTATTTAATAAGTATCTATAATATTAGCTATTATTATTATTTAATTAATAATATTATTATCTCCGTTTTAGTGATAACTATACTAGTTTTTTTAGAAAACAGACTTTTTTCTGGGACATTTTTTCCTACCATCATAAAAATTTGACTATAAGTATTAAAGAAATGTTGGCAAAATAGTATAGGTACGAGGTACCTACAGGTACATTACAATTTGTTTTATTTTTAGAGAACATAAAAATGCATGGTTGCCAGTACCTATGTATAAATTATTTTATCAAATACTATAAAAAATAATTTTCTAATTTAAATTTTATATTTAACAATATAGATTATAAATATGAAATAAATTATAATACAAATATTAATAAATAAGATAAAAATATCAACATATGGATAGTATTTACTATTTAAAATAAGTATTAACTACCCACATGTTGAGCTCATGATAAAGACCATGGTGTATAGGTAGGTAATAAGTCAATATGATATAGTTTAAAGATTTATAACATAAATTAAAAATTGAAAGAAGAAATTGATTAGAATTCACAGCAGGTTTCAACCAACATTTTCCCTCCATTTACTTATCTGAAATACAACATTTCTAGCATACCCTTAAAAAAATATGTACCTACCAAGAAACATAGAAATGTAAATACCTACAGTCTATCAGTGGTGGTACACAGTTAAATGGATTATTTTGGGTTCTTTCAAAATCAACAATATGATAGGCGACTATATTTGTAAGCGTTACAGCAGCTTGGAATAATTCATAGCTAATGCCCCAATATTCCCACCCTACCTGGTGGCTCAACTGAGACTTTCAAACTCAAAATCAAACTAGTATACTCTATTCAGAATAAGTCTGGAAAAACTAGGCAGAGGAGGACCGCTGTGATTGGCCAGTTTTCAGCGGCGCACCGAACGGCAGCCAACAAGACTGCACATCCACGAACGGGACGCAATTTCGTTGTGATTTTTTTCCAGACGTATTCTGAATAGAGTATAATATAGCTAATTGAAAATCAACAAACTATTTGGTTAAATATGTATCTATTTTAAACTGCTTGATGTTGGGTCACAATTTTTGAAGATTAACACTTAAAATAGGTAGTTACCTAAATGGTCTTAAAGATCTTCAGAACTATAATAAGAAATATTCTAAAAAATTATAAATTCAAAATATTGGGACAAATATCCACTGCCCAAGTTATCATGATTTACTTTCTAAAATGTATAAGATTAGTTACAGGTACATTATGCCTGCTTTATCCGTCTGAAATACAGGTAATGTAAAGTTGAAAGAAATGATTATTTGAATTTCAAACACAACTAGGTACTATTAGAAATACATTACGAAGGCACCATTAAAGTCCACAGGTACGAAAACTACCAGCAATTTTAGAATCTGACCCAGTTAGCTTTTGCAACGTAACAATCCTATACAGGTCGGCGACGGCCGAAAGCTGCGTCGTTTAGAAATTAAAAAGTATGTATACGCAGAACGGGTTATCAACGGTACGGACACGAACCGAAGACACAAAAATGGGTTACGGAAAGTTCATCGGTTGACGGGAGAATCGCGGACTGGCCAATCGACCTGTCTGTCGTGGAAGTTCAAAAGACAAGCGAACCGGGATTAAAAAAAAGGCGCGCAAGCCGTTATCAAAAGTTGACGGCAGGTAGGCCGCGAGGACGAGACGTGTCTCCCGCGTAGGTGGAGGAGGACGAGGTAGACTCACCTTTCTGACACGCTTCTTCATGAGCTTCTCGGCCGCGTACACCCGGTCCCCCATCGGTGAAGATTATTGTGCACACTACGTAACCGGGAAACGGCGAAAATTACGTGGGTCGACGGACACGCGCGGCGACGACGGCGGACGCGGCAAACGGTAAACGGTGACGGCGACGGCGGCGGCGGTGACGGCGACGTTGACGGACGTCCTCCTCCTGATGACGGTCGGAAACGGTCAGCGGCGGCGGCGGCGGCGGCGGCAAAGTTAAGTTCAGTAATAATCATAAAAATAAAAAAAATAACGAAATTTCAAAATAAATAAAAAAAATTCTACATGTGTACACCTAAAAGATTAAATAAAATAACAATATTAAACGATGTTTACGGACGGCGAAATACCGTACACGGCGGACGGTCCATAGCAATTATTCGGTTTCGACACGAAAAATAATAATAAGTAATAACATGTAAACACAACAAATATTTACGTCGCACGCACACGCACGCGAATCACAACGTAAAATGCGGTGTGACCAACCGTATCCGGTGTGTGCCGCGGCCACCACGTTTCGAAACCGGAAAATAAAATAAAAAAGTATTATGTTTTTTTTTTTTAACACGCACGGCAACGATAGCAGTGTTGTTGTATTACAATGTACCCTGCGATTGGTTTGTACGCTGCGCGGGAGACGGTTCACGCGATATTGTAATGTAATATTTTACATCGATGCCCCGTCGTGGAAACGATCGTTTTTCGGTTTCGCTAGCTGAAGCGGCACGTCGACGACGGTCGAACGGATTGTTGTTCTGCGGTGCGACTGACGCCGTCGACAACCGTTTTGGGCGGTGCTGTCTCTAATCTGTTTTCTATGTCGCCGCGTACCTATCCGCGGCTTGCCGTTCAGGCGGTGGGTGGACGGGTAGACGGACGGTGCCAAGGAGATCGCGATGGATATTCGCGCGAATCCGACGCAAACTGGTTTTCGCAACACGCCCGTCGCGGCGCCGACAGTTGTACACTTTTATAATGTTATAATAATATACCTACCTGATATTATTGCTGCATTAGCCCCCTCTTGGAATTTACACCAAAGTCCTTGTAAAAAAATACTTTGTCACGTCATGATGGGTTCAATGAGTATAATAATCAATAACTTATATAATATTATATACGTTATATTAATACAAAATATTTATTAATATTTTGAATGTAAAGGGTTATAACATTCCAAATTTTTTCAGAAAAACAATGAGACACGACAATATTTTACGTCGTTGGTCATTGTTTCTTTTTCTTGTAAGTTGTATGACGAGAAATAAAATGTGCATGAGGTTAACTATATAATCACAAATTAGATTCTAGAGTGATTATTCTAGAGAATAGTGATCTAGATTGTAGAGCTAAAGTATAGACAATAAACACGAAATTATCGAATAAGATTAGTGTGTACAACTTACTATTCAAAATATTAATTAATGTATTTACTTTAGAAATGAAAATAGTTTTATTATTCAAATTTTATATTTGAGAACTGTTTTTAATGACGAGGGGGCTGAAAGGCCCTGATTAAGGCTTATTTTTAACTTTGATTTAAAAGACTCCCAGTGATATAACATTTGAATTATGACGATAAGGGGGTGTGCGGTCCTATGATTTATTTCGAACTTTAATCTTCTAGGACTCCAGCGGCCAGCGCCCCTGTAACCGCTAAAATATCCCAGTTGCCCACATGTCGATCACGTTCAGACGTTGTACCTCAGCGGCGTAACCTATAGGGGAGAGTGGGTTCAAATAAGTCATGCCCCCAACAGCATCGGCCGTTTTTTTATACAGACTATGACAATGTAGATAAGGAAAATTCACCGCTATTCAAAAAATAAGATCCTTGAGGAATGAAAGCCTTAGATTTGACTTGGACACAATAATTATATTATGTTATAAGTACGACCTCCTAAGTCATTTGAATGAATAAAAATAAAAAAATTTTAAAATGTTATATAATAAGTACCTATAATTGTATAAAAGTCATATAATTTATATTTTTATATGGTTTTTTTTTTAGGGGACCCTCCCCTAATAGAGATCTTAACTACGCCACTTCCTAAACGTATACTTAACGTATGCATCGTAATTTATATTTAATAATATATTAGTGCAGTGTGCACAGTAGTCTGGCTATTGCAACGCCGAGACTGCTTGTTGCTATATAGCTGCTGCACTCGGCCGTATAGGTATACGCGCGCGCATCGTCGTCACTGCAGCAAGCCTCGTGGTGTACAACAAGTCTGTAACGAGGGCAGCTGCAGATGTGTCTCAGTTTTTCGGCGCTCATACAATACAATAATACAATGCACGTACGCACGCATAATAATAATATTATAAACCTTCTTCCCTTCGGTTAGTTAAGACGGGCGCCGGCGGTGAAGGGTCGTCATTCGGTAGGGGCTGAAAAGGACAGATGAAACGCTCGGAGCGCGCGCGTGTATGAGTTATCATCGTCCTTCTTGTAGTTTAATAATTTATTTAGGTACCTACCGCCACCGCCGCCGTCGTCGTTAGCAATCCGTCTCGAAGGGCACGTTCTAAGCACAGCAGCTGTATAGGAGGTACCTATACCCATAAATATATAATATCATATTATAACATCATATATACAATTATGGGTACGACGAGTGTACGACAATAATAAGACATTTCGCCATTGTATTCGGGGGCTCCCCTGTTACCCATCCAACCATCCCCCGACCGTTTTTGGCGTATTAAACTATACCTAGCGAACAAAACCGGATTTAATTTTAACGACTGTTTTGCGCGATACCTACGATGATCGAACGCCGCAGTTGTACATCATAATAATAAAATATTTAAAAAATAATATCAAATATAGGTAAAAAAATATCATAATATTATGTATCATTCGAGACGATAAACGTCATAACATATATTACGATGTATAGGTACGTATAATACTATTATTGTGCGTGTAGTGATATTGATTTATCGGGAACAGCCACCCGCGGCTTATAAAATATTATAATATTATTGTGGTTCCTATTCGACGCCGCGGCCGGTGTGAACATCGTCCGGGTCGAAGGCAGCCGTACCGGCGCGGCAGACAAAACGCAAGCTGTTCACGTGCCGGAACATCTGCCGCTCTGCCCGTTGCCGCCCGGTGTCTAATCAACTGTTTGTCGCGACGGCCGGACGGACACCCAATGAAATTTCACCACCAACCGATGCGGCGACGGTCAGCAGGACGTCCGTAAAATAATAACACGATACGAGAACATTAACAAAAAATGGTCTTCTTAAGACCAAAGATGTGACGTGTAGGGGGCGATAACAATAACATAATATATTATAACGTTGTACATACGGAGACGGACCAACTCTACGCAGAGCGACTATTCAATGTATATTACATAGGTACATAATTGGTATTTTTTATAAACGCTTTTTTACACTACATAATATACCCGAGCCCCCAACTCATCTACCATACCTAACCGACTTCGCTGCTGCTACTATTTATTTACCTATTTATTCCATACAAACGTATTATATTCCAATATAATTACTGCACGCGCAGGGGCAGCAAAATATTGTGCAGAAAATGCTGAGTCTGAATTTTTTTTTTTTTCGAGAACTATCGAACTGATATACGTTGCAAATTTTTAAAAAGACCACCTTACACATTTTACGCCTATGTGTAAAAAATAAGAAACGATAATAAAGAATGATCAATGGTTTTTTATTGATATTACAGCAGCTATCAAAAGCAGCAGGAAATAAAAGGGATTTGTATTTGATGTTTGATTTTATAGCACTTACAATCGTATAACTATGCTATTATAATATTTATAATGTTTATATTTCCTTAAGAGGATGTCAAGCGCACTGTTTGTTTTCTGTCTCTGGCCCACGCGCTATATACATGTAGACAAAATGCATTCACGCAAAATCATTTTTTTATATTTTGTGTAATCTTAAAGTAAAATCATCCATTATAAAAATGATAAAGAATAAAATGTTTGTGGGTATAACATATCGATTTATCTAAATATTGTCTCAAAACAATTTTAAAACCATTTAAATATACAATTTTTTTTTAAGTAAAATAATAATAAAATATAAAATCGATATGTATCAAACAATCAAAAATATCATCCTCTATAGTTTTTGTAGTAGGTGATTTTACTTTATAATTACTCAAAAATCATCAAAAGTATCTAATAGTATCTGTTTTAATAATGTAAAAATAAGGCTAATATAATAACAATTCCTATCAATAGTTGTATTAAAATCTGATTTTAAAGTTAAGAACCTGTATGATTCTCTACACTTTTAAGTGTTGGAGAATAATATCAGATGCAAGTATAAAAATCACACTATTATCTTTCTCCATGTGTTAGGAGGGCTCTCGTTGATATTGTGTATTCGAGAATTTGATCAAATACACGGTACACTATAATTGTGTGCAAGAAATGCCCATATTATGTAATATCCGCAATTAATATAAAATATAATATTAAATGGTTTACCTGACTTACAGATACCTCTAGCTTATGCAGTTTTTGGTGACACAAAGTACTTCAAAATACACAAATCAAAATAATGAACACACT
The DNA here is from genome assembly GCA_027563435.1 of Nasonovia ribisnigri. Lineage (NCBI taxonomy): Eukaryota > Metazoa > Arthropoda > Insecta > Hemiptera > Aphididae > Nasonovia > Nasonovia ribisnigri. The sequence goes on from JANEHU010000662.1 coordinate 342,728, forward strand.
AATTATTGCTAGTCACAAGGAGTTCAGTTGTCACTCGTAGGATTCGGTATAAAGAGGTTGTTACTGATTTTACCGGTGCTCATGCACTGATTAAAGGGACGATACGGATATGCTGACTAGAAAGTGGCAAATGGTTTTATTAAAGGCTTTTGCGCATCTCGGAACTAGATTTCTCTTGAGCCGAAAAAACCTTTTTTCCGCCATTCCTTTTCTCTGGCGCCATATAAGAAAACCGCACGCCCTATACGCTCTACTGAGTAGCAGGTACGTGCCGATTTTTTAATTCGTGGTCCTATAATACAGACTCTACCTTTTTGTTGGTGACTATGGTTTTATTAGGGATGTCCGATTTCTACTAACGAAGGTCTGACCGTTATTTATTATTCTATTACATTTTAGTTTATTTGTTATAATGATGTGTGACCATATTATAATACCACTGCAGTATGGTGTAAATGGGTCTGAGAGAAAAAATAAATATTGTACCGACATCCTCTTAAATAGGAATCAGGAAGAACTACGCTAATATAGTAATATGTGCAATTATGATGGAATGTACAAACGCACATGCGTCACAAAAGAAATGTTAAGCTATATTATTTTTGTCATTGTCTTAAAAATAATTCTCAAATGGACATTGCACATTTGCACATAACTATATAAGTAATTTTAGTATCATGGTAAACAAAATTAAAAACAAACAATCGTCTGATAGAAAATTAAATATAATTTATTCTATAATTTTTATACTTTGTAATAATATAAATCATTATAGAAATAAATAGGTTATTTCTTTCATGATATAAATAATATTATTATTTATTAGTTTTACAGTTTACTACAACAGTGGATATAATAAAACAATTTAAATTATAAATTCAACGGGTACCTAATTTATTAATTTACATTTTTCAACCTCAAAACTCCCGAACTACCCCAATTATACCTCTGGGAAAATTTCGGTGAGCATACATAATTCATTATATAATGATTATAAACTAATTAAATAATGGTGATAAAAAGAAAAAAACAACAATAGGTATTTAAAGTATAAACATCTCAAATCTTAACGAGTTTAAATGAAAATTTGTTCTTTAACATTGTAACAATATGGTGATGTGTAGGTTCATTTTTATAACTTAGTTTATTTTTTATTAAGTTTAATTTTATTACCTAATTATGGTTGTTAATTTAATTATACATTAAGGACAGTGTACAACTTTTATCGACTAAATCATATAACAACTAGTAGATACAAATATATGTTAGATCTAGATGTATTTAGCGATGATATGATAAGTGTATCAGTGGTTGCTTATATAAAGGGTCAAAAGGTAACAGAGCATGCGCTACCGTGTTTGGGAAACTCCCAAAATTGATTGTTTCGCCCCAGTTTTATATTTTCTCTTCGAAATTCTTCATAACACAACAAGTGTTTTTGTAGACAACATCAGCTACAACCTGAAAAATATGTTTCTTCAATTATGTTTTTACCCTCCTTTACGACGACCAAAACACAACAATTATTGCAATTTGACTTTAAAAGCTTGATAATTATCTACAACGCGAACACATTTAAGGATGAAAAAGGTAAGTTATGATAATAATACGATACGCTTAACCTATAACGCTATAACCGAAGTTTAAGTACAATTATTCATAGCCAGATGTTAGGTATAAATATACCTATATATATGCTTATATAATTAGGTATTGTATTAGTTTTTTACGACATTTGATACAATTAAATCAAACTTTAATTTATTTTTGTTTTTAATATTATTTTTATTAATTATTACCCACTTATAAAATGCATTGTATTTTAAAAGTTATGACTCAAATGCATTTATCCTGAGTACAAAATGTAATATTATATATAAGTACCTAATTGCAGAAGTATCATTTTTACAAAAATATTTATACTTTTTTGACACCAGATATATCATAATAATTCATAACATGTAGATTTTAGCCATGTCTTATACGTGCTAGAGCTCAACTAATATTTAATTGCAATTTATAATTTTATATTTTACCTATATTGTTTAAGTCGTTTATAAACGTTTCATATTTCATTATTATACAATATGGACATTTTAGCAAACATTTAGTTGAAATTATTTAACTCGACCATACTGTATATTTTTAAAGGATATATACTATAAGCAAACTATTTGGGAGTTTAAAATGTATTTAATTTTACACTCGTGATCAGAAAAATCGAATTGTATGACATTTTTTACGAAATCAGATATAAAATATGTTGGCAAACTGCAATTGATGTAATAAATTACAACCTAAACTTACCTATATTAAATTATACCGTATTGATTGTAGATTTGTAGAGAGAACATTCATAATTTATTAACAAATTCCAAACTCTCACATTTTTATCTTATTATTTAAGTAAATATACATAAGGGATAAGTATAATATGTAATTATCTTTATGTATTAAATACTAATGTTTGGTTTGTCTCTATCAATATTTAATTTTATTGATAACTCACTAAAACTACATTAATTTTTAGATAAAAACACCGGTGTTAGCGATGTCACTACATGACAACATAAGTGACGACGTATTCGAAAGCATCGAAGAGGCTGAAGTTAACCAAAACACCAAAAACCTATCTACCACAGACCCGAATTATGATAAAAGGCCTTCGACGACTGGGTACAGGGACTATAAACCCCCTAGTAACACAAGAAAGCCTTCGGATCCATCCTTAAAAATTGTACACAAGGTGAAAAAATATATTTATTTAAAAACTTTGGTACAAAGTATTATAAATATTAAAATTAAATAAATTATGGAAAACAAATATAATTTATTTATCCCTTTTTGTAAAATAATGACTGTTTAATAATATATATACGGTATACCAACATCTTACATGGGTATTATATTATAACTGAAATTTAGATATAATATTGGAAAATCTGTTGAAATTGCTATTTTTAAATATCATTGACATACGTAAAATATAGATATATACTTGTTTTAAAGTTAAAATTACTTTGCTAATTATACTTCATATTTCAGACTATTTTATTAGGCGACAGTGGAGTGGGGAAAACATCACTATTGGTCAAATTTGACACTGGAAAATTTCAGACTGGTAACTTTTCTGCTACCGTTGGTATAGGTTTTACAGTAAGTACAATAAACATTGAACGATTAAATTATTTTATATTGAAATTTAAAATGAATCATCGTTATTTATTTATTAGGTTGTATATTATAATTTATAATTATTGCAACCATAATACTTGAGTCTTAGGTAGGTGTATTACAATATAAGTGAATAATATTACCTTTGTACTCAATTATTTTTATTGTATATTTGTGTATTATTAAGTCTATTGTCAGTATACATACATCAAGTATATGACTTCATATACCTATATAATTTATTCTAATTATTTAAATTTAGTAATTATTATTGTAAGTCCCTACTTATTTTGCATACCTACCAAAAGTACAAGTTAATAAAATTATACAATTATTATTATATTTATTTTTATTTTTATTGTTGATTGTTGGTTATGTAAAGGGGCCGTACCCCGTAGGTATATTATTTTCAGACTATTTAGTATTAAACTATTAAACTATAAATACGTTTAAGTTATGTGATTGGTATTCGATTTTCATATTTGAAAACAAGTCAAATAAATTGTTAGTTAATTGTTTGTCATATTTTAGATTCTGAACGGAGCCAACAATGTATTGATTTTACATAATGATGTGTATTATTTTTATTTTAGATTCTGAGCGGAGCGATGAATGTATTGATTTTATAATGATGTGTGTTTTTTTATTTTTTTTTTTTGTGTCTGTCATCACCTTTTAGGAAAGTAAAAATGCTTCAATTTTCTTCAATAGTATCTTTTCTGATAGGAAAGTGAATCTAGTTGGTACTTTGGGGGTCAAAAGTTTTTCCTAATTTCCTAGTAGTGGGAAAATGCGCCGTGAAAAACAAATGAAAAATTAAGGAAAAAACGGGAATTTTTACGGAAAACCAATTTTCGACAAAATTGATTTTGGTTTTTGTTATAACTCTAAAAGAAATGACCGTAGATACATGAAATTATGACCGAATGTTTATATAAGCATTTTCTACACACCCTAGCATTTCCAAAATATTCTGGCTTATTTTGAGTTGTTAACGGACATTTTCAGTTTCCAATTTTTTTAGTTTTTTTTTCTATAAATGTCAATAAAATTTTATTTGTTAGGTAAAAAATCTTGAAAATTTAATAGTAGGCTTCTAATATATAGTTTCAAAGGCAAATGAAAAATATTAAAAATCCATAGTCATATTTTTATTTTATAGATAATCAAAGTTCAAATTTTGACAAAGTACGTAAAAATGAAGAAAATTATCAATCATTGTAATTAAACAATTATAAAATGGTCAGTTTTTAAAACTAAGGATTGAAAATTTAAAATAAAGATTCTAATAAATAGTATAGACATTTTAAGTTCAAATTTGTACGAAATTACATATTAAAATCAATTTTAACAAGTAAAAGTATAGGTATATTATAATATTTTTCAAGCATCACTGATAATTTTAGGTTAATAATTAAATAATATTAATAATATTAATTCAACTTAGCAGCTACCGTAAAATAACAATATCAATATAATTTAAAATATCCTAGACTGACATACCGTCTCCGCTCAGAATCGTTTTTCGTATACAATGATATTATATCATTGAATTCAAATTTAATACCATCCATTATACAGTGATCTACTTGTAACCTACTGTCCTACTGTACAGCGGAGTGACATCCACTTGACCCCCTTTTTATGTCTGAAGACTCTTTTTCTAGTAGAAAAATGCTCTGATCATAAACTCTGAGAAAATTTATTGGTAGCAAATTTAATCTGGTTTACTAGTACCAAATTGGTACTTTTGAGAGGTCAAAATTGACAATTCTCAATACTTAATAAAATAATCGAGAAAAAATTTTAAAAATTTTTCATATTATCATAAAAATAACTGTTTGGTAACCTAGCCACTTATAGATTATCAAAAAGTTGGACCGTCATAGCTAGAACCGTTTTTCGTTCTATACAATGATTTATTCAATAACACAACTGTTACAGTTTCTACCCAATGACGAGACACACTGAGGTCTGAAATACAGCAGACCGGTTAACTATATACATGACTTTTTTTTTTATTACTCATATTATTAAATGTTTGTCGGGTTTTTTTTAAATGTTTGTTATATTACTGTATTGTATTTTTTTCTGATTATGTCATATTGTGGCACAGGTAAAAACTTATTTGAATTTTTTTTTTTGAATTTTGGACTTGTTAATTTGGTTTTCTTCCGTACGTGTACCAAAATATTTCAATATTAATGAATGTTTCTTCGTCCACTATTTGAATAGGTGTAATGTATATATAATATATATATACATTACACCTATAATATTATATTATGTTCTGCATTATTATCAAAGGAGTATTTGTTATAGGCTTATATAGCCATATATGTATCTTATTTCATATTTTCCAATTTATTGATATTCGATGAACACATATATTTGGCTGTGTATAATTCATTGTCTGTAGAACATAATATAATGCCTTTGAACTTTTAATGAAAAGCTTCACAGCTATAATAATAGTAGTTCACGTAGTAGTCATTGTTATTATTAAATGGGCACAATAATAAACTATTATATAATTTATAAATAACTATCGGCTGTGAATTGTGATACACACAAAACACATATTAGAATGGTACCTAAGTCCTAAATATTAATCGGGCTGCAACTCGGATATAACGCATAACTCGGGCTGACATTTAGATTAGACCTTTTTTTGTAGTAATATTCGGGACGCAATTAGTATGCAGCGAAAGCAATGATATACAACAAGTTAATACCTCTGATTTCTGACAGTGAGATCAGATTATACACAAATATTTTAAACTTAAATTGTTCACATTTACATTGTATTCACTTCCCTCCGTTATATCTTATAAGTTTCAAACGATTTTTTAAAAGAATATAGGTACTGACATTTTTAAAACAGTATAGGTTCTATCTATGTTAAATGTTAAAACGTCAGTCCTGCTTTTGGCCTTTTATATAATACTAACAAAAATGTTTTTCCCCATTATCAAACCATATTATCTCAACAAACTTATTTTATTACACAGATTTTAAAATTAATACTTTTTAATAAATATATTTGAGAGGACGTTATTCACAATTCAGTTGGTACCTAGCTAGTACATAATATATAAATGAATTGTTTCTAAGTTATAAATAATATAATTTAATTAAAGTCGTATTTTTCAATGTTTTTAACCATACAATTATTTCATAATTATTTAACTAAAATAAATTATATACTTTAAGTGACCTTTGTTATTTTTAAAGGGGTCATTGAATTATCATGTTTTTAGATTCAGAACGTAATAATAATGTGACATTTGTGTGTGTCATAAGTTTTTTATTGTAATTCAAAAATTAATAACTGTATTATACAGACATCAATTTTCAACAAATATTAATACTAGCATTTTCTAGACATGATATTATTTTCAAAATATGTTTGCTCCTTTTGTGCTGTTTATAAACATTTTTGAACTTTTCGACTTTTTTTTAGAGTATAATGACATTTTTATTTGCGATTAAGGAAGTTTAAAAATTGAATGCAAGATTCCTCAAAGTTTTTCCTGGAATTAAAAAAAAAATTAATGTTATGCCACATACAAAGTGTAAGGTAAATTAATGATTTAAAGTCAAATGTTGACGTTATTGTAAAAATGTTCACACAATATAGTTAAATTATTTTTGTTAGTTTGTTGTAGTTCAAAAAATATTAAAAATATTTGAAACTTGAAACATATTATTACACAATGGCTTAAATTATAACTTTCTATACACAATGAAAATTTCAAAATATTTAGACTAATTTTAAGCTATTTATACACGATTTTATTCACACCGTTCTACGGCAGGTACGCCGGACGCCGATATTAACTTATAAGTTTATAAAAGACTTCATCTATTAAGATTATATGAAATAATAGTAATTATAATAATATTAATACTGTACATAATAATGCAATTCGTTTTTGGCATGATCAACGTTAGTTTAACTTACCCCATATTAGTAGGTACCTATATTACTAATAAAAAAATAAATCACAATCAGCAGTATACATTTATTATAAAATATCCTTAGAAGTATAGGCTGACAGACCACCTGCGTTCAGATTTGTTTTTCGTATGCAATTAATTATTTATTTATTTATTCATTAATGGAATACAGAATTGAGTCCAATATAGTTGAATAAGATACAAATTTCTTGACATTATAACTCAGCCATATATGTATGGTTAGATGTAAGCTATCTGACGTCTTATTCATTTATGATCTTCTTAATAATAATATTGAATATCCTGATTTTTTAAGTAAGATCGGTATTTGTACTCACATTATTCAATTAGAAATTCAAATTTATTTTTTGTAACTTTAAAAAAAAAATGTGCACTGATTCTTTTTTTCCGAGATGACTTTTGCAATGTAATCTAATTTGTAATGATGCGTCGATTTCTTTTTATGCCCAGTGAATGTTTTAGAACGAAAGCTCTATTTATATTTTCAAACTAAAATCCATTATTATTATGTGTATCCGGTGGCGGAGCGAACTTATCGACAGTGAGGCAAGAAAACGTTAGTCAGTACACACGACCCACCTATTTAATTTGCATAAAGACTATTTATATATTTATTAATTTATTACGTTGTGTCATCATAAAAACTACTCAATATTTTTTCAGTTCTACCCACCCACCACCCCTTTTAGCTGTGAGACAATTGTCTCAAAAAAGCTCTCGCGCCACCACTGTATGTGTTACATTATAATTTGCCAGTACCTACTTTATCTAAACTAAAATATTATTGTATGTATTGTTTCTGTTTTAAAGGGCTTGTCCGTAAAAATGTTAATAAATAAATAAATGTTATCATGTCATAAAATACTAAAGTAACAGATATTTCAAACTAAATTAAATTATGGATCTTCGGCAAGTTCCGTGATACGAACGAAAAGACTCGCGTTTCTTAAATAATTAGCAGAATGGAGAGATATAAGAAATGAGATAGTGTTTTACGAATGCTGCGGGTTGGTACTTTAAAATTAATGAGAGAAAGAAAATAGTGAGAATCAATGGAACCAGAGATGGGTTTTTGGAGGAGTGAAATGTTGAGAGCATGTCGACGATCTACTACGGATGCTAAATTAAGCTTCTGGAGAACTGGACCATGACCGTAAGCAGGTGAGCAGTGTAAATTTAGTTTAATACTATAGCAAAAAATAAAAATGTTTGTTGAACACAATCCAGTATGTATGTAGATCATCAGCAGTCTGAGGGTTCCATACAAGTAAATAATTGACTCATATTCTAATATATTGGTCTGACAATAAATGCCCAGTATAATAGTGATTTGAAAGGAGTATAAAGCTTGAATTTACAAGTGATTATTTAAATGAAACCTAGCAGTGGTGTATCTACGGGGAGGATTGGGGGTCATGTCCCCCGGAGATCAAATTGTGTACACAATACAACATTATGTATATAATAATATGAAAATAATATGTGTATATTGATTGTCTGTTAAAAATTGTATATTCCCCGCTTAAAAAAATTATAGATACGCTACTGAAACCTAGTAACTTAAGGGCCAAAGCTATGGAATTCATATAGACTTTGGAACTAAGATATGAGACAAATGTGAACCACAGACCATGTATACAGTGTATCTAACAGATTGCGAAGTAACACACTATTAACAGAATAGAGACAAATAATATTAATATGATTGACATCTGATGAAGGTAATTTTTTGGCACTTAAATATATTATTTAGTAAAATATTATAGATATAATTGAAATATTTGATTCTAGAATAAAGTTTCATTGAATTCATATTTAACACATGACTAAACAATAGTGACTTACTCAATGACGAGATATCGAGGTACATTCTGACACCTATACTGTACAGTAGAACGTTTTTTTTTTTAATTTAAGTTGTTTATTATTTAAATTTGATTTATAGCTTTGGCCTGTGAGTATTAAGAATTGACACTTTTGACACTTTAATACAAATGATACGACTTATTCTACTCGTATAAATATTACTTTATTCAATAAATGTTCCAAATAATCAAAATCATTAATCGTCAATTTATTATACATTTTTATCACTAAAAACTTTAAAACTACAATGGTAATAAGTTGATCTCTTCTCAGAATCTTTATTTAAATTCTATGGTTTATCATTGCATCCAAATGTATAGTAATAACTAATAATATACCAGTATCCAACGTTTAGTTAGTTATGGCAAGACGAATGTATAATACTTTAATATTACCCTATCTCTGTATCCTGTTCAACTTTTTGGGTATTTGAATTAATATTCTAGATATATTATTTGAAAATTGAAGTTATTGAGTTCGTATTCCGAATATTATTTTGAATATTTAATCAAAATACAGAAAAAATGTATTCTTTACAAGTCTATTAACATTTATAAACTCGGCACGTACTGAATGAAATTGAAAAAAGATGACAAAAATATAAATTAAGTGTATCAAAAATAGGATAAAAACAATATTAAATGGAAATAAAAATATTTGTATTTTAGTCCAACAAAAGGTTGTCATCATATTCACTGAATTGTGGGTTAAGGTGTATGCAGCAACCAGCTGTTATTACACAAAAATTAATATTAGATGTATATTATAAGGGAATTCAAACATAAAACACAATATGAATATAGTCAAATACGTAAAGTTTTGCACTTTATTAAACCATTTAAACCTATAACTTCGTCTGATAATTATTGACTTTTATCCAAAAATATAGTGGTATAAGACAAATGTAAAAATATATTTTGTATTTTATGACACAAATATTTAATTATAGAAACAGTAGAGATTTTTACACTCTACAGTCTCACATAAAAAAATTCTTAAAAATCTGCATAAACTTAGCACTATAGTTGAAACTGCGCAAAAAGTAAATTGTATTACAATATTTTTTTATGGATACATGTAATGCATTATAATTTATAACGTAATATTATATTCCCGTCATACTTTTAATAACATTCAAAAATTAATTATACATATCATTACATCAATGTATTGACATATGTTAGTGAAATTAAATTAACAATGTGGATGGCTATTATAGACAGAAAACGGTGAGGGGGAGACTCAGCCCCCTCCCCCCCAAAAAAAATATCCCATTAGCCTTATTTCTAAAAACAGACAGCTTTTTATTTATATGGGATCCAAGCCCCTCTCCTGTTGATATTGATTGTAAGTTTGAGCGTTGCACTACAGTAGCAGAATTAGGTATATGAGTTATATAGTCTATTTAGACTAATTTTATTGTGTTAATAATAGTTTTTCTGAGCCGACCTGATGACTATTAATAATATAATACCTCCTAATATATTAAAATTGTTTGTTAATCATGTTACATTATGTTACATAATCGGTCTTATTGGATGCTGCACATCAGTGGTATTGGGCTTATGGCGAAAATTTATAAACTATATATGATGCACAAAACCCCGGACATTTTTCTCTGTTTAAATACAAATGTAAAAGCATCAAAAACTGATTAAGTGGTAAATTCTTCAATTCTTGCTAACAACATATTATTACCATATCAATTAATGATTATACCTGTCACTTAAAAAAATGTCCACAATGACTATACACTGCACAGTAATGTAACAGTAGCAACGGTCATTCTTTGGAAATTGTATTCAAGTTCGTCACGTAAACGATTTATGACATAATAATTAATATTTTATTACTAATTAGTAATTACTATCAGAGGCGTGCTCAGGAATTTTGAGGGGGGGGGGGTGTTAAGTGTTTTTAATATAATATTATAATTAATATGCACTATGAATTAAAATGTAAACATTTTAATTTAATAGCGTGCAAAGAAGAAAGACATTTTAAAACTCAATTGTCAAAATATGAGCATAGATAATAATATATTTATATAAATTACTAGCTGTCCTGCCCGACGTTGTCCAGACCAAAGATTTGTATTTTTAATAAATTCACTTGTATTAAATGTATATGCCATATTTCTTCTAATTTATTATAATGTAGCTGATCCTGCACACTTCATTGCCCGTAAAAAATGTCAACTTTTAAAAACTGTGATTGTTCAACTCTTTTGGATGTAACTCGCTGCAGTAAGTGCTACTCAGCCACCCCGGTAGGCAATCCGACTACGTCAGATCGCGGACAATGTCCTACAGCATATCAAGTAGCCATTGTGCTAAAATTCGATTTTATGCATGCTTGATCTGTCCGATTAACTAATGGAAACCAATATATAAATAAAATACTTATTTCTACAAATTATTATTTCTCCTGTAACCAATAGCAACCTCTAATTTACCCTTTTTTTAAATACCCTATATTACTCAGGGATAATGTAGCATTCTAATGGTGAAAGAATTTTTCAAATCAGCCAAGCAGTTTCGAAGTCTATTCAATGTATACAATCAAATCTTTCCTCTTTATAATATTAGTATGAATAAATAATATTATTATTATTAAATTGTAAAATCTGTGATACTAGTTAGGTGCTATTACACCAATATCAAATAACACATACTGATAAGGAGAAAATGACACCTAATCAATTGTTACAAAAAAAACTTTGAGTATTGATAAATACTCAAATACAATAATTATAAATTATAATTACATTATGTAAGTATACCTGTTAATACATATTATATATTTGTCAAGTGTCCATGTGGGGGGGGGGCGAACCCCTGAGCACGCCCCTGACTACTATACCTACACACACAATGTATAGGTAATAATGTAATACGTTGTTATATTACGAATATAGTAATAGCGACGGCCGACAGCGTGAAGTATAATAATACTATAAGGGAGCTGCTGTGAGACCCTTTTAGAAAAAACTAAAACCCGTCTATACTCGCGTATACAATAATAATATTATTATGCTGGTAAACGCGTTTCCCGAAATTATAGTTCGATTATTAAGTTACTAGCTGCAGAGTAAGTAGATAGATATACAGTATATTATATATCATACTCCTTTTGGACCCGCCTATAAAGAGTTTGCAGACATCCCACACATAAAACAACGAACAATAATTTATAGCAATGATATTATAGGTATAAATTGAATTGAATGTACATGTGCATATTAGGTAAGACAGCGCACTATATTAGCACTTAATTTCGGTTTATTCACATTATATTAAACAATATTATACGAAACATATATTGCCTCTAATATATTATATAGCCTATAGGTGGTATGAATCTTGGTAAAAATGGCCGAAGAAAAAAATGGACAAGTTCAAAAGTGGTCAATGTAAAATGTACATCGTTCTTTTTCAAAATATTTTATATAATATGTAATAAAATAGCAAAACCATAATAAATAAATGTAATAAAATAAAAGTCAATATAAATAAAATATTAAAGAAGACCCTTTGGGGAAAAGGCCACTAGGTAGACCTATACTAAGATGGAATATTGAGTGGAGAAAGAAATCAAAAATATAGAACCCGATACCAGATGGAGAGAAGCAGCGGAAAAGACAGGAATAGATTGCAAAGTGTATGTTTAGCAGTATGGTCTTAAAGGCCGAAACTAAGAAAGAAGAAGAAATAAAATATTTTGTCGGATTAAATCCGTATCAACAACACGAATATTTCGTAACTCACTTTTTAGCATTTTTAATTCCTTGTCTTGGCCAAAAAAAAAACATTTTTAACGATGAAGGACTTACTCCCGTATCTCCCTAACTTCAGGGATTTATATTGTGAATCAGTTTTTGATTTACCTGGACATTTTATCAATTGCGTTTTGTACAACTTCAAAGATTATTGTTTTTTTTTAACTGTATTGAACCCATTCAAACATATTTTTTTTTAGTATTTGTTTGTGTGTTTGACGAATTTATATTAGTTTTAGCCGTATAGGTATTATGATGCCAAATAATTTATAAATTATTAAACAGAGCTAGAGATTTGAAGACTCTTAAGTACTGTTAAGTCTAAAATAATATAATTTTATCAAACACACTTTATTCAAATATAGGACGTTTGGACTCGTCATTCGGCATCGTGATTTTAAACATGTATTACCCTGTCAAATTTCATGTCACAGATATGCCGCGATGGTAATACTAGTGTTTATATAAACTATTGAGCTCAGGGTCACAAATTAAATCAAATAATACAATACGACTGTATAGTACCTTTGCAGATAGCCGAAATAACTCATGATGTAGATGTTAAAAAAAAAAAAATTCTGTCTAAAATGAATCGATCGTCCCATATATATGACAGTTCATTTTTACTTAACATAATAGCCTATTTTAATGTGGCCATTATTGCCGACTACCGTGGTTGCCTATATATTATATGTGATTATAATATTATATTACTTATAATAATATAACACTATACGAATTCGAGACGTTACATAGTCGCGCGGTATATATACATATAGTATATAATAGTACAGAATTATAGTAGCAATAATAACGTGATGTACCCGCGAGCGATAGATATACGCGACGGCGACGGGACGCGCATCATTAGCCCCCAGATGGTAACTATGGATACGCCCGGGAAAGCCATAAGCTCGCGCGCGCCGTTGGCGAAAAGTTCGTTTCGTGAAATGCGATGCGTGTGTGTATACGTGTGCGCGCGTAACGCACGTTCACGCTCGCGCGCACGCGGCGTCGGCTTCGTCGGCGGCGGGCGGGACGGAGGGACGCTGGTTGAAAAGTTTCCGCGCGCGCCACAAGTGTTCAGACAATATAGGACCGTCGCAACAGTTCGCGTGCCGCCAGCAGCGCATGTGTCGTCAGACGTCGCTTATTGAAGGCCCTCTTCGCGGCACCGCACAATATCATATACGCAGACCGCGTAGACGCGCTCGGCGTTATCATTGTAGCCGTCGTGCTTGAGTACTTGACCGTTATTTTTTTCACCTCTGCGAAAAATGATCGCCTGAGTGTTGTTTATAAATCGTAATAATATTGTACATGCCTAGTGCAAGCGAGCGCGAGATGTTCGCAAAAGTGTGGTGAAACGACAGTGTCGCGTCCGCAATTGTTGCATAATAACATTTTAAATCGTGTCGACAATATAACGTTATAATATCACGTACGCACGCGATGTCGTCTACCGACCGGGTGTTCGAACGGCGGATCGTGTCCAAGCGAAGAACGTCCGCCAACCTGGAGGACGAGCCGGAGAAGCAGTGTCCGAACGGTTGGGCCAGCGTCGTGGCGGCCGCCGCGGCAGCCGCGTCGTCTTCGTCGTCGACTTTCCGGCAAAAGGCGGCCGCTTGCAAGACCTCGCAGAGGACGACGTTTCAACCGCATCCCGATTCCATCTGCGATTGGTTCTTCAAAGTGAGTAAATTACCGACTTTGTTGTATCGCACGTATTATTAATCATAGGTAGTATAAGGTCTTTGACAGTATTAAAGTACGCACTCGCGGTCATAAGCACATAATATTATTATATTATGTTATATAGGTAGATAGAATTTAATTAAGTACGTAGTTGTAACATTATATTATAATACATATTATGTTTGGGATAAAATAAGCAGCAGCGGTTTGAACTGGAAGAGTATGGAGAGAAGCAGGCTGAAGGCTGCAAACTGCTGCAGGTCAACCGGAGAAAGGGTTTAAATTATTTTAAAAACAAGTAGTGCTGGCTATTATTTTTTATATGATTGGGTTTTGTGCTCCACTAAGCCCTTTGAACTTTTAACTGCTCCAGAACACCGCGCTAAACAATGATATTAACTGTTAAGCCTGATAATCAAAATATTTTATGCTTGCTAAAACGTATCGTTGTGTAAATACTTATTTCTACATAAAATGCGTTATACTTGTTATGCAGATTTTTTTCGAAATTTCTGAAACTTTTTTGAAATATATTATATTTTAAATTAAATTAAAGTTAAAGTTTTGTTTTGTTTTTAAATAATTTGTTTTTATAATTATTAATTAAAACAACTAAGTTAATAAACTAAAAGGTTCCTTAATAAATTGACATGTTATATTCGGAACAGAGCAGGGGAAGCTAATGATATTACAATGATTTATCATTTTTATTGGTTATAAATTATAATACTTTTATGGGTACTAAAAAAGTTCTAAAAGTGTCATGCCCCCTATCTAGATAGATCCAAAATTGAGCACAGATGGCACTTTGATATTTATATTTTCCCAATAGCTTTTTAGAAAACTGTATTAAAACGACAAGTTAGAGGTAAGGCAAATACTCATACGTTTTTAATCAAAACTTGGTGACACTATTTGAGGTAAGCCAACCTCAGAATCGTTATTCATATGCAATTATTTATCATTGTTTTCAAATTTAAAAACAAGTGGTGCCTACGTCAGTACTTTTGTTTAACATATTATCTTTAATTGCTACAGTGTATTTAATTAATTTAAATAATTTAATATGTATAAGACATTAAATAGTATTACTTTTAACGCAGTGTACACATTTTCGTTATTTTTAAAAGTACGATAGTTGAATTGGTAAGGGGAGCACACGCAAAAATACTTTAAATTCTGTTTAAAATATTTGCCATCAAATCTCTCTGTTATTAATTTTCAATTTAAAATCCTTATACATAGTATAATTATAGACAACAATACATAATATAATATAGAACCATACTAAAAATAGTATATTTCTAACATTATATTATTACCATTTATTATTAAGGCGTGTAAATAAACATTTGGACACTGGCAAGCTGCAATATTGCAGTAGTAGTTTCTTTGTTACTTGAATACATTACTTCCTAGATAATACGGACACAATCTTTGTATTTCGCCATGTACCGAATGTAATATTATGCCCACCGGATAACTTACAAAAAAATTCCCGACTTATTTTTCAAATATCCCCTACATAATCTAGAGTCTAGATGATGGTACCTTTTATTCAGTCTACTGGTGTGACGGTAATCCCTCTGAAATACACTCCATTGAATTTGTTAAAAAAAGCTTCGTTTTATAATCAAATTATTTACATGCCGCATAATATGCAATACATAATAATGTAATATACCTAAATAATGCGCGTTATATACTTATATTTTATGATATCTGATAATCCAGCAGGACAACTTGAAAGTTAATTTTTATCTGACCTCGATTATAATAATTCTCAAAACAATTTGTATACACATTACCTACCTTTGCTTGTTTCCTAACATCAAAACTATAACGTACAACTCCGGAGGTACGTCAATACCAAGGTATATAATAAGTTTAACATGAAAAAATCAAATCAAAAATTGAGTTTATTGGATTGTTATTTTTATAACACTTGTGATAATAAACTATTATTTTATGAGGAAATTTTTTTTTTAGGGATTCTATACCTACTCATAATATCATCACACAAAGTGCCGCCGCCCGCAGGTGTTATGTTTCCCATTTTGTTATTTATAATTTATAACTGCAAAGTAGATGATCAACTATACAAGTTTAATATCCTTTTGTGATCTGCCTAATTGACATGTTTTTAAATTTATGTATCCATATAATGTGTTAAATATTAGGAAAGCTATACATTTCTTAATAACAATAAATTAACGAGGTACACTGAACTATTAGCATAATATTTAATAAATTAGAAACCTTACCTTATATAGTTTATATGGTATTGTATGGTATTATAAGACTTAAGTATTGATACTTTTTTTAAATTATTTTTATGAAATTTTGATAGAAATTATTGAATATCATTTATTATTTGGTGAAAAATAATAATAAGAGAAACAAAAACCCACGAGTAAAGTTCATCAATCATAATGTTAAATTTTTAAACCAATCTTAAGAAATTGAGATACTTATAAGTTATAAGTTTTATTACTAGTACTCTAGCATTCTACTATTATTATACTTTTATGTATCTTTATTTTATAAAATCATATTACTTTGTTAATCTAGACATGTTTTTAATGCTGATAAATATTTCAATTAAATATAAATATATTTAATTAATTATCAATATCAAAAAAAGATATGTAAGATATTCATGTTTATTCATTATTCTTCATTCTCGAAATTCAAAATAATACATTTTTACAATATGGAATAATATCCAAATATTGCTATTGATACAAGAAATATAATACGTTTTTATCATTGCAGAAATATCAATTGTTATTTGTTCAACAAATAATAGCTAGGGAGAAGTTATTCAAAATGTTTAATATTACAGACGTTTCAATTTCATTCATTGATACAAATATACAATATAATTTTGTCCGTATAACAATGTAATATATTTATCATTGACTGAAAACACACTCTAGACGTGAATACTGAATATATTTGTAAAGGGACTTTGTTCTAGACATGTTAATCAGTTTTGGATGCTAAATAATTTTGACGTTGAATCAACGATGTTATAACTTATAATAACTTGAAAATGAGCCATTCAATTTATCTTAAATACGATAAGGTAATAAATTATTTTGAAATAACGAAAAATAATGAGAACCTTTATACATTAAACTGTGGATAATAGTATCCATTATCTAATGTTATAGAATATTGAAGATCTTTAGTGCCTCTAAAAATGTATTTTTATAACTACGACTACCTATCCTATAATTTTATTTTTACATACAATTACCCTAATAAGGTATGACACAAGACCATGTTTTTTCATAAAATGGATAGACATATAGTTATATATTATACATTTATACGAAACATTGCAATGAAATTATTAGTATCAATTTTACATATTATAACAAGTCTAAAAGTACAATAGGACATAGGTATAAGTTAAATTCCTATTATAACTATATGGATGTCTTACTCCCAATTACACTTTGTCGTATTCACAACCATGGTTAGGTTAGTAAAGTCAGGTGCACTCTTCAAACCTGCAGGCTTTCGACCGTCTTCATTTTTGTTTATAACAATACATTATTATTATTGCTTATTAATTATTATTAGTATATTTCTTATTATGCAATAAACCATATTATATAGTTATAACTTTAATCATACCGACACATGTCAATTGCGATGTTAATACGAAGTTGTATTCTGCATTACACATTTGTATATATATTGGTATATAAGTTAACTATGCCTTTCTATATACTTTCCCAGAATCATAGAGCCGCGTTCTTCTCTTCACAAAATAATATAATTTTGATTAGTTTATTATTTTAGTATTAACTGCTGCAATATTTGGTTTTTAGGTGATGGTACTCGGTGATTCCGGAGTTGGGAAGACTTGCCTGTTGGTCCGTTTCAGGGACGATATGTTCTTGGGTGGCAATTATATTTCCACCGTCGGTGTAGATTTCAGGGTGAGAACTACGATTGGTTTCGGATCTTGATAAATCATTGATCGTCTCGCATACAAATGGATGGAAAGACTATAAATACTATTGTTTTACCGACGAGTATTATGAATGATATTATGATTACTTAAATTATCATAATAACAATTCGTACGTGACCTAAAAAATTTAATCAACCCGTATATAATAACATTAAATTATAATACAATACATGCACGTGTGATAAGATAATGTAGACACCACGTCGTATAGGTAGACGGTGTTATTTAGACAGTTGCTGTGAACATGTGGTAACTCGTTTGTAGTTACAGGTACCCTATATAAAATTGACGTATTTTATATTAATATTATTATTTTCTAAACTATGAATAACCAGGAGAAGCACCTGTACCTTGATCGTTTATCGCGATTTTAAGATCATTATATTCTATACACGAGGGCTAAGTCAAATAATAACAGTTGGATAACGTAGCTGATGTGTTTAAATATTTTTAATGACTAATGAAACACTACATTTTTTTCTTATATACATTAAATATATAATTTTTTTTTTGTGAACATGTGGTTTGTAATTTTACTTTAAAACACAATCAATTATTATATGTTTCAGAATAAAATTATATCTGTTGACGACTCCAAAGTTAAGCTACAGATTTGGGACACTGCAGGTCAAGAACGATTTAGAAGCGTAACACATGCATATTATAGAGATGCTCATGGTAAGTAATCATATTGACTAAAGCTAAATCACTAGTTATTCACAAATGAAAAACGGATAGGTACTGTAAATTGCACACGTTAAGAGTACGTCTTACCCTATGTGTTGTCTTCGTCTTACTAACGCATAACATACCATAATTTACGTTCAGTAATTCCAATTTCCAGTTGTTAAATTGAATATTAGAGTGAATTGACCTATTATCAAACATAAATGTAAGAACATTTTTGCGTTAATTTGTTGGTTTCTTAAGATATGATATAATTTTAAGCAAGTTTTATTTTAGATATTTTAAATTTTTAACATATCAGTTATGTAAAATATTAAAATTTAAAAATGCTCATACTTGTAACTCACTTGAAAATGTAAATATTATATAAACCAACGAAAGCACAGATAATGTTCGTAACTCTAAGTTTGGCAATAGGTTAGTTTACTTAAATTTTAAAACTAAAACACCTACAAATTATGTAAAAGCATTTTAAATTAAAAATATATGATTATCAATACAAATTAAAAATTGAGTGACAAGTGGAGTAGTAATAGTTAAATATATATTCCCATGCCATTGGTAATTTGATATTTAATATTTAATAAAAATAATTCATAGGTTGACGTTAAAAATTGGTAAATACTAAATATAGGTACTTGAAAAATAACTGAAATAAGTTCTTATCAAAAATTCTAAGCTATGTATTTTTTTTTTTTTTTATTTATATTACTTTATATAGTATAATATAATTATTATTTATTGGAAATAAATAAAGGTATACTTACGAAATTGTTATTTTGAAAAAAGGAATATAATAGTAATTTATTATGATAAAAATACAATATTATAAGAGTTTTAAATTAATTGAACATACGTGATATAAAATATTGATATATTTATTTAGTATACCACACAATAACAATATAATATAACGTATTGATCTGGTAATAAAACACTCATCCATAATATGACTTATACTGAGCTATACTGTGTAAACTGTACATAATGTAATATAGCTTCTATACATTTCATACCTTTATTAAATTTCAAGTATAAACTTTTTAAAAATGATTACGAATTAGGTTTTATATATGATGAAAACTTACTAATATTTTAAATTCCAATTTCACCTATATTTATTAATTATTTAATTTATCGATTATCATTAAATGTACGGTTATTGACTTCTGAAATATTAAATAATTAACCACCAATACGAATTCTGAAATCTAATTTGTTCAACACAATATGTACCAATTTCAAAAGTACGCATGTGTTTACCAATTATTTTTTTAAATCTATTACGCATTAAAATAGATACCTATTTTAAACTAAAACAATATTTAATAACATTTATCATTAATTATTGCTTTATTTTATTCGAGAAGCATACTGCTTGCATATATTGTATAATGTGTACGGTTAATAATTTATTATCTAATTTAAGTTTGTATTACAGCTCTTTTACTTTTATACGATGTAACTAACAAAGTAAGTTTTGACAACATACGAGCGTGGTTGAGTGAAATTCGAGATTATGCTAATGATCAAGTAGTCATAATGTTAATAGGTATATATATCTAAACTTAATTATAATACTATTTATACTTATTGATTTCAGATTTGCATTGTACTTAAGTTTAATCATTTATTTATCTTTAGGAAATAAAGCTGATTGCAGTCTAAATGATAGAATGGTGAAAAGAGAAGACGGAGAACAATTGGCAAAGGAATATTCAGTCACTTTTATGGAGACTTCTGCTAAATCTGGTTTTAATGTCGAAATCGCTTTTATGGCTGTTGCAAGGTATTTATAACATAATTATTAATTATTATAATTTTACGATATACCTACCTACGTGTGTACAAATACTAAACATTTATATGTCACAAAATAGAACTAGACAATATATATATGAATAATTGTATAATTATGATAATTTATCATATAAGCGGATACCTTTTTTATACTTTAATATGTATATTACGTTCACAATTTTAGGGAGTTATTATTCAAAAAAACAGGGATAGAAAAAAAAGGATCTTTTAATGTACAAGATTATGTGAAAGAACAAACTAAATCCAATTGTCCGGCATGCTCTACGGCATAATAAATTTTATGGTAAAGTATAAAGGTCAAAATTACTCAATGTAATCAATAAAACAGTTTCAAAATAAAAATATGAAATTACAGAGTCAAAATGGAACAATTTCAATTAAATTACCCATTTTTTTTATGTTATATAATTTTAAGCTTGAGCATTGTTAAGTATGGTAGTTTATATATAAATATATAATAAAAATTAAAATACTGAAATGCTTGTTTCATTGTTGAACATGCAATTTATTTATTACTTTATTAGAAACCAATGAAACCATACTTTTTGTTTTTCTGTGTTGGCGTTTGTTTATTGTATCAAATTTATTCTGTTCAAATTTGTCGAATTCTCGACATTATGATTATATAACGTATAACGTCCGCAACCAACTGTAATTGTAATTTATAATGACTTAAAACTTTCTGTGTCCAAACTAAAACTATTAATTTACGGAAATTACGAATATTGCACATTAAGTAAAATATATACGGTTGATAGTCCTAAATATAGGATAACATATAATAGACAATAAGTATTGTATAATACATCAACGTAACACAGCCATATCCCATATGATGTTAGTGAAGTCAACACAGGGTACAAAAAAGTATGATTTCCACCAATTGGCAATTAGTGCTGATATTATAATGCTACTACAGGTAGCATCATAATATTATATCTGCCTATAGCTTATATAAATACTAACTTAGGAAGGTTCTAAAATTTTAATAATGTTAGCCTATCCAAAATGTCGTTAAAAAAATTACATTATTTTCGTAATGAAAAATAACTCTGTTTATAACTATTTACTACAAACTATACGGTCATGCTGGTTCTGTGACATGAGTACATTTAACAGACTGATTCATTATTAATTTGTATTCAAATGTGCAAATAAGATTACCAATATAATAATTAAAAAGTTAATCTGTAGTCTAGACTCTAGCTTGAATCTGTTTAAATCGCTTATTTTTTAGTATTATGAACTATATAACCGTTAATTTTTACGTAACTATACCTACTACTCATATTGTGTATTTATATATTTTTTTCAATTAAAAATTTGATATAGGCTTTTATTTGTATGTTTGAGTAATACACACAAAAATAATAAAATGTATTTAACTATAAGTCTTATAGTAATTATTAGTATAGATAATAGATATAGAATATATAATATATAATAGATATATTATATAGCACTTAAATATTCAACAATCAACCAAGTTTGTTATTTATATTATTCAACAACAATTTTCCTAAGCCAAGCCGGTATAAAGTATAACCATTCAGGTATTTGCTCAATATTGTTTTCAATAAAAAGTTTTAAATAGCATTTAAAATGTTAATGTATTTCAATAGTATTTATTTCAATAAATAGAATGGACTCTCAGAATATAAACTCAACATTATTAATAACAACTCGTTGTTTTTTGCATTCCTATTGAATTGAGAGTTGGAAAACTGAGGGTCGATTATCTATATTAAATATTTTATTCGTAGTTTTAATTTCTGTAAAACTTTTACAATTGGATCAACATACAACAAACATAACAAACCCTGTATACGTTGTGTGTTTTAAAAATTAAATCATAATAGCAAATATATTATTGAAAATATCAATATGCAAGGTACTTCCCTGTCATCACGACTACCTACCACCACACTGCTCTTAATATCACGACTACCCGGCGTATACCCACCCTACGGACTTTATTTAAAAATACAAATAATATATGATTTCATATTAGTTTATAAAACCAGCAAACTAATAAAAAAATATGCATAGCTTATTAAAACAATATTTTTTTATTTTAAATTAATATGAATATATTTAATTTGCCTAACCTCCTTTTAAAGAACATTGTAAATGTTTGTGTCAGTAAAGTGACTCCCTTTTTTTTAGTTTAATTAAATTATTGTGACTTGTGTCTAAATCGCCATGAATAGGAGTAGTCTGTACTCCGTTGTTGTAACGTATTACGAACGATATGGAATTATGGCAGGTAGTCGCACCAACAGGTATAATGAAGTGTTGGTATCCAAAACAAAAACTAAAATTATTTTAATTAAAAAATATTACACATAAATATAAAATCATCATTTAATTGTCAGTTGTATTATGTTTCAAAAATCATACACTCATATTTATTTTCTAACTGTTGTTCCTATTGAATTGTATTTGTTTGTCTATTATAAGTAATTAGATGTACCTACTACTTAGTACAACATAAGCCTTATTAGTTAAATACATTAAGCTACAAAATTGTATCATTATGCTTATAGACTTAATATTAATAACTATAGTAATGATATAAACAATTGAAAACTATTTAGCTATTATTGGCCTATACTAATACATAGATATAAATAATATATAATCGCTAATAAACAAACTTATTCTAAAATATTTATAAAATGATTATTGTATTTATAATTATAATTTATAGCTATGATTAGGTATTTAAAACAAAAATAAAGTATAGTTTATATATAATGCTTGTATTTGGTTGATTCATTACTTACGTCTAATCTATAGATTTTCAAAAACAAAAACTGGATACATGAAGAATTGAAAAATGAGTTTCTACACATGACGAATACAAACGGCTGTTTATTTATTATGTATATTGACATATTGTATACCTATTTCGTTTTATTCGTCATTCGATACCTAATCGCCGAGATGAATCTATACCACTAAAACGGGCTGATTATTATTTTATAATAGTTGTCTTACAGCGATATGAATATAAGCAACTTGATGTTATATAGTTTATTGTTTCTAAAATATTTACTACGAAAGAATATAAGTAGGTATGTGTAGGTTAGTTATTGATACCAATGACGACGTAAAATGATTTTAATAATAATAAATTCGTAAACTAAGTAACAATAATAGCCAGGAACATTTATAATCTACCTACTACAATAATATAAATATATAATATTAAAATATGTTATGTAGACTTGTAGTAATAGATATTAAGACAACAATAATCATTATAATATGTTACTTATTTAATAGTATTTATATTTATTTGTATGAGTGCCGCATGTATAGGAACTATTATTGTTATAACTTGTATTCTTATAATAAAATATTGTTATTGTTTTTAATTTGACGTTGTATAATATACATGTATATTTTTTTTTTATCAAAAATAATATATTTAATGAATTAGTATATATTGATTTTTATAATATTACCATTAACTATTACCATTTTTGTATTTAAAAAATGAGTGAATTATTAAAAATATTTAAAATATACTGCCATAGTACTGTTGTACGTGCATTGATTTTATACCTTTTGTTCTTTTTTTTTTTACTCGACTTATTGGAAATATTACCTATATATTACCTATTATCGAGGTATAAACAACATCCAATTTCAGCCTGGCTATACTATAGCTTTGGGGCCCAAAATCTATAAAAATATCGTCAAACTGAGTACTAACCGTATTTTACGCTTGACGCTTGTGTATCTTATTAGTTATTACTATTCAGTCATAAATTAAATATTATAATAGTACTGTGTAGCTGAATATTGCAGACTGCGATAAAACAATGTTTATCAAATCAAATTAATTTTCAAATTTTGCAGCAGGCCTGCGGAGCCAGGCCGACATTGTTGAATTAAACATTTGAAAAAAATGTAGTCAGTATAATAATATGCTTAAAATTATATGTCAGGCGCCGATAGCAGGCATTTATACTTGCATGTACTTGGAATAATTTGATTTACAATTTACCGGAGTACTCCTGACTCCAGACTCGCGGCCACACAACGTACATGTCGATTGTTAACGTTATCGAACAGTATATTATTATAGGTACGCCGTTCCAAAGAATAAGATGATAATACCCAATATTCATCAAATCAACATTTGGAACGGATAGGTGTGAATGAATTAACTCGTTAGTGTTTATGCAGAGCAATATTGATGTATATAGCACATAAAAGTATAAAATCTATTAATGTGCATATGTGTTCAGTGTTGGGTTTTTTATTACTTTTTAGAAGTAGATATTAGTACACTAATATATACAATTTAATACTCATTATTTATTATAGTTGTTGCACTGAAAAAAAGGACTTATAATTAAATTATTTAAATTACTCATTCATTAAAAATCAATTAATGCAATGTAATTACGTTAGTGTTATTGATGAAAATTTAAAAGTAATGCGTTAAATAGGTACCTATTCTAGCTATACTGAACAAATTACTATGATATATTTTAATTTATGGAATTGCTTTTTGCCGGTATGTGTATTTATGTCATGAGTTCTAAACAACAAAATAATTTACAAATGTTCGTGACTGATGAATTTAGTAAACATGTAAAGTTTAATTAATGTACCTATAACTATTTTTTAATTGTTTAGTTTTTTTTGTATAAACAGTGATTAAAAATATTTTCTCTCTTAAAATCAAAAAGCTTCAAAATATAATAATGTTTCACCGGAGTTGGTTATTCTTATAATTTTATAGCAATCAAAATATATCGAAAATTATTGATCGACACAATTTTTTTTAGATCCTAAACGGAGCGATGAATGTATTGATTTTACAATGGTAAATATATGTTTTTTATTTTCATTATTATTATTTGTGTCTGTGTACACAATAAGTAGTCAAAATAATGCCTCGATTTTTAACTTTAGTATACTGTTCAATGGAAAAATGAATCTAGTTGGTGCATTCGTTAAGTCAATAAATTCTCAATAGTTTTCAAAAGTGAAAAGAAAAACAAAAGAAAAATTAAGGAAAAACGAATATTTTTACGTAAAATAGGTTTTCGACAATATCGATTTTGATTTTTGGCATAACTCTAAAAAAAATTACAGTAGTTACATGACATTTTCACTGAATGTTTAAAATTTAAATTATCATTTTCTATACACGAATACATGATAAAATTTTCAAAATATTTTGAATCTCTTTGAGCTGTTTAAGGATATTTTTAGTTTCCAATTTATTTAGTTTTTTTTTCGATAAATGTCACTATAATTATATTTGTTGGATCAAAAAGGGTAATACAAAGCTCTTAATATATTGTTACAATGACCGTTGAAAAATATTAAAAATACATAATGAAAATTTGTTTTTAATATTTAAACAATTTCAACCTCTTATCTGTGCGGAGGCCCTAGCACAAATAGCTTGTTGTAGACTGGTATTATTGGGAGAGGTCAGAAAATAATCTACAGTTAGTCGACGCCCGCCGCATAGAACAAATACGATTTGTCGACGTCAGCACTCAACGTATTAAATTTCGAATTTTGACAAAATACGTAAAAATCACTAAGCTGTGCAAATTATTTTGAGTTAGAAATGCATAGACCGTTCTCTCTTTAAATCTAAGATTCGAAAATGTAATACAAGATTCCTCGTAAGTTTGTCTACCTTTATAAAAATATCTACCGGAAAATCAAATTAAATATTTATGAGCGTTTGAAGTTCAAATATTATATTACTAAGGATTCAACATTTGAAACAAAGTTTCACTGAAATAAGTGAATAGATTACTTTATTCACAGTTATACCATCAAGTATCCTTAAGTAATATCATAATTCATAGGTTAACTGATCGTCTTAGCTCAGAATTGTTATATGTATATCTACAATGAATAATGATATTATAACATTTAATTCAAATTTAACACTATCTATAACAGTGACCCACTATTGTAACATACTGTACAGCAGGGTGACACCCACTTGACCATCTTTTTTTATGTTTTAAGTAAAAATGTTTCTAAAATTGGATATTTGTGTCACAATTTAATCTATATTATTGTTATTCAAAAAGACAAAAAATATTAATAAATATATACTATATAAGTACAAGGTATCATATATATAATATAATATAATATAATATATTTATTATATATATATACCCTGGTATATTAAGCACGTATATTATTATTTTGATATAGAAACTGACAAATCGTTCATGTCTTCGCTCAGATTCTTTTTTCGTATACAATGATTTATTATTGAATTCAAATTCAATAAATTCATTATTGTGACTCAGTGGTTTAATTAGCCAATTAGTAATTTGCTTGAGTAGGGAATACATTTTTAGTAATATCTGTAGTCTGTACGTATACAGTGTTTGATCATTATTCCCCATCTCAAAAACCCTTTAATTCTATATGGAACACAATTTTTATATTACAGTTGATAAAAAATTATACAATGTGAAATTGGTTGAAATAGACTTATTATTTAATAGTTTAATAAAACTAGTTTAATTTCCTCAATCTTTGGGAAATATCATCATTACATTTTCAGAATTATAACTTTGATGTCCCTAATAATACGAACATCAAATATAATTAACCTATTTAACCTATCCAATTTCCCAACAGTCAAATTTGGTAGTGTAAGATTTATTTCATAGTTGGTATTGTTGCCATTATTATTTATTTAGCACTTTATATGTTCTTTGATTTTTTGGCAATAGTCCGTCATTCGTCAACCATCGAGAAGTAATTTTGTGTTTTTTATTACAAGTCTTTGTAAACATATAATTATTAATTATAGTCTTTATTCCAGTACTCAACCTAATAATACATGCAAAGCCTTCTCGTTGTACATTACACCGGGGTCAGTGATTATCTGAATATATTAGTAAAAAACAAGTAACAAAACAAGGCTACAACAGAGAATGAACAACAGAGAAAGACGAAAGGCATAGTATAAAGAATATGAGGTCCGAAGTATGCTCAAAGATAAGACTGTGCATATTTTTTTAATTATATATAATATATAATGTATAATTTATATTATATTATGCAACTATGCAAGTATGCAACCAATAATAAACTCAAGCTGACGTCACAATTTCATCTATAATATATTTAATTTTATTCTTATACAATGCAGTACCTATGTACATAAACACAAGGCGGTGCACATGCGCAAACCAGGACGAATACACCAACTGTGTTAGGAATTCCTTTAATCCTTATTATACTATTTAGAAAGACTGGTCAACTTACTGGCTGCAGGTATAATGTGTAAACTATAAAGGTTGAAAAATGTTCGCGAGGCGGCAACGGGCGGCGCGCAGTCGAGTGATCGAGAACATCCCACATTACGTGCCAAGCAGTGTTGTACTTGGATAAAAAAAATTATCTAGATATAGCTAGATATTGTTGAAATTTAATTTATCTAGATATAGATAGATAAAATCACTTTTATCTAGATAGTATATATAAGGCATCACCATACAATTTATAATAATAATTGAAAATTAAAACCATCAAACTTGAAATTGCATACACTTGGTGAAAACTTAAAATCTAGGCTCTATAATTGACATATCAAATTTGACTTAATTTGTACTGTAGAAACTATGGTGTTATTGTAATTCTTATTAGTTATACATTTAAACCTATCATTAAAATTTTAAACTAATAAATATTTATTAAATTAAAAAAATTAAATTATTTAGTAAAATTAAAGAAACTTTTAATATCGTATAAGTATAAATAACCATTTCCCATTTTTTTAAATTATTGAAGACTGTGAAGGTGAATACTGAACACGTTGAGGACGAGAGTGCGCTACGTAGTGCGAACAGTATGAGTTTTCAATAAATAACGGATGTTACACGCCAATTATTTATTATGTTGTACAATATAATGTAGACGCGACAAAGAGAGGTTGGACTGCGCAACTTTGCCGCGGTATCTGCTAAATCCACTGTACGCACAGGCAGTGTTTGGAAAGAACGTCGTTCATGAACGCACGTTCACGCGTTCACGTTCATATGTAGTGAACGATACGTGAACGTCACTCGTTTTTTGCTAATAGAACGTGAACGTGAACGACGTTTATATTTTTAATGAATTTGATCAATTTTTAAGACGTTCAATTTATTTACCATTTAATAAATATTATATTATGTATAAAATAATTAATTATATTATAATAATAATATTTTCATTTTTCCCATTATAATTCCTACAATATTTGTTTAATTGCAAAATATATAAATTAAATACGTGAAATTCCAGTGTCCCCGGCTAGAAATACAACAATAATGTTATGATTTCCATGAATTTGTAATAAACCTAATCGGTTTATCATGAATAGGTAAAGTGTATACTGTATATCTATTATGGTATAATAGATATACGTTTATGGGTTTTTAATTTTTATATTGACTGCAGGCTAACGATTCATAAAAAAAAAAAATAAATGAACGCGACCCAATGAACGCGTTCGTTTTTTAAAAGAACGTGAACGTGAACGCGTTCGTTTAAAAAAACACGAACGTGAACTTGAACGAGTTCCTTTTTTAACGACTGAACGTGAACGTGAACGAGTTCAGTTTTTTAGTGAACGTTCCGAACACTGCGGCACAGGCGATGGCACACACGCTCCGGTATGCCTGTACTGACCGATTGCGGAGTCCAGTCTCTCCGGCAAACTGGAACGTGTATAATTTGTCTATGTTTAAACAACAAATTTACTTCTTTACCTACATGAACTTAAAAGTAACTAATAATTATTGTTAATAGGTACATACTGTATTATGGTAATATTATGTACTAATTGGATAGTGTTCTGGTTGAACAATTTAAATAAAAAAAATGAATATGATTTATCTAGATATGTAAATATGTCATCTAAGATAACCAATAGATTTATAGATATATGTCACAATAGTTATCTAGATAAAATAATGTATGAGTAATGTTTTATCTAGATAAGTCTAAACAGTGAACACTGGTTGCTACGCTTAAATGTATACTCGATAAACCACGGAAAACGGACATGGTGACATGAACGAATTGTTACTGAAGGTTGAACGATTTACTTGTGGTATGTGCTTCATGCGTGACAGAAGCATTATCAACACCTCGACGGAAGTTATTTTCAGATGTATTGTTTGACATTGTTCAGTTGAAATGAAAAGGTTAGTAATGAAGTATACCAGCTTGGGGGGTGTGGTCGACGGACACAGCCTTTTTCCTTGCCTTCAACCAAAATATCAAGTCTTGTCACTGCGGACTATAGAACGAGATAAAGCCAAGCGGAAACGGGCCAAAATGAAGTTCGAACCTGATTTGTGCAATGTGATGAAAGGAAATGAAGATGCGCAGATTGTTCATGAAGTCTAAAGGTTCAGGGGAGGTCGGTAGTGGAGACAAAAATTCACCATACATGGGAACTAAATCACACAGTGCAGTGGAATTTATATGTCATGATGTGACGCGATCGCTTCAGTTCTTAAATGTAGAAGGCTGGAATGTTGTGATGAGTGGGTGAGGAATAATAATTTTTTCGTTTGGTATTTAAGAATTTGTTCAGGGGAAGGCGGTGGAAAAAATAATAATACACACACCCCTGGGTGCCCTCATGTCCCTTAAATATTGGGTCCCGGCAACTTAAATGCATAACGACAATATACGTATTATACATGTTTTCCCTCAAACTTGTTATCTTATTTAATGTTAAGGTTTATGTGAATCGATACAAAATAAGAATTAACTCAATATTTGTAGGTATAGTAATAATAGTAATAATTAGTAATAATTATAAAGTATTATTTCACTAAGACTAATAAAATAAAGTAATTATTAAAGATCTATAGAAATATAGACTATAATAAATAGTATGATAAAGCGATTAATTTGACTTATTATTGGTTTAGTCGTTTAGTGACTTATCGGCTATTATCTGTAACGCCACGCAAATGCGCAATCGTAATTTTGTCTTTGAAATGCATGGTTGAAATTTAAATATAGATTACAATCGTAGTAATTAAGAAGCATTTGTGTCGATATATTATATTAACTATTATCGTAAATTCGAATCAACACAGCGTGTATTATACACGGTGTATATCAATTGCCAGTTTTTAATTTTGTATCGCTGCTATATACAGGGCGCTTAAAAATAGGAATGGATCGATTTTGAATGACTATAACTCTTTATTGAAAAAAGGTACAGAAAAAGTAAATATATTCTTTGAATTCTTACATTTCTAGAAATGTTAAATGTGGCCACCACCCGTATGACGAACAATATCGAGACGGCATTCGAACTCCTCGTTGATACCGTAAAGTTCGTGACTTCCTAAATCACCACTATCCCCCACCCCCTGAGTTGAGTCCTAAAATATTTTTAGATTCTAATCGGAGCAATGAATATATTGATTTTACAATAGTGTGTATTTTTTACTGTCATCTGTAAAAATTTTTTTTTATCAATGACATTATTTATTTTATAATAATTTCGGAATTTCCTATAATGTAAACTTTCGGATTGTAGTATTGAACTTACTATACTGAGTATGTTAATGTTTATAACCCTAACAAATCTTAAAACAATTACTAACATTATAAATTGAAATTTTGTAATTTAAGATTAAAATACAATAGTTATATTACTTATATTATATTATATTATAATCAGAAAGCAAGATAAGAAAATAATAATAATGAACTCTTAAAAATAAAATTACATTATTAAAACTACCTATAGATATTTTAAATTACATATAAGACATAGTCACATAGAACACTGGGGTGCCTAAAGTTAAATACCCCTGTAGTTGCGCCACTGAATATACCTATATTTGAATACTTATCTATATCTTACATAAGATGATGATACGACCATTCTTGATACTTTCTACAGATTTTTTATATTGCTCAACGCTCAAGCATCTCACAAACTCTAAAATCATCAAGCTATGTTAAACACTTAGTTCAAAAATTGAAAAATTGAAGTCCGCACCTCAAAGTTAATCCAGATCTGCTTCACCTTAGGCTCTTCTGAATGCCCTCCAACCTTCAATAAGAACACTTAAATCTCAATCTCCTCTCAGTATACTAAAACCAAATAGGTACCTAGGACATACTCTCTGGTCTCGACAAATTCCTCATTTGGCCACTTTAACGCAGCTTCAAACAACCTAACCTGCGACTTCAACCACTTATAGTTTACTCCATTCCAGGTGCATCATTTCATTTTTTTTTTTTTTTTGATATGCATAACGCATAGGTAAATATTGAGCAAGACACTATTTTTTTTCAAAATATTTTACATTATTAATGGCTAATTGACACAATTAATAGGAGATTAGGCGACATAATATACTTTGAAATTACCCTAAAAAAGAAGCTCAGGAGAGGGGGAAGTCTCAATAGTATTATTTATTATTGCTTGGCTATTAATACATATCAAGATAATAAAATAGCCAGAATTTATTATGTTATGAATTTCATTTTGGATTTTTCTGAAAATCTCATTTGGCGTAGAGAATATATTCTTTTATACTCCGACGTCTACAATATTTCTTAAAGTGCTTGGTGGTGAGCCACGTAGGATGATTGCTTTGAGTATGAGTCTGTTTTATGAGGTCTAAATCATGAAAAAATGACACAGCCTCTGAGCCTCAATTGAGTAGATAGAGCAAAAAATAGGATGTCTCAACATGAAAACGTGATCTTGCAATACTACTGCTGATTCGACACCATTTTCTATTTTGATCCATCACTGTGTATTTTGGTAAAATCACGATAATCGGAGAGGATTGAATGTAGATGTTGGTTATAAATTAATTATGCTTAAGCATTGGAGTCTTTGAAAGTTAACTAAGTTATCTGTTGAAGCAATTTTATGATATCAAGGCGTCTGCGTGATTTAATTTTTAATAACATCCTGCAGGTGTGAGAAAGGAGAATGTCCTCTAAAGTTTTTTTAAAATATATTATTGTAAAATATTTAATATCATATTTTAATCTAAAAAAAGAAAAATGTATCGATCTATATACTGACTATGTGTCTATGTGTAATCAATGTACATGTATTTATGTAAGTGATATATAGGTAGTGTATTATAAGTGCATAAGATTTACTCAAGATGTACTCAAGGTCTCAAAGTTTAAAATTGTAATAAAACAAATTTATTTAGGTACAGTTATTTCGTTGATAGTCCCAATTCTATGTTATTACTGTTTATTGTGTATTAGCTATTAAAACAATTCTTTTTTCTTTTATTGTAAATAATTTTTTCTCTTTTTAATGTTTTCTATTATGTCTAGTTTTGATTTTAGATACTAAGAGGAACGAAAGAATGTATTGGTTTTTTAATGATGTGTGTTTTTTTGTCTGTCAGCAACATATTGGGTAGTAAAAATGATCCAATTTTCGAGATCAGCATCCTTTCTGACAGTAAAGTGATTCTAGTATGTATTTTAAGAGGTAAAAATTGAAAATTTCAGGCAATTTTAGAAAAACGTCAAGAAAAACAATAAAAAATGGTAATTTTTACGTAAAACCGATTTTTTTTTGGTGTCACTCAACCATTGATAACCCTTGAAATTTTCACCAAATATTTATATTAACATTTTACATAAATGGTAACATTTTCGTATAATGTTAACTTTTTTTGAACTAGTTATAGCCTTGAGTAATTTTTCGAATTTCGTACATTTGTTTAAATTTATTCTCGATAAAACCTTTTTAACTTGGGAAAAATGCTTGAAAATTTAACTCTAGCTGGTTCCAATTAATTTCATTAATGGAAGTTCAAAAATATTAAAGAAACATATTCTTAATTTTCATCAAAATGTCATACTATTACTCTGTTAGAAATTCATAAAAGTTCATCCTTTCATAGTTAACATTTGAAATTTTAATAGAAGATTCCCCACAAATTTTCTTACCTTCAAAAAAAAAATAGTATACCGGAAGGAAACATAATTTTTTTAGGAGGGTTTGAATTTAACACGTTTTTACAATAGGTATTGGATTTTCATCGTTAAATTAACGAATTTTCATCTATAAATGTTTGATATTTTTTTGTAATTTAAAAACTAGTACCGCCGAATGATTCTTATTGCACGATGATGTATTATGTAAAAATTTAAACTAATGTTACCACCTACCTTGTTGAATGTATTACGTATTGTTATGTATTATTATTGTTTTTGATTTCAAATAAATAAAATAAGATATAGAAATGTGGTAGGTACCTAAAATAATATTTTTAATTTATGTCCAATGTCCATGACGCATACGGCATACAGCGATTGGTTTTGGTCCGAAATTCCGAAATGTGAAATTCAAGATTTCAAAATAACCGTCAGTCACGGTACCACCATACACGGCGTGAACACCATAAGAGGTTGGAACTAGGAAGCTATACATAATATTATTGGAACTGTTCATGTTCATTGTTCGCGGTGATTCTGAAATCGGACAAACACCTCCCCGTGGAGAAATCACGTTTGTCGAAATGTCATCACAACGTGTTCTGTGGCTCCACTGTAAGGGAAAACATAAAAGAAAACACCCACCCACCCACTAATCAGGGCGTCCACCAGCGGCAGTTCTATACTGAATTACTGGTATGTTTACTGTTTCCCGGTACATAGCGTTGCTGTCGTAGTATAATATGTCTACACTTTACGATCGGCCCGGCCTGGTGTCGGTGTATGGTTTGTAAGTTTATTACGCAATAAGTAATTACTAGTTTTACTCCGCGAAGCAGCCAAGTACCGAATGTCCATGTAGGTATATATATTATTTTAATTTTTCATCGTATGAACTATTATATATTATTTTAGCATGTAAACATTATGTAATAATAATATTATAGTATACAGCAGCTTAATTTGGTATTTTAGTCATAAGCATAACCAACGTTATCATGTTGGCCGAGCCCTACGGCCTACACTGTTGTAGTGGCGTACTGGCGTAGACGCGTAGCTCGGTACACGCTGATTCGTTCTTGGTTCTTCTTCGAAGTTCGACATTGTTGTCATATTATGTATATCACATGATTTTTATTTTTTGTAGGTGACGTCGTTCTGCACTATTCGCCCCAAACACGTTAGTTTAGCATAAATTAATATTTTCCATCGTGAAATTAATATTACATTCTAATTTTTAACACTTACAGTGCTACGTTAACTGCCGAAAATCTGCTGTTCGCCGGTTTGGCCAACTGAACCGGTGCATGTCGTTCACCTCGCAGACTGACTGAATTTCGTCGAAAATCAATAAATAACGATGTCCGCCTGTCATTGGCCGACCGCTCGTAGCTGACAACTTTAACCGCTGCCCAGCCGCGTCAGATCGTTCAGTTTTCGCTGGTGCAGAGTTCCTCAAAGAACCGTTCACCATGAGCAACGCGCAGATGCATTTGCACAGCGAGAACTTTGATCTGTGCAGGATCTGTCTGTTGGAACCGGAATCGAACAGACACATCAAGTTTATACACATTTTCACGCCTAGTAATGGAGAATTAAATATGAATCAACAGATGATAGATCTATTGGGAATCAAAGTATGTACATTTCATATAGGAAATATAAATGTTTAATTAAATAGTTAAATTGATATTTTTATTACTATATTTAGGTGGAGAAGGACGATATAAAACCAAAAATGATATGTGAAAACTGTCATGGTTTATTAATGGGCTTTATTGAAATGAGGAAGAAAGCGGCCGAATCTCAAATTGTTATCAATTACATTGCTACGAAAAAAGTATGAGATGTTTTTTTATATGTATATTTTTATGTTTTAAATTTATGCACTTGCCTATGGAATAAGATTTATATGTGTTTTTAAAATGCTTCAACATAATATGGTATGTTTTTATAAATTGATGTTAGTATATGCCTATGTTAGTAAGCATTAGCTTAGTCAAATTATAAAAACTCACATCTTAGGTATATATTTAGCGAAATCTGTAAAATAAACTAATTTAAAATTGTATGATTATTATGTACTCATTTAAGAAAATATCTGCCATACAAGAGTATAACATAACTGTATGTTCAGTGATTACTGATTAGCTTTGTTAGTTTTGATATTAGAGTTGATTTAGTTTTATTAAACATAAATGTTACAAATTATCAGTGATTTGTTAGATGTATTTCTTTATTTTTGAAGCAAGGAAAGTATAAGTGTAAAAGATTTCGATTTTAAAAAGCTTGTAACTATCTAACTTGTAAATTAAAATAACAAAAAAAATACCACAGAAAACATGTTATTCCGTTTAATTTTAATAGTAGGTAAATTCACTCTAATATTAAAACTAGTGACTGCTAAACAGAAATTTGCTATTAAATACGCACTTACAATTGAACCATGTTGGGATATGTCCTCTTAAAATTGTCTAAATAAATTTTTATTTATAGACTAAATTTGTATTCCTAAATTCAATTTTCATTTTTAAATTTGTTTCAATAAATCTATATAATATCTGTACTGGAATTATATTAATTTAAAAGTTGATTTTTTTTAACTGAAAAAGTAATAAATTAAATTATTCAAACATTTATATTTGAGTATGGTATTTTTTCAATTTCAAACTTGTTCAAAATATTAGTTTTAATAAAATCCCAGTTATTAATTTACCTGGTATTATTAACCTAAATTCTATAGTTCAATAACAATGAGCTAACTACATTTATTTAACTATTAATCATAACTATTTTACTAAAACTAATGAATTCATTTAATAATAATTATTTTTTAACTGTATAGAACTCAATTTAGACTAGCATTGAATATTTGGTAGAAATTCAAGGATTAATTAGGTCTTGGCTTTTTGTTTACCTATTTTAAAATATCTAAATTCAACTAAAGTATTGATGTACAATAATTATAGATAATTAATAATATTCTGATAATCCTATAAATTATAAACAATTTAATAAATACAGTGGCGCTGAACTTGATTCAAAATGAGATGTTAAAAAACCATTTAAAAATTATCAATCACACCCCCAGCCACCCACTCAAAACTTAAATACCAGTAATCTCATATGTCACATAAAATAAATGAGCATTTGTACCTTTAATTAAATTTAAATACCAGTAAAAATAAAATATAATTAAATACCAGTCTACAGTAATACAACACAAAAACCAAACAGTTATTTTTTTTTAAATTTAATAATCCTTAAAAGAAATAGCTAACTAAGTATCATTATATAAAAAATGTTCTCAAGAAAATTAATGTGTTCAAAATATGATAATTGTTACAATATTACATTTTATGAAACAAACTTTTTTTATATCTTCCAAAAAACGTATAAACACATAAAATAACAAACGATAGATGTAGTGACCTGTAGGCTATGAAATAAGATATATTTATTTCTCTAATTGCTTTTTTAAATTGACGTTATCGTACATTATCACTGTGTATTAAGTCACGAAAGGCATATTATACGTTACCTATTAATAGTAGATAACTGTGGATCCAGTAGATCACATGTTTTACCAATGCCAACATTTTTTCAAAGGGAACCTTGTTTTTGGCAAAATCGATATTTTTTTTATTCTAATTTAGAACTAATAACTGTAAAGACTTGAATTTTTTCACTTAATGACTTCCTTACATAACGTTCCTCATAAGTTGTTCTTACTGCCATTAAAAATATCAAAATTAAATTATCAAAATTTTTTTTTATAAGAGTTAAAATTTGTCAAAATTGTGTAAATATATAAATTATTGTTTAACTAAAAAATTTAAATTTTATTTACACTTTAAGCTTGAAAATGTATTAAAATATCCTTCATAATGTTTTTTGGAATTTATAAATTATTCAAGCATGAAATTTTAAATTAAAATTTGGACAACATTGACATTCTAATGTAAAATAAGTATTTTTATCCTTAACATTTTTGAATTTTTAGTTAATATTTGAAAATATTTATTTCAATCTAAGTGAAAATAATTTCATTTAAGGCGACGTTGTGGATTATCAGGAAGTGTACCAATATAACTTAAAATTTAATTTTCAAATACAAATTACAATGCAATTTTCTATGTTTTAAACTGAAATTTAAGCTATTTATTTTCAAGTGCTTGACTTGGAAAATAATTTAGAAATAGTAAAGGTACTCTGATGACTTATACAAAATTTGTGTCCCTACCATAGACAGATTATGCCTGGTTTGCGAGGTAGAGTAGACTATTGTTAATATCAGATAATAGAAGTAATGATAACAGCAATTGTATATTGTACATATAGTCACATCACTACTGACTGCGCATGTCCTGTGTTTTGGTGCTTTGTGAAATGATACCTATCGTAGAATGTGTGAACTACACAATCTTCCATCTATAAGTATAAGGTCATGGTCCCTACTTAATTAAAATACTGAATAAAACAGTGTGGGGCTTTGCCCATTTTATTACCATAAACCAACAAAACTTTCAGAACTAACTGGACTTAGACTTAAGTACTTTCCAAGTTTCACGTTTCAACCATTACTTCAGTATATATTTTAGGTTTTATAACTTTATGTTATACTATTAGTTTTCTAAAGTGGCTAAAATAGTAAAATCTTTCCCTAATTCAAACTATGTCAAAAATAATTTAAAGGCTAAGCAGTAAGAAAACACTACAAAAGATGCCTAACCTTTCAACGGAATTAACAAAATACTTTTAACAGTTTAAACAAACATTTTGTATTACTCTTCAGACTTCATTCCATATTTTTTTTTGGCTGTGGCTAGAGCTACGGACACCGTGGATATAATGCGTTCACGGACATTCGGTTTGCGTATGCGCACAAACCATTTATTTTGTTATCATGTCCGGGCATATAAGATAATGTAACTACAGCGTCCGGACATTGATAATATCATTATTTAATAAAATTACCCGTATTCGTGTACATTACGTCCTGTGCTTATTATAATATTTTATTAATTATTATTCATTAATATTGTTATAATATTTTATTAAATATTATTAATTTATTTTATTAATTTATTTTATTAATTATTATATTATAAATTATGACTATGCGTGTGGGTGATGTTTTTAAAACATATGCCGATTTTGAAATGTCTCTAAGTCAATATAAAAAGTCAACTTTTGTTGATGAATAATAATTAATGAATAATAATTAATAAAATATTATAATAAGCACAGGACGTAATGTACACGAATACGGGTAATTTTATTAAATAATGATATTATCAATGTCCGGACACTGTAGTTACATTATCTTATATGCCCGGACATGATAACAAAATAAATGGTTTGTGCGCATGCGCAAACCGAATGTCCGTGAACGCATTATATCCACGGTGTCCGTAGCTCTAGCCACAGCCTTTTTTTTTATATTGATATTCTAACATTAAAGTATTATATTAGAGAGTCTTATCTAAATATGATTCTTTAGGACACCATACTTCATCTGCACTCCTTAATCCCTTAAGAATTCCTTGTTCTTTTTTTATTGTTGGACAAACATTGTTAAACACTAGTAAGGAGATGCACAGATGGATTAATCCACTTCTTTTTGATTCATGCAAGATATTGTGGGCTGTGAAATGGTTTCGTGTATCTATTATTTTTATGTCAGATTATTATTTATTATATCATTATTCATTACTTACACAAATTCTGTAAACAGTTTAAAAAGTTAAAAAAAAAAAAAATGTTTAGAATAAAGTACCTTACCAATTGCCATGTGTTCTAATTTGAAAATTAATTTGGAAAACTCAGTTCTTTAAATCAAGAACTATTTAGACCATAAACCTTTTCACACTTAATGAGGTTGCCAGTATAAGCATTTGAACATTTTTAGTTTTTTTGTTATAAATTTGGAAAAAAATTGTTATACTCAATCAAAATGTTAGAATATCATATGTTATTAGCATTCTCTAAGACAAGGTTTTTTTATAAGTTTTTCTTATACTTTTAAAAATATAAAAAAATTAATATTATTAGATTATATTTCAATTTGCACAGGTTTTATTTTATTGAGTTCAAATGTTAATCAACTTGGATATTTAAATGTAAAATGATGATTTGAACTACTTATTGGCTATTTTGTTGTAATTCAAAATGATACTATTTGTGGGGACTTAAAACTTTTACACTATTGAGTATATTATTATTCATTATACATAATGACAATTTCAAAAAATTTAGGTTAATTCTATTTATACCATGAACCTATTCACATTGTCAAACAGTACATCAATATTGACTAAATTTAAAACAATAGTAATATAAGAAATTCTAATGAGATAAAAGAGAAATGTTTTTGGAAAAAATTAATTCAACCTATTGTTTTACTTTTAGGAAAATAAACTAATAATCATAATTAAATGGGTGTCAGACATTGAGATATGTTACTCAGAATAAAAATTGCGGCAATTTGATTTTTAGTATGTATTTATTTAAACTTAATACTCCCATTACCAAATGTATAGAGGATAATATCAATAAAACTTACAAGTTACAATTATTTAAAAAGTTGAAAACACCGTATTATTTTTTTTTAGGCTATATTCTATACAACATAGCTCCATTATACCTATAATGCAAATTTTATATAAGGAATAGTATAAAATCGACAACATAGTAGATAAGCAGTACAATTATTGCTATGATTAGTACTATGTTATTTGTATTGCTTATACAATTTAAACAGTTCTCTTTACATACTTTATTAATGCATTATATAAACATATTAGGGACACTTTTGCCTCAAAGTAATAATTTATTATCAAAAACCTGAGTAGATCTATCCATCTAAGTTTAATTTTATTTATTACTTATCCATTTGCTTACCCGCCT
Organism: Nasonovia ribisnigri; assembly: GCA_027563435.1. Taxonomy (NCBI): domain Eukaryota; kingdom Metazoa; phylum Arthropoda; class Insecta; order Hemiptera; family Aphididae; genus Nasonovia; species Nasonovia ribisnigri. Next base: position 383,578 of record JANEHU010000662.1, read on the forward strand.
ATTTAAAAATATATAAGTTTGACACCACTGAATAGAAATAGTCATTAACAGTTAAACAAAGTCTCAAAACTTAAAATATCAATTGTTAACAATAACCAGAATATCCAGGTTTAATTATAATATAATGTTTTTTCCTTATATTACAAAAACTGAAATGGTCAGTATTAGGTATGTAGGTATTTATAATTTTAAACTACTAGGTACTAGATAATACCTTACTTAACTCATATTATTTGTTTATTTGTACTGATCTATTAAAAATAATAATTATGAGTAATAAATAACTAATAATAAGTAATACATTATATTTTTTTTTCACAGTAAAGTCAGTTGAGTAAGTGATTATTAAGTTATAACAATATTCATATTAAATGTGCAATACACTAGATATTGACTATTTACTTAGGTTGTAAGATAATTTATGCTTTAGACAAAATTACTATTGTCTTCCACCAATATCCATAGGAAATTGCACAGCAGCCTGCGGAACAGTTATGTTCCTAATTAGACTGGCAAAGCCATTAGGCTAATCCCAAAATAATTGCGAGCACATAATAATTTTGTACAATAAAATTACTATACATTTTGTTTGTAAACAGGGCTCTAATATTTTGACTTTCGAGCATGGTATTAATTCATTCCTAAACAGCTTTGTTTACTTTTATTATTTACCTTTAATTGACACTTTGTTTGACACATACAATACTATAATATTGGCATATTTAATTTTGATTTTTAAGTAATCAACCTATCACTATTTTCTATTACTAAATGGAATCATTTATTAACTATTTATTTTACTAAATTAATATTATAGTTATTATTTATTAACAATAACCTTAGTGAGTATTAGTTTTTATGAATTAATAAGCATTTCAGAATTTATCACTGATTGAAACTTTAGTATTTATTTATTTTCATTAGTATATAGGACCGTATTATATAAATATTAGAAATATACCCATGCACAAATGTACAATTAATGTTTTCTACATTAATTAATTTTAAATTATTATATTTCTGTTTTTAGTTTGGTGTTGCTATCCCTGGAACATCTAATGCATCTTATTCATCACCGGATTCAAGGAAAAAAGAAGATTCTACTAAGAAGAAATCACCTTCATTCACAAATTCTCCATCAGTATCAAAAAATTTAAATGAAAATAATTACAATATAAATGGTTGCAGTAGTAGTAGTAGTATTATTAGTAATAATAAACAAGGTAATTCTAGTCGGTCATTTATTACAAATAATTCAACATCAGCATATGTTGATAGTGAATCGGACGATGATGATCCATCTTGTTTAGAAGTAAAAGACCCAGTTGAAATCATTGATTTATTATCATCAGACAGCGAGGAAACTTGTAAAAGTAATTTTAAAAATGAAAGTATAAATGAAGTTGAAAAATTGTACTACTGTTCCATATGTCAAAAGAAAAATATTTTGAACCATGATTGTTCTCAATACAATAAATCTTTCTTTACTTGCTTGGTGCCTAATTGTAACATTCTATCAAGATCAAAAAAGGATTTTACACCACATTATCGACGACATATTGGTTTGTCTTCAACTGCATCTATGTGTCGTCGTTGTTATACAGAAATAAAAAAAGCTGACCGTGATAATAGTGGTCATTATCACACTCGCTGCCGTACTGTAAATTTGTTTAAATGTTACGCATGTAATGTTGTATTTAACAGTATGGAAGAATTTGCCTATCACAAATTAAAATCACATAATGGCCGTTTGATGAACTCTTTCGGTAATTATCTATGTTATTATTGTGAAAATTCCTCTCCAGATCTTACAAAAATTGTTGAGCATACTAAGTTTTGTCTTGAAAATCAGATAAATAATGAAACTGAGTACAGTAATGAACCTACAGAAAATGAAACTCAATTATTGCCGGTTCAGAAAAGTCCTCCGAAGAATGTACTGGAACGTAAAAGAGGAAACTTGAAAAAGATTCCACGTTCGTCAACACATATACTTTTTACTTGTTTAAAACCTTCATGTAATCTCATCTTCCAAAACTTTAATGTTTTTAAATTTCATCACCGTGAACATTTTGAATTAGGGAATACACTGATGTGTTGGCAATGTTGTGTGCCATTTACTACTTTAGCTAATCTTAGAGCTCATCAAGTAAAAGGCAATTGTCGTATTCCTGGCATGTTCAAATGTTATGAATGTTCTGAACAATTTGATGATCTTCAAAGTTTGAGTATTCATAAATTTACCTTACATGATGGTGAATTAATAACAAATAAAAAAAATAATAAGAATCTTATTTGTGCATATTGTCATAAGGGAATTCTTATTCATAACTTTAAATCGCATTTGATCGCATGTCAATACAATCAAGTAGATACAAATTTAAAAACAAAACCTAAACCTAAATCTAAATCTACCTATACTAAAAAGTATAAAGGTCCTTATAAATGTATGATTTGTAATAAAGTGTGTCTTACAGCAGCAGCCTTATCAAGTCATATAAAGATTCACAATTCATCTCCACCGAAGAAAACGGCAAAAAAAAGAATGAGTAATACATCTTTAAAAACTCCTTATCCTCATATGGGTAATATGCTCAATAATCCAAATTTTAAAACTGAATATCTTGAAATGGTCAACACTTATAAGCATGAACCTGAAGATGAAATTCCAAGTATTACTTCTCACTTTGATGAAGAAATTGAATCCATCATTGAAATGGCCACCGCTGATGAAAATAATGAAATAGATGCCGAAATGAGTACATTATCTGATCATTATCTAAGTAATGAAACAACGGAATCTGTTAATCATGATACATATTCAATTATGTGTAATAACTGTCCTAGAAAATTTAAATCAAATTCAGGATTGGCAAGACATTGGCAATTTTGTGAACAGCAAAGTACTTCGAGAAATAAACCTCAAAATTATTATTGTACTAAATGTAAAAAATATTTTACACGCCTAACATTTTTTCAACATTGGAGAGCATTTCATGGGAAAAGACTTACATATCATAAATACAAACGGTATTCTTGTAGACAATGTCCCTCTAAATTTATGTACCAAGTAGCATTAATAATGCATATTGAACATGAACATGGTGTACAAGATAATTCTACAGGTGTTACATCTAATGTAGCTCCTATTAATTGTGTAGAAATGTTACCAATTATATCTGAAACAACATCATTGGCCAACAATATTCCTGCAACAACATCAATGGCCAACAATATTCCTGCAACAACATCAATGGCCAACAGCATTCCTGCAACAACTTCAATAGCTAACAATATTCCTGCAACAACATCAATAGCTAACAATATTCCTGCAACAACATCAATGGCCAACAGCATTCCTGCAACAACTTCAATAGCTAACAATATTCCTGCAACAACATCAATAGCTAACAATATTCCTGCAACAACATCAATGGCCAACAGCATTCCTGCAACAACTTCAATAGCTAACAATATTCCTGCAACAACGTCAACGGCCAATAATATTCCTGCAACAGCATCAATGGCCAACAATATTCCTGATACAACATTATTGGCCAACAATATTCCTGCAACAGCATCAATGGCCAACAATATTCCTGCAACAGCATCAATGGCCAACAATATTCCTGCAACAGCATCAATGGCCAACAATATTCCTGATACAACATTATTGGCCATCAATATTCTTGAAACAATTACAGAAAATAATAAGGAACACGATATACACATTAAACAAGAAGCAAATGCAAATACATTATCAGATCAATTGGAAATGTCTGATAACAAAATGAAAGAAAATACAACTGAACATAATACAAATGAAAGAAATAATGAAATCAGTGACTTAAAAAATAATGAGGACCAGGATATAAGTAATAATAATGATGATGGAGAAAATGAAACTGATGTTTACACTGCTCAAAGTATAAATCAAATTATTGATCAACTGAATGATAGAGAAACGATCGAGGATCTCCTTTATGGCGAAGATATGGCAGTTAATAATGCATACTCAGTGGATGTTTCAGGAAGTGACAACAATTATATTGACAAAACAATTACTGAAATTGATAAAAATGAAACAAGTATTTCTTCTGTTGTAATAAAAGAAGAAAATCAAAATGGTTTGGGTGATGAATTAGTTGCATTAAACGATACCGAAAATGTCAATCATATAAATTAAAACTAAATCAATAACTCAGTTCAAGCACTCCCTTCTTCAGATGAATACAAAACCAAGAGACAAATACATTTATTAACCTTTAGCATTTTTTAAATAAAATGTACTCTATTTCACGGACATTTAGTCAACACTAACTATATCAAACTTAAGTAAAGTGTAATGAAAAATCTCTTATCATAACTATGAAGTTAAAAGTAAAAACTCCTATACACTGAAAATATCTGAAAATATTTTTACTTTATTCTGGATAAACCATTTTTTTTTTTTTTTTTTTTTATGATTGTTGAAACTAATTTTGTGTCATAAAATTATTTAAGTTTTTTGAAAAATTGTATTAAATAACTGAAGAAACAGTTAACTTAATATACAATTTAAATTTTATTATTATTGAATTTAGTGGATAAGTTTAAACATGAAGTAGGCTATGTACTGATTTTTATTTAAATTTTATATTCCTAAAATACCTTATGTATTTTTTATTTTAATACGTATTCTTTAATCTACTACAGTACACCAAAATATCTAAATGAGTTATGATTTAATAGCTTCTCAATAAAATTAAAACAATTAGTTAATTTTAAATTTATGTTACTCAACTATTATTTTGATTGTAAAACAAGATTATTTTGAATATATATAATTATTAAGTATGGATTTTTAACAAATTAATTAAATAGCTAAGCTTTAATAATGGTATTCAGGTTTTTGAATATTTTTTTTCTGTACAAATGTATACTCTATTCAGAATAAGAACCCTGCTGGCCGGCTGACTTGTGCGCATGGGCGTAGTTTTGTTCTGAATGCATGACCTGGTGGTTGACTTGGTTTGAGAATCATCTGACCGCCGTCGGATGAAAACAGATTCCCAATGCTCTTCTGAATGGAGTATATACTGACCTAATACTTTAAACATGTATAATTTTTTTTAAATAACATAAATTGCATTTTATATTAACAAAATATCACCTCTTAATTCTGTATACCTAAGAATATTTTATTAAGTATAAAATGTTAGATATTGATTTACATTTCTATATTATTTTTTTTAAGTTTTAATTAAATATGACTTAAGTTTAATAAAAATACACATTTGATATATCAATATTGAACAAAATTACATTTATTAATTTGTATTGTACTAAGGTTGTAGTTTATACTCAGTGGGCAGTGGCGGATTGAACTTAAATTTTAAATGACGCAATTTCATATTTACTTATTTACCACCACCACCACCTCACACTATAAGATACTCTAAATTATAATATACATTAATAATTATACCTAGGTAAAGCTATGATTTAAATAAAATGTGGCCAGACCTTAGCATAAGCTTCAACGCCACTGCCACCATAGATATAGAATATTACTTTTTAATATCTATGACTGCTGCTTCCATCCCTTTGGAAAAGGGGTCAAATTTGAGTCTTTCGACCCGTCACTGTCTACACCTATCATCACAGACTCAAAAATAAATTTCAGTTCTTGTTTTTATTTTTATATTCCTAACAGAAGATTAATAGTTCGAATGTAATAGTATTAAAATAATATTTTATGAATATATATTGTATTACATTTCTTGTAAAATAGATTCAATACAATATTTTTTTAATAAATCAACATGTGTTAAATGTTAATTATAATTTAATATTTTACTTATATCTATGAGGAGGTGGGTGGTATTTGTTTAGGAATAATTTTCATAATCGATGCATTTAAAAACACAGTTTTTGTGTTTTTCGTTTTGACTATATTAATGATAAAACCAAACTTGTCAATTGCTCGAGTAAATGTATACTAATACTTTTTAGTGTTCAACTACGTACTTTAAGTTATTCCTCAAAATGTCTGTATTTATAATCAAATACCTTTTCTTGATATATTTTCTATTTTCATTTAACTCAAGTTAAGTAACCAAAATATCGGAATTATATTATAATAAATTGTCATTAGTCGTATATAATAGTACAATATTTTATGTGACTTATACCCAACTAAAAATCCAAATACATTATTAACAAAGAAAAAAAATGAGTACCTAATTTATAGTCATACTAATTGATACATTTTAAATGATCTATAAAATAATGAAAAACATGAAAATTCGGATCAGGGGTTCAGTTGACTAAAAGATTGACAAATTTAAAAGTGTATTTATAGTTTTTTAAAGTATTTTCGTATTTATACTCTAAAACATTTAAAAATATGTATCTGTGTTTAAAGACCTTTAAAAAGTATATTTCAAAAGACGACCAAACAATAATCATAGTCACTAGGTACTCTAAATAATTTAAAACCGTGCTCACTAGGCAGAGGGGTATCATTTGAGTTTTTTAATAGGGATGCCAAAATTTAGACATGTTAGTTGTCTAACCAACCGGCCACTTTTTTCATTTTAGTAAATATATGAATTTTATGTATGGGGGGGCTTGAGGTTTACTTTTGATATTTAATAATTTAATGAATTTGGTAGTTAGAAATAGATTGTGTCATACATATACTAATAACGTAATTTATAAATAATGAATATACATCATCGTCGTACATATTAAATTATTCGCTTTACGATTTCCATAATATATTTTTAACATTTATGTGTACCGGCCGTCGGTGCGTTAGTAAATTTTAATGGCAGGCCAATATAGCGCAAAAAAAAATAAATACACTCACCCCCGAAACCCCCCAAATCGCGCCCGTGCAAATGGGTTTGATCGCCATTACTCGAAAGTAGAGACGCACTACAAATGAAATCTTGAAGATTAAAAATTTTAAATCGCCGCTGAATGCCTGGAACAAGGTACAATGTATAAGTTACACTGTCGAATATATACGTTTTTCCATCGTCCTTGGAACGCATCATACCGCGCGTCGGTTTGTGTGCCCTCCATCGTAACCACGAGTGGAGGCGCATAAACATTTCGGGCGGCGCCAACAACAGTGTTTCTCCCACTCAGCATTCCACACTCCCGGGTTTCTGTCTAGCCGGCCGCAGCTGTACGCTTCCCCCACCAATTTCGGCGGTGATGCACTGTACCACTACACCGCAGTTGAGAGGTTGTGACGCCGTTCTAGCGTTCGGCCGGCCATTTGGTCTCCACTGACCCGTTCGTCTGGTGTTCCGCGGAGCGCCGAATTTTATTTTTTTTTTTTCACCTGCCCGGTGCGTTTTTGCGTCGCTGTCCTGTCTCTGGTCATTTCCACTTCTCGGGCGACTGCGGTTCGACGGTCGCGTGTGACGTAGCGGCGCCGCGTTCAAGCGTGCCAGCGGCGGATACGTACGCACAGCCGACACTTGCCGTCCATCTTTGTTGACCCGACGACGGCCGCAGCGATGCCTCGAAACAACAAGAACGTCGTCTTGACACCGCTCGACATGTGCCGCATTTGTCTGAACGACAGACGTCAAGTGTTCATCGACGTGATGGCACCCAACGAACCGCACCTGATCCAGCACGTCAGAGATTACTACAGAGTGGACGTGAGTATATAATGCGTTGTCTGCGCGTACCCGTCACGTTTATTTCGGATTTTGTCTCGCGTTGTCCCGTCCGTCGGACCCTGCCCACCCGCCGTCGCGCTTGGCGAGTAGATCGCCTCCGTTTTATTTTGTCGCGGCTGCATCCTCCGATATCGTTGCTCATGGGCGTATGGGCCTTTGCGTTTGTTGCGTCATTTTTCTCCTCCTCAAAGCGGCACTCTTTCCCTTAATAATGTGTTGCTGGACGGTTTATGTTACGATTGTGCTACTGCGATGTTCATGGCTTATCGTTTGGTTGGTGTACGCTCTGGGTACCTACCTAGGTTACTATCCTACTTGCATTGACAGTAATAGTGGTAATAGTGAGTGTGAGTGTTGATGAAATGGAGGGGGGTGGGAGGATGAGCCGCCAGAAAAATGAGATATGTTCGGTACGGTACTAAATTGCAGTGCCGGACAGTGGAATAGTGTGGCGTCTAGATGCCGAACAGGTATTTAACGCTAGACACTGCTGAAAAACTGTACTTCCGTCCAGTGGTGTGGTGAACATTTATAAACCAAGATGCACAACATATACATATATTTTAGTTCCTATACCCACCCACCCAGTAGCGCAAACATGAGAGAGGCTTTGCCCCCCCCCCCACCAATGAAAACTTCTTGGAGCCACCTCAAAAAATTTCCACCATGACGCCTAGGCGTTATTAAACCCCTTTCACCACGTCACTGCTTGTTTCCGCTTAATGACCGTTGGTTCTAACAAAATTGACAATTGTGAGCCCTTTGTACATAGTATAAGAAATAAGAAGTTTGCTCTATGATAACACTATATTTTATAAAACAATAAATTCAAGCTAACATCACATGTATTAGTTACCCATGTCCTATTTTAATCTTGTACAATGCAATATGCCCAAATACACGAGGCGATGCATATGTGTGAAGTAGAAGGAAAACACAGACTGTGTTGAGCATACTTCTTATTCCTTACGCCAGCGGTTCCCAAACTTTTTTGGTTCGCAGTGCCCTTTTTGAAATAAGGGTTTTACAGGGCATCTGTCCCTCCGTCATTGCCTTTAGACCAGATAAAATTCTACGGCAGCGCGGCGCCCCCGTAAAATTACTGAGGTGCGCCGCGGCGCACACTTTGGGAACCGCTGCCTTACGCTATTCCCATATACATGTACATAGTGTTGATAAATATGTACGGGTTATAGGACATCGGTTAGTACAAAAATATTGGTTAGCACTACTGAAATCTTATAATCCGCAAAATTGTATTATGATAGTTTTAAGAACTTTTTTTTATATTATTCTTGATAAAATCGTTTTCACCTGGTAATAAAGTTTGAAAATGTAATGCTAGGTTCCTTATAATTTTCATTAATGGAAGTTCAAAAATATTATATACACATTGACAATATTATTTTTTATACCTATGAATTAAAAGTTCAAATTTCCAAAAATATTGAATTTATTTTTCAGTTAGAACTTCCTTAAAGTTTTTCTTTTCATAGCTAACATAAGAAATTTTAATCGAATTATTCTACCTCAGAAAAAGATAAGTTAACCAGAAAATAACGTTTAATTTTTTATAAGTGGTATGAATTTAAAATTTTTATAATATTGGATTTTCATGTTTCAAGTTTTGGTATTTTGTTTTAATTCAAAAATGAATAACCCTAGACACTTAAAATTTTCACCAAATGTTAAAATGACCGATTTCCGTACATCATTTTCAAACTATTTTGGCTCTTTTTATGCTAGGTATTTATAATACTTATGATAATTTTGTAAATTATTTTTCAGTTCTTAAAAGTTTTTATTTTTCAAAGCTAATATTAAATATTTGTATAGTAGATTTAACAAAAGTTTTTGTAGCCAAACAAACAAAAAGAAGACAGATACCCACTTGTCTACTTTATAGATTCTGGGCGGAGTTATGAACACATGTATTGATTGGATATTCAGTTTTCGACGAAGTAGATTTGAGTTTTTGGTATAATTCTATAAATACGAGTACATTTAGATTTTTTTTTTTCTATAGATGCCAAAAAAAACTATTATTCGTTTGGCTTGAAAAGCTTGAAAATTTAATACAAGGCTTCTATTATATTGTTACAATGACGGTTGCAGAATATTAAGAGTATATAGTCGCAATTTTTTTTTGAAGCATTTAAAGTTCTAATTTTGATAACATTTGTAAAAATCACAAAGATGTGCAAATTATCTGAGTTAGAAATTCTTAAAAGTTTTCTTTTTAAACCTAATATTTGAAAATCTAATACAAAATTCCTCATAAGTTTGTCTACCTTTACTCAAATTAAATCTTTATGAGCTTTTGAAGTTAAAAAATTTTACGGCATTGGATATTCACTCGATTTCTCATGTAGTGAAACGCATGACTATCTTCACTCAGAATCATTTTTTTTCATTTATAATGACAGTAGGTATATCATTGAATTCAAATTTATCACCATCCATTACAGTGACTCATTTTTAACCTAGGTACTATATAGCAGAGCAAAACCAAGTTTTTACATTAATATTTTGAATTTTAAAACTTAATATTTAATTGTAAACAAAAATATATCTACCCTGTTTTAACTCTTAAAAGTTATAACTAAAGATAGGATTTTTGGTGACTAAAAAAAAATATGACAATACTTAAATAGGTATTTACTAAAAGTTAAATGTACCTATAAAAAAATTTTAATTTTAATATAATAATTCTAAATACTCGACTAAATACATCTGCCTATATATATTATGTCTATAAGACATTTTCCCCCTGCATGTTTTTGGTGCAGTAGGACATTTCCCCCTGGTAAATTTTTTAATGCAGACATTTTCCACCCATTTTTTTTTTTAAAGGTTACTATTTAATAATATTCTATTATTTATTATTGAATATGAAATTATTATTTTTTGCCTATTATCAACTGAAATAGTAATAAAAAAAATAATAAATAAAATAAAATATAATAGTACAATGCTACAATAGTATACTACCTAGTACTGAATTAGGTGGGTAACATTGAATTAATTATTATATAAGCTAGGCACCTATTACCTATATTTATTTAAAATTATATTTTTATTGTTCAGTTGATTAAATATAGGTATAGGTACATCTATAATTTATTATATTTATGAAAATATTTATGATAATAATAATTTCATATTTAATAAATAATAGATTATTATTAAATAGTAACCTTTAAAAAAAAAAATGGGAGGAAAATATCCTACTGCACCAAAAACATGCGGGGGGAAATGTCTGCCATTTGTCTACAATAACTCAAATTGTTTTATTTAGCTAGTGGAATATTAGCTAGAAATATAGTTTTATTCGTACCAAATCAAATGATGATTGATTACCTCTTATTTGTTAAGTTAAATACTTAATTATTTTCTTTGAAATTAAAAATTTTAGAAAAATTACCTATACATAATATGCAAATTTAAAAATATGAATAAAATAGAATTATTATTAATAGCTCAAAATGCAAAATGATATATTATTATATTATATTCTGAATCAATGGAGCATGAAACAAATTTGTAGCTTAGACCTCAATTAACATTGTACCTATAGTATGAAAAAAAAATTCAAAAGTGATCAAAGTCATCCCTACTTTTAATATTAATTAGTAACATTATCGGTACATACCTAATTTATAAATAAAATAAATTACCTATTGTATTTATGAGAGTACCTATCAACATCAAATTTGATTTTAAAATGTATAAATTTCTTAAAGGTTAAAGTTTTCAATAGTAATATAGTTGAAAACCCGTCCTTAGTCATAAGTTTTTAAACAATTACTTTTTCAAATTCGTACAACACATTTTAAATGTATGATAAAAACTGCGCAAAGGCATATTTTTTTCATTTGAAAGTTAATACTAAATTTGAACATAAAATTTTTTTAAATTTTATAAAAAAAAAGATAAAATAAGATTTAGGCCCAGATTTAGGTTAGTTTGTCAAAGTTAAAACTTAACAGTAACAATTAATCAATACAAATGTTACCTAATGTTTATCATTTCCTATTTAGGTACCTACCTACTAAAATATACAATCTCACTGATTCCATCAACATTGTTATAAACTTATAACTGGTTTCTACCAAACCTAATTTTTAATACTTATATAAGATTTAATATATTAAGTATGTATGTTACAATACCACGTATTTAATAATTTTCTATTTTCCAGGAAAAGTAAACAGTTGTTTAAATTTCATTTTATTTCATATAAACAAACTTTAAATTGTTATCTTTTACATGGTAATTTTAGTTTATATCATATACCTATATATGTATATGGAACCGTCGAGGATCCAAATGTTGATGATTTTAAATAACTCATAAAGTCAATTCCAGCAAATAAATGTAATAGTGTTTATTTCTATGAGTATAAATTAAACAGTAGTTGTATAAGAGTGTGTGTGTGTCTTGAGTGGCAAAAGGTGCGTTAGTACTAACGCCTCTGGTACATCTCAAAATCCTGTGTACTTTGCCCTCCTATATACGATGTTGGTTCTTATGGAAATAGATGGCTTGTGTGTTTTGCAGGTGTCTTTGGGTGTGGTTGGTTGAAAGTTGTTGTTTTCGTAGAAATGAAACTTAGTTTTTATCGCTTCCAACGCTAATTTTGTTGTTTGTTGAATTCTAACCACTTGAGAGCGTTGCTCACAACAATATGTATGTATATAAAAATATGGATAAGTAGGTATTGCTCTGTTGTACAGTAGTTTTCAAGCATGTTGTTGTAATGGGTGTGTTATATTTGAACTCAATGATAAATCATTGTTTATGAATAAAACGATTCTGAGTAGGAATGTTGTGTTGGGTTGAGAACTCCTTCTATTAAAATTTCTTTTGTTAACTATGAAAAGAAAACTTATGAATTTCTCACTATAAAATAGTTTACAACATTTGAAAAAACTATGTCTATAAATAGCTCAAAAAGAGTCAAAATAGTTTGAACATTTTCCCGTGTATGGAAAATGCCGAGGAAAATGCTAATATAAATATATGGTGAACATTTCACAAGTCTACGATTGTTCGTTTTGGATATACAAGAAAATATCAAAAATAGATGAATAATTTACCACTGTACATCAAATATTGTAAAAATTATGGTACCTACTTGTTTGATAGCGCTCCAGTATACTGTAGAAAATTTACTTCCCGGTCATAAATAAAATTAATAATAATTAATAAATTATATATAATAAAATAAACAATTAAAAAATATATACATATTGTATTATGAACTAGGTATTTCAATATTTAATATTGTTTTATATATGATATTTTAATTTTTCTGTTAATTTTGATGTCGGTAGTAGGTATAAAATAATGTCAAATTACAAAAGAGGCCAGAACTCAGAAATATCTTTAAGATTTTTATTTCCCCGTTTAGCAAAACCAGTGGCGCAACTAAGGGTGCTTAGCCCCCCTCACAAATGATTTAGCCCCCAAAAAATATTCTTTATTGATTTAGATAGAAGCCGCCCATGGGTTATTTTAACCTAACCTAGGAACATAACGGCACACTTACACAATTATATGGTGGGGCAACAACAAACAAGAGTGGGAGGAGAGATAAATTTTATACGGTGTACTGGTGGGGCAATAACAAACAAGTAGGTACCAAAATACAATTACTTTTATGAATTTATAACAGAAAAAAAAAGGGCGGGTAAGTGTATGTCGCTCTGCTGTACAGTAGGTTACAAGTGAGTCACTGTAATGGATTGTGTTAGATTTTAATATCCAATGATATAATATCATTGAATAAGAAAAACGATTCTGAGGGAAGACGGTCAGTCAGTCTATAATATCTTACTAAGTCTAAATGTATTTGATGATATTATTGTGAATAAACTAATTAATTTTAGTATTATAGGCATTAGTATTTACTATAGTTGGTTAAATTCATTTTTCTCAAAAAAATTATATTTTAAAATGCCATTGCGTGTATATAAAATATAACAATATATTCTAAAAGTTTCATATACCAACAAATAATATTTTTAAATTATATCAAAATAACTAAAATCATTATTCTTGGTTTAAATATGAAATTTTGTCTAAATTTGAAATTAAAATGTCTGTAAAAATAAATGTGTTGATATATTTTTTAGATTTTTTGGTTACAGTATGATTTATTTATGAGAATTTTTGTTTTAAATTTTCAACACTTAGTTATAAAAACTGAACATTTTATAATTTTTTAATTACAATGATTTATAATTTTCGAGATTTTGACAAATTTTGTCAAAATTCGAACTTTAAATGCTTATAAAAAAAAATCGTGCCTATGTATTTTTAAAATTTTTCAACTGATATTGTAACAATATATAAAAAGCTTGTATTAAATTTACAGACTTTTGGCCCACCAAATAAAATTTTATTGACAATTATAAAAAAAAAAACTAAAAAAATTGAAAACTAAAAATGTCTGTAAACAGCTCAAAACAAATCAAAATATTTTCAAATTGAATGGTGTATAGAAAATGAGAATATAAACATTTAGTGAAATTTTCATGCATCTACAATTATTCGTTTTGAATTACAACCAAATAAGAAAAACGCTACATGAGAAATCGAGTGAATATCCTATGTTGTAAAATTATGAACTTAAAACACTCATAAAAATTTATTTTTAATTGCTTTTTAGATATTTTATTTTTGATAAGTAGAAAAACTTACGTTAAATCTTGTGTTAAAATTTAAAACCTTAGATTTAAAAAGAAAAATTTTTATGAATTTCTAACTCCAAATAATTTGCAAATTTTCGTCATTTTTACGTAATTTGTCAAAATTTCAACTTTAAATGCTTAATAAAAAAAATTATGACTACAGATTTTTAATATTTTTCATCTACCTTTGAAATAATATATTAGGAGTATTCTATTAAATTTTCAAGAATTTTTAACGAATAAATAAAATGTTATTGATTTTTTAAAAAAAAAAAACCAAAAAGATTGGAAATTTGAAATGTCTGTAAACAGCTCAAAATAAGTCAAAATATTTTGAAAACGGTATGGTATATAGAAACTGCTTATATAAACATTCAGTAAAAATTTCATGTATTTACCGTCATTTTTTTAGACTTACACCAAAAACCAAAATCGATTTTATCGAAAATCAATGTTGCGTAAAATTCCGTTTTTTCCTTTATTTTCCATTTGTTTTCACAGTGCGGCTTAGGAAAATGTTTGCTGACCCCAAAGTACCAACTAGATTCGCCTATCAGAAAAGGTACTATTGAAGAAAATCTAAGCACTTTTACTGTCCCAAAACGTGATGACAGACACAAAAATAAAAAAACACACATCATTGTAAAACCAATACAATACAATAGAACAGAATCTAATAGGTTTTATTTTAAAAATTTCTATTCTCTAAAAAGAGTCAAAATTATTTGAAAATATTACCATATATTGAAAATGGTAGTTTTAACATTTCAAGTATCTATGAATATTCGTTTTACCAATGAAAATCCAATATTGTAGAAATTTTAAATTCAAACGTTCTGAAAAAATTAATGTTACTTTCCAGTTATACTTTTTTTTTGTATAATGTAAGGAACATTTGTGGTGGGTCTTCTATCAAAATATCTAATGTTAGCTATGAAAAGAAAAACTTTTATGAATTTCTAACTGAAAAATAGCTTGAAAAGTTATAATATTTTGATTAATTTTGTCAAAACTTGAAATACATATTAAAAATTAAAGTGTCTAGGTATGTATTTCAGATATTAAGAACGGTTCATCAGTCTTCTGAAAGGAGTATAGGTTTTGACATGTCTCAAGAATATTTCTACTGCTGTTGCTTATAAGGATGTCAGCGCACTATTTGTTTTCTCTCTCTGGCCCACGCGCAATATGGACATACCACGTTTACACAGAATCATTTTTTCTATGTTATAAGTAATCTTAAAAGTAAAATCACCCTTTACAAAAAAGATAAAGAATAATATTTTTGAGAATGACATATCGATTTTATATTTTATTGTTATTTGACTTTCAAAATAAACAAATAAAAATGTTGTGCATTTAAATTATGTTTAAATTGTTTTGAGACAATGTTTAGACTAATCGATATGTCATTCCCTCAAAAATATTATTCTCTATCTTTTTTGTAATGGGTGATTTTACTCTAAAATTACTTTAAAACATAGACAAAACGGATTCCCGCATTGTTGCACATGGGTCAGAGAGAGAGAACAAATAGTGCGCTGACATCCTCTTAATATTGTTAATTAATTAATCTTAAGTAATTAATCGTCTTATAAACAAGTCCATCTTCATTTTAAGTTAGGTATGTTTTCTATTGATAGTAGGCTGGTGTTTTGATTAATAATTTAAATACAATTGGTGGAAGGAGGCTGTTCACCATCATGGAATCAAACATTCACATTAATAAATTATAAAAAGCGTTACATTTTTGAATATTTGTATTTGTTTATTACTTTAATATATTAAATAATAGTTTTCAGGCTCAAGGTAACTACCAACCTAATATATTTTTGGAATATATGGCCGAGGGAAAAGGTTAAACGCCTTATGGTTTTGGTTTATAAATTTTAGGTAGTAGCTACATACTTAAAAAATTTAAATTACAAATAAAAAAAATCATACACTAATCCATAGTTGCAATTTGAGTTTTAGATCCGCAAAAACATTTCAATCACTAAACAGTTATTTATGTTGTAAAATGTCCCACTGAGATCTGACAAATGAAATAACTTTTGTTCTAATTAAAATTTTTGAAAAATTTCTTTTAAATATAATTCATAGACAATTGCTCTACATTGTTAGTATACAATTTTTATTTTTTAATACCGAAAATAAAAAACTTAAAAATTGATAAAAAAAATTTCCACAATATTCAAAATAGCCAATTTGTAAATCTGATTTTAAGAAAAATGTTGACTATAAAAACATTTATTTAGGTCAAGTGGTTGATTTTTTACAATTTTTTTAAATATTAATATTCTCGTGAAGTAACTTACGATCAATTTTTAAGTTTTTTATTTTCAGTATTAAAAAATAAAAAATAAAAATTGTATACTAACAATGTAGCGCAATTGTCTAGAATTGTATTTAAAAAAAATTTTTTAAAAATATTAATTAGAACAAAAGTTATTTCATTTGTCAGATCTCAGTGGGACACCCTGTATACATCTGTAGAAAGTCTAATCTTAATTATTAAACCCAAAATGCCTACTCAATAAAAGAGTGATCTTAGGTGGCAACTTATATTCGGCAGGTCCAGTGAGAAGACGACACCCTCAATTAAATCAAATTTTGTTCTCAACTTTGCCATGTGGGAATATTAAAAGCGAGGTATTCTAGTCGCATTAGTCTTACACTCTACCCATTTCTGCTACCATGCACATAATCCCATCACTTGAGGTTACTTGTAATATGAGAGTATGAAACAAAGTTTAGAAACCTTTATTTTGGTAAATTGCACACAAAACCACAGAACCTATTCAGTAGATGGCATGTTGGACGAGTACCAAATAATTCTATAGTATAAATCTACACGTTCCATCTGCTAGGTAGACCAAGAAACAGGGACTGGAACCTTGATGACTTTTACGGTTCTGGTTTGGTTCCCAGAAAAACAAAAATTAAGGTTTTGGTTTCTTTTTGGTTCTTAAAAAATGTAAAATTCTTTGCTTGTTTTGGTTTTATACATATGTAAAAATATTTGTAAAGTGGAAGTATCGGTACCGGTAAGGTTCCGGTATTAAAATTAATTTAAAAAAGGGTTTTGCTTCCCAATATTCAAAACCTAACCGGTTCTTTTCAGTAAAGTTCCAGTCCCTGCCAAGAAATCCACATGAAATTATGATGCTTTCTTATTAAATTCTCATAATCTCGCATAACTAGTGACAAATCTTGAAAAAATGTTATGGGTACCTAGTAAATAACAGGCACTGAAAAAAAAAATTCCATTAATATAATTAAATATAGTACCTACCTTAAATTGTTAATTAATGATATTTTTTAAATTCTTATTACATGGCTATTATTAAACTTTTACTTTTACCAAGTAAAATATAGTGCAAAAACATTAAACTTTTTAATACAAATAAGTATAAGATGATTTATTTTCTACCAATAACCATATAAAATATTATCTAACAAAAATGATAATTATATTTAAATTATATTTTTAGATTACGGGCAATGATGGAAAATCTACTAAGTTATGTCAATGTTGCGTGGAATATATTGATGTTTGGCAAGGACATATCGAGCGAGCTAAAGGATCTCAGTTGATAGTGAATTATTTAGCTGAAAAGGTATGTTGATGATAATTAAGATATTCAACTTCAGTATCTTTTTCCATTGGAAAGAGAATCAAGTTGGTGTATTCGGGATGTTAAAATTAAAGTCTCCGGTAGTTACTTAAAGCGTTAGGGGAAATAAGGAAGGAAAAACAGGAATTTTTACACTACTTTGGTTTTTTGTGTAACTCTGAAATACATGAACTTTTCACTGAATGTTTACATTAGCATTTTCTATACACCATAAAAACTCATGTTGAGTTAATTATAGGCATATGAAATTTTTCATTATTATTATATTTTTTTTTTAACTTATGTCAATAAAAATAAATTTTGCTCCGTCAAAAAACTTTAAAATGTAATACAAGGTTCCTCTTAAATCATTGTTAGTATTAATTAAAGAAAGGAAGTTGAGCGTAAATCCACAGCAATCTTTTATGAGCTTCTGAAGTTAGAACTTTGACAAAGAAATTATTTATTTTGGGTTAGAAATACATCAAAAAAATATTTATATATCTAAGATTTGTGTATTTAAAACAAGATTCCTCGTTTGTTTGTTTACCTTGAGGTCTACCTTTATCTAAAAAAAAAACCTACCGAAAAGTGAAATTGAATTTGTATGAGCTTTTGAAATTTTTATAACATTAGATATTCACTTATTTTCTCATGGAGCGATTTTTTATTTTGTTCTAAAACAATTATACCTACGTTGTTACTTAAAATTTACACCGTATGTTTATTTTATCATTTTTATTTTTTTCCTATAAATGTTAATAACATTGTATTCTTTTGGGCAAAATGCTTGAAAATTTAATACAAGGTTCCTCTATAATCTTTACAATATCAGTTAAAAAAAATAGGCTATAAATAGCGTGACTTTCCAGTGAACTTTTTCTTTTTGATAGAGGTAGAAAAACTTGTTAAGAACCTCCTATTAACATTTATTATGTTAGCTAAGTAAATAAACTTTTATGAACTACTTATATAATTTTGAGCTTAAATTTCATTTTTTTGTTATAGAGATACATGTCATCATCTGCTTCTACTTCCCAGACTACTAGTAAACGATCTTTGTCTGTTTTAAACAAAAAGATGAAATCAACATCAAGAAGATCCAAGAAAAGAAAAAGATCCTCGTCAATACCTGAGCATGAAATTCCATCAACATCTACATCCAATAACATGATTCTATCACCATTAGAATCAGAATCTATCCAACAATCTACATCGGCATCCATTCAATGTCCATCAATAAATACTCAATATGTATCAGATTTACCATCCACATCATATTCAAACAAAATTATTCCATGTACTTCAACATCATCAGAAACTGTTCCATGTGCTTCAACATCAACAGAAATTGTTCCATGTGCTTCAACATCAACAGAAACTGTTACACGTGCTTCAACATCAACAGCAATTATTCCATGTGCTTCAACAACAACAGACATTTTTACACATGCTTCAACATCAACAGCAATTGTTCCATATATATCAACATCAAAAGAAATTGTTCCATATGCATCAACATCAGCAGAAATTGTTTCGTCCTATACCGTTAACGAAACATCTCCTATAGGAGATGCAGTCTGGTATACAGACCCAAATGAAAAATCAGGTCCTGAGTCCCAATCAGGAATTTTTTCCGAATCTAATTCTTTTAAAGTAGAACATGTTTGTTTATTTTGCACCTACCAAGATGAAAAAGTAATGGGAAGTGTGTATAAACATATATTATTTTGTCCGAAACATTCCGAACCTTTTGCCTGTGTTATAGAAAATTGTCACTGTGTATTTCCCAGTAAAGGAATTTTTATTTCACATTACCGTACTCATTTAAATCTCAACAGTTCAACTTTTTTGTGTCGTGAATGCTTTAGTGTTTTAACTTGTTCGAGAAGAACACTTGAGTCCGATCATACTCACCAAAACATATCAGCTTTATTAAAATGTTGTTCGCTTACTTTCCCAACAATGGCTTCATTAGTTCTTCATAAAGTTGTTAATCATTGTGCAGTAGTTGTCTTAAGTAACAACCGTTCATATACTCTACAAAAACAGAACCTGAATATTAAGAAAACAGAATTGGATGACATAAGAGTTGGTCTGGATGAACCTGGCACAGTACCATGTAATAAGATAATTAAAGACAATGGAAGTTTTACATGTTATACTTGTCCAAGAGCTTTTAACAATATTAAAGAATTTATAAATCATACTAAGGTTAAGCATAATAATTTAATTACAGAAAAAGATACAGGAATAAAATTATGCCCTCTGTGTGATAACAGTTTTTTCAATGAAGAATTTATCGAGCATGTTGATATCTGCACAGATACCTTGAAAGTTGGTCAAAAGTCATTGAATAATTATGGATGTGTTTATTGCAGAATAATTTTCACTGGTCTATCTCGTAGAGAAATTCGCAATCATTTTCTGTACTGCAAATCGTTTAAATTATGTATCATCAATAACAAACTTCATCATAAATGTAACAGTTGTTCTTTTACAAGTACTGACGATTATTTATGTTTGATACATGCAAATTCTAATTGTATTTACTTCCAATTGAAAATGAGATATGCAATGGGACCGGATGAAAATAAAAAAATTTTGCAACGAATGGAATTTATAAAGCAAAATACAGAGCAACAGGAGGATGAAAATTGTACAAACAATGAAGAACTTCTCAGTTCTTCAAATACAGTTTGCAATACTGGTAGACAAAGGCTGCTCAAAAATTTTAAATATTATTGTAACAATTGCGAAAATCTGTTCTTCGATAGAATTATCTTTGTTAGGCATTTAACTGAGACAGGATCTTTTTGCCGATTGCAAAGTTTAATCTACTGCCAAAAATGTCTAACTGAATTTAATACTTTGGAAGAGTATCATAGCCACTTACCTAGTATGCCAGAAGCATCACCATTATTATTATCAATAAAAGAAGAACTGTTTGGAAAAAATAATGAAAATAATGAAAATAATGATGAAGACGACAATCTTTCTATGGATGTAGTACGTACCAATCAAAATTATTGTTATGTGAAAGTTGAAATGAATGACGAAACATTTATTCAAAAACAAGAACCTTTAAATTTTGATGAACCAAGTGATTTACAGTATCAAGAACAGGAGCAGGAAGTTTCAAATATTGATTTACAGTATCAAGAACAGGAGCAGGAAGTTTCAAATATTGATTTAAATAACTGTTATGCATGCCCAGAAGTGGATGAACAAGCTGCTGATCATATTTACATGCAATGTGAAGTTGAAGATAAAACTGATTTGAATAAGTTGTTGTTAGAAAATATGGAATAACATGGCGTGTATATCACACAATTCCAATAAAGTTAAAACTAAACATTAAGTTTTATAACCAATTATCCAATATTGTTATTTATATTGATACATAATTTCTGTAGTTCTTTATCAAGGTAAATCCTAATAGCTATTAAAAACGACCTATTCCATATTATTATCATTACTTTTTTTTTTAGAAAAGAATTAATTAGTAAATTGGTAATCATGACTTTAAATACACGGTTATGATGGTAACTTATTCATTTTTTAAAAGTTACACTAAAAATAATTTTATTTAGTTTTGTTAGTTGTTTTTAATGTTAAAACCTTAACATTAATTCCAAAATATATAATTTCATGCTTAAAATGCAATAATAACAATTAAATATTAAATATTTAGCTACTATATTAGTATATTATTCCTGACTGATTTGTTTTTTTTTTTTTTTTTTTTTTTTTTATTATTATTATTATTATTCATTTTGAATTTAAAATTGTGACCTAAATATTTATTGTCGTCGTATATTATTACACAATGTAACTTTTTTTTTTGATTCATGCCTACTCAGATATCCATTAAATGATAACTAAAAATACTGTATGCAAAATAATTCTACATATATATTTTTTTTTATATAATAAGTATGTATTTTATTTATTGTGTTAAGACTTGACTATTTTTAATTTAAATTAGACATGGTTTAAATTGTTTACTTTTATTTGACTATATATACCCTTACTATTTATATTTTAAAATGTTTTGTACCCAGCTTTTACATATTGTAATATACATTTTTTTTTTTTCAACTAACCAGATATATTCCCTTAAACAATAATTTTTTTTGTGTTCTGACATATTGTTTAAAAAAAAAAAAATACTTGACAAGATCTAAATTATTATATGATTACTAATTACTCATTTTAATTTAGTTTAATCAATCTTATTTTTTTACTGTATATGCCAAAGGTAAATTAGGTTTGTTTTCTCTATATTTTACTCCCTTTAAATTTAACTTGTATGTAAGTAAACACTGTTTTTCTTATAACTATTACATAATATATAAATATACATATTTTAAGCTATTTTGTACAAAAAAAAAAAAAAACTTTTAATAATATAATTTATTATTTATTAAATTTTTTTTTATAACAAAACATTACCATTAAAATAAAATTTTTCTTTTGAAGTTCATAATATTGTTTTAGAAAAATTTTCAAACAACTAAAATTACATTATTATTATTATTATTATTATTATTATGCCATATTTTAGATTTAATAATGTAAAAACAAAATTATAAAATACATGCTTATTGTGTAATATATATTTCTTTTATAATATATCAAAAAGCAAAAAATGAAAAATGGTCCTAAGTCTTACAACTGCTGAAACATACATTGTTTAAATACAGTTATTTTTTCTTTACGCTATTTAGGTAACTTGTAACACCGAGAAATTGGTCTAGCCAATGTTTTACAAATAACTTAAACATAATTTACTTCAAAATTATGTACATTAATAATAAGTATTGTTATGCTTGTATATAATATAATGTATAAGTCTAATAAAGATTTGAAATATTCAAAAACAATATTTGTTTTGATATGATTAAAAATAGAAAAAATAGAGTGAAATGTCTACCACATAGTATTATAATTGTTATAAAATTATACTCGCGTAATTAGAGGTTCAGTGTTTATTCATATTTAATAATATTATATAGTTACATTAAGTATATTATAACCTTGATAAAAAAATTGTTTTTTTTTCCTTCAAAAAAATATAAGCGCTTTCGTAGACCGTAGTAGTACATACGTAATTTTTTACATAATTCTTACGTGATACAATCGTAATATCTGAGATTTTAATTTGAACTTTAAATATAAATAATGGTTAATAATTAATAGGACAGTTTAATAATTGTTCTAGACGCGCTTCGCGGTCGGTGCTTTTTATGTAGATATCTACCCTACCCACCTAACTTCGTTGGATGACCGATATTATGATCGTCCGACGTTTATTTACTGAAGTCTACAAGGCGAGTTCTCTCGGACACGGGTCCTAAGTCAATCAAACGCTATTTTAAATACTGCTGATGGTACACCTTATATTAAGATTTTTTTGTTTCGCTGCGATGGAATCTGCGTGCTTATTCCATTCGTATCACGACCGATTGTTGACGAACGGCTTTTGGGAGAGAGCTTACAATAATGATGATTGTAATCCACGTTTATAAATATTGATAAAAAGAGGAGAAACACGCGTACCTAAACTTTAAACGACGGTCGGCCCGCTGACGAACAAAAACATTCATGATGTGCCGTGGGTGGTACTAAAAATACAAGTAAGTGTGTATATACTAAAATCGAGTAAGAAATATTAAAAAAAAATCGACCGTCGAGACTAATGCGGAGAATAAAAAAAAAAAAAGAGTGCGTCCGCCGCGTCAGTACTATACTATGGGTACCTACCTATACGATGTGACATCGTTGCATATTCTATTATTAATTATTATTAATATTATCGTTTATCGTTTTAGGCGCTCGGCGAGTATGACGTGCAAAAACATACTTCGGTATACTTATACGAATAAAATAGAGAGAAACTCGCGGCGGTCGCGATACGGTTAAAAATCGGTCGAACAGCACGCGCGGCCGATGGGAAAACTGTGCGAAATCTAGTTTTTCCGGAAGGGCCGAGAAACGGAATTAGGGGAATACTTCTTGTTCGATATTATTATCACGACCATTATAACGATCGGTCGCTGTACCGGTCATAATATTATACAGGTAATATTTATTTTTATATAGTAGGGGAGACGGAATCGTCGGAAAATGGGGACGTATCGGAGAGAAGCGCACCGATTCTTTCTTCTAAAAATCTGTCATTTTCAATGGGCTACTGCAGACGAAATTAACCGTCAAAAATGTATAGGAAATTATTTTTAATCGATTGATCATCATTACATTATTATTATTAATTTGTATTCGATTTTCCGTCGCTATATTATGATCGTCGCACGCGCGCCAGACAAATATAGGTAAAATATTATTACGAAATTAGCGTCGAAGCGGTCGAGGGTGTTATTATAATAATGATATTATGTTTTATTGTCTGCGGGTACCTGATTAGAAGGCATATTGTATAGGCAATACAGGTGTACCGTGTACATAAGTACGTTGAATTATAATATTATTTTATTTTATAGATTGTCTGTTATGTAGTATTATATTATTATTGTTATCGTAACTAATTTATCATCTAATAAAATAAAAAATGTATAGAAGAAATCGTCGAAACTATATTATATATTATAAATTATAGAAAATAAATTGAAAACGATTTTAAAGGAAAATTGTCAGTCGCACTTTACGTGTTTGAAATTTTTTTTTCATTCTTTGATGGGCGGGGGAGGGTCAGGGACTCTCATACGCTACGCGAAAGTCGGTCAACTAAAATTACGGTTATATGCATCTACGTCGTAAAAAAAAACAGTCTTCTTTTTTTCTGTAACATCTATTTTTTATTTTAAGTTTATATTTATTTGTTTTGATGGAAGGAGGGCTGGGACGGGTTGTCACGGGGAGACAATAACACACGAATGCGTAAATACAATAATTTATTATTTATTGCCTACAGGTAGGAAGGCACCTATTACCTTTACACCTATCAGCATACGACATTTTTTAACGACAGTTGTTGTGGAGGAGGTATTTCACGTTGGAAGACAGTGGGACCAAAAGCACTCTTAAACCTAAGTTTTATTTCATATATATTATATAGGTAGGTACGACACTAAGGATTACTGATTCGTTTTGTCGGCTGAAACCAACGAGGAGGAGGGCCGTCGTGTACACAAAAACCTAATTATATGTTTTGGAGAAAACAATAACAATATACATTTTACTATTCAGGTACCTAATGTATATAATAATAGTTAATATTATATATTTATATCATTATAATTATAACACGTCAGACAAACATTTCGGTCGAGTAGCAAAACGTTCAATACTTAGGTATACAGTTAGGTACACGTATAGGTATATATAGGTAACCTCATATGACATATATATATATAATATATTATATTCATTAAAAAAAAAAAATAAAGTGCAAAGTAAAAAATACAATTTTTCGTTTCATATTAAATATAAATATTAAATATATGCAAGTAGGTATACGTATATTATATACATAATACATATATATATATAAATATAAGTATATGTATTACATTTTTAGTACATGAAAAAAATGCCCTAATAGGCTTAAATTGTAATCACAAAAAAATATATATGTTTATGAATTTATTATTATTACTATGTATAATATATGTGTATATATTATATATATTATTATAATTAAATAAAAAAAAGAAAAACTTACTAAAACGATAATTTCGCTACTTAAAAAATAATAGTTTCTAACTCTAAAAAAAAAACCCATGTATTTCATATAACTTTAATATGTATATAAAGAGTAAAAAAATACCAAATAAGTTAAAAAATTATAATAAAACATTTACTAAATAAAACTTTTAATTTAAAGCTTCAAAATTAAAAAAAAAAAAATCGCATGCAATTTTTTAAATTGGATAATATTATATTTACCTATAGGTTTAATGATGAAAACAATAATAATGATTTTTTTTTTTTTAAGTAAACCTCGATTTATGTTGCAAAATGCAAGTACAAGTTAATAACTGGCGAGATCCATCGATAAATTTTCCAGTATAACAATTTTTAATTTTAATTTTCTTAATATTGTCATAACAAATTTACTACATTTCTACAAAAGGACATTTTAAATAATATATTTAATTTTTACTTTACGTATTTCCTAGGCCGATTTACAATATTATAAATATTATTTATGATTATTATTATATTATTATATTATTATTAAACACCTATATATTTCACGATTATTGCGATTAGATTGTTCCTGTTCAGTTTCAGTTTTAAATATTACATGTTAGAGCATGGAATTTGAAGAGAAAAAAAGATGATTGCTAAAGATGAGGTAAAAGGTATAAAGATTAGGGAGATTCTATACATCGAAATATTTTGACTTGAAAAATTAGTTTATTAAATTTAATATTATTATTCAATAAATTATTATTTTTTTTTTGGTTTTTGTACCTATTTATAGAGAACTGAATATTTGATGTTCACAGAACACATATTTGATATAACACATTAATGTAATGGATCGTAAATCAATTGTTTAATCAAATATTCAAATGTATTTCTATATAGTATACGTGTATATAATAAATATAATATTAACCTAGACGTAAAGTATCTTTAATTATTATCATCGGACTCTAGGTATATTATATTATATTCATGTATATAATGTACGTGTTATTATTATCATAAATTAAGGTCTAATCCTCTCATTGGTAAAAATATTTTATTTTTTTTTTTAAAAAAAAACATCTCATTAAGTCTGTACGATAAGTCATAAATTGCTTAAAAAAAATAAATTTATATATGCGTTAATTTAAAAATATTAAAAAGTTTTAGTCAAAAATAAGAAAAGAAAAATAGTGTAAAAAAAACTAATAATAATACTTGTGGGTGATCAATCACACATTATAATAATATATGTATTGATGTTATTAAAATTGTATTTTATTTTATTTTTTTTTTTGTTATTATATAATATTTTATTTTATTTTCCCGAAGAGAATAAACATTTTTTTTTTTTTTGAAGTGTCTGCGCGAATGGTAGAATATATTATAAAGTAGTTGAAGTATTTTTCGAGCACTGGCCTAATTACCTATATCGATATAATATTTAAAATGTTGTCAATAGAGATGATTATAGTTTAAGAAGCCGATAGGTAACAGCAATATATTTATATAATGTTTTAAGATGATAACGACGGGTGGATGAGAAAAGATCGTTGCTGTCGCGCGATTAAAATACGGGAATTGGAAAAACGGAAATAATATAACATAACAATAACGGATGTGTACCTATGTACCTAAAAACGTAATGTAAATAACTTTTATTATTTACCTTTAAAGGCGGAGAAGGGGAGGGCGCGCCAGGGAGTTTACTTATATGTATGATGTATATAATATATTATGTTATATATTAAAAGAGGGTATTATATAAAAAAAATAATAATAATAATGATAACAAGGTGGGCGGATGGAGGGGGATGTGGGGCAGGTCGGTCTTTCAACCGTTTAACTATAGGTCAAGATGGGCCACGTTGGGCGGCACGAGGGGATGAGGATTGGTGGTGATAGGGGGGGGGGCGCTCTTAACCGCCTCTCGTCGGACAAGCCGGCTGAAATCAGTTGGCCACCAACAAATGTTGGAAAGGACTGGACCTGTACGACGACGACGTCGACGATCCCAGTCCCATGGCGTTGTAGTTGTCCTGCATCTTTTGCTGTTGCTGCTGTTGCTGCTGCTGTTGCTGCTGCTGCTGATGCATCGGAGTCACGGCGGACTGCATCTGTTGCCCCGTCCCATAATTGGCCGGCGACAGCGGCCCCATGGGCGAGCCGCCAAAGTGCTGTGGCGGCCCGAAATCGCCGCCGAAGTTCTGCCAACCGCTACCGCCGCCGTTGGCAAACTGCAATTGCGCCGGTACGTAGTCCGCGGTTGCCATGTTGCCGCTATTCCTGTGATAACCGCCACCGTTGGACTGCCGCGGCCTTTGGTAACCGGCCCCGCCGACGCCGCCTTGGTGGTTGTTGTTGTACTGTTGCTGCTGGAAGAAGTAGTTGGACGCCGCGTCGCCGTTCTGGCCGCCACGGAGGTGTTGCTGCACCGGCGACACCGGACGTTGCTGTTGTTGTTGCAAGCCACCCGCACCACCGCCAATCACAATTTGTTGCTGCTGCATGGCCGCCCGCTGCTTGATGTAGTTGGCGAACTCGGTCGGCGACATCCTGCGGATAACACAAAAACAAAAGTCAGTCAGCTCACATTATTCGGTGGATTTCAGCGAAACATTTTTTTTTACATTATTATAACTCACAGTACCTATCACTGACGCGTGCGCCTACGTTATACGTACCGTTATCATATCTATAAACGTCCTTAAAAAATTAAAAATTCTCCAAAATAGATTCCCCAGAATGGAACTACTAAAAGGCCCTTGGTTCGTGTAAAATGAACTACCATGACACGGGATTACCCTTCGTGGATATAAGTAATATCAACTCGAAAAAGACCTACTGCAGACCACGATATCCACTATAATCTAAATGAAACCGGAGAAGCTCTCCGTTTCAAAATCGGCGAAAAGACTCCAAATCAATATAATCCAAAACCACGATTGTCACAAGACTTCTTTCTTTTATTACATTTAATGCATAAGTACACATTTTAACATTTAACGACCATATACGGTCCATATTGGTCCATAAGACGTATTTAATATTGTTGTAATTTATTGAAAACATTGTGAAAACATTGAGTGGGTAAGTACCTCATGACGACTGTTGATGGTTTGACATAATTAATTGAATAAATGTATACGGTATACCTATTATGTAGGGGGTCGTGTACCTAAATCAGTGGCGTACATAGGAGGGGGTGTATCTATTTTTTTAAAAAAGTAGGTATATTGACTGTATTTTTATTTATGTATTATATTAATTAAAGTCTAAAAGAATATTAAATAATTACAATAATTACTGTTCAACATATTATTTAAACTTTAAGAGATGATACTGGGCACTGGACCACCCTACCCGTGGACATCCCACTCGTCCGTAATTCCGCCACTGATGTTTCCTTGTAAGTACTTTTAGAGTTTAGTTGTTAACTGATAGTTCTATCAGCTATAATTTTTGTATATTTTGTATATATAGGTAGGTGTACTCTTAAATCTTAATACCCACAATATTATGCTCTTTAAAACAATAGATTTCGTCACGTAGGTTCAATATTACGAATGGAATAGCGTTCGAAACAGGTGTGGAATTCTAAGTCGTTTTACATTTTAATTTGTAGTTTTTAATCGGATTTCGGAGTTTTCATTTATCCAAGTGCCCACGAACGATTACGTTTTCGACGATAAACAAAATGTAATAACTCCTCATTATAGTGTGTGTGTGTGTCTCTTTTATTCGTGTAAGATATGACAAACTGCGCGTTTCTCAATCGAAAATACATATGCGAGAAAACCGACGATGACATGTTATGTTAACTATTTGAACGCCAACGCCGTCAGTTTTCATTATGTTCATCATACATAGGCGTAGGTTAGATGCAGTAGGAACTAGAAATGCAAGTAAACTATACGCTTGTTGTGTACATTTATATTCACATTATTGCTCGTTTTTGAAAAATGTTTACTGCTACCGTAATCGTTGTAAATATTCAAAGAGTATAAACGTATAGTACAGTGGGTGTGCTGACCATCGTTACTACAACACGTTGTCCAATAGAATTTCGTTAAGAAGTGAAAGTAGCGTTTTGAATGGCTGCTATTATCGGTTATTACGCCCATAAAAACTATAGCTCATTTTTAAATGATGATAATTATATTAATTAGGTAATATTTACATTGATCCAAAGTCCAAACCACGAAGAAAGCCCTTGTACATCGGCATTTAACTATTACATCAAGAAATTAAAGATTTTATAAATTATTGGTTTTCACTGCGATGATATTATATCGACTTATTATTAGGATGCTTTAATAATTTTCAAAGGCTGTGGTTATTTCTACTTGGTTACAAAGATAATAATAAAAAAAAAAGATAATATTTTTTTATAGATTATGACCCAGATTCGAATTACGTCCACTGTGCGCATAGACGACGTATTATTATTATTATTATTATAAACACGTGTGTATTTCTCTTTAGGTGCAGATTGACGGTTCAATAACCGAAAAAAACAACCGAAATATTATCCGCAAGCTTTTGGGGACATCTGTCACAATTAGACGTGCGCGTTTGGTATTGCCGAGTATATCGGCGCCATTCGTTTGACACCTATTGTAGGCTCGTAGCCTTGTTTGTAAGTATACAATACAATATTATAATACTATAATTGTATGCACACATACATCTGCAGGTATATATGTAAAATATTATTATCTGCAGTATATAATATAGGCCCACCGCGACCGCGCAATGACGTCGTTTCGCAATTCGGACGGACGGACGGAGTGACCTCTATGCAAAAGGAGAGAGAGAGTGAGGGGGGAGTAGTGGGAGAGTAAAATGGTATAGCACGCCGCGATAATTCACGTGCCCAATCGGTCGCAACGACCAATACGCGCACAATTAATTACACGCAACAGGTGCGTGTATATACAGAACGTTCCAAACGGGCAAACAGATAGGCAGCACTGCAGGCGTGCGCACGGGATGCATTCAGTATTCAGTGTAAACCACTATTATAGCGCTATACACATAATATATTCCCAGAAAGGGCTCATTTTTTTATAACCTCGAATGAAAAGCGATAAAATCGAATATAAATTGTACTTCTAAAAAAAAAACTCAATATTAATGAATCAAATTAAATTTAACATTCATAAATTGTCCCCGGTGATTCGCGTTAAAGAAGTTATCAATAGATGAGTTGAGTCTGCTATAAATAGTTACAGTTTATTTAATTTTATAACATTATAGAGACAGTATAATTAATAATTATGTGATTTTGTTACTGTATTTGTTTTAGCGAAGTCGCGGGGTGTCCAATTTCATCAAAGATAAAATATGTTTTAGGCTGGATACAACTTATATAACTTAACTCTTTGTTTATCGCCATAGAAACGCAAATCAACAATTATTATTCTAAAAATCAATTTAAAATATCATGCTAAGTACAAGATATTTTTCCTCTGCACTATACCAAAAAACATATATATATTATGATTCCTCAATGTGGAAAATATCTTAGCATATGCTACTTTATCTAATTGGTAGGGGGTTACTGAACTTGTAATTTTGTTTGTATTACTACATAATTACACAAATTTACAGAAAGCTGCGCACGCCTATGCACATACAGCCATAAATCATAATATAAGTAATATAAAATCACGTGAAATATCGTGTCTAAATTCACGTCTATCGTATATAATCATCGTATATACGCATCATAGGGATAGGATACGCCTCTATGTACATTCCTATACCCATAGTATCAATTATCATATAGGTCATAGTATAAGGAATAATAAGTATGCTCAATGATAAGACTGCGCATATTTTTTTAAGGGGCAATGTATAATTGATATATGCTACCAACAATAAATGCAAAGCGATGCACATGCGCGAACTATAGGACGTGCTGAGAATACTTTTATTCATTTTACTATGATATAGGTGATATCCACCCCAGAGTCAACCGTCGTTTTTGGGACCCACCACCCACCCAAAGATTAAAGTACAATACATTTATACGTATATATAAACAAGTATATTTTAAAGTCGTCTGTGACCGGGTCTAACCCTCAACCCACGTGCGACCACCGACGTCAACACTTCTAATATCATTAATAATAATAATAATAATAATTAATAAATAATAATTTACGCAGAGCGAAAGGAGTATAGGTATACTCTCATATGCATAATATACTGCAGTAGATACTATAGACAAAGGCACCCCAAATAATCTTATTGAAATAATGCAACCATATATAGTTGGATCAGTCCATTCCATCAAACACTATAATACGAGTGTTGAGCTAATACATGAAATTTTAACTGGTGTAATTTTATGGTTGCCGCGAATGGCGATCGTATAGCCAGGCATTATTTTAACTAGAAGTAGAGTTCGGGACAGTTAATAGCTATACATATAGGAAAATATATAGGTTTTATCAAAAGTTAAATTAACGTAACGAATATAGCGGAGTTGATAGAAAATAATAATACAAATATATATATAATTTCTAATAGTGGAATGTTTAAAATTGCTACGGTTAATAGTTTTCGAGTCGCAACAAAACAAAACGAAATATCCAATTTTGTCAACGCTTATAAAAATTAATTCTGATTGTAGGAATTTTCGATATTTTTGAATCGCTGTAAAGAAAAACTTATGAGGGGCCTTACTTTAATTTTAAAATGTTATCATTTATCAACATAAATTGAAAAAAACAAACTAATAAAGAAGAAAATGTAAAATGTCTTTAAATTATAGCTGACTTGCAGTGTACCTACCCCACACCCCCTGAGCCCCATACGTATATAATATTATTATTTAGAGTGCACGCTGTACGGGTATGTAATTAACATTTCAATGACCACACATCGTCAACTCAAAAATGCAATACGGCACGTATAACGCATCGTCATGGTCAAAACTGTAGGTACGTTTCCGCCTACTTTTCTATAAAATCAGTCATCAGAAACCTGTTAGCTCGTTTGTTGTTGGACTTGAGTTTGGTGCTGCCGAACTTGGTCTGCGCGAACGAGGCGGTTGTGAACGTCAACGGCACGGACGGCTGTCGGCACGGCACGTAAGCACCGGCCGCGACCGCGACTGCCGGACCTCCACCGTTCGGGCTCCGCGGCTGCTGGTGCTGGTGTTGCTGCGGCGATTGCTGACTGTTGCCGTTGCTGGCGGTGCTGCTGCTGCTGCTGCTGCTGCTGCTGCTACTGCTGCTGCTGCTGCTGCTTCCGCCGCACGGCTTGCCGAACAACAGCGGATTGTGCTGCGACTGTTGTAGCTGTATTTGCTGTTGCTGGTGGTGAGGAAGGTGTTGTTGTTGTTGGTGGTGGTGGTGGTGGAGGTGGTTATGGTGCGTCGGCGAAGAGTTGTTGGAACCGCTGCCGAGCGTTGGCGAACCGACCGAACACTTGTCCGGTGGCGAAATGCTTAGAGAACTCAAGCTGGACGCTACCGAATCGATGGGCCGGAAACACTGTGCTTCGGGGTTGAACGTTTTGACGACCTGCGAAACAAGCAAACGCGATTCGTTATACAAATGATTATTAAAAAAACACACTGCAGCCGAATAATAATATTTGTAGTGTAAAAAACACTGACTTGCATAGGATTATCGATTTTATGGATTTAACGTTTACGTGGAATTTTATATTTAAAACGCGCTCGTGTATAGCTTTAACCTAAAGGCATGACCCAATCGATAAATAAATGTGTATAGGAACCTATCATAAATTATGTACAGTGTGATTCTTTGAACGCAAGGCGTGCTTTTTTTTGTAGTCGATTGTTATTTTCAATTTTTCGCTAGATAGGTGCTTTTGATACTAAATGATTATTATTAAAAAAAAAATAGTGAAAATTGGTTTTTTTTTATAAAAATGTAGTTTTATTATAAGTAGGTAGGCACTTCAACTTATATAATATAATATACGATGATAAAATTCAAAACCACATAGTTAAATGAAAAAATAAGTGGATTACGTTTAAAAAAAAATCACCCTGTATGCGAGCTCCGAAGGGATTAAATGTTTTAGCTTTTGTCGTATTGTTCACCTGCACGCATGTATACGACTTATAATTATATACGACACGTACACTCGAACAGTATATTCAAACTTTCGTTTATTATAGCAACGTACGCTGAAATATGATATGCTTTACGATAATTCCAACGGCTGAATCCCCTATAGACTTTTATTTTCCATTATATAAAAATAATTTATTTAATAATATATAGCCTTTACCATCACTCTACTGTAAGTCTATTCTCTCGAGGAACGATTTTTTTTTTGCCCTCCCTGCAGACAGTATTCTAATATAGGTCCTTGTAATTGTATTGCAGTGGTACAGTGACCGCTATATGTATTTTAAAATACGCATATCTCTTATTTTTGAATAAAATGTTGTGTATAGTACACCAACAAATAATCAATAATATGTTCCTATATTATACTTACCTATAGTGTTACATATTTTATACAAATGTATACTAAAATCACCGGTTTCTCACTGCCCCACCCTGTATTTAAAGTTAATTTAGAATCAATCTTAATGCATGTTCGTTTTAGGAGACACTAAAACTATAATACTTTAAAAAGTACACTAAAAAATATGCAGTGTTACCGATAGAGGAACAACCAGAAATGGATAACAGCGTCCGGCAGTAGCATCAAAATTTAAAAAAAAAAATTAAAACGGCTTCTTGGCGGGTTTGTAAATTAATGGTCAATATTTAGACAAGTCCAATCGCGGTAGACGCGCGGCCGAGGTGACCGGCGACCAAATTGTTCACCGCGGTATACTCGAATAATAATTGCCGGAAACGCGTAACCTAAGTATTTTCGTAGATAATAAATACATCATAATATATTATATTCTATGGGCATTTTCCGTCGGTCGAAAAGGTCGCGGCGGCCGCTGTCCCGTCCGTTTCGTACCGTTTTCGTGTTATTATACTTATTATCATTCGTTATACTCGTGTCCACGAGTGCGTATAATAACGTACACCAACAGTGACACAGCCGCGGCTATATAATATTGTTGTGCAGTGCGACGGAATTCCGGCCAAAAATCTCGATGAGTTATGCCTACACCAGTGAAGTGTGAGTTACGACCAACCGTTTTTGCGTCCCCGTTCACGTCGAGTAATATATTGTTATAGGTACCTATATATTGTACTGTGGACAATAAACGATAGTGTTGATCGTTTCCGGATCGACGATTCGTGCCACCCGTTTCCCGAGGATTACGTGTCAGGAGTTGGGCGAGTCAAGGTGTAGAGGATGCACAATAAGTAACATTTATTATTCACACAATCCTTTATTGTACATGGGATTGTAGGAATATTATGCGGTTTCGTAGGCCGGGTGCGAGACGCGAGTAGAGACCTTTTTATTTATAAATTAGAATTTATTGTGCCGTATAATATCAAAGTATATGCGGCCATCAGGCGGGGTGCGTATGAAAAATCTGAAGAAAACGTAAGTAAAATCGTCGAGTAACGGGCGCTGTCTGCCAATAATAATGCATTATTACTGATCATGGTCAGTATATAACATTACTATGTTACTACAGTATATACCAGTGCTTGGAAAGTTCCTTTAAAAAGGAATTAGTTCATCTATTGTTAAATACTTAAAAAGGAATTAGTTCTTTTCCTTGTTAATAAATAAAGAACATTTTTTGTTCTTTAACTGTTTTTATATAATCTGAAGTAATTAATTCTTTAATTGTAAAATGATGTAGTTATTTTGTTTTTAACATTTTTAATTTGTTGATTTTATATAAGTTAAGACCGATAAGACTGCTGTGACTAGTGGCTGACTTGATATTTAGTAAACATTGACACATTGTTAATATTATCGTTATTATTGCCGTATATAGGCTTATAATTATATAGCTCATTATACTGACCAAATATCTAAAAAAAAAAATATAAAACTTTTGCTCTAAAATTGATTTATTAATTTATTATTTAAGAATAAATGAACGAAAAATGGGACGAATAAAATCGTTAATTTTCCTCTAAAATAAGAACAAAAATTCAATATGCTAATTCATATGAAAAAGGAACTATACATTTCCGTTAATTTCCTAAAAATTAACCGAAAAAATTGCAGGAACGAGTTCCTTGACCACGATCCTTCCAAGCAAGTATATACGCAATATATACTATATGTAGGTACATAAATATCATTTTCGTCGATTCGTTCATAAGCTGACACCGCATATGAGCATTATTTCGGTGTAATATTTAATACATTTCACTGCAATGACGTGCAAGTGTGTCAGATGTTGTATAGGTAAACTTCAGTATGATTTGGTTACGCTGTGTAATTATACTATTTGTTGCGTCCTGCGCACAGTATATCCGCAAATCAGCACGCAACCGACTTACTACACAGAGCGCACTGCATCAAATAGATTATATAAATAGAAAAAATTCGATAAATTATAGAAAAAAATATTAGCATTACGAGTTCGATTGCACAACGAGCAGGGGACAAATAAGTTCAAAACCTATCCCCAAAATGTATTTGCAAACGGGTTGTGTT
Organism: Nasonovia ribisnigri; assembly: GCA_027563435.1. NCBI lineage: Eukaryota > Metazoa > Arthropoda > Insecta > Hemiptera > Aphididae > Nasonovia > Nasonovia ribisnigri. Next base: position 419,812 of record JANEHU010000662.1, read on the forward strand.
TTATTTTTAATTCGTCCAAAAGGGTCGTCCTGAAAAACAATTTGAACGCGCATTACCTCTCGGTCGGCGGTCCGGTCGTCGTGGGTGTCGAACTGGAGGCCACCGCTGTTCTCGTTGTACAAGATCTTCACGGCACCCTTCTCGCCGATGCGGTAACTGACTTCGCCGGGATCCACCCACACGGCCAGATCCTGCGGCAAGTTCTCCAGGATGTCCTGTATGGCCACGCCGCTCTCGCGGGACGCCTTCTCGAACACCGGATCGATCGGGGATCCAGTTTTGATGCACCGGTACGCCGAGCCGCGGTACGGTTTCTCCGGGTACCAGTGCCCGGCGAATTTCTCCGTCAGACACTTTTCCAGCTCTTCGCCGAATATGTTCACTCGGCGTCTGGGTAATTTGTTGTACAGGTACGAGATCACAAAGTTCAACGCTACGCTAACCTCGATATGCATCTTGACGCGATTTCTGGAAAATAATATTTAAACACTTTGTTAATATCAATCTACATGACGCTGCATAAAATAACGTGAAAGACATAGGTTAAGGACGTGTGAGTGTTCACATCAGACATCAGTCAACTATACACATAATATTATTATATTCACACTTCACATCGTATAGCTGGTCACTTGTGGGAGCACACAATTAACTGGTAGGTACGCCTCCACTCCCGCTATTTGGAGTTTATTAAATTTACATATAGGTTTTTAATTTCTAAATAAAACCTCGGTAATCGGTTTTTAGTGGGTACATAATATATATCATAAAATGACGCCAAAACCTTGTCTAAATATGCAAAGACTATATTTGCATATAGATGTTGTACCACTTGTACCTGCAGTATATGTATATTATGTACATGCAAAAACATACCGATATATACGTTATCCTATCCATACGCTATGGCTTGCGATACACGAATACTTTAATATGTACATGTATAGTAAGTACCTACTATTGCGGCTGGCAGACGGTTACTGCATATCTACATAAATGTAAATGTAAAATCTAAAGTATAAAGTAGATACCTATATTGTAAATTTTATTTTAAATATTTTATATTTATATATGCTTATTTTTATATATTTTATTTAAATAATTGATTTATACTCTGTTATCCATAATTTGAAAAGTAAAAAAAAATCTGTGGAAAAAATAATAGTCATACATTTTTTAATGAAACTAAAGGTAGGTTATGTACCCACCTAATACGTATAGTTATTTATAATACAACAATCAACCACGTATGGCACGCGCGATCGACCTAAAGCTTAAACAATAATGATGTAAAGTTGTTCAAAATTAAAATTAACATATTTTTAATTAAATGACACAAAAGGTCGAATATCATCACAGAGTATAGCCTTTTTATGACCTATGTCATACGTCATGTCGTCATGCTTATAATATCCTAATCCTTAACATATTTCATATTCGCGGTGGATAAAATCGCAATAAATTTATATTTATAACCCGTTGAGATAAATTTTAATTATATTTTTATGCGATCGCATATAGACATTGATATCTATAGAGGCCAAAGGCTACACACATATTATATAAGTAGGTATAATATTATAATATAGACATCACCGTAGATTGGAACACAATAATTATTACCATTATTATTATTCTCGCAGGCGCATATTATTGTGACCGTCGCGATCGTACGCAATCGCGCATAAAGTATTCAGTTATAATTTCAGTCGTTGGCCATATACTTGTATGATATTATTATAATATAATAGGTGTATTAAGCCTAATAAATTTAGCTCAGTTCGTAATTATATCGATGTGTTGGCACCCAAGAAAAACTGTATCGCAGAAGCCAGAAACATCGCTACAACTACTAGTATAGCTGCCATGATATAATATAACATTTTAGACTAATGCTCGAAGGTATTAGGCGTACAAACACCACAGTGCCGTACACGGTCGATGTAAGAAAGATGGTGCGGTGGCGAAAACGTCGGCAGAACGGCTTATAACACATTGACCTAGAAACACATGACCGATTGTGTGTGCAATCGTATACATGTGTGCAAAGGTCGTCATCATGGAACAATCGGACGATTATTTTATTATTCCAAGAACTTGGCGCCGCTTTCGGCCGGAAAAACGATATAGCTAAAACTAAAAGCGTCTGTATCGTATATTATGCGGTATACAAATGTAACAATAATAATTATGTTATAATAATATAATAATATGCACATTGAAATATACCGACACTCGAATCGCTAAATCCACATCATATCGTCATGACAATATAGTGACGACCTACCTACATATTATATACAATATGCTACACTATTGTGTAGGTATATGCGTAAAATGTAATGATATGTCACATATACATTATACTCCTCCTGTACGTAGTATATACTGTGTATATTATTTTAGACGAATAGTCGGCGTACGAATATTATTGTGTAGGTATTGATAGTGTTATATTTACCGAATTCAAACGTACAACAGGTCACGATCGATACGATTATCGGACGAGTGCAGCGGCTGCACTGCATCGACTGAAACGGTTCGCCTATAAATTAATATTATACGATTACGACGGGTACGTCACTGCGGGGGCACGACAAAACATGTTATAATAATAATATTTTCCATCACGTCGTATTGTGTACAGGGTGTCGCACGCGACCACGATTTACGCGTGCCTATATCACAATATCATTACGATTAATAACGTAAACACTATTTTTTTTCATAGACACCGGTCGGACTCGGATTTACCGATTTACACATCATTCGTTTGCAACGCTGCACACCGTTACGCGCGCATACCTACACTGAACGATATATCCGCGGTTTGCACTGGCCGACCTAACAACTAATTAACATCCGACTACTGGGCACAATATACCTCTACGTGTGCATTACGATTACGCCGCGCACGCACACGCGAGTATAATAATATATTATGTGTACTCATATTCATGTGTATTGTACACAATATTATAGTGTATATATATATATTTGCAGATAATTGATATTGTACACACACACACACACATACACACATAAATAGGTAAACGCATTATAATATAATAAAGGTAATAATAGGTTTATAATATATATTGTATGTGTGTGTGTGCGTGTGTGTGTGTACGAGTGCAATATATGACATAACGCGAAGAGCGACGCTGCGGTACATAAGGTCGCATACATGCGGCCCGGTTGGCTCCGGTTAAAACGGCCTAACCTATATATTCGCGTCGACGGATATATATATATATATACCACTCGAGAATAGAACCGTTCAGCCCTAACCAGGATGTTTGGCATCGTTATTACGGCCATTGTTCGTATCGCGACCGAAGGTCGAACTAATATAATGACATAAATCGCAATAATATTACATATACATAATAATATATAATATATTGTACACATGTTAATGTATAATAATACACGTATAATGGGCTGCTTTTCGTCCGTCTCCGCTGCAGTGTGCTTCGTTAAGTTATGTAGCAGCACAGCAGCCAATAATATACCTGTCCGTTCTACAGTGTACACGGCTCACCTACTACACCGATATCGATATATTATAATAGCACTTAATTTTAAAATATTCATAATACCCGTGGTTATCAATTATCATATACCCATATCTGTCCTCACTATAGTCACTCCTCATACGCGCGTCCTCCGTACTCCTCTACATGACGGATGTTTCCGGCCAAAACTTTCCCGCAACTATATAGATATTTGCATAAAAAAATAATGGAAATCTACTAATTCAACTTTAAAAATATTGACATAAATTGGTTGCTTCTACAGAGTTTTATGAAACATACGTGCCTAAACAAATATACTAACATTTTTTTATTTCGACTAAAAAACTAAAAAGTACAGCATCAACTATATAATAGTCATGGCTCTCTATAATACAGTAATATATTGTTACAATCCAAAATCAAATTTCAAAAATATATTAATCAGAGAAGAGTGGTCGAGGGCGACGAACGCGGTTAGACAGGATGTACCCATAGGACGATTAAAACGTATAAACATAAGGCTTAATATTTTAAACGAAATCAAACGACAACCGTAGTCTGTCTGTCGCGCATATAATATTATACAATTTATACTCCTATCTCAACTCGATTATAGCATGACGAGGAAACCTGCCTCTCCACTCCCGGCCGCAGCCCGAAGCCAACACCTTCACCTTCGCTGTATATGCTGCACGCACGCACATCACGTGTAAGTAAAATAATATAGTGTTTATGCACGTCGCCAACGGTATATTATATCACTTTCGAGAAAAACGTAAAACATTCGAAGAAAAAAAATAAACGTTCAAAATCAAACGAATATGGACGCTATGTAGGTACGATATTATAATAATGCTATATACATATACCACGGTCATACCTATGGTATAGTAATGGGCGTTCGAAAAATGTTCAACGAAAATTTGAATAATAATAAATATATGATATGTACCCATTATATACATAATATAATATGTCCATCGGCGATTGGCTGCAACGTGGCTACATATATATTGATCCGTTGCCAATCGTCGCGGACGTTTTTAATATTCTTAAAATAATATTCAACGGCAATTCAGCCAAGGCCGATGGGACAAACAAGACACTAATTTGTTTTTTTTCTTTAAAAAAATTTCTGACCGTTTAGGCTTGAGTGTATTATTATGTATAGTCAAATACAAAATACAAAAAAAAAAATAACACTATTATTTAAATGCATATAGTAAATATATGTAGCAATAAACTTTGGCACTTTGCACGTTATACAACAACGAATATAATATTATACATTGTAAATTTGTAACTAAAAATAAACGCACGTCTTGTCTATGCTGTTTGTCCACCGTTGTTGTTACCAAACTCAAGCACGTCAAAATGTCAAATTCACTCTTCTGACAATTTTTAATAATCAAATTTTTTACGTGCGATGTGCTAATGTCTAAACTGGGAGAATAATTTTATAAAGACGATACTAGACGTATAAATCCATATATATTTCCTATATTGTAAAAGTTTTTTATTACGATTACATTATATAGGTACATTTGTTTTTAGATGTGTTTAAATTTTTTTTTGTCTTCTTTTTAATGCTAATTGGAGTTTTAAATTCGATTGATTTATTTTCATAATGCTTAGTTTAGCATTTTTATTTTTAAGTCTTTTATTGTCTTTAGTTGTAACTCGTTTTTTTATTAAAATATTGTTTGAGTATAGAAATCGGATTATTAAGCATTTATAAAAAGTGGATTTGAATAATTCAAACAAGAATATAAGTATGTGTTGCAAAAAAATGTTAATTAATATTGATTATGCAATCTTCTATATACATGTATTTTTGTGCATTACTATTTAAACGAAACTGATTAAAACGATGACATTCAACACAAACACAAAATAATACAATATTGATTCGAACCACCAGGGCTGATAGAGCAACCCTGTTCATAATAATGACGAACACTGACAATACAAATTAATCGATTCACGCGGAATAAACAATAATAATGTGAGTACTAGAATCTATATATATACACACACCTCCTAATAGCAGACCCGTACCAATGGGGGGGGGGGAGGAATGTTTAATTGGGGAGCCTAATATTATTGCGCTGGGGCAGCAATGGAAGTTAGCGCGGCACCGCCTAACAGTCAAAATAATAATAATATAATAATCACCACTTTCGACAAACGGTTTTACGTATATATATACATATATAGTTTTTTTTACCTACTTTTTGTTTCAACACGCGCGTCGACTGCCGGTTCGACAGACGTCGTTATTGGGAATAGGAAAAAAAACATAATTTCGTATTAAATATTCGCACCTTGAAAAATTGCGCACATAAAGCGACAGACTGATGGTAATTAGAGACGATTGTATTGATAGACACGTGTGGCCCGAGGCATAGCGCATTAGAGCGTGTAGCGCAGCAAGCGTTTCCAGAATTAATATTATAATATTGTGAATGATGTATAATATTTTGTCGCAAGAGAGTTAGATGCCCATACGTCCTAGGCAGTGCGTGCGCATTACTGTTATAGGTATATATATACTACCACGCCGTGTATACGACCCAAGTCACCGAGATAATTTAATAATTTAATTAATATAACAATATTATGTAGGTATTTCTTCTTTAACGCTTATATATTAATTACAATGTACATTATTATTGCACTGCGGCGGTATTATTCGTAATAAGTCATTCGGGGCATTCGCGTGCTACATAAGAGCGCATTATTGCATAACTATATATACATATTATATATATAAATACAACAACATGTTTATATACCGGCTATATATGAACATAGGTACTTGCACGCGTATATACATTTTGTACAGTATTGCATATAATTCTAGTTTCGACTAAAAGTTAATCTATTGTGCTTTCGTAATAATATAATATATATATACATAACAAAACATCAAACGAAATCGGTACAAAAACGATAGTGAAATAAAACCGGAATTTCGATATACATAATAATTATTATGAACACGCATGTACAATGTATATACCGTATATACCTACTCGGGTCACTATTATACACTTGCAGTATTTAAGGTGCAATTCGATTACAAATTATTATTATTTCTATTTGCTATTATATCGGGTATATGTATTTAATAATGTCATGTTGATTGGCGAGTCTGCTCTAGTGTAAACGAGTATAATAATATAACCTGCCTACCTGTGTACGACGACGAGCAACAAAACGCGAGCAAATAGGTCGAACGAGAATTATTTAGAAATATTGGCCTTCGTCCGTTGGACGTTGTGCACCGCGGTTGATGATTTTTTTTTTTTATTTTAAATATTCATAACTTCCATTATAGAGATTAAAACAATGTACATTTAACTGTGATATTCGAACGATGACGTTCGCAAGAGATCGATAGTAACCCGTGAAATTCGTTCGCAAAACGGTCGTAGGTAGGTATACATAACCTACTAATACATTTCTCGAACACGTATAGTGTGGCGTACAGCTGTATATAAATACCGTAAGCGTAATATAATAACTGCAGTTCATAATATAGCCGATAATTCACAATATAATATACGTGTCGTCCTGTATGTAAGACTGCAGCTGTGCCGTGTTTCAACAATCAGCGAACTCGATACTACGCGAGTAAAAGTGCAGGAGGTGCGACCGCGTGTATCCATACTTTAGGTACGTAAAATCGTATGAAATCAAAAGTAATTTGGTGCGCGAGACTTTTTGCACTCATATCGTGCAATAATAATATTGGGTACTCGTCGATGGACCGCGCCACGAGCCCACGGGCACGCGACGACCCTGGAAATGGAAACGGTCGTTGCCAAAAGTATAATACTGTGTTAACAATTATAAGTACGTGCCCTAGACGTGCGTAGGCCAATATCCAAGTGCACGGTAGTAATAACGATTTAAGTGCACTTCTTGTTGCTGGCACAACCACACGGGCAAATTTGGGGTGATGAAATATACATCGGTTCGACTATTAGGTATGTTACGTCTCCCCCGCCATAGGTCGTCTACATAGTGCCCAACATTGTTAGAAAGAGATAGCCGACACCCGAGCATATTATGCCATCCTAAAAGACTAAAAATGTTGTTATCTTTGTTGTATAACTCCCCTATCACTTCACTCTCTCACTCTCTCTCTCATCGCTATCAGCACGTTTCTTCGTCCACGACGGGGTCGACGTCCAAAATCCAAAAAATTAAACAAACGTCGCGTCCCGTAATTATTTATAAATTTATAATCGTACACTATAATTATTGCTGATCGTTCGGTCGGCGGACACCGGCTATTCAGCAATAATTTATCGTAGGCAACAATAATAATATATAATATTATTATAACGCTATTGGTTATCGTAATAACGGCGACGGTTATAATATCACAACGACCACGGTTGTATATACCTCTACCACGTGTACGGCCGAAGGGGCAGGGTTCATACTTCGTCGGGCCCGCGTACAATACTACGATAACACTATTATAACGTTTGAAACTCGGTCGACACACGAGCGTCACCTCTCGGATTGCAGCCGGTCCGGTCGCCACGTTGTCGTCGTATAGCACCTCTACGCGGCACACGGTGCAAAACACACTTCGCGTATTTGTCACGAAATGTAATAATTATTGTGCGCGTGTGCATATGCGGCACTGCAGGTGCCACTGCCACAGTAACATAATGATATTGTGTACAGAGTTGGACGTGCAAATATTATATATTATAACCATCGGCTGACGGCGTCACGGCGACGGTTGTATATTGTGTGTGAAATATCGTAGAGTACGCAGGCGGTCGGGGGAAGCGTTGGTGGTGCGGGGGCGGTGGGGGGAGGGGATTCACGCACGCGCCGCGATCGATTGTAGGCATAGAGAGAAAAATCGTGTTTCGACTGCAGAGACGGAAAACGTTTTTGAGGAAACGTTATTAAACGAATAAAAACCGAAAACGAAAATAAATAATTATGCTGCGATAAAAAAAAAAAAAAAAATAATAAGTCTGCTGTATCGAAAAATTACTGCAGGTAATCCTGATAACTAATTGTTAAGTAAAGGTCGTATGCGTAAGAGTATAACTTTGATGTTATTTTAGATTCATTTTATATGACTGTGCGTTTAACTTCTGGGTTCGGGGTGATTTTTATTTTTTACTCGGCTAGAACTATAATCTCACTCACTTTACCAATGCGCGTTTAAAATTTAAAAGCATTTACATTTTTTTGATTTTCATATAAATTATAATTTAAATTTAAATGTTAAGAATAAAACTATATTTTGTAAATCAACAAACAATAACTGAAACAAAACTTTTAAAACGTTTTACGACGTGTAACACCCTAACCTAACCTAACCGCGGGTAGCTTGTTTACTGGGGGCAGATGACGCACAAATAGATCTGCGACCCCGTCACGGCCACGCTCGCTTCATTTTCACGTCGCACGTCAAGGAAAATGTCTATTATACTCTGCCCAGCCAGACGATATGCGGCGGCAAGGCCAAAATACAGTTTTCCGCGCACCCCCCCACCCTTCGGCGAAACACTGCTTGCACATTGGACGCATGGTCTCGATCGTGGCTGGGTGTCGCTGCATGCAGGGGATGCGCAGAACCGACGTGTATTTTCTCGCCAGACAGAGTACGTCGTCATTTTATTTTAATATTGTTGTATTTTGAGCTTTGAATTTCATGGTTTCATAACATTTTCACACAGGTATGACTCCTACAAAAAATTACGAATACTTCATTGCGTCATAATATATCATATATATTATTATATTATCTTGTATCGCATAAGTATATATATATATATATAATGTATTACATACTTGAATGCTCGCAATAATACAATATTATTTGTACATCATGGCGTATTCGTATTTAGTCAATGGTTTGGCCACTCGTGAACGGAATCTCGGATGCGTATTGTGGTATTTTTTAAAAAAATTTTTGGACCTGCCGTCCGCAATGTTTCTATTTTTTTTCTTGTAACCAAGCCGCTCTACTTTTTGGTATAAACCTAACCTTTGGTGTATTTATGCGGACATAAATTGTTTTACTGCGAGCGCTCCAAATAGTATGTACCTTAACGATAGTAACCTATATACTTGAAGTTAATTTCTTTTAATATACTATTTCTATTAATATGTATATTGTAATTTACAATAACACGTCATTGTCACCTCATACATACTACATAGCCTAAAATGTTTGAACCTCTTATATAATGTAAATGGTATATATAATTATTATTTATTTGATCACAATATAAGCGTCGCGCGAAATGGATAATTTTCGAGGTTCGGTTAAAACTTTAAAAGGTATTTCTCAAATGTATTGCATCTCCTTCACTTACGCAAACTGCGCTCTTGTCATGTCCAAATTACGACACGTTCAAAAACAGCGTTGTTTACAATAATATGTAGGTATATACCTACTCCATATTGCTACACACTATGTATTATATTGCGCGACGACGACGACGATAAATATGTTAATCATTAACGATAATTATAGTGCTGTTGCGAGTTTGATAGAAAACTATTCCTAAGACCTACGTAATTATATAGGTATAATTTTCTTAGAATAAACAACCTATAGAGTATAGGTTATAGGCTTGCTGACAAACGTCAATTAGATTAATATTTTGTTAATATAATTTGTACGATGTATATACTAATAGGTATATAATGAAGATGTATTATAATAATATTATTTTTAATTTAAAAACGCCAAGAGCGAGATCTTGCGGGAATTAAAACTTTATTTTTTGTACAGTCGTACCTTTAGGCTTTATAGGTATTAATTACCAACAAGGCATAACGATATTATGTGAAACGAACGTCGTTTTTATCTTTAACACACTTGATGAAATATTGAAATCAATATAATACTCATAATTTTTGGTACAATCGTAAACTCTTGACAACAACCGTGTGTAGAAGTGCAAAAGTAAATAACAAAACGGAGTGTTTTATTGTTTGTCTTACGATAACGTTAAGAAGAATTTTCATTATGAAATTAACTTAGAAATAGGTATAGAGCTGGTATTACAACATTCATTAAAAGCTTATTTCATCGTTGTGTTAAACATTTAACAAATCTAACACGATACGCGATAATTAAATCACTACGAATTACTCGAGTTTTGCTCGGTAAAATAAACGTACCTATTATAGATATTTGATTTCAGTTAGTAAATATAGTATCTAAAAAAATCAGCATTCCATAGTAAATACTTTTTGAATAAAATCACAACATGTTCATTTTTATTTTTATTATTATTCTGACGTAATTTTTCTCAAGTCAAAAATATCATGACATTTCTTTCAGAAATAAAAAACCCATGAAATAATATCCGTTAACGACTATAATACGTTTTATAATTATTTTTAGTCGTTCAGTACCTATGCTTGTACCATCAATAAGATATTCAGATGCTTACATATTATTATATAACACGGAAAAACTTTATTTTAAATTGCTAAATATTTATTAAGACATTTCTTCAGTTTTGATTATTATCCAAAGTGCAACAATTTCATAATAAATATCAGTTATACCCACCCACCTATATAATTTTTACAAGTCCTATTATAATATTTTATGGATACCTACATCTTCGAGACGGTTATGAATATTTAATTACCTATATTATCAACTATTGGATATTGCGAATTTTTCAATTGAATATGCACACATTATGCACGCATAGTTAAATCCGAATATGTATGTCGTATTGTGTACAATGACACGTAATGAGTGTCCTCTATTTTTCCTCGAAGGTTTCTGATTAGATATTTTTTGTTAAATACTTTTACATGCACGACGTAAAACTGGAAACAATAAAATTAATACATACATCATAATAATATATGGAATATTTTTTACGGGATAAATATACACGTATAATATATGTCTCCGACTGTAGTAATTATACTATTGTTATGTTTGTGTGTGGAAATTCATAAAGCTAACCTTACACAAGGTCGAATTCATTAAAGCACATATTGTATAAGCGCCACGCGAACCGCGGACGTTATATTCGTATATTTTAATACGGTGTAGAGTCGTAGAGTATAATAATAAATGGCGATAATGTTATTTTTTACTACGCCGGAAAAGCGTTTTTGCACGAATGAAAGTCAAGGTCGAAAAGCAGCCACTCCGCAACCACCGTTCACCCTATCCCCCTAACCTACCTAGAAATGTATATAATTCTATATACACTGTATATTTATATGTATGTGTATACACTATACATATTCGAGATATCGATTTTTTTTTTGTTTTTTTTTTTTTTAATACATTATGTTCAGTGAAATCGTATAAAAATCGAAACAACAACTTTTTCTAGTTCCATACAAACCAAATATTTGTGCATTTCAAATTTATTTTCATAAAGTGTGAATGTGTGACAATTTAGTTAAAACGGTCGTGTTTCAAATTAACAATAATTATTTTAAGCGTTTGTGTGTTGTGCTTATAAATCTGAATATTACGTGAAACTTAAATAAAATAATTGATTTCAATAATTAAGATCAACGCAAGACCGTATATTATGCCACCTTGGCGTTACTAGGTATTCCTACCTAATTGTAGAAATATTGTCGAAAGAGCACTGGCAATAAAAGAATAATGTTACGATAAATTATCACCAAAACGATAAAAAATTATAAGATAAACAATAGATGAATAAAGCTATATATTATATATTATAGCAGTAGTAGGTATACTAGAAATTGGAATAAAAATAAATATGTAAATTGGTATTTGCAAGTTAAATCGATTAAAGTCAAATATTATGAAAATTTTGAGTTTTGTTGATACGAACAAAGCTATGGTAGCTACATGAATAAATAAAGAATTGTATGATCAAATTTATTTCGTTTTGTAATTTATTTCAAACTACGCGGGGAAAATCATTTTTGACAATTAAACAAGTGCATATTATAATTAGTATAATAATTTGCTCGGGATGTCTATAAAGTCAAATAGGTGGCTATACTTACCATCATATTTTTCTTATCGCTAACATTTTCAATAGTGGCACTCCGTTGAACTATGTACAGACATGTATAGCACATGTCGTAAACGGTGGAAAAGGCATGAATTGACGCTTCATCCTGAATTCATAGGTCAACTTTGAATTTAGAATTTTTTATCATGGGTTCACGTGTACTCGAGCGTATTATATGGCGGATAAGTTATATACGGATTTACTCTCCCTTTTTCAGTATATTAAAATCGTTAAAATGTACAATGTACATATTATAAGCCTTTTATACAATATATGCGCGGTGATACATAAATATTTTTATTATGATGATAATATTTATTTTGAATTAAAATATTAAATACTCGTCTGACGTGCAGCGTTCAAGGTTGATAAGCGACGTAATATTCGCGTATTATGTAGTATTATATTTTTCTTCATAATTTTTTTTTTTCGTTTTTATCGACCAGTTTCAAACCGCACGCGATACCTCCACAAAACAAACCTGACTACACGAGTGCCTGTTGTTTTGGAAGCTTGTTTTGTGAAATAATAATAAAAAAAATAAATAATGTACCTATATTATATTGTTTGCGGGGCCCGCCGATGACTTTGCACTATTTGCACAGTTGACGGTGTGCGGCGCTACGTGGCCACGGTATATCATATTTTAATAAAATTATATTATATGCACGTCATAGGTATATCGTCACCATACTCTTTATACCGACTACTGAGTACTGTCAACGGAGGCGGTACACTCGCGTGTATTTAGATATCCTGCAAATATAATACTGTACATTTGTATGCGTACTTGGAACATAAACAATATTTATTATTTACGCGTTGGTGGTTGTTGTATAGGTGTATAGGTGCACGTTATAGGTATTCAGTCGAAATATCCAAACAAAAATAATGTTTTTGTTCTAACAATGTTACGAAGGTATATTGAGTTATATAACTTATAAGTTAATAATAATGAAATCAAAGTTCACCAAACTCAGCTCACGAGTCACGGTGTATGTACAATCGAATATGTATTATGTGGGGGCTATTCTCAAATCAATCGAAGTTGGTTTCGAAAATATTTATTCGAGTGTCGACTTTCGAGGTAGTAACTATATTGCTATAGTCTAGGGCTCGGAACAGTAGGAACTTTAATCCTTATGCAACCATTTAAGTATTTGTAGAAAAATAGTATAGTATATATAAAATCTTAACCAATACGCCTGTGTTTAATTTGAAATGCGCGACAAAAAATGCAGCCGATGAGACAAAAATAACACAACTATCGCGTTCACGTACCAACCATTATTGGACCACCGTCATCTAAAAATATGTCCCTTCCGCACATATTATTAATAACATACCATTTGAATTAAAACTATAAAAAATGATTTTACTCAATTCTTTAATTCAAATATTTTGACCGTGCATATTTTAGTCTGAGTGTTTTACATCATACTATGATAACATGTATACTATATGATATATATATATATATTTGTATATTTGTATGTGCGTTGTTTGTCATTATCGTATAGGACGGTGTACGTAATATTATTATCATCATACTGAATGGTCAGAAGTTCGGGACATTATGTGCGGCCTCGGTGGTATAAATGGGTGCTGCGAGTCGCGGTGCACAGGGTGGTTCTGCGATCCGAGAGAGCGTAACCGTTGGCAACGGTCGGCGCGGCGTGACGTCACGCCAAAACGGTATCGTTACGTCACGCGTGCGACGGCTACGACGAAATGTAGAGTAGGGCAAGAGTGTAGTAGCACGCAGGGGCTCTATCGACTATGCGGGCACCCCCATCGCAACCACCCCCTCGGAAGCCGCCGCCGCCGCCGCCCGCCCCGATACGACGCGTATATTATGCGAAGGAGGTCCACCGACGGCTCGCGGAGCGGCGTGCGCCAGGTCGACCGTACACCACGCACACGCACCCGCACTTCGGCAACCGCGAGAATTGCCCAACTGTAAAATCGGTAGGCATAATACGTCGAAACGACCGTCGTCCCGTTATTGTACGTTAACGTTATGCGGAAACTTGGATAACATTACTGTAAGGCCGCGTTCGTAAGCGACGAGCGGTTTTAAACCGTCTGATTATAATATTATTTTAACTTTGACGTTTTTGCATTTGGTGCGATCGACGAAGTGCGTACGAACTTCATAACATGGTATTATTATTATTATTATTGTCAATATCTTCGCGAGACGTGAGGTCAGTGAGTCAGCGAGTGTAGTATACGCTCTGTTGTAGCGACGTGGCGAAGTGTCGTCGAATTTTTGATTTACTCGGACGCCAATATACGCATCTATTACACTTAATATACGAGTATAATATATTTTGCACGCGTGTGTATACATTTGATATATATCTTATACAATAATATTACTGCGGCGTAGTGACCCAAAACGTTCGTCACACGATCCGCGATCTTCGTGTAGCACTGCGATATAGCGTAGTTCATTTAAAAAAATGTATTCTCGTGCATTATATCGAGAAAATAATTACACGATTTTATTTTTTCCTACCAGCCAACCCGGAGACCCGGTTAGTGATTTTCCTGTAAAAATACATGCTATAATACATATACGTAAATAATAATAATAATATATACGCCCAGCTTTAATATCTCGTCTTCGGGTTTTTTCCACCACGGCCTTGTTCAGCACACTTTTTTCGTATCGCCAACCGTATGGTACGATACATCATTATAATATTGCCATTATTAATATGCGATAGAAAATCGATAGGTATTATATACCTAGTATAATATTATTATACTACACACACCTATTACGGTAACTGTATAATGTTGTTTACAATAATTTGTTCGTAGGTTTTTTTTATATTTTGCGTAAGGGGTTCTCATATTATAATATTGTACAATAATAATTGTAGTACAGGTTAGGTTACGTAACTGTATACAACTTTAAAACGTACCGCTTATCGTTATGGCGCCATAATACGGATTGTATGAATATTTTTTAATTGTTTTTTATCTGCTTCTCAGAGTATTAAATATGAATTAGGCTAACAAAATACAAAACCAGATAATTGGTTTAAATATAATAATAAATATTGTATCTGATGAAAACTTGGCAATCGTTTACCTTACCGCAAGATAATTTATCATGAATATATTTATGAGGTATACAAAAACTGTGGTTTTCCATTTATCAAATTCCCATAAAACTTTGCGAAGAATTGGACAAATTTAACTTATATAAATATCAATTACACAAGAAAATTATTTTATATTTTGCTGTATACCAATACTGCATTTCATTAGATAAAATGTGTGGTTTTCCGTTTCCCGATTCCCATAACTTTTTACAGAGGATTAGAAAAATAAAACTTGTATAATTTATAAAAGAATTGTAGTCATAAACATATTAAAGTTGTATGTACAAAGTACAAACTATGATGGAGTTAATAAGTTATAATACAGAAAAAAATCAAATATTTTTTTTATTCGTGAATATTTTTAATAAAATAAAGTTAAGTTTTAAATATATAAATTATGAAATAAGATATACTGGGTACGTTGTAATACATTTTTATGATTTTCGTTTTCATTTTGAATAATAAATAGACACAAACAAACAACGACGTTAACATAATAAATATTAAGAATATAGTTAGAAAAATCATCGTACGAATAATATTATATTTTATTAGTAATTACTGTAATATGCATAAAACTATGAGTACGAAACTGTGAAGCAAAACGTTGATAAAAATTCGAACAATCAGTATTTTATTAAATACGAACACAAATTATAGTAATATGCTGAAATGATTTAGACCAACGGTGGCACCATTTGGTACCAACAGGCGTAATCGAGACAAACAGATGTAGAACAACCGCATGTGCGCGATAAATTCAATATTTGCTGAACATTGGTGATTTCTTCAAAACCGCAAATCAAATTAGGAAGCAAATAACATATTTAGATAAAATTTTTAAAAAAATTTTTGAATTTATTTATTATTATTATTATAAAATGTAGCTGATAAATTCTGAAATAATATTAAATTAGACAATAATAATATATAAACGAGTCGTGTGTTTACGGCAAACATTAATTTTGCACAAGTCATATAGGTATAAGTACCTATAACAATATAACAGTATAGAACTATAAACGATAAACGTCGCATCAAAAAAACACAGTTATGCCTATTAATTGTGCGCGTGTTGTTAATTACAGACGGCCGGCCTGTAAATTGTAATTTTATAATATTTTCTAGTATACGACACGGCGTCACGGCGAACACGTATTTCGTGTATACAATAATAATATGGAAAACGACTAATATTATACGAGTATCATATGACCGCACGTGACAGAAATCCAAAGGATAACTACACGAAGTGATCATGTGTGATGTTACGAGTAACGAGTATTATAGCTCGCTTCACTGAGTCCGCCGCGCGCCGGTTCGCCGTCATCGTTCTCGAGGAGTATATTATAATGCGAGAAGAAGAAGAAGAAAAATGTACATAAAAATTAATTACGGCAGACAAAACATTTGTCGCGTGGTCGTGCATATAATATAAAGGTACCGATTGCCAATTATGTCGTTTTTTCGGCGTTTATTATTATTTTTTTGGCAAGCCTTTTTGATGTTTTTTGTTGTTGCAAAAACAAACATATTATTATCTCCGTTATAAATATAACATTTATTACACACGCCAAAACCACGCACACCTCGGACGGACCACGGACGGCCAGCAGCAGCTGCTGCAGTTGCTATATTACTATTATTATTATTATTATTATCATCGTCATCATTGTGCGGCCGCGCGCACACCTAGAGGGAAGGATGGCGACGACGACGACGACGACGACGTTGGACACCCGCGATTCTTATAAATAAACACGCCGACCTCTTGACGAAGAAGACGAAAAATAGACGTGCGCGCGATCATCGCGTATCGTAGTCGGAGCATGGTCGTCGTCGCACGGAAACTCGCATTCGGCCCGACACGTTTTGCTCCGTTCGTAATTAACACTGCCGTTGTAGTAGGTATACGGTCTCAAAAATAGATTTAGACTATTTGCGGCCAACGGTTCTTCTCCAGCGGGGACACATTCGAAAGACATAATGTAATTTTTTTCGTCTTTTCTCTTCTTCACGCCCATCGGCGGAGATAATGACGGCGACGTTAATAATAATATTATCCGAACGCGTTATTATCATCATACGCGCGCATTAATGACGCGATTCGATCCCTCTCAGCAGCTCTCCGTGCTCAGCTCACTTCTATCTCCGCCCGTACACGAAATGTTATAATATTGTGTACCACGTGTACAGTGTTTGCACGTTATGACGTTAGTGTAGACAATATACAGCAGATACGTGTACGGATACCGATGACGGAACGCAGTGCAGCGGCGCAAGTCTTTTATATTTTGGGGCGATACACTGTTGTAAATAGTAGCTGTACATTTGACTTTGTATCTGTTTTACGACTGTTGCTGCAGTGCTGCGACGACGATAACAATATTATATTAATATTAACATCATATTATATCATATAAACGTGGTTTATTTTACAATACGAGTATAGGACGACACAGATCTAAAACAAAAAAAAAAACTGCCATCGCATCATGGTCTAAATAATATTTGAAACTAATGTATCAGCATTCGGCGGTGGTGGTGCCTATCAACGACGCGAAATGTGTGAACGCGGTTTATGCAACTTGCACGCGTCGTAGTGTTCACACACGGAATCGAATATCGTCGCGTAGGTCAAATGACAAACAGTCGACGACGACGGTAGAAATTGTGTAGATGAAAAATCGAAATTTGTGGTGACAATAATATTATTAGAAGGAATCAAATTATGTTTTTGAATTCGATATACAGCGGTGAGAACTATACCATTAATATCCAATATTTAAATTTGTACCGAACTTAGCTGTTGTGACGTATAATAGGTAGGCAGGTATAACGCAATAATACATTTTGGAAAAAGAAATCAAAGAAATTTCAATAATTAAAAATGTTGAGTGAACACTATCGACGTGTAAAAACCAACTGATGGTGGTCTGCAATAAATCATTTTCACGAAGATCATGATTTATATCGATATAGGTACTTGCGGTACATCCTCGACCATATTATAATAATATTGTATTGTCCGTGCGGCAGTGTCGAGTAGTTAATCGCCGTATTAACTGACACGATTCCGTCCAAGTACGAATATATATGATATTATTATATATTATGTAGGTCATGGGGGCTGCAATGAATCGATATGACAACCACGGCAGAGCAAGTAAGCCTTGGACGAGTTCCAACTGACGGACAAACTCGCACATTTACAATATGCACGCACATACCGCGGCGTGTGGACGCGGACGTGATGATTAAAATAGTGATCGCTTTTCGGCACGACGACGATGATCGGAAAACCATTTCGATATCGATACACAGATTATGGCTTAGCGACCGTTTCGGAATGGGTAGGTCGTAGGTAGATGGCGATTGAATAATTTAGTTTATTGGTACCTTATTGCACTACAAATATATCTACAACGGTCGCCGTTGTGTTTCTGTGATCAATTTTTCTAACACGTTTTTACCGCACTAGCGCCCCGAGTGGTTTAACTTCGTCCCCCTAGTCGCACGTCACGTCTACAAAATTATACTATTAAGTGGTGCTACATTTTTATTGCTCGTACGAGTCGTACCTATACTTGTATTATTATATTATACGTTTAATATTCGGATTCATTAAATTTCGTCTTTCTATATTTTTTTTTTCTTACCTACACACGATATTGCAATACAGTAGTAATTTACTACGAGTCAGGATCCAGAGAGTACACTTATAGTAGAAATAAAAAACGAAAAACAATCCAAAAACATAACAGTCTAACCTGGTCTATAGTAGGTATATATCTGAACTCTTCAGCAATTATTATTGTATGGCCGACTCGATAATTCGAAACGTTAGCTGCCGCCATTCACAATAATATTATACACACCGCGTGGACGGAATCCGTTTAGTAAGCTATTTTTGAGCATTGATCTTATAACAGTTTCAAAACGACAATGTGATATAATAATACGAATAACAGCGACATGTGCACAACCGACGAAAATAGACTACGACTACATAATATGGTCTCCTACACGATTTTTATATTTATAATAAAACAACATTATATAATATTATACACGCCGTGTATACATATTATAATATAGTGTAGGTATATACATTTTATGCTATGACAAATGCCATAATTCGTTTTCCTACTGCGGGTATATCGACCAACAATTATTATGGTATATATAGGTATCAAACATTATGATGAATTCAAAAAAAATGTGTACCATGTTGATACGAATTGTTTTATACCACAGGGGAGAGTATTTTAATATATATAGGTACCTTTACCATAATACATATTCGTTCAAAAAAAAGTAAAACTACTTGTACAACCCATATTAAAAATAATAACGTTATTGCATTATTTACCCACGTGTTGATCGTGTTAGAAAAAAAAATACACAGATGTCTCAACTCTTTATTGGAACGTTACGTATTATATATAGGTATATAGTCAATATATTATATTATAAGGTTCAAGAGTACCCACCTATAATATTATAATTTATAGATATTATTTCGTATAGTTCATGTGATTTTGAATTTCGATAAAGTTACATATTCTCCTGATAGATATCGATAAGAACGAACAATATAACATAATCAATTAAAATCAGGAGAATAATAATTATTGTAAAATAAATACAATAATTGTATTTTATCATGTCAAGTATAGTAACAAAGCCTTTAAAGTTTAAATATTAAAAGATATATTTTATGATGATAAAATGTATATATGGAAAAAAAATAAGAAAATTAAAACCACTTTACAATATCTGTTGTAATAATATTTGCTGTATAGTATAGATATTATAATTATATTGCTATTTTTTTCTTCATTAAATGATTGAATGATTAATAATTAATGATGAATGATGATCATTGCAATGTTTCATTTTACACATTATTTCGCAATTATTAAAATCGTTTTGTTGATAAGATTAACCGCACTTATAAAATGATAGAAGAACACTAGAACACATTATTATTTATAGTTTTAAACATTATACTTATATATTATAATGAATAGTTTCGACATAGCGGACGAAAAATAAAATTATTTTTTTTTTTGCAATAAATGCATTAACGTTTTGGTGTGTCGAATTGAAGTCAAGGCGAAGAGTTTAGTTCCGTTTGTTTGCAGCTTACACATGTTTTCAAAAAAAAAAAACGATACCTCGATATTATTGTTGGACATTAATTTAAGTAATAATCGTGATGTCTTGCTATTTACTTGGTTTGGTTTCAAAATAAAATACAATTAACCTTGTAAATGACACTCGCGTGTGACTTCTTGTTTTGTTCTGCAATCACATACGATCCAACATTTTTCGCCTATCTGTTAATCATAAACAACGATTGCGTTTACGTGACCAATTTCTTATGCATGTAAGACCAATGACCGGTTAAGGAGGGGGTCGTTACATTTTTGGACTAGTGTTAAGCACCACTAAATTTCCAATTTTTTTTTTTTTTAGAACATTTTGCCTACCCGTAACTCGTAAGTTATAACTTATAAATTATATTATATAATTTCTAACATAATAATAATAATTATTATAAAGTAATCAAATCATAACATAATATCTATTGTGAACAATTCATTCAAATTTAATGGAATACAATTTTTATAATTCTTTACTAATGTATACAACCATCATAGGCTGATTAAGTTTATCATAAAATTATAGATTGGTATTTATAATTTGATTACCTTATCATTAGTAACAAATTAAATATTCGATTTATTTCTACGAAAATTATGTTTCAATAAAATTGTTAGATGTTTGACCTTATATTATATTATTACAGTCTTCATTAACGCCATTACGTGTTTATAAATACATATTTTTATATTGATAAAAATAAACTATATAAAAAACAAAAATATACCTTACATTGAAAACTTTTTTCAATTTGCAAATTATTAATATTTACAGTACTATAATGTATTTATTTTCATGATATTATATTTGGTACTTTAAAAAATATAAATATACTTTATTTTTATAAAGGAATATTTTAATGAAATTATTGATCTCTTTTTAACATTTAAAACGTTTAATTTATTAAATAAATTTATTTAATATCTAGTTAGACAGCATATTAGCATCTAAAAATAATTTACGGTGCATAAATTAATACTATTATTAATCACTTCTTAGGAAATCTGTTCTTATAAATTGGCAAATTATAGTATTTTTATGTTAACAATCGGCTACCCACATTTATACTAAAATACTAAATATATTATGTATATATATATAAATATTGATATGTTTGTGTGTGTGTGTTTCATATACCTATAATCAATTTTACAAAATTGAAAAGACTTAAACTATGTGCTCTATAGCTCAGTCAAAAGTTATCTTCAAAACGAACTATTTTTTTATCATTAAACGTGGCAGGTAGTTAATACAGGTACCTATATCTATATATACATTGAACAACCACAATATAAATTATAATAATATAAAAACAGTTCAGTTTTTTCAGCTTATAATCTTATGTGTGAGCATAAGGTTCATTGACAACATTTATTATGGAATATAATAACATATGTATATTGTATGTGTATGTATAGGATACAAATTCCTCACCTTCATAAGTTCAGATAAAAAAACTCATGTTACATTTGAATATTATGTAATATCAGTAAGCTAGGTGAGCATTGTTTAAATTTGAATGAAACATCCTGTCGATTTTTTTTTAATATTTAAATTTTTACATCAATTAGATACAAATAATAATTTATTTTACATGCATTATTTTTTTTTAGAAAATTCTTTTTCTTTTTCAATTATAAATTATTTACGTATTTTTTGAAGTTTGCGTTATAGGAAGTTAGATATTAGAATATATTTATAGTTTTGCGTATTCCTATTGTATCCTATATCAGTATTTAGTGTGCAGCAGCCTTAAACTCTTTTGGAAAGGTCAGACACGTTGAAAAATTAATATCACACACAGCGATTAAGCAACTCGTTCAATACTGTGTTAATAACGTACAGAAAAAAAAGCCAATTCGGTTATCGGTGCCGTAGAAATAATATATAATTAGACGTTGCAATTTAAACACGTGGTCCGGTGTCCGTGGAAATTGTGCGTCAACATCATCGTGCCATTATGTATGATTAATGAAAATAACTTAAGTCAAATATATGTGAAAATTATGCAACCCACTATGAATAATATATTATAGAGGTACAAAAAGAATAAGAATCGTTTTACTTGATCTATAGAGAGGGAAATAGTGTATGTGCGTACAAGAGAGAGATAGCGAGAGTGAGAGAGAGAGAGAGAGAGAGTGTGTGTTTGTGTGAGACGCAGTGAGACAGATAGAGAAATAAAAACATCGTTCTATACGTCATATCGATCTAAACCAAATGATAGTAAACGGTCGTTCACGGTAACCCGTTGACCCGCAGGTGTACGTATTACATACAGTAGTTGTTGTAGTTATAATATCATATATAGGACCTCGTGCACTTATTATTGATTTATGTCGAGGTCTTTCACCCGTTGAAATCATAATAAAGTGATCTATAGGACAAGGTTTATCGAGTTAGAAATGGTCCGAAGTTTCGAACGAAAACGAAACTTGACATTTTGCTTTGGCTGGGGCCATAATGGTACTTTCAAAAGAAAACGAGCTCCACTAATGAGTTACCTATTGTCTATTTCTTGTTTTATGACGTATACAGTCATGCCATATAGTATTATAGACTTATACTGCAACTGTATTTTTATTTCATAATATACAATAATATTATCTTGTTTATTAATTAATATAAGATGATATTTCTATTAAAGAGGATCACAATAAATTAAAAACAAATGGCAGTGTTTAATTTGCATTGATATAATATACATTATATCTAACAAAGAACAAATGCAACAATAATAATATTGCTTGAACGCTACCTTTATAAATAATAGCATAGTATTATAAAGATACATGTTTATTTAAATTATTTTGTTCATTATCGTTCAGCACAATAAACTCATTCGAATAATAATTGTTTTTAACAGATTTGGAATGTCGGCGGCTATAACATGGTGTCAGAATTTATGTATAGGTGGTTAATTTGTATAGATACTCAATATAATATTTTAGTAAAGTATAATATTTAACTTCTAATTTTAAGTAGGTATTCGGAGATAAAGTATTTATTATGTAAGTGATTTCGGAATTCTAACGTTTCGTGAGAATCAATGCATATCTCTACATTTTAATTACCTATAGTATCGTTTGTTTACCCTTTTATAATATGAATGCATTTTAATTATTCGTCCTTGAAATACGTTATCACATAACAATACAAAAGTCAAGTGGCATCCAATAAAATGATTTCAAATAAAATTTAAACTATATCGCTATCTGTCTAGTCTAAATTAATTATTCTGTAGAAAATACCAATCAATAAGTTACAAAAATAAAATAGCAGCCGATTCTGTTTCTAAAATTGTAATTTATTTTAATTAAATCCATTATTAATCAACTCTTAAAAATGTTATATAGATAATTCTATAAACAATTTGAAACAAATTTAAAAATGTTTATGGTAATAATATTTTTAAGATTGATTTTATTTTTTATCAAAAGTGTTTGGTGTGGTTGACTATTCATATTATGACGTTTGTGATTTAACTACGCAGTTAGTTTATTCGGTTAGCATTTTAATATGAGTTCAAATTATTCTTTTGAGTTTAATAGTAAATTAAACTTTGGTTTCTAGAAGACCATTATAAGGGTTCGTCCCGTATTGTAAATAAAATAAAATAAAAATAAAATATATTCTAAGTGTGTAATATATATAAAAACCCAAAAATTTGAAGTTTTGTAACTTATATAAAACCAAAACAAATATACAACTGTAAAACAAATTACTAGTCAGCTAAACTGGTGACAATGTTTTGAAAGCGTTTATTTGTATGAACGTATATTGTATATATTGTATATATATAGGTAGAGAAAGCAATAAGTCGGTAAATTTAATTTATGCAACTGTGACAAAAGATAATCGTGTAGCGAAATTGGCAGTGATACGTGATTTGACGTATGCTCTGTAATACACTGTTTATGACAATACCCTACGGGAAATATTATCGAAAATGAGAGAAACTTACACATTAAACATTTCAGTAGATAAGTTTGGATTTTTAGAGAAACTTATAATTCAAAGACATTATTGTGTGACAAGTGACATTCTCATTTTTATTGTTTATTATATTACTTATGAGTTACTTATGAGTTATGTGTTGAACACTTGTACCTAGGTATACATAAAGTATTTAGAAAATATTTTTATAATTTTATAAATAATATATAATATTATGTCCATTACTTATAGCCTATACTAAAATTCCTAAAATAAATGTAAAATTTTTCAAATAATATAAATATTTAGTATTTACTATTTAGTATGTATTTACTTACCGAGTATATGCTGGTTGAATTAGGTTTAAGTATTAATTATGACTGTCGTCCTCAGAGTAGTGGCCTCAACGTTTTTAGTTCCCAAAAGTAGTTTCCTGAAACAAAAGATTTTTATTTAATTAAGCTTTTATTATTAGTCTTAAGTTGTTTTAGTAGTATAACATTATATTACTTTAATATTCGACTGATCAAACACTTTAAATCGTATGTCTAAAGTACTTAATCTTAAAAACGCACAATTAATCAATAAACAATACTGAATCAAGTTTGAGTTATATAGTATATGTATTTAATTAACAGATTATTTAGTGTTCCGTTTTTTTAATTGGTGAATATTTTTTAACTAGGTATATATCTACAAGTTATTTTAATTTTCAACTTTTATAAATTATTACTTCGTTAAAATAAATAAAAAAATAAAAGTAAAGAAGAATATTATTGTAGTATACTTAAAAAAAATAATTTTTTAATTTATAAATTACAAATTAAAATGTGCACTATACTAAAGGTGGTAGGGTACTAGGGTACTAGGGTATAGTTAGTCGTTTTTGAATAGAATCACGTATACAGCATGCTGAATAATACTAAGAAATTAATGCAATACGACTGCAGAATGAGTACCTACTACTATTGAATATATAGACTATATATTATAGTAGGTAATATAAATTATAGAGTGATATAATACCAATGCTCACTACATGCTCAATACATGCTTACCCTCATTTTTAATTTTTTTTAAATTTATTAAAATCCTGATTCTTGGAATTTTTAAATATACTTTAAGGCAATATTTTTAAATTCTTATTCATACCATAAGGATAATAGTCCTTAAAAATGATTATATAAAAGTATAAACATACTTAATATTGAGTCCAGGTATTTACTATAGGTACTTTGAACATTTTTACAAATTATAAATTTTAACAGATTAATTATACTATTTTTTACTCACTAACATTTTCAAATCACAATAGTCCCCCCCCCCACCCATATCTTTCAAGCCCATTATCATGGATACCTACTGTCCTTCGACAGTTAGGCCTTAGTACACAAAGGTAAATAACTCAAAAACTATGAACTCTGTCGGGTTTTGTTTTTGATACGTCAAAATATCCTTTAAATAATTTACAGTAGGTAGATATAAGGGGGCTCTTATTTGGAAAACAAAGGTTTGTATATCTACATGATAATCCTTGTGTACCTAGTATATAAAATCTCAAGAATACGGTCTTAAAGTATATTAAACAATTCCAAAAAACAAAAATCCAATAACTGAATTGTTGAAGAAATAAGTGGGGTTTGCTTGGTGAATCACGCCGGTACATACTCAGTGGTATTAATTTAAAAATATAAAATTTAAATATCAAACCTAAAACAAAGGTTGTGACCAGTTGCGAATGTATTTTGTGAAAGGGAGACCATTCACTCCAATCATAGTATTTTTAATTGTTCATCTTTAAACGATAGCACTGTGATATTTTATACATTAAATAATCAATAACTCCATAATATAATAATGCAAGGCAAAATTTTAAAATCTAAATGTCCAAGCAATTATTGAGAATAGTTAAACTTAAAATGTTTTTTGGCGTTTGTCAAAAAATATATGTAATGTGTATATAAAGTATTTGGTTGTACTGAATACTATTACTTACACTTTGATGATGGAAAATATAAATATATCTGTATGACTGTATGAGTAGGTATATGACCATATAATTTATATTATATCTATATATTAAAATGTGTTATATTATAGTATTATACATGAAATATATTATTACGTACATAAATCGTAGAGGGCTAACAACAATAATTATTCTTTTAAATGTATTTTTAAAATGACAACTGGCCAATACGACCAAAAAAAGTCAATTTCACATATTTTATTGTATATTATGCGTAAGCGAGTATAAATTTAAACGCGCATACAAATTTTAAATTGCACATTCAACTCTTGAGTTATGATTCTAAATAGATGTACTCAACGATCGGAAGTGCAAAACGGTTTTGGGTGTTTTGGCAACGATCATTCGATGTATGCACTCGTACCATACCCATATTCTATACTTTTCTAGTGACAGTAATATTATTATTTTTAGGCAAGCATTCTTGTCCCACGTGGTCTATTACAGTGACCTCTGGCTAGGCTAACTGACGTAATTACAACGAACTTATCAAAAATATTTGAAATTAAATTATGTACCTTTTATGTACTCTTTTTGTAGTTACAGATTTATTTATATATTATAAAGGTATAAATTTAAAATACACCCCACATTACAGTACACGCAGGTACATGATTAATGACATTATTTAAAATATTTATAATATTCTATTGACCCAAAAAATCATGATAAATAATCAAATCAATAGTTTATTATTGTTTATATTTTATGATTTTCTATACTAAGTAAATTTCTATGGAAAAAAATGGAACGTGGTTATGGTATTAAAAAAACATGATTTAAAATTTCTACCGGTGGATAGGAATGATAGGATACAATAATCTATTGTAGAAAATAGAAATGTAAGATGACAAATTGTTGTTGTATCATAACTTATTGTTGTCACTCATTAAGAGCGACTATAACTATTATTTATATTTATTAATCGTCTTCTTTTTAGTCAAATTGTTAGTTACACATAGTTACAGGAGGGGAGAAGGGGAAGTACTCTTCCACACTGTGGTTCAAACATGTAAAAATGACTATTATTAAATTGTAAAAAATATTAACTTTTATAATTTGATACCTACGTGAAAATTATGAAACTACTTTTTTTATTGATCACATACCTACAAATTTTAAAAGTCCAGCATAATATAGTTTTAAAAAAAAAATATTTATTTTTGAATGCATTATAATATTATACATATATTAATATGTATATTATAGTATTATACATTTATTCATGTAAATACATAGTACGATGAACACAATAATTGCTTGGAACAGTACAGATAACTAGATAGATGTATTTTTGCAGAATACTCGAAAAAACCATAACAATAACAATAATAGAAATCATTGAATTAATAACACTAGAACATGCGATATTATGATATTATTTTGTAGGTTTTCAAACATAAAGGATATCTAAAGTAAAATTTATTAAAGTGCACAGTGGAATTGAATAATCAATATAATTTATTGTACAGTATATTGTTATCGTTTTGAGATAAAATATAATATTTTGTAAGTAATTTATTGAAATAAATACTCGGTATTTGCAAGTGGTATGTGTAAAATAATTACATACGTCTGAATATGTCTGAAGACACAAGTGTCTAGCCTCAACGATATTATTTAATAACGATTAATAGACGAACCGCGGCTTTAGAGAATATACTATTTCTCTATACAATATTAATTATCTTAATAATTGTTAAGTATGTTATACACACACACACCTGCCCATATAATACGATGAGACATCGGAATTATTATTATAGTGCCCATAATAATATCGTGTAGGTACTCTGGGTGGGTGCACAAAGTAGGTACTTACACACTAGCTGTACACACTCGTGCACATCTGACACACGGATAAAAAAAAAGTAAAATCATTATATACTATATATAGTATATAATATAATATTAAGTATATATTGTGTTCATAGTCTTTGTCTTTGGACTTTGATCATATATTATATTTTTGTATCCGACTATAAAGCGAATGTATTTTTAACACGTTTGGCGTGAAGGGGCGGCAGGGGTGTTAGTCGGTAGATACACCCGAATCGATTGTATTTTAGGGCACAAGTTTACAGCGCATACAAACAAACCGTAAACTCACACACACACACACAGCCAACCCCTCCGTGTATAAAGTTTAGGGAACCAAGGGAAGTATCTGGGTCAAATCCCTCTTCCACCACACGACTTACTATATACAACATTATACCACTGCTCTACAACCACCCCTAACCGACCGGGACATCACGACCGAGGAGGCGCGTCACGCACACACCGTTCCGCAGACGCTCGTTTATCACTACGCCGAACCCTCCTCTCATCGTTGAACCCCCGCCGACTACACGAATATACGATGGTATTCTTGGTGTCCTAGGTCTTTTCGACCAGCCAGCAGCACGAAGAAGGCGTACAATTATTTATCTTTTTATTTTTTACGATA
This sequence comes from Nasonovia ribisnigri, assembly GCA_027563435.1. NCBI lineage: Eukaryota > Metazoa > Arthropoda > Insecta > Hemiptera > Aphididae > Nasonovia > Nasonovia ribisnigri. The sequence continues at coordinate 449,052 of JANEHU010000662.1, forward strand.
ACAAGCGAGGTTAGGCCGAATCAATTTCGCTGTTGGCCGTTACACGAATTAATTGCAAACAACATCATCCGAACATCCGTCATAAAATATATAATAATTTATAATAATTACATTAGTATTTTAGACATATTTGACAGCTATACATAGACACAAGGCGCATTGTTAGTCAATACGGTGAAAGTTACTCATGTCAATATCGTATAGTGTTTTAATCGTTGATTGAATACCCAATACATATTATAAGACACTAAATATTATCAAGTTTTGATTCTGAATGAAGCGATAAATATATTGACTTTACAACGATGTGTGTGTGTGTGCCGTTTGTTTTATTTTTGTCTGTCATCACTTTTTGGGAGTAATAAAAATGCTTGGATTTTCAACTTCAATAATTTTTCTTGTGGGAAAGTGAATCCTATAGTTGGTAATTATTTGGGAGTCAAAAGTAAAAAATTCCTAGTAACTAATTTTTTAAGAATAATTGGGAATTTCGGGCACCCTTGCCGTTATATACGGTTAGTTGGTATTGCGTATTGACTCAAAAGTTTATAACAATAATGTATGATATATACAATATCTATAATATATTGTATACTATTAGGTATAATTAATAAACTATATAAAAATGAATGTACATTTGTATTGGGCTTATAGACTTGGAAATTACTGAACCTATTGGCACCAAATTCGACAATTTTCACGCATACTCCTTGAAAATCGAGGAGTATTCTTTACTTCATTTCTCAAACCATCTATAGGTTGCTATAATGTGGCTCACATATGAATTTCGTTTTGGCTCATGAAAATTGAATATTTTTTTGTTATAGGGTCGTCGTTGGTTACGGAAATAAAATTTAAAAAAAAAAGTCGATGTAGGCTAGGTTACTTGTGACTAGTCAACCCACAATGCGTCCACCAGCAATTGCTATGGGATTTTTGAAAATAAAATAATATTTAATTTAATTTATGGTTAGTTACTTATTCAAATGTGCTTCAAAATGTAACGTCCGTGTATTTGTAGATGTAGAATAAAAAAATACTAGACCGATTTTTACGAAAATATTAGATTGTTCTTAGGGGCATCGAAAAAGTTAGAGAGTAGTTTTAACCACGTACGAAAATTAGCAAGTGGTACAACCATTATCCATCTATTGCCCATCTCGGCCGAATTAGTTCACAAAGCGAGGTAGATATTTTTAGACCAATGCCGATTTGCCGTGAACTGCAGAGGTGATAGGTACACTAAAACCGAGATAATATATGCCTGTATAGCACCGTATATTATAAATTTGTTCATTGAATTCATTGAGTTCAAATTTAACACATGCATTACAGCGACATGTTCAATGTCGAAGTACATTCGACTACATCAGAGCGGTTACCTATTTCCCAGCCCCCATTTTTTTGTATAAATATTAAATATATCTAAAAAATAAGAAATTAAATTATTGTTTTCGGATACACATATTTAATATTTATATTGTAAAAATAGAAATCGTAAATATTTAGTGTACTTATTATACAATAGGTACCTAAGTGCGTAAATAATTTTGTACCTACTTACCTACCAAATAGATCCATACACCTTATGCATGTGCTCGATATAATAGAATATAGATACTATAATAATAGAAGGTGCCTACTTAGTAAAATTAAAATTGTAATTTAAATTTTTACGTTTAATTTACACTTTGGTTAAATAAATATTTAAAAAAAATAAGGTATCAGCTGTTAAAACAGATCACAGCTGATACCTTATAGTTTGGTGGTGAATCACTTGCTCGTGCTATACAACGGCACAATACCGCGGTTGATTGGGTAATCGATCATGTCGGGTTATGTTGGTAACCAACTACCGCATGGAAGCGGGTGATAATCAGAAAATCAGAAACACAATATTGTAATATTATAACGATATATTATAATGTGCTTAAACAGGCGCTAATGTTTGAGGTTAAAAATGAAGCGACCGAATAATGGGTTACGAATAGAGCGTTGTAGGCCTCGATATTTTTAAAAAAAAATCCACACCGGTTTACATTTAGGTACGTACGTATTATATTGTAAGCACACCGAATACTGCCGATACAATATATTATTATATCGTTTTGACGAAGTGAACGGAACTTGTGAACTGGAGCAAATTATAACACAATATACCTATCGCTGATGTTGTATATGGTAAGTTGTTAACCATCAACGATAATGTTTCGACTGTCACGTGTGTTCAATAACTCTCATGTTTTGAATGTTACGAACAATCGGTTTTAAATATTGAAAAGTTTCTGATAATTCGTAGAGACTTCGTATAGAACGTTGGTCGACTTAATACGAATTAATTTAGCCTTGGTTTGGTAATGATAATTAATGAACTGCTGTTGGATCGTTAATTGGGTCAGAAATATTTTCTGCGCGCACTGTGTATACACGCACAATAATAATATAATATCAATCGAAAACCCAAATGGTGCTGGTTTGCCGCTCTATAGTCTATTGTATATAATACATAACCTAGCTATAATGCTATATATATATATACGTCACATTACATATTATTGTGTGTACGGCGGCGTTGATAAACGTATATAATAATATGTAGTTCCAGCGTAATGGCATTGGATATCCGGCAGTGGTTCTATTGTGTTATCTGTTGGTGCGCTGATAACGACGATACAATATACACACAATATATACGTATAAAATAATATATTGTAACTTATAAGTTGTCGAGGCGATTACGTAATATATAAAACAGAAACGACGAAATTCCCACGGAGGACTAGGCCACATTACGTCCTATATATTATTATTGTAGTCGCCACTGTGTACACATAAAAGGAAGTAGATATACCTACATATTATATACCTACTATATAGTGTCAAAATTGTTAAAAACATTGCCGTCGTTCATCATCATGGCTTCTTTTAAAGAGCTTCGGATGTGCCTCGGTGACGTTTCCATTCGACCTTGATTTCGGTTTATATTTTTTTTGCTAATATTATTAACCTTGAACAAGTTTTTCTTCTCCCGATCACGACATTAATCACAACAAAAATACAAGTTTTTGCGATATTTTTCGTGATATTATATAATCAAATAATAATATTATATTCTTGTCAGGCTGGTTATAGTACCTATTGATATTTTCAAATAAATACAGTAAAACACAAACGAAGAAGATATTATAAATTTATTATAATATTATGTAGCATGCATCTTAAATAGAAAACTGAGATTAGTGAAAAAAAACAAACCAGGCTAAATCTATTTTTGGACAAGTCGTGGAATCGAGTTTACGACCTTGACTGAACCTGAAAATATTTATGCCATGGAATTTTGCGACATTATTCAAAATGCCTATTATTTTAATACTGGATAACCCAAGGCACTTTTTTTTATTAATTTGTTATAATAGGTCGGAAGTATTGAAGTATGTTTCCAAATCCCAATATATATATATATATATATATATAATTCTGCTAGCCATTATAATCTTTATAATTCGTAATATTTTTAAGGGTACATTGAATGTTGGCCCCCCCTTCTAATACTTGGTGAATATGAAATTCCGTACCGACTGCTCAACTATTATACCAATGACGAATAAAACGTTTTAAAAAATTTGAACACATTTAACTTTTTATAATTTTACAGAAATCATAAATAATTAAATTAAATAAAGTATATTATTATAATATATTTAAATAACTTTTTACTCAGTGGGCACTACTTATTAACATTCAAACAAAGTTATTAATAATTATACTTACATAATATTATGTAGATACTTGATAAACTAAATTAGATATCAATTTCAGAATTAATGCAACAATATTTTTTAATATTTTTGCATATTTTAGAGAATTTTATGTACATAATACATTAATACAGTAATACCTATTGGTGAACACTATGTTTTGAAATATCTATTGCAATAACATTTTTTTATCATAATTAGTTATTACTAAAACAGTTTTATGTCATATACTTATATAATATGCAAAAATTCTTAGTAATATGAAAATTAAAAGTGTTTTTTTGTTCACTTAAAATTTTTTAGGTATTTGATTTTTACCAAGACAAAATAACAAACACTAACCTGGCACGGCGATACCTACCTATAACTAATTATTTGATTCGTTATCGTGTTGAATTATCTTCATTAACATTGGCAAATTCTTTCATTTTAATCGTTGTTAACGTAATGGTTTTAATGGTTTTATCGACAACGAATTTTATGGGTCATCATTTTCTCATTGTTTTATTAACACGTGCTGGTAATTAAATCGGTAAATTAAAAGTAGGTATCAATGAACATTCAAAAAGTTTAAAATGTAAACATGTATACAAAAGAAAAATGGATAAAAGGAAAAAGTCTTTTGTTTTATTTTTACCACTTGCCTTACCTTGTATGCAAAATTACAAACACTTTTTTTATACAACTTGATTACTAATTACCAAGTCAAATTTTAGTTTTAATTGACCATAATTATTATTTACTTTTTAAGGTATAAATTGAAAATATTATAGTCCAACTTATAAGTTCGGTGTTATTTGAGTAACAATTATTCCTAAAATAATAATGTCCTTTAATAGTTATTATGTATATAATGTATTATATGAGGTAACGATTTGAAAAATCAATAAATTAGTAGTTAGATTTGTATTGCAATTTGCAAATGAAATATTTATATTTAAAAAAAATTGATTAATACGTTTCAAATGGAATTCCATGTTTATACATTTTAAATAATTTAATAATAATGTTGTAATACATTTATTATAAAATTAAAACTAAATAAATAAATAATTTACTAAATTGTGTTAGGTACTTATTTTTTCATTTTTATTTTCTCACCTTGAACATTTGCTTTTAATTTCTGTCAACTACAAAATAATTGCTCAATATTTTGAAACAATTTTGTCAGTAAAATTAAAAACGTTATTGTAAGTACTTAATACAAATGAAATGCGTATATGTTTAATTGTTTAAATACTAGGTAAGTATATTAAATTATTTAGGTTCACCAAACATATTAACATGTAATGTTTACAAATCATAATAATGTTTTTTGATTATCTTTTTTACATATTATAATACGATCTTAGGATCATTGTAATTGACAGTTTATATTCATTTTGAATTTATTCGTGTTAAATCATTAAAATATTCAGATAAAAATATAGGTAGATACCTATAATAAAAATTAAAAAGTTTTGAATTAAAAAATAGTGCATTTTAATAACCTTATTATTGCAGTTTTATGCAGTTTAATCACTTCGGGTAGTTTTATTTATTATCATACACGCACATGTTGAAAGTTATTAAGTAAATTGCTATTGGTAAATTTCAAAGAGCGTGCAAGTCACAAAATCCGTTATATTAACGCTTTCCCATTAGATTACACACACAATTGTATTAACCCGTTGGTATCTTCTCTATTGGCCATTGACCTATATCGTTTTCGTTTTTTCTTAATTAACCATTTTAAAAAACGTACAACAACAATTGATGGAGTTCGCGGGGACACGTCCTTTAACGGTCGATGCTTCACCCAAGGTGAAATTTTGTATACACGGTGTTTTCCCCTCCCCATTTGCAAACGAAATTCCTCCACCCAAAGAAAGTAAATGGGTTCCAAGGCAAATACCGCAATATCGCCAAAATCTTAAAAATAAATATTATCTAGAAGGTATACTTTTATTTTTATATGTTTTATAAAGACATTTTAACAAAAATTATTATATCTACTATTGTACGAAAAATACAAAAAACCGATCACAAATTTTAATTATTATTAAATTTAAATTTAAATTAACAATGAAGGTGAAAGTCAAATATGAAAGAAAGTGGGGAATAGAAAAATATATTGCTATTAGGTTAAATGTCAACGCCTAATCGATATATAAACGTGCTCTGATTACGATCGAAGTCCTTTGATTTTATTAAAAAAAAAAATCATGGTTTTTCATTTCAGTAATATATTTACCAATTTACAATACTGAGAAAAACTGTGCAAATAAAAATTAATTTTCTCATAACTCATAAAATTATTTATTTGATAGATCTAACCAATAGCTTTGAAAACTTGTAATGAGCCTAACATAACTGCGGGTCTTAGCCCCTAGATTACTATTACAGATACCTACTTAGAAGGATATCCACTCACGGTATTCGTCGAGCTCTTATTAATTTACTTTAAAGTTTAATCTGACATCAAAAATACAAAATTTAGTCGTTGATTAACTGTAGATTAGATTCCACAAGAGATTTTTAAATTAAACTGTTCTTACAGAAGTAGGTACACGTATATTCTTCCGAGTGTTGGAATTTTCAATCACATCGAATAATGGCGTCCATATAACTTTATAGGTACGGGCATAATTCGTCATTCGTGTAAATTAATATGATGATAGTTTAAAGAAAAAATAGTATTTTGGGACAGGATAGATTCTGTTTATCGGTTTGATATCCCGATAACCGCGGTGTTCACCCAACCGGTTTTGTGCACGTGTCCCGATCAGTATAGTATTTTGTTAACGTATAATCATTTTAATGTTACCATAATGTAAAATTTAAAAAAAAAACTCATTTAATTATTAATCAAGTTAAATAATTGACTTACCAAAGGCGGTTAAGTAATTCCTCCGTTGGAACTGTTGGGCTGCCAGCGTTAAATTTTGATTCAAAATCAAAAAGACCAAAAACTATGACGGTACATAAAAAATATGTAGGAATATATGTACGATATACTATATATAATATTACTATGTAATATTTGATAAATATATATATTTTATAAAAAAAAAAAAAAAACAAATCGGTTTAGTAATATTTTGTAACCGCGGTTTTCCGTTAGCAAAAAACACACGACACTACGATCGAAAAACCGTCCGAAAGAGTTTGTGTGGGATATATAATAATGTGTTGTATACTGTGTAAAAAAAAAACAAAAAAAAAAACAACGTTTTTATTAACAACTAAAGGAACAGAACGGCAGAGCGTACGGAGCGCGTGTGACAGACCGAATGCAAGGCGGCCCGGACGGCAGCCACGGCGAGCGTCGCGCCTCGGGGGCTCCGGCCAATATGATGATTGACGTCACAGCCGCGCGTATACGTCACGAGCGGCAGCACCGTTGCTAGGGGGTTCTGACGTCACGGCGGCCCTCGCGTAGGCGTATACACACTCGCACGCCGCGCGCGTCCCGGATGTGTCCCGGGGGCGGTCCTCGCTTCACCGCGGCGGCGGCATAATTGCCATGTATCCCGTGCGCCCCCCCACACCACCGAACAGCCCCGCAAAAACTACCCCCCCCCTTATCCCCACAGACGCACACACGAACGCCCGCCGCAAAACGCACACCGTGCGATCGGCACAGACTCGCGAAATATTTTCTATCGAGCGGTGGCGGTGAAAACGAAATCCCGCGACACAACGGAGTTGTTATTACATAAAGCCTCCCACGGGGTGGTGGCGGGTTTTTAAGTCGGAGGCGTTGGGCGGGAGGAGCCGAGGGCCTCGGGAATGATGTCGGTCGGGTCGGTACGACAGCGGAGCAAGATAAAATAAAATAAATAAATAAAACCCCACAGCAAGCGAGCTGATGACGTCAAACGTTTTGTACGGGATTCACGAGACGAAAAAGGCCGCTGCCGCCTTCGCCGATGGTGGTTGCCTCCCGCGTCGGGGGGGGGGGAAAGGAGGCATTGTGTGCGTGAGTTATTTGGTACACAGTTCGATGCGAATTTTCCATCAAAACACACACTATAATAATATTATAAAAACGTGTGGCAGCGACGAAATGCAAACGAAAAAATTGTAAACAATTTACATAGGTAGTCATAAAAAAAATTTTTAACCTACGGAGAACGCTACGATTTGATACAATTTGATATACGAAATATATAATATTATATATATTATAATTGAACATAATATTATCCCCATTTTGATGCGTGTATCTTTTTATTGACACAACAATATGCTATATTTATTTTATTTGTTCAGATTAACGTTCTATTATTGTATTTTTTCTAGATAATTCTTTATAATATAAGTACTATAGTAGTATAATATAACACACTAAATTATAAAGATGAATAATTTATACTCATATCTATAATAATATGTACAGAGTGATTCACCTAATACATGCTTACCCTCTTTTTTTTCGCCAATAATAGGTATGCAGTTATTCAAAATCTCATTTTCGGAATCCTTAAATAGTACACTCAAAGACTATTTTTAAAATTCTTGATTTTTCTACAACTTTAGGTACTACTTATAAGGAGCGTACCTACTGTGGCTATACGAACTTTTGTTTTTAAAATGAAACTCCAGGGAGGATTGAGTTTATATAAATGTATATAATATAATATATAAAATATATTTATGAATAAGTATATATAAAAATTCAGAAAATCAGAATTTAAATAAACTCATTATTAAAGGAACAAATTAAGGTGAGCATGATGAATCACACAGCATGTATATATTATTTATCTCATCATATGAAATCCAATGTCATTTTAACTATTTATAATATATATAATCTACAAAACTGAATATTTAATAACGTGCTATCTTCATTTATTGTATACATCTACCTTCCTTTACATAAATGGTACAACTATATGTTGGTGATGTTAACAATTTATATTCATAATTATATCTTTAAAAACAAATATTACTTAAAAGTTAAAGTAGGTACTGTTTTACAATTATTATTAATGGAGGTATCATTTTTTCGTGAAAATAAAATGATGTATTATGTACCTTCTTATCGTGGCTTAAACCTCGAAGTATATATAAACATGTAATACATATATGTATACGTTTACATTGTTTTGACCAAAGAAATAATTTTATTTTTATGTTAATACTTTATAAAAACTGACAAAGTCGTTCTGCTGTATGGTATAGGTTTTGAATTAAATTCGTCAATGAGTACCAAGCTGTGTTAGATGTGTTCAATTCGAATTTAACTATAAATCATTGCATACAAAAAACGGTTCTGAGCGGAGGAGGTCAGCCTCAATTTCTATGGATATCTATTATATTATAAATTATGTATACTTAAAATACTAATATATTAAGTAACTTAAAAAATAATGAATATAAAAATATATTATTGTATGATGGTATATATTGTAGGCACGTTTATAAAAGCTCAAATATTTATATTGTAAAAGTATAGGCCTTAGTCTAATGCTTTTAGGGCACTGGGTCAAATCAAAATGTGTAAGCTGGTGGTCGTCAATAGAGGGAGCGCATGTGCCACGGGTGGTGTTGCAAATCACACCCTCCCACCAGATCCAATACAAATGCTGGCCCGTTTGACGAATTAGGAAATTATTTTCTTGAGTATACAATATTTTGATGTATAAATGTATCGGAAAAAATTGTATTCCTTATCAATTCCAAACAAAATGCCACGCTGTTGGCCATAATTCTCTGTTGAAGTATTCCGCTCATTCAAAATACAAAAAGTAACTAAACGTTCTACAGTTGCAAATATAAAGTGCAATTTTAATTTTTTAGGTAAAACGTTTTCAACCCTGCATTATACAGTAGCATATCCCCTAATCATATAGGTAAAAAGGTACTTATATATAAAAACTTAATCTGAATAATAATTATGATAAAATAATTACTTCAGATTCGTAATTACATAAGTCCGATGAACATTTTATTATGTATAAAAAAAATAATTATCCGATTTACACATAAGAGACAATTAAAAAAATTGAATCAATAAACATTATAACAATATTATGAATACCTACTATAATCTATATAATATTAAATAGCTATGCAATACTTTTGATTAAAAAATAAACATAAATTTCAGCTTTTAAATAAATTATCAAACACTGGGTACATATTTTATTCTTATTCCAAAATACATTAGGACCTTATCTAAAATTAAACGTAAAGATAATGCATATCAATTAATGCAAGCAATAACTTTATAGATTCAATTGTTTATGTAATTTTTCAAGTGTTTCATAAATTATTATATTTATATATCAGTTACTAACTATTATCATGTCTTGTTCACAAAAATTATAATTCAAAATAAATCCTTGGTTGTTACCTACCTAGTCATTTGGATTTGGTTGATATGTGTACTAAAGTTGTTAATATCTTCAATATACCCATGCCTCTGAAATCTGAATAACCAACAATCAATTTGGAAAAAAGTAGGTAACCTGCACTCTGTATAATTGTATAGGTGTTAAGTGTACCTGGACATTGAGTAAGTCACTGTAATGTATGTGTTAAGTAATTGTAATTCAATAATAAATCATTGCATACGAAAAAAGATTCTGAGCGAAGATGGCCTGCCAGCCTATATACATATTACATACTAAGTATAGGTATATAATATGTTTATATTGCTTTAAAGTTTTAGTAGTTATACTATTTTACTACGGTAGGTACTAGGTTGAATTAATTTTTGTCAATAACTTTGCATTTTAAAATGCCATTGTCCGTAAAAATTATATAATAATATACGCTAAAAGTTATAAACTTATAACGAATAATATTTTTAAATAACCACAAAATAACTAAAATAGTTATTCACTGTTTAAAAAGTTTTGTCCAAATGTTAAATTAAAATGTTTATGAAAAAAATTTGTTCTTGTAGGTAGGTAGTGGGTACTTATATATATATATTTTTTTTGGATATAGTATGAACTACTTATGAGTAACTTTGTATTATATTTTCAATCCTTAGTTATAAAATTAAACATTTCATACATTTTACTATAAATTAATTTGTAAAATTTCATGATTTTGACGAATTTTTTAGAAATGTTTATAAAAATAATCGTGCCATGTATCTATAATATTTTTAAATATCTATGATAATAACTAAGAGGAATCTTTGATTAAATTTTCAAACTTTTCGACTCAGTGTAAAATGATTTATTGACATTTATGAAAAATATAATTATGGAAAATTGAAAATACCTATAAATAGCTTAAAAATAGTCAAAATTTGATCATGTATAGAAAATGCTTGTATAAATTGGTGAAATTTGGTGAAAATTTAATCAAGTACAGTTATACTCGTTTTCGAGTTACACATAAAACAAAAAATAGGTTTTGACAAATACATCAAATAGTTTTGCGTAAAGATTCATGTTTTCCCTTATTTTTTTTTTGTTTTTTCGATTATTTTGAAAAATACTCTAGGAATTTTTTGCTTTTGACCACTCAATGTACCCACACACTATTAATTAAATTTGCTACCAAAAACTACCATCATAGTTGAACATTTTTCAACCAAAAGGTAAAAACAGACACAAATTTTTCCTTTTTAGAACACACATCATCGTAAAATATCAATATCTTCATCACTCTGCTTAGAATCTAAAATGTCATGTCTTTGAAACGATACAATGGCTAATTCTTTTGAAACAAAATAATTACAAATCATTCCGAATTATTTCTAAAAGGATTCATACCTACTTAAAATCGTATCGTTTAACGTTTTACACTTAGGTATACATATATACATATTATTATGGTTTAGAGATTTGCTATCAAGAATTTAATTTGTGATTAATTCCTTTCTATTCCACGTGTTAAATGACATGGAAACACGAAACCATCACGAGTTATATATGAGCTCATTCACTTATTTTTTAGAATCCAATAGATAAATAATTATTAATTGTATGTATTTTTTTTATCTTTGATGTACTTTAAATTATAATGCAATAACTGGATAAGACAATTCTCTGAAAATTATTTTTCAAAAATAACTTTATTGGCATATTATTAATACATCTAAAGATAGAAACAAAAGTTAAATATTAAAACATAAAAAAAAACTTTCATTACAATCTACTTTGCTATTATTTGTCTTTGCTAAGATTATACAATAATAATAATTCAAACCATCTTCAAAAATCATAATGTTCAAATGTAATATGCCAATAAATATTTGTTTAAATAAATACAAATAGTAATTTTACTTTTAATTTTGATAAATAAATTATGAGTTAAAATTTAAGATGTTATTTTTTTTAAACTCAGATACTCAATATTGAATATTTAAATAATCAAAATAATTTATATTTCCTTTTTTAGATTAAATAACAAAGTAAATTTTAAATTAACAAGATTGATTTATTATTATAGCATAATTTAGTTTATTTTACATTGTTTGTATAATAATTATATTTTAGTTTAACGATCTATATTCTATTTATAGTTAATAATTTATCACATTAGAACGGATCACATCAATTTTATTGAAAACTACATTTAATTTTAAATATAAGTCGCAATCATATTAAATTTAGCTACTGTAAATTGTTAAAAAAATTAAAAAAAAAAAAAAGCTGATAATGTTTTATGAATTCAATCAAATAATTGGTTCTATACTTAAACCTATTACTTACATCTTAATAATTAAGTAGGTATCAGATATTTTTCTGTAATCGTTGAGCTTGAGTTAAAATAGAACTTCTTGATAAAAGCTTATAAATAATAATAGAAAAAAATATCAGATGTTTTTTCAAATTATACAAAAAAAATTCATTTTCATTTTAAATGTACAATTATGTTATTACAATTACAATTTTCTTGCAATCCTTTCAATATATCTATGATGACTAAGGTGACATCAATTACTGACCATCGAATGCTGACCAATTATAATTAGTTAAAGATTAATTTATGAAGGTTTGGTAACTGGTGGGTCCACATTAAATGATCATTATATATGGTTGATATAAAAAAAAGTGATGTGGTAAATTAATTTTAGGTCGAGGTCAAATCTAAAGATTAATGTTTTTCAATGGCATCACTATAAAATATTTAATGATTATATTTTTATGAAAGTGATTTATCAAAACCATTTACAATGTGTTTTGCTAAATATTGTTTTCTTCCGATTTATCACGTAAATTAGTTAGTTTTCAATTTCGTTAATATATTTTAAGGTAAAATTAAATATCAATAATAATTAACAGTGTGCGGAAAGTTCATATTATATAAAAATATGTATTTTATAAGTAGAAATACAGTTAAACTATACACACATAGTTCAGACTTCAAATAACAATGGTTTGTCTTTGTAATTTACTATAAATAAGTATGATTTCAAAACTATCCAATTACTTTTTAGATTCTAAACGGATGAAAGTATTGGTTTTATATTTTCGTATTTTTTTTGTGCCTGTCACCACCTTTTGAAAGAGTAAAAATTTGATTTTAAATTTAAATATATTTCGTAGCAAGAATTTAGCTAGTACATTGAAGGATCAAAAGTAAAAATGACCAGTACTTTTCTCAATAATTGGGAATAATGAAAAAAAAAAATAGGAAGAAACCGGAATTTTTGGGCAAGACCAGTTTTTGACAAAATCTATTTGCTTATTTTGTTGTAATTCAAAAACAAATAACCATAGATCCTTGAAATTTTCATACAATTTTTATAATATATTATGATAAAATTATGTTCAACACATGATATAACTTTCAAGAGGTTATACATTTTTATTTATTTTTTTATAAACGTCAATAAATAATTTTTAGCTCGGTAAAAAAACTTGAAATTGTAGTACAAGGTTTCTCGTAAGTTTTTCTTATCACTAATAAAAATTTTAAAAAAAACTTTTTTATAGATATTTGAATTTAATATAACCGTATTACTAATAGAAAAATTTATTACTAATATAAATATACCTAATATAAAATATCCTAGGCTGAAAGACTCAGCTCAGAACTGTCTTTCGTATACAATATAATATAGGTATGTTATGCCGTAGAATTAAAATTGAACACACCCATTACAATGACCCACTCGACACCTACCTATTGTAAAACAGACCAATACCCACGTACCCACCTTTTAATGTTTGTATGAGGTATCTAGACCTATATAGATACGGTACTTAATACCGCATATTATTGTATAATATAATATATTTTTACAAACTTTTAGTATTTTATCAAAACATTAAACAATAATACAGTTTTTATAAATAATAATGTAACTCTTCTCACCTTTAGGACATTAGGTATAGCCGGTATAGGTACCTAATATATTACCATAGGTGCTTAAAACATTTAATTTTTTGAATTTATAATTACATTTTTATCAAAACTATAAGAATGGTCTAATATATTTGCTAAATTATTAATCATGCATTTATTATAGGTACTGTTTTCACTATGTGGTGGTTATCTTAGATATATTGTATAACTAATAAGTTAGTTAGAAATGAATATAGACTCTCAATAAGTTTCTAAAAATTACTGAATTAATTATAGGTAACTAGTACTTATCTACGCATATTCACCTCACAATTTAACTCATCTAACACATCTTGGGTTAAAACCCTTAGCAGAAATAGACGTACATAAAGTACTTACCTACCTATGAAGTTCCAAAAGATTCCTAAAGTGCTACTTGCAAATAACATTAATTCACCCACTCTCCTATATAAGTAGGTAGATAATACATTTTAAGGTTTCTCAGATCTTTTGCCCTATATTACACATTCCTTTATGTACCGCACCCCCGCAAATTGTTAACGTATACATTTATTGTATGTCTAATGACTGTATTACGTTTGTTTTTTGTTATTTTTGGACGAAACGTGCAAGCACATATTATGATATTCAAAATAATACTGGTATAATTTAAATGAATTTAAAATAATGAAATTGTTATTGTTTAACTCACGTATTTAAAGTATTTAATCATCATTTTACTTCTTCGGGACTTATGGAATGTCAATAATAGTCATAACCAACAAAAGTTCTTCAATTTTAACCAATAAAAATAATATTTATAATACAAGAAACAGAATAACCACTATTTACATCCAAAGCTTTTTTGTGTAATTACTAATTAGTAGAAACTTATTAAACTATAGACCACAATATTTTGTAATTTTAACATACATTTTATTATTATAATTGTTTAATATTTGCTTATGAAAAAAAAATGTATTTAGTTATTACTGGTACGTTCAACATCTTATATTGTATAATATTAAAGTCGTAGCCACTTCGTGAAATCTATCTTATTATACAATACAAACGTCAATTTTCACACTTCATTTGAACTACAAAGATTTCATGAAATGGCCACTCCAATATTTGACATGGTGTATTATTCTTTTAACACTGTCATTCACTTTGTGAAATCAAACTTTTGCTACACAAATAATTATTCTCGTTATTAATTGTTTATGTCATATTTAAAACCATAAAAGACTTTTTACATACCTAATATATAAATTCAAGTTGTATTTTTATAATGATACGATAAAACTTACATAGGTAATAATACATATAACAATATACATGTAATAATATATGTATTTATAAATAAGTCATAATAAATAAAGAAAAAATACTTATTTAAGAAAAAGAAAAATTAAGTACATATAGACTTATCAAAAAAAAAAAAATAATAATAATATTAAATTATATAGATAAATAGCTATAGGCAATTCCTAATCACAGAATACAAAATTACAATCGCCTCAATACACTAATGCATATAATAGATATAGAATCTAGATATCATTAATTTTCTATAATCGCGTAGGATTATTATTTTCGATAGCAATTTTATTAGTAATTGATAAAAATACTTAAGAATTTAAGATACTTCTTACGTATTGATAATTAATTTTGAAGAATATTTTTTCTATGTATAACGATATCCAAGTACGATATATTAACCTGCAATATTACACTTATAAAAATTGTAAAATTTAAAAATAAATAATATGTTTAATATAATAACAAATTTTTAAACATGCACTTTTCCTAAAAATGACTAAATATGCAAAATTAAACATGGGAATTAATTTCAATTTTCACAAAACATATATTATATCTCACATAGAATAAATTCTGTACACTATATAATGACCTCAAATAACATGCAAATACAACAAGTCCTAAACCCTACTTATGAATAATAGCTAATAATAATCTTGTTCGATAAATATTTTATTCCACAGAGTGAATAACCTTATTGTGAAAACAATTACACAATGTAAAATTGGAGTGACCATTTCATGAGATTTGTGACCGTTTCGTGAAATATTTTCGTATTCCACGAAGTGTGAAAAACCCGATTCCGCATTACATGAAAGCACAACTTTTTACGAAAAGATCGATTTAACGAATTGGCTATGACATATAGTAAAGGCAAGTTTTTTTTTTTTTATGGTCTAGAGTTTGAAACTATGGCCATTACCTATTGAAAGGGTTACGGTTGGTAGGGTTGGAATGGTTGGTATGGTTGGAATGGTTGGTATGGTTGGAATGGTTGGTATGGTTGGTATGGTTGGTTGGCAACAAGTGTATGTGTGGTAAGGTTTTTGCCACTATGGACCCGGGTGGTCACCCATCCGGGAACTAGTAGCAACTAGTAACAGCTGCCGTTACTTACTCTCACGTTGCGTGATTGATTCCAATTTCTAACCACTGCGCGCAGCTCCGAGCCACGGGATATTATGTTTTTAGAAATGTCTTAATTATTAAGTTTCAAATGATATTGTCAACTAGGTAATAAGGTAATACCGATGTACGTAATAATTATTCAACGGGGGATGATTAAAATAATACATTTTATTAAAACATGTGGATGACCTATTGGCCTTCACTTCAACCTCACATCATTGGCACTTAATTAATTAAGTACCTATTTAGCTCCACTATAGTACAAACGTGTGCTACCTATGTATTTGTGTAAAATCTTCAAGTCTTTGTGTAAGTGGCCAATGATCATAAAAACACACGTGTTATTACTTGTTTTTCCTTAAGTGTAACACTCATATCTAATTAGTAATTTGCTTAGGTATTATATTCGTTTGGTAAAACCTATAATTATCGATTAAGATTGTTTTAAACAGTGGCATGCAATGCCTCGTTATAATCTAAACTGCATGTCCGCATCGCTAGAAGATATGTGTATAATAATCACCTAGCTAATATATTATATTGTAATATAGACTATGAACAATAATATATTTTATGAACCGACCACCGACGTGTGTAAATAGATTGAGATATAATTGTTAATACTTCCATCCGAGGTTTGTTATTTTGCTATATACTTACGGTTCACATATCATAATCTTAAAACCTAAATGTTATCGTGTTATCGTAAAACGTCATCCTATTTAATACAATAAAATTATAGTTGTATATTATATAGGCTTATGACATTTATTATACACAGAACTACTATCATACAGAGAACAGATGGTAAAGCGAACCCTGCAGTACACTCTAAACTCTACACTTAACAGTACCTATAGCTACACTCTTAACTGTCTAAACGTATCATAACGTATGATAATAAGAATATTATATTATGTGTAAATACTGCCATACCAAATATATGTCTATGTACATTATATATTTTATTACATAATATACTATCTCCCAAATTATACAGCTATAAATTCTCCATACTTTTTTATACATATAATTCGTATCTATTCCGCCCCCCGTTGACCCAAATATTACAAAACGTATAATAGTCCTGCATGCAGTATAGGATCAAATATTACTATATTTACTATTTCGGCCGAATGACGTTTGTGTACCGTAGGGATTTGAATATTCAATAAAACATAATACACTATGACACACTGTTTTACTTGCAGTTAATGTCATTTAGAATATTAGACATTTTATTATCGATACTTTCTTTTATACCGATGGACTAGTGGACTACCAATTTAACAATATGTAATATTACATTTTAGATAATAGCGCAGAATTACCACAGGTAATTTGTACATAGATTTGTAATACAAATTTTGTATGTTGTTTATTTGAGTGTGAATTTTTACCGATTCGTGTGGGACGAAAATTGTTTTGTTAAGGAATAAATAATTAAGTCACTAATGTTTAAATCATTTTCTTTGCTCATTTCTATGAGATTGGTATATTAATAGCAGCGGTGAGGTCGATGGGGACTTTTGACATTTCATTTGTAGTGATGTACCTAAAGTGTGTACCAATTTCAGCTCTATGCGAATTTTGACGGGACTATAATAAATAAACACTTTTTTAGTAAAACTATTGTTAATATAAGGTATTTTTTTATTTTATATTTTTAAGAGTTCTATAATTAATCGATACTTGTACCCGTGATTAATTAAACACTTTTTCCTGTTGCTACTATGTTCTTATACTTTTTGAACATCCATTACGAACTTACTGAGTACTTATAATCAAAAGAAGCTATAATGAAAATTAACACGTTTAAACTAAACGTAGGCACTTACTAAATAACACGCATATACAGATTGTATACCTACAGATTGTAAATAATAATATGGTGAACGATAAACGCACTGGAAATTAATGGATTTAAATACAAATTAATTCGAACATTTTTTAATCGCTTTCATTTGGCTGTTATCTACCTACGAAAAAAAAACAACCACCTGCGCGTTCAAATTGGCCATCCAAATCGTACTCACATAACGCTCAAACGTCCTACTTCTACATAAGCAAATTATTATATGTGAACCGTAGTCGGTAAGTAGGTACCTATACTATTCAAGTTATAACCGATGCAGAGGCGGAAGCCATGTGCCCATTGGGTGGATAGAGTAAAGTGATTATAGTTTAGTAAAATAAGAATTACAAGATATTGAGGATGTACATACTATGTAGTATCTAATATCTATAATTAGATACAGACGTATAATCAGTATAGAAATATGAAATATGTATTAAACGAAAACTATACCGTCGATATTAAATATTAATAAAATAATATCATTGTATGAAAGCTGTTATCATTATTATTATTATTATTATTAACCTGCATAATAAATTATGACTAATAAATTGTCAACCATTTACAGACAGATAGGTATGACAAATTAAAATTAAGGCTTAAAATGTTACAACAATTTAGAAACAAATTTAAAATTATGTTTAAAAAGCACTACTTTAATAATTATAGTGCTTATTAGACATTTTAAACTACAAGAACTTTTCTTAAATCCGAACGCACTTTTATAGAATTATTTTAACGTGTGTTGAACAGTGAACACCGATTTATCAATACGTATGTCTGAACTTCTATTATATAGATTATAGGTAATATTGATATGTTGTAAAACGCCCTTTTACTCATCAAATGGTTAAAATATTTCCAGTAATAAATTTAATATTTGTATTTTCAATAGAATTTTAAATGTATTATATACATTTTGTGGGCCTGTACTTATATAAAAAATATTTCTATTAGTAGACTTTTTTTGTTGCGTGTATGAATTTTAAAATTTTTACAAAATACATCATGGAACATTATAATTTAATTTGTATTGGTCAATATTCTTAAAGTTACACTACAATTAAATCAACTCATTAGAATTTGATAATACAAATATATAATAATAATAATTATTATTTATTTATAAAAATAATTCCAATATAGTTATTATTATTTTTTTTCAGTGTTCACTCGCAAGTTATAATGAAATTAACAAATCTGTACTGATTATCCTATGATATCAGTTAAGCGTAGTTACTAATTAGTTATACAAACGAGTACCCACTAAACTGTCACTTATGGTTTTTATGAATATATACACAAGACGGAAAATTATAATAAATTGTATTCAATTGCTCAACTTAGTGTCACCAATTGGCAATTACTAATAAAAATTAATAATTATTCATTTATTCAGTTCGAAAATGTATGAGTCGTAAATTATTTTCTATTAGAGGAAATTATAACCTCTATAATATATTAATAAAATGTTTCATTTAATGTTTTCTTGGAAAAATATTTTTTTTAAAAACAATAATATTCTTTTCAAATAATATAGGTACAGTATATTATATTATCCGCATCTCAATATACTCTTAACTTTAATATCGGTTAGGTAGTCATCCGTTAAAAATATTAAAACAAGCGAATTGACCGCATGATGGAAATATAGGCACCGTATTATAATATTATATATTATATACTATATAGCATGACTATTATATACTTTCTGAAGAAAAAAGTAAAAAGCTACGATTTATAAATCATGATTTTTAGTCATAGACTCGTAGTTACAAACTACATATTTCAATTTATTTAGCTACATAAAAGCTATCTGAATTTCAAATCAAAAACCAACTAGCATGTCACAATATGAATCTTATAAATATCTCGTTTAAATCTGCCTTACATATAAATGTGTGTAAATTGTGCCCTTATTTTTCGTGTCAAATATGTAAAAAGTAGGCTAAAGGACCAAACTTTAGGGACTAAAGACTAAACTTATTCATCTTTCACGTTAACAGAATTAATAAAGAGTTTGTTATAATCTATATTTGTTCAATATTGACATCATATTATTATATTATTAGGCATGACGTGTATTTGCACATTTTTAGTGGTAGACTAAACACTTTCAACTCAACCCGTATACTATTATATTGTATTAGAAATATATCTAATATATTTGAGTATGACTATTTTTAAAACAATATCTACAAGTATTTAAATAACTAGACTAATTATTGAAAATTATCTAAAACTAAAATTCAGTATTAATACAAAAACTATAGGTAAAGCTACAATGCATTCAAAATGTAGCAAACATAAATTATATATGTATATTATATTAAGATTTAACATTAAATAACATATTATGGCATATATAGTATCATTATATATAGATTATCGTATTTTATCGGTTACCTATATGTAAGTATTTTTAAATACCTATTTATAATTAGGTGCTTTTAAGGTTATAGACCTTATTATATCATAAAAAAAAACAATTTAGAAAAAATTCAGTTTTTTTAACCTTTTTTGACCTTCTTAAATAGCACTAATAATTATTTTATGAATAATTATCAAACTAATTTGGTTTTCAGGAATAGATAGGCACCTAATTCATATTTGTACTCGTTAATCGAATATTAAAAATGTATATTAACTATTATTTGTCTACACTTAATTAATTCTATAAAATGTATAACCGTATAGGTATGCGTCACACAACAATACAACATAAATAGTTAATAATTGTTAATTATAATTTATACTTGTAATTCATAAATATTTTAATTTACAATACTAAACTACTTACTTTTTAATAATTTAATCGAATATTTACAAATTGTATTTATTTTATTTTATTTTATTTATTACGGTCAGTGAGCCCAATATAAATCACAAATATATATATTTAACCTAAGTAGGTGTTACACTTACCCAACTTTACAAGTAGTAATTTTACAGTGAAAATTACATGCAATTGCATGTGTAATATAATAATGGAGATAATCATAATAATAATGCAAAAACACATGATATAAGATATTAAGAGATATAAATTTAAATTTTTAGGTACATAATAGTAATATTAATACTTATTAATATCTATTAAACAAGTCACTGTGCTCATTGCCAAGACGTATCATCCTATTAATTGGTTGGTTTCTGCCGTAATTAGTACTGTGAGAAGTAAAAGCGAAGGGAGTGGACGACCTAGGTCCTGGTTTGACGGGAAGGAACTTTAAAACCAACTTGGGCGAGTAGGGAAGGAGCATCAATTCACCCATAAATTAATTTGTGTAAAAAGAGTAAGTTAGCATCAACTCTTCTATCAGCTAAAGAGATGACAAGACCTAGTTTGTGCATAACTGGTTGGTAGTCGTAAGGCGGATGATTAATTTTCAGAATAAACGCTGATGAGCTTAATCTCTGGACACGTTCTATAAGAGAAGAATCCACTGCTGTACAGAGGTCCCATAGTACTAAGGCATACTCAAGAAGGGATCCAACAAGGGAACAGTAAATAGACTTGAGTGAAGCAGACAGCTTAAACTCTTTAGTTAATCGTAGCACAAAACCTAGTGTTTTTTTTTGAGATTTACAACACATTGCTTCGATATGGGTGCGAAAGCTCAGCGTATAGGACTGAGTATAACACCTAAGTCTTTTTTCATACTTACCGATTACAAATTATTATTATATATCTGAACAATACAACACATCGTATTAAATATTAATTTGCTTCTACGACAGGCTATTCAGAAATCGTTAAAAATAATTTATTGTTATGATGTAGCAACAATTTTTTATAGCAATTTACCTAATGCAAAAACAGTTGATTAGGTCTTTTTTTGTTTTTATTTGTTACACATTCGTATATTATACCATTTTCGATGTATTATAATGCTTACGTACGTGGTACGTCTTACGATTTTTGTTATAAATATACATACATAGGTATTATCTCACATACAGTTGAATATAATAATTGTGTTATATTTTATAGAATGTGCAATATGCCAAAACGTAGTTATCTATCGGGTGTTTTTATCGTTTAACTACGAACAGCGATAGTATAGCGTCTCCAGGACAGAGGCAACGCAATATTGTAATGTTGAGTTCTGCTAATGTTTTCAATTCCAATACATTCTTATCTGAACAAGCGCGAATTAAAACCGCGATAAACCACTGCGCCAGTTTATCTTTGGAGAGGTCGTAGTAGTTATCAGTCATCACCTGGACTTGTGGAGTGTATTATATATTATTATTAAAGCAGTAGTTATCCAACTCGCAATTTTTACTCCCTCCTCAAAACCGTAAATATTATTGCGGAGTAAATATACCTACCTAATCTAGCTAGGTTGGCCATGCTATAATATGCACTACCACTACTACATGTTGTACATACCTACTGCTTTCTATCTAGAGTTGAAGTCATAATATAATATTATTTACCTATACCTAAAATGTGTTAAAGTATACATAACTATGATAATAAAAAATTAATTAATAAATCAATTTTATTGCAAAAGTTTTTTTCTTAATGTCAATATTAGAACGAAAAAGTATAAAATGTAATAAGATTTATTGGCGATTACATTTTATTTATTTGAATTATGTGACTATATCGTCACTGAGGTGAATTGTTATCACGTGGTTTTACGGCACGTGTGAATAATAATTATACGATTATTATTATTTTTATTTTTCTGAACGTTAATATAAAATACCTACCTACCAATTTACTACATAACTAGGTAGTAATATTACTAATATTTCTTTAAAGTAAAAAGGACAATAATATTATGAACAATATTAGCAATAATTAATTGTCTAGGTATAATAATACAATTTTTTAATAAATATATGACCAATGATAATGTATATTGTATAACTCTGTTACTCTTACTTATACAATATGTAAGTAACAACTTTGAGTCAAGGTGAAAAGATAAAAGTATTATAATTTTACAGTTGACGTATACCTATACAATACTGCATGCAATAGTATAATACTAAAATACTGTTTCACTATCTATAAGTAAAAATTCAGTTCCTATAATTAATAAAAATAATGTTACGAATAATGTGACATGGATACTTAGGTAGTTGGTATACTATATAATATTATGACGTTATCAATTATCACTTATTTACTTATACTTAAAATATTATATTCAACTATAAATAATTCACGTATTTATAATGATTTAGTTAGTTTAACAAATTATTATTAGGTACCTACCTATCTTATTGAGTATACATTTGGTTGTACAATATTAAATTAAATAAAACTACAAACAAAATTTAAACCATCTTAGCTAATAACCAAATAATAGTTATAAATTATTAATCAATGAAAAATATCAAATCAACATTGTGCCTATATTTATATATTATAATATTTAATTAATATATATATTATATACACATTTGTATACTTACCACAACTTCATAAGTTACCTCAATATTTTAAAGTAAAATTAAAAATACGTAATATTATATAATGATTGTAAACTGACTATACAATTTCCAAATTAATTTGATGCCTATTTCTTTATTAATTATTTAACATATCTATTCGAATGTCACAATGTAACATCTATTCTAGTATATTTATTTTTTAGTTTGAAACATTATACTTATCTGTTTTTAATGATCAATTAAAAATGATTATTTACGACTTGAGCAAGGAATATTTCATTAAACAAAATGCAGTATACATATTGTAGTGTTATAGTGACGACATACCGAATGACACTTATATATGTATATGTATGTAAATATAATGGAAATGTTATATGTTTATTATACATAATTAAACATTTAGTGTCGTTGGAATATTTGAAATGTGTTTCTTTAAGCATTAATCGGTTTTTGACTTCACTCTGTCATATATATATATATATATGTACAGTTCATGATAATTATAACGTTTGAAATAAGTGAACAATTCAATTATGAATCATCTATAAGTAGGGTTACAAAAAAAAACCACAAAATTCATAACTTTAATTTTCTCCTCGACGTATAAAAATCATATTATTCTAAAATGTTACTAAATGTCTTGTAAAAAAAAAAAATGTAAATAAGGTAAGTAAGTATGTATAGTTATAAGTTGTAAGTAGTTCTATGGTTTGGTTGAATTTTTTATAATCCGTTCAAACGAATAAAAAAGACCATTTGGGAAAGTAATTATAGTATAATTAATTATAACTAATAAAACAATCAAAAAACCATCATCGTTTTGTGTTTTCACGTGTTTAATAAGTACAGCTGCTGTATAATGATATTTAATAATAATGCTTTTAATGTTATTAGTATTTGGTTTTGTTTAATTAAATAATATTGTTATTAAAACTTAAAGTAGGTACCTACAGTGAATCAAATAAACTTTTCTAAAAGTATTTCAATAAGGAAAGGATAAAAGGGAAAACAAATGTTTTTAAAAATAATAATTTTTCGAATAATACTATTAAGGATTTACGTGAATATTTGGTTTATAACAATAATTTCCTGTGTATTTAGTAAATAACTTGATTATCCGGTTTATAACGATAATTACCTATATGTATTTGGTCAATAACGTTAATAACGTTATTTTCTGTTTAACGTAACTTGCACATTGTAGTATCATTAATAAGTAATGACAAATACTTGATTCTTATCAATGATTTTTGTACCTATATAGTATTTACAGTGTACATATAGAGGTTATTTTATAAGGATTATCTATCTTCCGATAAAATGTAAATTTCGATTCAAATACTAGGATTTGATATAAGATATGTATTAGGTATATATATATATTTTAATTTTAATTTAATAATTTATTTATAATCCATACTCTGTCTGTGCACAATGAGTAAGTTTGTCACGAAAGGCGTAAAAAAGAGGGCCCATACAGTTGGATCACCTGAACATGAATTATTAATTTGGATTGTTTGTGAAATGCTAAATAAGTCTCTAAGCCATATTCGGTTTAGGCCCCGTTTGGATTGCGACATTGTTTTATTGTACCGCTATTTGGAATTTATTTACATTAAAAGTGATTCCGTTGCATTCCATTCGAATATGTTTAATGATATTTATTTTAGCATATATTTGTTAGGATTACTTTTTCTATAGCCGTGGTGAGCAGTGAGATCAAAAGATTTTACATCATTAATGAATGTAGCAAGTTGGTTTGTTAGGCTGATTTCGCTAGAGTTGCATGAAATTACCTTGGATGGGGTTGGTTGCTTGGTTAAAAGTTTTTTGAGGGAGCTAGGGAAAGTCTGTTGAGTTGGAGTTGATTTGTGGTTTCTCGTTAGTGTTAGAAATTTCAAGCTGTGGTAATTTGTTAAAAAATAATGAATTTATTTCCAGAGTTTATTTAGGTTTTTATGAGCTTGAAGTTAGATATTTTTACAAAAATATTTTGTACTAAAACTTTGTGTTGGTAATGGGTTACGAAATTTAAAAACTGTATTGGTTTTAACTTAAATAATATTCTTGGAGAGGGAATGTATACAATTTTAATAATCCGGTGATGTACCTATACCTATAACTTATAAGTAAGAGTAAAACGGTGTAAATATGTGAAAAATACATTTGAATGTTTTATAGGTAGGTACATGAGTACATTTAAGAAGTATTTAGAATCCAGATACTTAATAGGGGTATTTATGCAAGTATGCAACATATTTCAAATATATTGTGGGAAGATATTTATTTATTATACTGCATATTATGTGCCAATAACCACTTCAAAATTATCGTTAATTAATTTTGATTTTATGAACTTTTATTATTTTATAATCAATGATTATGAAATAAAATATAACCTTTATTGTATAGAAATTAAAGTATGCCTATGAAATGTGTATCTAAATAGTAGATATCTATAAAATCGACATATACAAATAGTTAATAATTATTCCATAAGATAATAGTTGTTTATTTTTTCGTAGCTATTTTAAATAATTCTATTATAACATGTTTTGAAATTCTGTCTCTGAAAAAGTGTGTACACTGTACCTATATATCAGTGGCGGCTCGTCGGGTGAGGCAAGTGAGGCACAGCCTCACCTGAAATTTATTAATCTAATAATTTTTTTTATGAGCCTATTATCAGTATCATATAATATTCTAATTATCTATAAAATACTAAAATTAATTTTATAAAAAATATAATTTTTAATCTTGAATTGTAAAAAACAAAAGTCGATGATAAAAAAAATGATAACATGCCACTATCAATACGACACCATGCATCAATTACCCCGCGGACCGCAGTCACGGTAATGAGGCGACAGGAGCCGTGGAGTGACGACAAGAAAATAATATTACGAATACTCGCTGGGTGACGTTGACGAAGCGAACCGACAAAGCCCGAGAGGCAAACATTTTTACACTTCAGTTGCTATACTGAAATATTAACATTAGGTGGTGGGGGCGAGTTGGAAACATACGATAGAATGAGGCTGATATAAATTAGCCTCAATGATATTCATCGTTTTGTAAAATCTAAACGACAAAATTTCACATAGATAATATTATAATGGGAATAATGAGAATCGATAATATGTCCTTAAGTTCCATAAGTCATTACTTACCCCACTATTTTCATAGATAAGTAAACGCTTATCACTTATCAGTCAATGTTCATTTAAAATATATTTTATCAAAGAAGTGTATAATACAATATAGTATTATACCTTACCACTGTAAGTATATCCTTTAATTGTCATCAGTTGTGACTTGTGGGGTAATATTATAATATACCTATAGTAATATATGTATTATAGATAATTATACCAATATTATACATATACTGATCATAGGTAAGTGTGTTACAAAAAAGTACTTATCTAAACTTTTACAACTTCTACTTTATGGACCTACCTTGGTCCTAGCAATAAAATATTGAAGTCTCCCCCACCCAAAAAAAATCCTGGCTACTACACTGTCAATATTGTCATTTACTAATTAATATCTGCCTCACCACTTACGAGACCCACGAGCCGCCACTGCTATATATGTAGTAATATGAATTGCAATATTGCATAACAACCAAAAAACAAAACGTTTATACTTGTATGCACAATTCACGATAGGTAGTTTGTGACCTTGTTACCGCACCACGTGATCACAAACATAAAAAGTTCATTAGACAAAAATCGATTTTCACAAGTACCTACGCGCATCTATATGAGTGACTGTATATTATATAGATATATGATGTCTTATCCTGCACACAATAAGCGCAAGATTAATACGCCCACGGTTATTGTGGTATCTATTGTGATGATATTCATCAGCCTTTTCTTTCCTTCACTTGTGTCAAACCATCGATTATAATCAGTATGGTAAAACGAAAAAACTGTTCTGAAAACACGTTTTACTCCGGTGCAATCGTATACGTTGTGAGAACTTAGAAGAATATAAATTGATCACTATTATAATACGTCATAAGCGCGTATATCGTCGCATTGGCAATGGCTAAAGGTTCAACAAGTTGAACAGTTGAAACCGTTTATTGCGACTAAAATTTTATGATGGATTAATAGAACGCGAGTACTACCGAGTATACGATTCGTGCAGACTAAAAAAATTAATTATAATGTCATTACCTGTGCTTAACAACAGTAGGTATGCAAATACTACTTAAACATCGTTTTAATTGAATTTCCGAACACGACGCCTAGTGTGTATTACACATGGTAAATATTTTTATTTTAAAATATCTTATTCATAATATTCATGTACAATAAAAGACTTTAGTACATTTTTTTGTGTGCTGATATATATGTGCACGAAATCGAAGTATTATTAAGACCTAAAACTCAAAAAAAAAAAAAAAAAAACTATAATACTATTTATAGTATGTTTATATTATTGGGAAGGTACAGTTTATTTCTTTTTTTTAAGGCCCTGTTCGTTTGGCCGTTGAGTTAATAGTTTTATCGATTTGATAAAGGTTATTAAGATAAGACCATTTAGTATTTACAATAATATACTATATTCTAATATTGACATATATATATAATAGGCTATATGCATTGTAATATTGTATCTAATAATGGAATATAATTTTCATTTTATACTATTTATTTTATCGTCTAAGTACATAATTTTTATCTCTTAGACTTTGTAGTTAAACAACCAGTCTAATGAATCTATACAATATTATTTTTTGTTTCGATTCTATTATTTCTAATAGATATACCCATTAACCAAAAATAATACATACACATTACAAACAAAAAAATGGTGCCTAAATAAACAAATTTTATTTTCGTGAAATTTAATTTATAAAAGAATTATCTGATTATATTATAATCAAATATATATTTATATATCCCTGAAAAAGTGACGAATGCGAGTTATACCTACAGCTGCAGGCAGTTTTTTCCGGACACTAAAATAACGTGCGTGATTACTTATGTGGATTGTTTGGGAGACCATTGGACATTTTTAATCTATTTTAATTAAATTATCGATGGTAAACCTACGTGCATACTTGAATCGGAAGTGTCCAAAGGTTATGAAGGTTAAACAAACGTTCTCATAGACAACTATAAGCGATTCAGGTTTCTTTAAAGCCCAAAAAACAGTTACCACAATCGCATTACGGCCTGGAAAACACTATGTACACGCGGGGACACCCATTGTTCTGCAAGGTGTATCATTATTGTATATTTGTTATTGGTGCGTTTACATTTTTTTTTTTCTTTCGATTACCAATTCAAATGAGGCCTCATAATATATGTGTTGAGCTAGGGGAACCGGATAGTATTGAATTCACCTGGCTACTCGTCAGACGTGGCGCGATATTACATGCTATATGCGCATATAGGTACGGGTCAAGTACCTTTTAAAACTTCATTTTAAATCGCGCTAAGCACATGTAAATACATTACAGCAGTAATCAAGGAAGAAAAACGCGTGTCCTAAGACGAATTACGCACATAACATTATTATGACAACGGGGGAAGTTCCTATTTGACATTTAGGGAGGATTCCAAAAACATTTATTACCTACCTATATTTATAGATAGGTGTATTATATGCGTGGTATAGGTATTTTCACTATTATTTAGTCTTAGGAACGCATAATATTCATCATAAGTATATTATATATATAACCAAAACAATTGTAGTATCCTTTGATTTATGAGGGTAAGGATTATTAAATTGCATTGTTTTCATTAGCTCCGACTTTATTGCAATGGCAATAAATAATAGCAAAACACGTGTAAGCTATTAAAAGAAATTTATTAATTTTAAACCAACATAATATATAATATCGTTAAATTATTAAAACTTGGTTTAGATTTTCCTAATATTACAAAAAATAAATATAAACTAATATGTGTGCGTGTTTAGTGTAAAACGTATATATACAAAACGTTATGTTGTGGATGGTACGAATCTGGGACGAAGAGGTTTAGAAGTATTAGATATATTTATACAATACATTTTTATATGTCTTTAAACTTCCTATCTAATCTTTATTATTTTTATTAGCCCTACTCGTTAATTCTTTTTTTACAAACTAATTTTAAGATGACAATATTA
This sequence comes from Nasonovia ribisnigri, assembly GCA_027563435.1. NCBI lineage: Eukaryota > Metazoa > Arthropoda > Insecta > Hemiptera > Aphididae > Nasonovia > Nasonovia ribisnigri. Next base: position 478,911 of record JANEHU010000662.1, read on the forward strand.
TATAGATAATATATATCTAATATACCGATAATACTATACTTCTTAGTTTTTACATATATTATCTTTTATTAAAATTAAAAATTGTTTAATACTTTCATAATGGCAAAAAAATAAAAGTTTTTTTATACATTTTTATTAGAAATAAACAACCTAATAGGTACAATGAAATTCACAATAAATGTATACGTAATAGTATTATGGTGAAGAATAGAGGTATGCAGGAGTTGTTAAAGGTGCAATCAATTGCTCATTAGCAAAATAGCAATAATAATATTCTATATTTTATTAAAACCCTCTTTTTTTTCGGCTGTATAAACGTATTATTTATTACTATACATTTCTAAGTTAATTTCTATTATAAAATGAATATTATTAATTGATAAAATGCAAAAATATATGTTATTAGGAGATTAGGATGGTTTTAAAGTTGCTCATATTCTTGATTCTTCTTCTACAGTTTTGATACCAAATCATTGTGGAGTGTTATAAGTTGGAGATAAGTGGTGCGTTAAATTTTCGTCGGAGTTCAATATTTATTGAAAAGCTTTAAGTCTGTTTAAGTTTAATTTTTCCGAATTGTCCTAGATTTTCAGTCTGTGCGTACAGATAGATGTATAAGAAGTTATATAAATTAAAAAAGTTTGGTTTTAGACTGACACCAGGTTTTATAATTTTAAATGGTCTTAGGATAGGCATTAGGCATTCGAACATTAAAGATCAGTCTTCGGTAAAATTACTTCAGATTAGTTTGTCCAATTTAATTCTCAAGTACTTAGCCGTATATCAGGAGTAGGAATTATTATAATGTACCTATTGACCTTGTTATGTCACCTTGTTCAAATACGAATGTTATAAAAGTATCAGTATATTTTGACTCGTAATTTATCATTTACCGCTCAGACGAATGAGATAAGATATATTTGTAAGTTTGATGGATCAGTCAAAGGATCTTCACCATTAGATATAATGACTTTGCAATCGGAATTGCCAACAATACAATGATTTTTTGAAGAATGGGCCGGTCAGGAGCATAAATGTTAAAAAGCTAAAGAGATGAGAATGTCTCCTTGACAATTCTAGGTAATAAAATAAATAAAAATATAATATAAATATATTGTATTATATGTTTATGCTATTCCGTCTATCTATTTAAAGCTATTCCTTACCTAAATAAATGGGTACTAAACAGATTTATTAAGGCCATATGTTGAGGTGGGACCCTCCTCCCAAGTTATAAGTCTATATAGACTCACTTGTCTGTATACGAATGTAAAAAAGTTAGAAAATCCTATATATTGTACGTCCAAATGCTCCATTCCTTTTATTTTTCCAATTTTAATATCAGTTTGAACAAAGATGTATCATAATATATTATGTTTACGAATACACCTACATGTAATATTATACTATGCCTAAAAAATATTTACATTTTTGCCGATCGATAAGTTAGGAAAATAAGAATAATAATTGTATGGTTCGTATAATAGGTACTCGACAACAACAGCCACCAATAACCCCTGACATCCTGTCGTCGCGTGTGTACGCTTTCTTTTCTGCATATAGAATAAAAATCTCTACCAAAAAAAGTATTTCTAGTAAAAGGAATTTAATGCAGTAGTCAAGAGGTTAATAATATCATAATAGTATGCATTTTGAACAACCTCTACAGTTGTTTTTTTTTTATTAGTCAACTCTGCAGGTCAATCGATCAAATTAGATAGATAGAGGTAGGTATTTCAAATACCTAAATGGGTTTTATCTTTATTAATATATTGCAGAAGAATATTTGAAAATTTAAATACTTTAACATAGTACAATATCATAAAATAATGTTGTAATAACTAATAATATTATATATGTATTTATACCCATTACACATAATATGACATACCATTATAAAACGTGAATAATATGTAGTATATTCAACTTGATTATAGTTTGTGTTAAATTTAATTAAAAATATTTGTAATCATTTTTTAATTGCATGTTTTGTTTGAATTTGATTTTCTCATTAAAGTCAATATTGAATTAATATCAATCATTAGGTAGTTCTGAGCAATTAGTTAATTTGTATAGAAAATAAAAGTACTTGTAAGTTTGTAACAACTAACAATTTTGTATGTTTTCGTTAACGATTTTGTGTAAGAATAACGAACGGGACAAGCTATATAATATTATGTTTTACAAGTTACAATAAAACTAAAAGTGAAGCCAATCTTTATGAAAATGAAATGCTTGAGTGTTCGGATGAGATATAAATTAATTATAGTTAGTACACAGTACCTAAAATTGTACACGTTTGTTATATTTTTCTTTCAAAATAGTATTACGACAGTATAGATATATTATGCTGTACAGCTAGTAGGCGCCAATATAATCTATGTGAAGAGCTTTTAGTTGTCTGTAGATTAGATAGTGTTCAATTTGTTTTGAATACACACATTTTAAATCACGATGTTCCAAGATATACAACACAGGCTACAGGCACATTGTTTACTTATGCTTTAAGTTACCAAAAAAAAAATCAACCGTATAATACATCATTCATACGCCTAAACACTGTAATATAATATGTGTGTTACAATATATATAGGTATTGCGGTACCTACCTTAACATATACAATATAACAGTACTCTGCAGTACTGTTACAGTATACCTAATATAGTTTTTACCTAAACGTATAGTTTCCCTATTTTCTATAAAACGACTGTAGGTACAAAGGTATACCTAACTGCCAATGTATATTATACCAGGATTGGAATCTTGATGCCGTGTCACAATCTACTAGGTATACCGATATACTGCTTACGGTATAGGTACTATAACCAGAAACTCTAAATTACTACCTATACATATAATATTATACTATAATATATGCAGTAATACCTACCGATAAACACAACAAACGCGTGCACAATTTTATATTTTAAACGATTAAATGAAGTATGAATTTTATAGTATGTCACTATAGCATAAGATTAGTATAGATACATATCTGATGGAAATAGAACATGTATTTTATTAGGGCAACTATTATTGGACGGTATCTAAAATACGTAAAATGTATATGTATATGCGGTTTCAATGTTTAAGTATGCATATAGAGTTTCTGTTGTATTCGAGTGAAATATATACATTTTATTGGGCACTTTTATTTTGTTTAACCTACCCACTATAAAATATAGTAAATACCCGTACCTACTGCAGTTGATGATATGCACTACAGCTTTATTAAAAAAAGTGACTAATGCATAATTAAGCCTTAATGATAAATGATAACTAATATTATATTAAATAACTTTTAATTTATTTATTATCTCAATTTGATATTCTAATCTTTTAAATGTTTTTATTGTTATTTAGACAGTATAATGTATAGAAATAGTTACACATTCAATGTTTATAGTAGGTATACAAATGATAATTATAATCATTTTAGATCTCAAATAAAACAATATATCTATATCTATCTACGTATTTAGATATATAATTAATGCGTAGTTTTACAATAATCATATTTTTCTTAAATACCTACCCTGACTACCTATATCACTGTTAATTATTATATTTCCCGCAGGTAGAAGGACTAAACTGTGACCGTAATAAATACTAAGTACTTACAATATGGTATATGTCTACTAATATTGGTAATTGAGTTTAGACGTCTAGTTGGTTCTTTCAAGATGTAATTTTTTGTTTTTTTTTTTTTAAAAATATTTTCTCTATGTGCAAGGAACTACCGGCAACCATAATATATCTCGGTTGGAGAAATGTCCGCAGCGCTCAGATTAATATTTTTGAAAGCAATAATATTGCATTACTTTCAAAAATTTTAAAATATAAAACAAAACAATCTGTTCAATAATGTGGCTTAAGACGTAATTTATTACGATGATAGATTATAATATATGACTGTACGATGTGCAAGTATGGTAATGAAAAGGTACCTATACCTATATTTTGGTAATAGGTAATAACCTCATTATTTCAAACTAGACATTTTACATTTTTATGCTTATAGATAGGTATACATACTAAAACAAAAATCAAGCAAATACACTCGTTGAAACTTGAAAATACGAAAAATAAACTAATACAACAGGTGTATAAAGGCGTCTCTTTTTGGGAAAACTCATCTTGCATCGTACATATATATACTTGCTACACTCATCGTAGCTAGTCGCCAGATAGTATAATTATTTATATTGTGGATTATGACTATTATGTATTATAATACTCTTACGTTTGAATCAGCAACAATAAATCAGTACAATTGATGACATTATTTTTACGAATAAATTCTTACAACGACTTTGGGCGGACCTCATTTCGTTGTTATTTTTTTACAATTGTCATATTTGCTGCTCGACCTGTTTTTGCACAAAATATACACAGCTCGTGCACGACCCAGACTACATCATCACATTTGGGTCACGAGCCTATGCCGAGGCCCATATAAAATATTCCCGGGGGTTGTGCGTCGGTTAGTAGGTCACGGTCGCTATATAGGTCTATAGAAATGCGCAAGTGTCGTGAGGGGATGGTACGAAATAATACACGTGCAGTATCCCAGTATCCCACTGAAATACAGAGTGGTTCCGTTAGAGTTTTGTATAAACTTTAATTTGTTTTAAAATATTATGAACATGTGACGAAGGAGTTACAATTAGCTCTCACCAATAGTATAAAAATAATTTAAGTGATTTACAATTATTATTGCGATTCGTAAAAAAAAAAGAGCATTAATAATATATACAACATAATAAATTATATTTTACAAAGTACGCATATACCTACCATCAATACTTATATTTTAAAGTCATATTATGCGTACATAATTACATGTTTGATAAAATATAAACATAATTATATAATATAAAATATGAATCCTAAAGTAAGTACTAGGGATATAAGATTAAACACCGTATGGTATTTAAAATATCAATTGTAAAGGCGTTTAAAAATGGAATAAGTGTCGGATTAATCGATAACGACGATTAATGATAACATGAACCTTGACTTGTTTAGCTTTTTATTTTATTTCCGTAATCAGGGGTAGTTTTTCACTGCCTAGATGCCGGGCCAAGGACATCGCTAGTGTGCATCCTAGCCATAAATCGTAATTTTAAAACTTTAGACGTTCAAAGTAGTTATAATATTATATCATACATTCATACCGTATACAATTTAAAAAAAAAAAACAGAGAACTCGCTTCTGATATACTTATATGATATGTTTCGAATGTTTCGAGTGCACTTCGTCATTTAATAGGTCACATCTGTAATAAATGTTTTAAATTTGAATTCAACTATTATAATTAATTGTATACGATAAAAACGATTATTATCTAAGGTGTGTGGTAGATCAGAAAATATTTCGAAAGGTAATATTTTGTTGTACTAAATTGGTATTTTCTTAATTCGATAAGAATTAATAATTGTTACCGAATTAAATAATTTTTTTAACTATATTTTTACCTAAAATATCTCATACAACTTATAAGTCAATACCAACGTACCTATAAAATGGTGTGAAAGGGTTGTGTCCGTGGCGTTCTCAAGAATTTTCAATGGGGTGGGGGAGGGGGGTTGTGAATAATTTCTTGAAAGATAAGTAGAAGGGTTATCGGAGCACAAAAAACGGGTACGTAAAAATACGGCCGGGGGGGGGGTTAAATTCCCCCCTCAGTGAATACTTCCACGGATCGTGTTATGTATAACTTAAAGTGTAGGAATCTAAATATTGTAAAAATTGCACAGTGTACACACAAAATAATAATGTACAGAATACTGATATAATTGATTTCTACGATTAACATTTTTTGAATTACAATATAACTAAAATTAATTGAAGAAAATAGTCCATTTTCGTTTAAATATCTAATTTTGTTTAAAAATTGAACTCCATATAATAATAAGAAAACAATTTGTATGAGCTGCTTTTACTGAGAAACAATAACCGTAAAGACTTCCTTTCTGAATTCCAAAAATTAAATTCAATTTATTGGAAAACTAGTGTTGAGTAAAATTTCACTTTTTTTATATATTCCACATTTTGAAAAGTACTGTAACCCAAATTGTGATGACAGACATAAAAAAAAAAAATGTTTTAGAACCTTATAAATTATTACAATGATATATGCCATATTATATAACTTATTATATTATTATATTAATTATTTATATTAATAATAATTTGTATTAATTATTTGTATATTATTTCATATTTGCGTGAGTATAATATGAGGTAATATTCATAAGAATAGACAATAGTGTATGTTTAAAATAGAAAAGTGTAAAATAAAATAACCTAAAATAATTTATATATATATATATATATATATATATATATAATATAATACATACATATGTACATAACTGTATAAAAATGTTAATTAATATAAATGTTACGTTTAAAATAACTTAGGTGCTCCGTAAATTTGCCAACTTCTAAATAAATTACATTAAACGAACTTCATGGTCAAATTTTAACGTGAATTAGTTATTTATTTTAATTATTTACCTTGTGTATAGTTATAAAACAAATCTCAGTTGTTTTACTGCATAAATTATATTATTGTGTCGATACGCATTTTTTAAGATAACCAATGTTTGGTTATAAATATAATTCAATATTGATGTTTGCATATATTATAATATTATTGTATAGGTACCTATTATACCTATTAGGTACCTTACAAACTAATATATGAAAAATTTATATGGGTACGTACTTCATTCGTCCATAATATGATAATGTTTATTCATAAACGATGGTTTCATTTCCTATTAGCATAAAATAAGACTTTATTTTTACTGCTTATGAAATATGGTGGAAAGGTTTCGTTTATGATGTTTATATTCTTACACAAAAATTGTTAATTTATAGACAATCCGACATTAATCCAACCTTATAATTTTCGTATTTTATAAATACAATTTATCGTAGTTATCTTGTTAACAGTTGTAAAAAAGTTTACAATTAGACAATAGGTATACATAGATACTTTTAACTATATAGCTAATTGAATGTAACTTGTTTTGTTTTTCTTGTTTGTTAGTACTTATACTAAATGGCTTATACCAACATCTAAATAAATCATTTCAGTTTTTTTCGGGGGAGTTATAACCCTCTACCCCTCCCCCCTCCCTTGGATACGCCCCTCTGATTTATCAAAATTATTATTAATTGTTAGTTAAAATTAAAAATAGCTGATATTGAATATGTATTCTTAGCTATATAACAGCTAATAATTATTCGTACACTATAAATTGACACATTATACAGTTCACGTCCAATATTAACAAACTCGTGATGTTAGCCATATTAATCATAATATATATAGGTACCAAATACAAATATAATATATAGTTAAGCTTCTAAAATGTTATCGTTTGTGTAATAATCAAATTAACATTATTGTTTGTATCACGTAATTTATTAATTTAATACATATTAATTTATCGAATAAAAAAATATTACATATTTACATTTTTCAATACCCTTACTCAATTGTGTATTACACTTACATACACACAATTGTTGTACCTATAGGTAGCTAATATAGTAATATACTAATACCTTATATAATAAGCATGTAGTTAGAGTTAATTTTTTATGTTAGATCATCATATTATATAAATATAATTATACTTTAATACGATACAAATTGTTTTTTAACAAAATAAATTATTGAGGCTTATATACCTATACAATTATAGATCGAGTATAAGCAGGAGTATCGACCGGTCATGAAGTCACGTGATATTGAATTACTGTATAGACGGACATATAGTTATGAACACTTACACTACCTAAAATAATCTATAAAGCATTTTATCAATATAGCAAATAAATAGTAAAGTTCAAGGTACCTCCAACATGCATTTATTATACTAATAACTAAAAAATAAATATTATTTAAAACATACAGGTAAATTATCTGCAGTTTAAACCGTTTTTTCGGTGTTTGTTGATTGATTCTTAATTTATATTTACTACCTATATAGATTTCAAATTATTAATAATTTATTTATAACAACAAAAATCGTGTACAATTATACTATCCATATTTAATTTATATTAACTAGCTACCTAATTAAATCGTTTAAATTAATTATAAATATATACTGCATGTCCGTCATTGTCAATTACATGTAATTTAATAAAAACACGGGTTTTTTAATTTTTTTTTATACTAGTTCTTGTATAACAACTACTAGCTCAACTACTGTACAATGTGTTAATTAAAATAAATTTCAAATTTTGTTTACCTAATAATATGTTACTATTAATAACAAATTTGGTATTCTACCTATCTATCTATACACTATTCTAAAGGTTATTGCATTATGACTCTCGGATTAGTTTCCTGGCCATCCTATTTGTAATTCTTCACATAGCAATCAAATTGGCAAAAGTTCAGTTAATTACTTGGCTATAATAGAAAGTGGTCATATACATCTGCAGGGGTCAGGACTATTTAAGAAAATTATTATATTTTTTATTTATTTAGTTTATGCAGTTTATTGGATTTAAATTGTGGACATATCAATGCAATAATTACGAACGAACAAATAATTACATTTTTTATGTTATTCAATATTCATATATATTGGTACGTATTTCATGCGATTTTATATTTATATTCTGATACACCTACTATCATATTATACTAGTCAACAATGAATAATTTGAATTGATTTAATTGATTATAAAAACGCTAAAATTGACGATAGGTATATGTACGTTTTTTGTTTATCGTATTGTATCAGTAAATAAATAATAGTGGAAATATATTTTAATAGAGTTATTGAAAATTATCATAATACCAACAGAAAATAAACTGTATAATATAATATCTAATAAACATCGCCAATAAGCACATGTTATTTATATAAAATTGCAGGATTGTTTCTACAGAAATTTAATGATAAAAATTAGTACGTATTAAAAAAAATATAAATCATTTAATCAAATTGTGAGTTTAAGGCAAATCGATATCATACGCTCAAAAAAAAATATTCTCTATCTTTTTTGTGAAGCGTGATTTTACTCTATATAAGATTACTCAAAAACATAAAAAAAAATGATTCTGCGTAAATACGTTTTGTCTATGTTGCGCGTGGGCCAGAGAGAAAAAACAATGCACTGATATCCTCTTAAAAATTTGAATATCAGAAAACTCCAAATTACCTTTAAGTTTAATAATAGGCCAAATTATATAATAGAGCAAACTCTGATATTAGAGCAAACGACAATTTTATACTAGAGCGTAAACGCTGTGAAAGTGTGAACTGTAATAGGTAGACGTCTATACACGTGTATATTACTATAGTCAAATTTTTCAATTTTTGTGTTGATAATGTTAATATTTTCAATAAGTACTAAAAAGTAAAAACATTAATATCATATATATACAGTTAATGTTTTAAGCCACAGTGCTTAATTTTAAGAAATAGATATCCATATATATATATACGTTCATTGAATTCTTCTTATTTATCATTATCATTATATATCGAAAGTATGCAAATTTATGGGTGATTTCAATAATTTGGTAATTAATATTGTTATAAAATTTACTATTTTTAAAACATTATGATGGCTCAAAAAAATGTATTATACCTATCTTATAATGTTGACAATTGTATTAATATTATGCCAGCTATAAACAATGGTTTAATAATTTACTCTGGTAAACTCCAGGTCAATTTTTTTTATATATTTAAAAAAAAATAGTAAATTTTATATTTAATTCAAATATTGATCCTTAAGATTTAATATTTAAATGAACAGTGTATAGTGTCATAATTCATAGTGACAATTTATAATGATGTTACATAATACATATATGAAATTTTTTTTTTTTTGAGGTATCAAACCCGACGTAGTCACGTAATTCAAGAATTCAATCTTCATCGGGCGACGGGTTGAATGTCAACAGTTTTTATAATCTACCGATCGCAAACGATATATTTATAGAAGTTATCGTGCGTCGGACTCAAAAACTGTAACTATGCAACAAATGTATATAGACAGAGGACCTATTTAATTATAATATATTTATATATATACCTATCTATTTTATACGTAGGTGTCCTCTTATAGGCACCCCCGTAGCCCATTTTCAAGCTATCATCATTTAAACACTAGCAATTAATAGGCGCAAGTGTTTATAATAGAGTGGCTCAAGCCCAACGGCGCATGGAATGGACAAGAAATATTATTGTTATAAGAGGAAAATATTTGAACTTTTTGAAGCCGCCGGAACACGACAAAAAAAACCTATACGTGTGTAATTCAGTATAGAAATGTAGAATCAATAAAGAGTAAAAGTTGAGTGTGATGTATAATACTGTAAAAACCAACGATATGGTTCTATACTGCAATAGAAAAACTTTAATTTGCAATGCACCGAACGACTTCAGAAAATAAAATAATTGTACCTATAAGTACATCACGGTGCTATCATTTTATATAATTGGCAGTAGTGATAATACACGGTGGCTGGTCGGCTGGGAATAGTTCAAGTAAATTTCATTGCTGCTGGTTTCTCAGTAATTATAGCCCAAGAGGGTACGTACATAGAAACCATTTGTGCTTTTCTACAACTCTGAAAATGTATTGTGATGTAGAAATTAATGATTATAATATAACAGTACTTTCTATAAGTTTATATTTGTGTACGTTTGATTTTAATAGCATTTTGTCGACATTTTTATAAAACAATCACCAAAATGTGAACTTGCTTCATTCCACTTAACTAAATTATCTACACGGTTAGTTTTTAACTATTGATATTTGGTTCAATATTTGATATATTGTTAACGCACGCTGGCGGCAGTGCTTCAGAACTACTATTAATAATAATTAATAACTTATATTAGTGTAGGTATATAAATAAATTGAAAAGCCATATTTTTTGTGGTCTCAGTAGCCGGTATATTTACAATTTGTAATTTGTATAGGTACCTATAATAGTCATTCAACTGATGAAAATAAACATGACATATTAAATATTAACTATATAAATATAGTAAAAAACTATACAAATTATATTTTTTATTTTATTTTTAATTGATCTTTAAGCCAAGAACTGTGGCCATTAGCTGACATATTATAATATATACACCTTATACCTATAAGTACTTTAGTAGGTACTCACACTTCCTTATTTAAATAGAGTGCGCTTGAGAAATAATAACTAGGTACATTATGTTTGATTAGGTACCTATATACGTGTCATTGCAACTGTTTGTAAAATGAATAATTTCTTTATATTAATAGTAGTAATTAGTATTTAGTATAGGCATAGGTATAATACTCGCGTGATTTAATATATTAGTCGGAGGCGTGCGCAAGCATTTTAAATTTGGGAGGAGGGGTTCAGAAAAATAGCAAATTAACTGATCTAAAATTAAGAAATACAATAATTCTTTCTCTTTGAATGCGCCCCTGTTAATAGTAGATAGATACAACTTAATAAGATCTACTTGGTCATTGATATTGAAGTCCATGCCCACTGACCGACTCTCCCCTTATACTTATAGTATTAATGTATTATAATCAATTTAGTTCAGTAACAAAAAAACATTTTTAACTTTTCATTAAACTTGCATATAATATATACACGTAAGGTCATTAGTATGTTATAATATTGTATTGATCAAACCATAAAACAATTTCCAAGAAACAGTGGCGTCGTACATAATATTATAGCCTATAATAGACGAGTGCCGACGCAACCAACTGATACAAAATATATACAGTACTAATGACTGTCATTAAGTGATGTAGAATACATATATAATATTATACAATTACTATACATCAATACGTTTATATGATATTATTTTTTTCTGCACTTTGCACTTGGCATAAAATGAAAATAAAAGCTCTCTGCACAGACCACACAATTACCACAGTAAAGGTTTTAGAAGCTTATTATCTATAAACAAAATGCACTATCGTTATTATATAAATATTTTACTATAGTGTAAAATATATTATTATATACATGTATAAGTACATCATAATATGCACTACCTGTTGCATATACTATTAAAATTATTACGTGACTATAAAATAATTACGGTTTTAGCAAATTTATATACCTATTTCCTATACACATACACGCGTGAGTTATTTATAATAATAATATAAAATATCATGACAAGTTATTAACATAACTACAAAAATCGTAAATTAACCAAAACCGGCTTCACCAATATGTCAAAATTTTAGATGGTACCATTCGATCAAAGTTGCAAAGTTACATACAATTATATCAATTTGTGTACATATGCATCTATACATTGTACACAAACCCATTTTATAATTATTGTAGTCCCTAGCTGGTGTCGATCGGTCGCAAATTCGCAAACAGTGCTCTGTCCAGTACCCCTCCCCCGTTTCCTATCAACATGCCATCATGCATTTTATACGTCATAACATTTTAATCAAAATATTATACAAACTACCTCTATATAAATATTACTGTGTACAATAAACTTTGCGAACTCCAATCATAATAATGATTAGCATAACATAATATTATTATAATACGTTCCATATAATATATTATGTATTAAAGATGTAATATTATTATCATCATCCTCATCAAGGTGAATAGTGTTTACTCGAGTATTGGCAGCCCCGGCGAGAGAATTGCTGGGCGGTGGTCGAGAGTTCGCCGCTAGGGAGTGTGCGCTTAACGGTTTATATAGGGGTGAGGACGCATATATATAGCGGCGCAGCGATACGGCGACCTTGACCGAGTATTGTGTGTGTGTGTGTGTGTGTGTGTGTGTGTATACGCAGCAAAGACGGTTGCAAACTTTACGATGGAACAGACAAAAGCCCTACCAAAAGGTTGTTGTGGAGTCCTCCCCGGCAAGGGTGACGGAGTAGGTGGAGTTGGTTATATATGTTATATGTACACACATATATATATAATAGTGTACGGTTGTTTAGCGGCAAAGTCGATATTTCTTGTCCCAACAATAATATTATTATTTTTATTATTATTATTGCCGTAATGCGTAACTATAATAAATAATATACAGCCATACAGGGTGCAGTAACAGAAAGAACTGACAAAATAGTAACATGTAATTAAAACTAACTATACATGCAATAACTTTTATTTCAACCGATTTTTAAAAGAATTTACTTGGATATTAATTAATATATATGTTAATTTTAAGTTATTCATCTAAAAAAAACCGATAAGAACAATAATTATGACATAGTATGGTTACCTACTTGATTACCTTTGTCAGCTATATTTCTGTTACACCCTGCAGTAAGTTTACGCACATACAGGGCGATCCGAAAAGTCCTGTTACTTTTATGACTTTTAAGACTTTTATGGCATAATCGATACTAATATTTTTGCTTATACATATAGATATGGTATATCCAATATATATAGGTGCCTACTATATACATGTTATAGGTATAACGTATTTATGTATATGCAGCGAACACGCATCTATAGGTGTAGCGTGTATAGGTATACGTAGAGGTATCTCATATACACAATATTATTATTTAATATCATGTACGCGACACGCCTTTGAGACGAAATAGGAAATACTTGTATTAAGGCTCCCGCGGCATACATCACGATTCAAAGACAAAAATGCCAACGTGCTGCAGATTCACCGTCGTAAAATATATCATCTATAATATCATCTAAGTCTGTAAAACCATCGACAGCCAACATTCGCAGTAGGTACGATTAAAACGGTCTACACGTCGCGTTGAATCCCGCGACCTAGGATATCGTAGAAATGACGTGATATATTATTTGGGCGGGTCATTATATATGGGTCTTAACGCTGTCACAATAATATAATGTAATAATACAGGTAAGGCGGCACTCGATATCACGGGCATTCGAAAATAAAATTGCCCTTTTCTGGTCCGTTTGCGAGCTGATATTATGACTAATCAATACGAAATGGCGGTAGGTACACCTACACACGTAGGTATATGTACGCACGGCCGCGGTGACCCAGTAAAAACGGGCCGCTGATGCAGCATGAGCAGCAGCCGCCGCCGCGATTTCTTTGTTGTTCAGTTCTCGGTGCGGGGGCGGAGTTACGTGCGCAGGCCGACAGGACGGTGACGGTCGCATATATGTGTGTGTGTGTGTGTGTGTGTATACGAGGGGATGATTGTGGAGGGTAAATCCCGCGCGACGACGGAGGTATATAATATGTGTTAGTGCGGTATGTACCTTATATTATACACGTATGTATAAGTATAACGCGGTATAGCCGGTATAGGTATATATGTATATGACATGTACGGCCGAAATGTGTGTTCGCCGCCGATGCACGAATATAAATTTAAATAAAAGGTTTTCGTATTTCGACGCGAGTGTATAATAACATAATATATTATTTATATTGTTCGTGCGAGCGCCTTGTGCGGGTGGACAGGCGGGGTGGTGCCGTAGGAGGGCGGCATGGGGCCGTCGTTAGTAGCTATATTATTATTATTATGTATACTATACGACTCATACGTATATATCTGCACCGGCATCGGAAGCCGGAAAACGTCAAGGGTTGTTATAATAATAATAATATAATATATGACAATTGTTGTTGACGTTGTTGTGGTGCATCGTGTAGGTTTTTTCTATTTTTTTTTTTTTTTTTTGTTATACTACAATCAAACGGACTCGTATAATATCATGCGATTATGATGATAGTGATATATAAGTACCGTAAAATATGTGCACACGCTCGCGGCGGCGGTCGTCGGGAAGTGCAGTAAAAACGTTTGTTGTCTGATGTAGAGATTGTAATAATATATTACATAGTATCATATATATATGTACACGGAAATCTATAGTTTTCCGTCTACAGGAGCAGGAGGTGAGAAAGAGGGACTAGTTACTCTGGATGACAAATTTTTGGAGATCGCTAATATTTTTAAATTATTTTTTTTTGACAATATTTCCCCATGACTTACAAGAGTATTTAAAACAAGAATTCCTAATTTTAATTGTGTTCACGTAAACTAAGATAACTATATAATAATTATATATAAATACATTTGTAACAGACAACAGTCTAATAATTCATGTACATTTCGTCTCACCTTCACCTCAGACATTATATTAAATAACAATCAGTAAAGTAAATCAAACCTGCCGAAGAGTTGCTAATCCAAAGACAAACTATTAATTAAGTAAAGGTAGGTATTTTTAAGAACAGTGGCACTACCGTACCGAATACCGGATATAAATGTTTATTAGTTAGACGACCCCCCCCCCCCTAATTACCTATTTTATACATTTTTATTACACATTATAAATATTATTTTTTGCTCTAATAAAAAGAAATAATAATAAATAAAATGTATAGAAAATAAAATATTGAGGGATTCGTATATAAATGATTTATTCATAATAAATAATATAGCTGGTTAGGTTAGCTGGTATAGTTAACTTTTTTTCCCCCGTGTTGTCGCAACTGAGTTGGAGACTGCATTTTTTTATTAATGTCTGGCGAAAATTATTTGAGAACGATAAAGAAATGTATTGTTTGGTTATCAACCGTCAAGTATTGTTTATTCGCATTTGTGAAATATTTCTCGCAATATTATTATACCTACCAACAACAAAGCACTAAAACGGTTACCAGCTCATATAATATGTAAATATTTTTACTCAAATTATGTATTTTGCTAAGGTGAAAAACGTCTATATAATATTTTGTTAGTCGTGGATGAAAAAAACGTTTGGTTAGGGGTGGAATATTGTGATGTAAAGCTGTCTCTGAGCTCATTATTATGATAACCCGACGTAGTATAATTATTTTAATTAATATATATTATATTAATACTATTTAGACTTTCTAGAGATTGGAATATTGGAGTGTATTATTGTGAACATTATGTGCTGACCGATGTGTTGCTATATTAATATGCACCACTAAACTGCTCGTGAATTTAGCGCGGCGTGCTTTTAATTATTTTGAATAATGCATTTTGAACGAGCTACGCTGTACCTAATAATTACAGTGAATTGAATAAAACGTGTAAATATATAATGTAGTAGGTAGGTTGAATAGATGAAAATGTCGGATATCTTCCGATAACGAGTCGGGGAAAACATGAGAGACAACGAGGAGGACACTGGAAATGTAATTTAATGTCGTCGAGGCTCCGTGAATTGTATTAAAAAAACTGTCGGGTAGTAGAAATTAACGATCGATACCTTAAATAGAATTATTCCAAGTTAGACCACGGTATATTTTATATACATACATATTATAATATAAAGGTACAGGAATATTGAATTTATATTTTATCCATCCCAATCCTTAAAATTATAATATGTAAAGATACGACGTGCAAAATGTATCAAATTTTAAAAGGGAACCCATCGAAATGAGTCGAACAAAAATTTAATTAATTATATTATAGTAAAGCAGTAGGTAAATATTATTCGTGCCATGAGTAAACAAATAATATTACATCAGCTGTTAATCTTTCCCGTATCCTGTGTACAAATTCGAGAAATTTGCAATAATACAATTTTCATTTAACAAACCGATTTCCAACCGTCGTCAGGACTCAGGAATGGACGGCCAAATAGTCAATACCCAATAAAGAACAGTTGTATCTATAAATTTGGATCATCTATACCAGATTGTAAAAATGTAAATCACATGCAGTGGCGCTGTGGAGCAAACAATATTTGCACCATCGATATATAAGCCAAAATTACGGAAATGTATAAATTATTTTGTAGTTGAAAATTGATAATTTTATTATTTTATTACCTGAGACTTAAAATCGTAAAACAAAATTCCTCAAAAATTAATCTTATATAGCGATTTAAAAATATCAAAAATACAGGCACAATTCCTTGGTTGTAAAAGCATTTGAAATTCAGAGTTAGGTATAGAAAATTGGGAAGTAAAACATAACATATGACGATATTAGCTATTTAAATTTTTAAATTACAAGCAAATAACTAGAATCGTTATTTTTCATTAGGTTAGGTATTTGACTAATCTATTTTAGTCCAAATTTTAAATTTTAGAATGTCTACAAAAAAATAATGTGATTATTATATTTTTTAGATTATTGAAAGCTTATGAAAAAATGAAGATCGTTGTATTACATTTTATTACTTTTTTTATAGCATTTTGACCGACCAAAAATTAATTTATCAATATTTATAGAAAAAAAAAAGTAAAAATCGAAATTGTCAAATAGTATATAGTATATAGCGCCTAAGAATATAGCCCAAAGTCAAAATATTTTGAAAATTATACCAGGTGTAGAAAATTTCAATAAAAACATTTGGTGAAAATTTCAAGTATCTACAGTTATTTGTTTTTGAATACAACAAAATTCCTAGAAAATCGTTAATTTATACTTCAATATCCAATTTCTATTTAAACTTCAGAATTCAGATGCTCATCAAAAATATTTGTCAAGTTACACTCAACTTGTAACGCTAATAATAAAACTTATATGGAATTTTGTACTTTCATTTTCAAATTTTCACTATAAACTTACGGTGTAACAGCTTTTAATATTGTATTAGAGAAATTGTTTTGGTGAAAACGTGGAATCCATCGATTCAGTGAAAACGGGTATTGGTAGAAAAGAGAAAATAATACACTTCTGATGGGACCGAACATTTATGAATTTAAATTTTGTTATTTTATACTTCTCAATCGCGTTCGCCTTATTTCTTTTGTACACGGCAAAATGTATTATTTTCGAATGTAATTAATGTATTTAATTATCTGTGCATAACCCCGAAAGTTTTATTTATTATATTAATTTTCAATATTTTGTAATTTTGATTAAATATGATTAACTGGTGTGTGGTACTAAACGATAATGTGATATTAGATGTGTGCGTTAAATATCAGCGTGGCGGTATAACCACAACATTTTGGGAAAACTGTGCGAAATTGACGTATAAAAGTGTGCGGTTTTGAACGACGAAATTTTTTTGAAAGTGTGTGGTTATGACGACCGCCGATTATTTGCTACAGATGAAATCGAGTTTTCAGGTTTAAAAAGGTTTAAAAAGGATTAAATCATATCCATACGCAACACGCAATATCTAAAGTAATACTGAAATAATATACTAACCCATACATTTTGTAATGTTTTATTTCTGCTTTATTTAGAAGAGGCCAAATGGGTTTAGCGATGTTAAGCATTCATCGCGATATTGAAATCAATGTAGACGAAGGGTTGGAAGAAATACCTCGAAAACCAAGCCAAATGAATATCATTTTGTGAACTTATTACGAAAATAAATGTACAGGTAATACTTAAACGTTGCCACGTTGGTATAGTTTTAAGTAAAATCATGGCCTATATAAAAGCACGGAACAATAAAAGTGCATTTTATGGAAAGGTAAGATTACAAGACGAAGAGCCAGAAAACAGATATCCTAAATACACTTGTCCCCCTGGCCCTGACGTGCAAAATAGTTGTGGTCATATCACCCCCTACACAAAAATCCTAGATACGCAACTGTACTACCTATATGTATATTATATAATTTAATATATTAGTAATATATATATATTCATATGACATAAATATTTGTATTTAAAAATTATGGGGCAGAATTATTTACCTTCGACCTTTTTATTACCTGCTACAACCCAACAATAAAGGTAATCCCGGGCCAGGTTTATATTTTCGCATCAGTACATTTCCAGGTAGTGTGACCAATTTTATTCTGAATAAGGCTGGCTGTGAATATCTGTGAATTGTGGTAGACTATGTATTCTGTACTCTGTAGCATTATAAATGTAGATGAATTTGTCTATATATAAATATACAACGGAGTACACACAGAAGGGGCACTATTTATACTATATTATGTATAAAATATAGTAAAATTAAAAATATATTTTGATGTATTAACATATACATATACTTTATACAACCCTTTTCACTGGGGACATATGTGAACGCCCCCTTTAAATATATATTATAACTGTATAAATATAGTATATAGATTATAGGTAATACATAATGCACATAACAGGTACATACAAATAACCGAACAACTATCTTAGATACAATATTGGTAATTACGAAACATACAAGATTAGAAACTATAAAAATACAGAAATTTGTAAATGTGTGTTACAAGAGGTTTGATTTACAAGTATCGGGTATATTTAAAACTGAAAATTGATTTTAAACATCGCATCGTTGCTCTCTCTAAGCCAGAATGTCAACTATGCGGCCACTAACTCTTTTTTTTTTCTGTTCTGGCCCGTGGACACCCGGATCATTGGAATATTATAGGAAAATAATAAACGATGTTAAATAAATAATTAAGTGGACTTTTTTTTTTTTTTGTAATTTGATTAATTCAAAATATTTATATTTAATAATACCTACAATATGGTCTAGATCAGTGGTCGGCAACCGGCGGCCCGCGAGTCTATTAAATACAGCCCGCTTTAAATTCTATATTATAGAATTCATATTAAATTTATTGAAGCTATTTCGATACTTCAACAAGAATTTAATAATCGATTTCAAGATTTCAAACGACATTCGCAATATTTTCAACTACTCGCCAATCTGTTTAATATTGATGTTCAAGATATACCTGTTGAGCTTCAAATGGAAATAATATATTTGCAGCTACAAGACATCTTAAAAGACTCATTCAAGGAACGCCTTTACTTTTTTCGCTGAACTTCCTGCATCATTTTCAAAAATTTTAAATATAGCTGCGAAATACTTCAGTATGTTTGGATCCACTTACGTATACAGGCCTTTTCTCATATGAAAAAAATTAAAAACCCATACCGTTCACGCTTAACTGATGATCATCTCCACCATGTACTTAGAGCCAGCACAAGTAATTTTAATGTGGAAATTGAAAAAATAATAAACAATATCCAACAACAAAAATCACATTAAGCCTATTAAGCAGTTGTAATTTTCATACTTTTATATTATTATTAAAAACTGTAATTTTTATGTTCTATTTATCTACTATTTTAAAGTTTTAAACAGTTATTTTTTTTCTTAGTAAATAATTTGGAATATAAAATTTTAATTTTTGTCTGGCCCGCGAACTCTTTTTAATTTATGAATGTGGCCCGGGAGTCTAAAAAGGTTGCCGACCACTGGTCTAGATGAATAATATTATAAATAATTTGTACAAACCGTTTTGCCTGCTATTTGCGAAACTAGCAACTACAAATGTTGTAAGTTTGATTGCCTACAAATCTACAACGCCGTCTGATCAAAACTATTTTAATACCATATTATTGAAGATAATAAATCATAATATTATGAGAATATGCAGATACAGGGAAACGGACTCCTATTGTATGCACCAAACAAAAAACAGACATGTCAAAAACGTGTATACCGTACACTGTACAATGACAAACAATGTACACATTATAATATAAATTAAGATACAAATTATATTCTTAGGTATTGGGACATTAGGTTTATTAAAATAGTCAAGAGATAATCATATATTATGATGCATCATTGATTATAAATATTTATAATTATAGCAATTATAGTCATATTATAGGGTGTCAGTGTATTACTTGAAATTGTATAAAACTTGTATGTGACTTGTGACATAAATGAATTGATATAATATAGATTTTATAGTAAATTAATAACACAAGTTACGAAATCATCGAAAGTTTGAGTACCATTAAAATAAAATATCCTCAGAAATACTGATAGACCGAAAAAAAGATAGAACCTGAAAATTAAAATTTAACACATTAATTATCACAGTGACAAAGTACACTCGAAAATCGACAGTCGACACCTGTAATTCACCAGACCAAATTACCACATTTTTTTTTAAAATTCAGCTTCCAATTAAGTAATTTAAAATTTAAAGATACAGTCTAAACAACTTCTAAGATATTAGTCACTTGACTAAAAATGGTTTTACTTGTTTGTTTTCTAGACTTTAAGGACAGGGCACTATTCCAAGATCATAATTATAGAACACACTTCCTTACTCAAAATTTAATTTATTATAACCTACCTATAATTATAAAAACATTTTAATAATTTTAATCTTAAAGTACAATTGTGTGCAAAAAAAATATTTATATTTCTTATACTATTGTTTAAAAATAATTGGTTATATAAATTAATTATAATATAATTATATTAAATAATAATTATTTTCACAAAACTGATAGTGATACAGTGCAGATTCATTATTAATATAATATTTATAATATTCATTTAGTATTTTAAATAGTAAAAAGATGGATAAGTGGGTGTCGCTCTACCATACAGTAGGTTACACGTGGGTCACTAATGGATAGTGTGAAATTTGAATTCAATGATATATCATTATTCATTGTATATGAAAAACGAATCTGAGTGAAGGCGGTCAGTCGACTCTATGATAAATTAAAGTATATTTGATGATAGTATTGTGAGTAAAGTATTTATTTACCTATTTACGTGGAACCTTGTTTTAAATTTTAAATTCTTAGCTATCTTCAGGCTCTTTCACCCAAAAAATAAAATATTATTAGGTATGGAAAAAAACCTAAAAAAGGGTGGGCAAGTGGGTCACTGTATAATGGATGTTATTAAATTTGAATTCAAGGATATAATTTAATTATCATCTAGATTTCATCCAAATTTGATCACAAAATAACTATAAAAAAAATGTATTTATATTTTTGAGATTTTTTGGTTACTGAAGAATAACCTAATTACGTGAAACCTTGTTTTCAGTTTTCAACCCTTAGCTAGATATGTTGAACATTTTATCAATTTTTTACTACAAAATCACTTTTAAAATGAAAATATGATAAATGTTGTTAAAAACTGAACTTTAAATGCTTATAAAAAAAATTTGTGTTTATGCATTTTTAACACTTTTCGTTTTCAATTACTATTGTAACAATATATCAGGAACCTTGTATAACATTTTCAAGCTGTTTGACCCTATGAATAAAATTTTATTGAAACTTATAGAACAAAAATTGTAAACAGAATATGACCGTAAACAGTTCAAAACGAGTCAAAAAATGTTGAAAATTTTATCAAGTATAGGAATTTATAAAATGAACATATGATATAAGTTTCAAGTATTAACAGTAATTCGTTTTTGAATTACAGCAAAATAAGAAAATTACTACACAAGAAATCGGGTGAATATCCAACCTTGGAAAAATTTGAATTTCAAACGGTGATAAAAAATTTAATTTGACTATCTGTTAGAAAATTTTTTATGTATTTCTAACTCAAAATGATTTGCACATTTTCCAATTTTCGTGAATTTTACGTATTTTATCAAAATTTGAACTTTAAATGTTTATAAAAAAAAATTGTTTCTATGGAATTTAAATATTTTTCAACTATTATTGTAACAAAATATTAGGAGCTTTGTATTAAATTTTCAAGATTTTTTACGCAACAAATGAAATTTTATTGACATTCAGAGAAAAAAAAAACTAAAAATATTGGAAACAAAATATTGTTTAAGTTATACTAAAAACCAAAATCAATTTTATCGTAAAAATAACGGTTTTTCCTTAATTTTTCCCAGATTTTTAAAACTACGGTGAATTTTTTACTCTTGACCCCTCATAGTACCAACTATAGATTCACTTTCCTATCAGAAAAGGTGCTATTGAAGAAAATCCAAGCATGATGACAGACACAAATAAAAAACAGAAATCACTGTACAACCAATGCGTTCTGCTCAGAATCTAATATGACCCTATTTTTAAATAACTGTTGCCTTTTTAACTATCATATTTCAAGATATCAAAAGGCTCATAATTTATTGTTCACAATCATGATACTAATACATATAATTTATTATACTTATATTGATTAATTTCACTCATAGCTGTAAAATAATGACAGTACCTATTCAGACACCCTTTAACGATAAATATTAACTCCTTAAGAAACATATTATATTACTCCTTCTACTTACTAACTAATACAAGTGCATAGGCCCAAGTTCCCCGAGGTGAATCAAACTATCTATTTATCTATCCCCACGCCATAGATGAGAATAAAAATATTATGAAGTTTCATAGAAGACTTTGAACTATGAATTAACTTATTTGCCTTTTCTTCTAGTCTTCTTAACCATTTTAATACATAAAAATACAAATAACTTGATGACAAGCAATTCTATTTATGATATACTTTTAAATACGAATGGCTTAAAAACCATGAAAATGTACTTATGGTACAGTAAATAGTATAAATCTAACTAATAGGTAAATTTAATTAAAAACATTACTTAAAAATATAGGCAAACTATCAGAAACTATGAAAAAAATAAACAAATTTGTAAATTTTATACTTTTTTTATTTTATTTTTTTATTTATTTAAAGGTAATATAATTAATTACATTTATTGAGGTGGAGCTCTGCCACGACCAAATCCGCCAAAAGCACCAGGTCCTCTCTGAATGAACATAAAAATGTAAGATTAATTTAATGTTAAGTTATATTTAAAAACACTTAAGTTATTTATTCATTATAATCATAAATATGCTTACAAAGTCCAATTCAGCAGTACCAGCACCCACATCAGCTTTCTTGTCTGTACCAGGTGCACCTGGAGCCCGCCTATATGTTGCTCTGTCTTCACCTGACCGACCGCCCTCGGGTCTACCTCCTGGTGTGGTTCTGGGTCCTCTTGGATCTTGTCTAGCTTGTCTCTTCAATGTAGCTGGAACAATCTGAAAACAAATATTTATAAAATCATATTATATGCATACTAAACAACATATAAAAATGAATAGCAAAAAGTTATTCATCAGTTGTAGGTTCGTGCATTTGAATATGAATCTTGCTAAGATATATTAAATAATTGAAAACATGGAAAATTCCTTCAAGGTAATAGGATTTTATAAATTAAATGGTTTAAACAATAATGCATATTTCTGCATAATAACCAGACCTTGGATGTTTATGACCAACATTTCATTAAAATATGCATTAATTATATGCCATAAAATAAATAAATATTCCTATTTTTCCAGCAAATATATGCAAAAAAGAGTTAATATTAATTCAAAAAATGTATATAATCTTTGAAATGTGTATTTAAAACTACTTAATTACAAAATACAAATTTAAAAATATGAAATTAATGTTCAACTATCATAATCTTGTAATTTCACACTTATTGGTAAAACCCACCAGCCTGCTCAAAATATAATAAAATCTCATAATATACGGGTCTTATTCATAAACACAATTAACGAAAATAATTGATAATAATATCGACAATTTTTAATATTATACATATAATTTATAAAATATGTACTACTTAATATAGAAATAATCAATATATGTGCTTAAAAATTTTAAATATGCAAAATAAGTTTGCCTATTTGTAATCTAGACTTCATGATTTGGATTTATATCATACTCCGATGTAATTCTGGCTGTGCAAAAACAATATGCTAAGTCATAAACATCCGCGCTCTAATAATAACATACCATGTACTTATTTTACAAGTAAAGAGCAATTTATTTTAAATTAGGAGCCAAATTTGTTGAAAAATTTAGCAACACTATTTTCAGATAAAAATAAAACCGAGAAGTAATGGATAAATAATTAAAAATCTATTAAGACAACTATAAATAAAAAATGTTTTTCTTTATGCAAGTTTGAAACCAAAAAAATTAAGATTAAGTTTTACATATTTAAGAGTTTGTACTGCATAAATGACAAGGTCTTTTACTGCATATTTGAAATTTTTAGGAATATAGTTGTATACATATGTCTTTTTTAATGTATGAACTTGCAAACCATAATTATCAGGACTCGGATTTTAATGGATATGCACTTTTTTTTTGTAATGTCTTACTCGATGTTCGTTAAGCTACAAATGAGTATCAAGTACTTCATCAAAATAAATATAGGACATTTATTATATTTTTAGAAGGTTGTATAGTTATAGGGGCTTTTTCAATTTTTTAAATTATTTTTGACCTATTTCTTGTATCACAACGAAAAATTTGCTATCATTTAAATATAAACATAGTACTAACATAAATTTATCTGGTTTTAAATTAAACAAGTCTGAAATTTAACTTTACGTCACACTAATCAATTAGCTGATTGAATTACATACAATTTTTAACAGAGTGTGACTATGTAATACAAATTTAATTTTTAATTCGTTTTTTTTATATTTATTAACATAATTTTACATGTTGCATACATTTATTTTTTATTATTAAAGGGCGTTTTTAATCCGAGCCCTTATTATTATCAATACCTAATGTAGGATACATACCAATCGTACCAATACAAATATTTTCAATTATGAATATATTTAAAAATAAAATAATGAAGTTAATTTATAAAACCGTGTATTTACCTCAGTTGGCAAATGAAGATAATCCCTAAGGTATTGAATTCCCTCGTTTGTCAAATACCAATAATAGTGACGCCACGCAAATTGTTCTTTGACATAATCTCTAGATTTGAGACTCTAAATAAATCGCAAAACAACATTAATACATACAGAGTAAATTCAGGATCAATGGCTTAAATACCTGCATAGCTTTGATAACTTGCAAGTTTGGAATGCCTTCAATATCGGGATGTACAGGTTTATGGAAATCCTTTTCAGCAACCATAACACCTTCTTTGAACAAGTACTCGTAGATAGCCCTACGATTCTTTTTTGGCATCAACATTCTGTTAAAAAAGTATTATTTACTTACTTGAGTATAAATGTAAATACGACAACTCAATAAATTTAACTCTACATAAATTTTGATTTCCGTCAAAAATCAAATTGATCAAACAGGAATGGCGTTACGAATATTATAATACAACTGAATAAAAAGTATATTAGTTAATTAAATAAATACTTACTTGGATGTTTGTGGATAAAAAATAAAATTCTTAAATACAAACGGGCGAAACTGAATAGTAACAACCACAATTATTTAGAAAGAAAAGGCCATGTTATCACTCGACCAACCTCAAAATATTTTTCGTCAACAGAGTACAGACAATATTTTTGTTAACTTACTGCTAACGCGGTATAAGGAATCGTGATAACAGTTACCACAAACTCGGTGCGTCACTTGCGCGGCAAATGGCCATGTTGTCTCGGGTTGCTACCAGTTTTATGACTTATTAAATTACCCATATATTTTCAACAGAAACAGTTAGCTATGGAAAAAGTTAACATTTATTACCAAAAATCATTTTTTGACATGATTACCAGTTTTACTATTTTACTCAATTGCCGAAAGAACGTTTTTCCAGGACTCAATATTTTCTTTGTTTTCTTATTCCCAAAAACCAATATTTCCAAAGTTTTTTACCTCTTTTTTCACATTATAATTTATCCAACAACTTTTTCCAATGTTTAAATTTTGAAATTTTCTTAATAACTTACAAGATTTTCAAGAAAACTTTATCGTTAAGTACCGGTTTTTTGTAGTGAATATAATGAGGGAAATTGGGTGTTCATTGAGGAAGTTCCGGGTTGTAGACGCTCCGATTATGGTTAATGGTTAACGTAAATAAATAATCTAAAATATAAACATAAAAAATTATGAACTGTATTGTACACTGTAGAACAAAATAAACACATAAGCTCTATAAATATTAAAAAGGATCATGTGTACAATTTTTAGCTCATGAAGTGTTCTGTAGTTTTGTCATAATAAGGGCCATCATATATTATATTGAATCAACATAATATAATATTGGATGCAGGCAGCCTAGTGTGTTGGACAACTGTGTTTAAAGTACTTATTAAATACTTTTGTTTATGTCTCAGATGTTGGTGGGGACTGTATTGGTTTTAAAATGATTTATTTTTTGGTGTATTTACACATTTTTCAGAAGAAAAATAATGCATAATTTTTCAACTTTAATGGTAATTGGTAGTTTTTGGTAGCAAATTGGATCTAGTTGGTACATTTAGCAAGTTAAAAGCGAAAATGTACAGTATTTCAAAAAATAATGGGGAAAAAACTTGATTTATTTATGCAAAACAAGATTTTAGCAAAATTAATTTAGTTTTTTGTCGTAATTCAAGTTCTCTGTTTAAAAATTGAGAACATTAATCCGCTAGATAGTAACACATGTGCATGACTATTCCCTGTCCGGTCATTTAGAGCAGGGATACCAAGTTGTCAGACCTAATAATCTAAGACCGTGACCTAACCTAACCACCTGATCGATTGTCGCTTCAATATTATTATTCTGTGATTACAGAGGTGTTTTATGACGTCACGGTATTCGAAACCACGCCTCTTCGTGATACAATGCTTTGACCGTTGAGGATATTATCCGTGGGCCAAGGTGTCTATTTTGATTTAATATAATATTCTGTATTTCCGTGCAACTGTCCTACTATGCTAATGCTACTCTTAGGCCTTAGTAGTTACTGGTGTTAGTACCTATATGATCTAAATTGCTACTATATTGCTAGTTGCTACGTAGTAATCTGTGTACTACACTACTTCTACTAGTAATATTACTCGATGTGATTCTATGATAGCAGATAGGTAGACGTAGACAGCACGAATCACGATTAAAGGTTTATACCTAAATATCTTAATTCGTGGTAGACACTAGACAGTATTAGACAGCACTAGACCTTATTAGTTATTATACCGAATATACAGTAATATTATATAAATAAGTTTAAAATGTTTACAGTGTTGATTCAAAGTATATTTTTAATCGTGATTTCAATATTATTCTAACAAAATATATAATTTAGTTAGGTGAAATAATAATAGGTATTTAATACTTATTTAATATAGGTTTTTCCCACAGATCTATAGTTAATAGGTTTTGCTCACATTGATTAAAAATCAATATTTTTTTAAATTGTATTTTACATTTAAATAATGTGTGAGGTTACTTGTGAAAATTTTTATTCCGAATTACCGGTGATTGAAGCCGCAATCAAAGAATGTGCTTTTATAAGTTTAGATATGGAGTTCTCCAAATTATATGACAGTTTATCAAAGCCATTTAGGTAAGTTTTTTACATAAATCCACAATAAAAATAAAAATCAGGAATAACATGGCCAAATAATATCGATGTAATATAATATTATATTATAATTTAACTTGAGATACATGTTTAGGTTATACTTACTATAGTAAAATTATCCGAAAATATATTTTTTAGATGCCTACTCAATGGTAAGTTTAAAAAGACTGACAGAATACATACTACATAGGCTATTAAGATAGATATAGTTCACTTGCCACAGTACTGGAGATCGATGTTTATAATAATAACTTTGAAACCCAACACAAACCATAAGAGCTAAGTAATCTCAGACCTCAGTAATAACTAAATACAGTTTGAAAAAAAATAAATAATGAATGCTAGTATCTTCTCATAATATATTACTAAAAAGTTATAATATGTACCTTCTTAAAGAAAAATTTTTGTTTTTTTAATTTACCCTACACTCAAACCTGTAACTTATTCAGTGTGCTGCTTGATGATAAAAAAATATTAGGTATTAGAAAGATTGTTATTTCCCATTTTTAAATTTTTGAGTAAATTATTTATGTCATTTAACACATTTTTTTTATTACTTACTTATATCTATGTTTTGGTTTATCTTTTACACATTCAGTTATCCATAGACATTTTTTTGCAATGTCATCTAATCAGTTATTGTAATTTACTAACATCATAAATGCATTTGCAGTTTATTTGATACAACTGAAGAACGATACAACAAATTGCACCAAATTGTATCTGATATAACATGTATTCAGTTGGGTATGGCGATTTATGTTTATGATGCCAAAACTAAAACATTTAAAACGAGTACTTACTCATTTTATACATACCCGCAGACATTTTATAAATCTGATAGTGTGGTAAATTTTCAAACATCGTGTGTTGAATTTTTATGTAAACATAATTTTGATTTTAATAAGGTAAATCTTATTTTATGCCTATTTATTTTAATGATTTTAATCAATATTTTTCATTTATTTATTTTTATTTTTGTTTAGTTGTTTCATAGCAGGGTACCATATTTAACTGACGAAGAAGAATTAAAAATAAAGTCAGAAATGTTGGATGAATTATTTTTTGACAAATATTTTGAAACTAATATAAAATTTCGTTCAATTGAAAAAGAATTAATGAAGGTTCTAAAAATTGTTTCTGAATGGTATGATACTGCCAACTATGGAGAACAAACTTTTTTAGAAATAAATGGATGCAATGAACCTGCATATACTATCTTAATGCAATATTATCTTCTGAAAAAGTTAAAATATATACTCATAGAAGAAGTAATATTATATTGAAAATAACCATTGCCTATAATATTTTGTAAAATATTTATATTTATATATTATATATTTTTTTTAAGAGTCAATTAGGATTAAATATTACAAAAATTGAAGGCAATACAAGTTCAGAAATATTGAACAAAACAATTCATGAAAATCTAAAATTAAGTTTATTAAATAAAATGATGGGTATCAAATATTTAATAAAACTAATATCAAAATTGAAAAAACCAATAATTGGGCATAACTGTGCTTTAGATATTTTACTTTTATCCAACCAATTTTTTAAGCCCTTACCAGGTCAGTGTATATAGTATATACATAGTTATACATATTTATCAGGCTAAATTAATTTAAATACTTTCACACTTCAACTTTAAGGTAGTTACCTTAAGTGTAATTTTATGTAACCTCAATTTTTTTTTGCAATCCTTAGATCGATCTAATGACTGATGAATTTGTCCTTATCCATCACAGCTACCTTTAGTTCTTTGTAAGTGGTTCTTCCTATGTCTTCTATGATCTGTTCATATAAAATTATTGATTGTACCAAATCAAGTTGTCCAATAATTGGCAATTACATTAAACTAAATCCTATTGCAAACATTTTTTTAAAAGTTTATGAAACATGATAAATGAAATAAATATATTTATACATTATGTAAACATTCATATACATTTCATTTTTCAGAAAACTTCAAAGATTTCCAACATTTTGTATCAAACAATTTTGGACCAATTTATGATACTAAATTATTATGTAAGGAAGTTAAGCGTATAGTGTCTAAAAATGGTTTGTAAGGTTTATTAAATTGTAAAGTTTGGTTAACTTATGATTTTTACAAATTAAATGGAAATTATTTTTTCATTAGATAAATGGATTGGAAGTTCTCTCCCTGAAATATATTCATTTTTAAAAGATGGAGATGGCAAAAAATATTCAGATACTATTTTTATTCAATTGACTGGTATTGAAGAACGTAAGAATATAACATAATATTTCATAACATTCAATATTCATATTTAGTGGCTTGGCACGTTAGCTGCTACCGGTCGCATAATGCCTCTGCTACTAGTTTCCAAATGGGTGACCACCCGGGTTCGTAGTAGTAAAAACCTTGCCACACATACCGTATAGTAACCACACCTTACCTTACCAACCACAGTTCATAATCCCCTACAACAGCTAATGACCATAGTCATCAGGGCTTAAGTTCAATAAATAAAAAAATATTCATATCCAATTTTTTTTTTTAAGAAACAGTATTAAAATAAGAATGTACTGCTTTGTCTTGTTTTTGGTAAAAACCTATTAATTTAAAAGAACCTCTAATATTTATTTTATATGAAAGTAAAAATAATAACTTGTGTTAAAAATTATTTTATTTTACTAATAAACAATGCCTATTTTTATTTTAAAATAATATTCGTGTAATAATCTATGATGAAATTTATTTTTCTAAACTCTATATTTATAATTAAATATTAAACATTATTTCTTTTTAACTTACATTAAAAACATAATTTCTGTAGGGTGTTACCACTGGGTAATCCCCCTAGTCTTAAGACTCACTGTTAAGTAATTTTTCTGTCTTATCAAACCTACTTATTATGCCAAACTGTATAGATTATAGATTTCTTTAAAATAAATAATAAAATTAAAAAACATAATTTCATCGCATTAAACGAAATGTTTTTTTTCTATATTCTAGCTCAAGATATGAAATTACACCATGCTGGGTGGGATGCCTATTACACTGGTTATTGTTTTGTTAGAATGATTCATATTATTAAAAGCTTCTCTAGTAAAACGTAAGTAGATTTATGGTACTTGTGCGTTATCGCGACTACCTAATATTATAGGTTATAGTGACGCCGTTTTATACGTGATTCTATTTCTAATTCAATCGCAATTTTTATAGACTAGCTGGGTAACTTTTAGGACACTCTTTAGACATATAGCCACAACCACGCTGTCACGCTGGTAGTAGTAATAACTTGTACAGTTAAGATTATTTGGCAATGGATCAAGTTCAACGTTTTACTTAATAGTATTACAAAACAATGGCCACCACAAATCGATTTTTAAAATTTTTACTAAATTTTATTTTATTTTATAAATTTTACTCGTAATTTTTGACATAATATATTATCAATAAATACATTGACTTTTGGCTTTGGGTAGTTTTGTATTATTATAAACGTATTAAAAATATATTGCATAAAATAATATACGTTCGAAATCAAGGTAGTCGCGATAACGCACAAGTACCAGATTTATTATATGTAAATAATTAAAATAAATATATTTTTTAAATAATAAAAATTATTTAACAATTATTTTAGCTACACTTAATGTATTATATTTAAAATGATAAATTAAATTAATTTATAATAATACATATCTTAACTTTGTTTCTACATAGTATGGTATTATACTTATTTAAATTTTATCTTTAATCAGCAATCAATCACAAAAAATTAGCTTAAATTTATACAATGTTTTTTAAATATTTTATCTTGGTTTTTTAGTTATATATTAAAATAGTACCAACAGTATACATTTAATATGATTCCAATGGTGTTTATAACCAATATGACTTGTTGTTTTTTAGGAATAATTATTATTCAATAATACTGAGTGTTTTTATATAAATTATAATTTATTTATTAAATACATTTAAAATAGTTAACTTTTAAGTTTTAATGAATTTTTATAGTGAAAAAACAAGTCTAAGATATACTTTAACAGAACTTTTAAAATCAATAGAATTTTCTAGAAACAAATTGTTCACCAGTCGATCAATATCGAATAGTTTGGTGAGTATTCATTAATGGTATAAGGTATTATTATACCTAGTTATGTTTCATTAAAACTTATAAATTATACACAAACTCAATAAATATGTTTTAATAAAGGATTTGGAAGCAGATGACCATCATAATCAAACAAATTATTTAATTATTCAGAATAAAGGAATTTTTTTCAAGCCTTTGGATCTAAAAATTGTAAATAATATAATAAAGTTGTATTAACAATGATATTATAAATTATAATATATTTGTATATTATTTCATTTCATTATAATTATTATTGTGATTGTATTTTTGGTTTTAGCTTAAACAAGATCTCAAAGAAATTTGTACTTTTGATATAAAATTACTTTCAAAGTATACTGCATTGGTTGCGTTCCCTTTCATGTATGTTTTCTTAGATTAATTGTTTTAATATTTTTAATAAACAAATTTGGTTGTACCCATGACATTAATCTTAAGTCCCTATTCTGTAACTTGTTAGGTTTGAATTATTTTAAATTATTAACTGTATTAAATATTTTTACCTATTTAATATTATTTTAACTTTTTATAATAGGCATAGTCGTGTCATTTATAAACTAAAGACAAACTACAAGGTGGAAAATTATTCAATATATCAAAGGAAAAAAACAAACAAACAAATTATTGGCCTCAGTTTAGCTATGTAAGTATTTATATATATATAAAAAAAAAAAAAACATTAATAAGATAATTTTTTTTCAGAATAACTACTTGTGTTACAATAATAAAATATTTAAGGAAATAATTAAAGATGTAAGTACAAATTCTAAACATCTTAATTTATTTGGTGTTATAAGACTACATATTAAGTTTTAAATTATTATATTAATATGTATGTAAATGTTAAATTGAAGATAAATGAAAAATAAAAATGCTCAAGTTTTTAAATAGTAATATTTATATTAGTTTAATTAGAAAAAGTTTGTCAGAATTTATCCATAACACAATATTTACGATATTATATTAATAAACTCACAAAATAATTTAATAAATAAATATACTTTATTAGTTATTACTTGCCCGTATAGGAGGTGAGCCAAGATTAAGACCTATGGTGTCCCTTAGCTTTGAAAAATGTAGAACCACTATTTTATTAGCTTTTTGTGAAAATATTATATTAATATTTAACTGTGCAAACTTTATAATGTTTTTTTACTTCATTCAATGTACAAAAACCTTTTTTTACTTAACTTTTATAAACGATAAAATATATTAGACATAATATATTAACAAAAAATAAAGCAATAAAAATTAAATTACCATTTTTTATTTTGATTATCACACATTATATGTCCCCCCATAGACCTATAAAATGTATAGGTCTCTGGTCCAATTGATTTGAACAATTTAAATTTGATTTTTTGATTTTTTTTGGATTTCCATTTATTACATAAAAAACTTATAGATTATCTACATTCTAAAAGCAAAGCTTGTGTTGAAGGTAGAGAGCGACAAATTACTTTAAAATAATAATTAAAATAATATAAATACAAACAAAAGAATATTATATAAATAATAAAAGTAATACATATTGGAGTACACAATATATGCCCGTAAACATATTATATAACTACCCTAAGTACAATATTAACCAATCGTTGACAGTTTTTTTAACATTTTTATGTTTATTGATTGTATTTTTCTTAATAATAAATGGCATTGAATTAAAATAAGTAGGACCCAAGTAGTCCATAAATTTTTGACCAAAAGATTTTTTTAAATATATGACTTTAACATCGTATGATGTATGATAAATGTTCCCTTTTTATTTTTCCATTATTTTTAGTTCTCCAATTATCTAAATTTTTACCTACCCATAAAATGGCAATTTTTTTAAATAGTAAATCAACAGGTAATACATTTAATAATTGAAAGTCTTAACTTGTTGAACCTTCAAGAGTAGGTTTCTGCAGACATATTCGAACAATTTGTCTTAGTTGAATTACTAAGGGTTTTAGGGCTATCTTCTCGTATGCGCTCTACCGGCAGCAATGCGATTTCAGTATGCGCTCTACCGTGTTTTGCACTCTACAACTAAATTTCGATTTTAGAAAATATATTCTAGTAATAAGTGGAATGATGGGATGGTTTATATAAAAGTGGTTTTAATGACGAACAAACATTTTGTTCAACTCATTTTGGGTTAGGTTAGCGGTTAACCATAAGCCGGTTAGCCTCACTGGGTTAACTCGCTGCAGAAAGTACAACTCAGCCTGGTAAGCAATGTATAATAATTCGATTTGATCCATGCCCAATTAGCCAATGGCCACCAATAATAATTAAATACTATTTATACTAAATACTAAATAGTACTAATTATTTCTTCTATAATCAACAGCAACCATTTATAAACAAACATTTATAAATCTCAAAATTCGTAAAATTAGTAACTGATTCTTCGTTTTGTATAATTTTGTAAAATTCTTTTGCAAACATTTGAACGTGACGTGAAAATATAAAACCGTGTATGAAGTGTGATCTCACGTATTGTCACCGAATGACTAAATATATACGATAAAAAAATATGATGTGATGTAGGAAAAGAGAGATCTAATCTTTATTACTATTAAGTCACGATAATAAAAATATAAATTGTATAGTATAGTACTATAGTAGAGTGCATACATCAATCGTCCTGTTATTACAGGTAGACCGCAATCTGGGGTAGAGCGCATACGAGAAGATAGCCGGTTTTAGAACATTAGCAGAAAAGCCTCCCCAAATAAGTAGACTGTATTGCAATAATGCTTGATATAAAGCTAGATAATATACTGTTCGAACAACATGTATTGGTATTACCATTCGTAATTTATAAAAGTTACAACTTATAGTACGTAAACGCATTAATAAATTGTTTACGTGCAGATTCCATCTTCAATTCTTATCAAAAATTAGACCTAAATAACGAATACTACAGACCCTTAATAACGTTTTACATTTTATATCCTTACATGGGTTATTATTATCACAGACATGAATTTTTAATGTATCAAAATTATCCTCTATCCTCTATGAAGTTCATAAACATAGTTTTATCATAGTTTATCGATAGTTTTCTATGGTTAAGAAAATCAACTACTCTTTTAAACCCTTTAGTAGCTTTAATGCGTACATCTACCCATGTTCCTGAGAAAAGTAGACATGTATCATCAGCATAGGTAGTAATAAGTCCTTCAATTTTTAAATTACAGATACTATTTATGTACAAGATAAATAAAATGGGACCCAGTACACTACCTTGTGGAACTCCACAGTTAACTACCATTTCATTACCGATAAAATTATTTATTCGCACTATCTGCCTTCTGTCATCCAAATAACTTTTAAGCCAATCTAAACTTAATGAAATAATACCAAATTCAGGCAAAATATTTAAAAGTTCTGAGTGATTAACCGTGTCGAACGCTTTGGCTAAGTCTAAAAATATAGCCATTACTTTCTTATCATCGTCAAGTGCAGAATTTATAAAGCGTGTGAAGTTATATAATGCATTTTCCGTACCTAATCCTGGTCTGAAACAAAATTGATTTTTAGACAGAAGTTCGAATTTTTCTAAAAATATGATAAATCTATTTTTAACAATTTTTTTAAATATTTTAGAGAAATTACTTAACATTGAAATGGGTCTATAGTTATTTATGTAAGTTTTTGAACAGAGGTTTGATTACTGCCACTTTAAATTTCTCCGGAAATATACTGTTTTTAATGCTTAAATTGTAAATATGTGTTAAAGGACTTGTTATTTTAATAGCTACATGTTTAATTATTTTAACTGAGATTCCTGATTCCATCAAAACCTGCAGCTGTTTCATCTTTTAAGTTATTGATGACCTTTAAAACATCAGATTCACAAATAATTTCAGTGAAAAATTGGTTAAAAGAAACTGAAAAAACATCTTCTTTATACTTCATAGTCGATTTTTCAATATTATTGGATAGATTTTTGCCTAAATTAATAAAAATGTTTTTAAATGTATTCAAAACCAATTGAGGATTGTCACAGGTATTTATTGTTGTTTTATCATTTATCTTAATTTTTTTAATATCATCATTTCTTGTGTTTTTCCTATCAGTAATCTCACTTATCACCTTCCAAGTATGTTTTGGACTAGAAGATACTTTATTAAATTTATATTTAAAATAATTAGTTTTTGCGGCTCTTAAAATCATTGTGAATTTATTTTTGTAGTTTTTATAATAAGAAGCAAGCTTAGTATTATTTGGATGTTTACTAACTTTTAGAGATAGTCCCTGTTTGCGACGTACAGAACACAATAAACCTGCTGTCATCCAAATTAACATATTCAAAAAAAAGATCTATACATAGTTTATCTTTCACATATATCTTAACACCATCATTTTGATTTCTCTTAATTTTTGAAAAATATAAATGATAACCTGGTATTGAGAAATTACTGTAATTTACATCGTGCCATGTTTCTGTTAAAACAATTATGTCTAAAATACTATTATTTACATCATTTTGCAAAAATAACAATAGTTCATCAAAATGATTTCTTATACTTCTAATATTACAATGGAATATATAAAAAACTTTTCATTAAGTATTTTGTATTTATTCATAAATTCAGGTATGGAAAAAAAATAATTTGTTTTATAATCTAAATCAAACTATAGTACAAAACTACAAAAACTACATGGCTTGATGGTTAAGGCTGGGAATGTAAAGCCTTGTAAAAACCCTAACAAATTAAAAAAATATTCCCTTAAATTAAAAAATTATAATAGGAAATGTTGGAAATTCTAAAATCTAAATATATGTTGCCACTAGATTTCTTGATTTTTACATAGTTATGGATTTATTCAAAACATTACTACTAACCGATTAATGAAATTATAATTATATTCAGTGACGATCAAATGGGGAGGGGGTAAAATCCCCCATGCTCTATTTTTAATAAATATGATATGATAACCTTAAATTATATTTTTAATAATCAAATTGTGTAAGAATAAGCCGGATCCCCCCCTCTATGAAAAAAATAATTTAAAGGCCCCTGATAATATTCTATTACTTGTTATATCCTTATACAGCATGATCATTTAGTCATTGAGCACTCATTATTTCAAAAAGTATAAGTGTTTGAAAATATTCACAACTTTTTTTCCATTCTTTGGATTTATTCCTAAGTATGTTGTAAACTAGTTTCATGCGAGTACGAATTTAAGTCTAAACATTTTGTAGTGCAACTTTTTACAATTTTTGGCATTTTTTCAATTCAATTGCAATCTTGTTGATTTTCCTCCTTTATAGTGCAATTTTAGATACTTTTCAACGTAATTCATATAATTGGTTTTTTTTTTTGGCTTTGATGTGGTGACTGCTGCAGGCCAACCAAAAACGCGATAAGAAGATTACGCGATCGTTATTTTTAATAAGGAGGGCTAAGTCCTAACTTTTGTTTTAGCACTCCCTGTTATAATTCCTATACACCCACCAATGGTAGCTAAATGTACACATTTTAATTTAAAATATAATTTAATTTTTTTATATAAAAAAATTTGTAGTTTTTTCTTTGTACTACATAGAAGTCATCAATAAAACAAAAACAAAAATAGTCTTCACTTAGAATAATAGACTAAGGTCTAATAACGCCTATGTTTAACAGATTCCATAATTATCTCGACGTGGTCTGATATACACAATTCCTAATGTTTGATCAAAATGGTAATACTATTATGTTATTAATGAGTTCATACATCATAATAATAATGAATTTCTGACTTATACATATAATATAACATTTTATTAATACTTTATTATTATTTTTGTTTTATTAATCATTATCATATCTTATTCTAAAATCAATAATAAAATAAATCATATAATTTAAGTTTGTTAACTAAATATGTTATAATTCTTGGTTGCATAAATAATAGTATTATATTCTCGGATTATTGTTTAAACGTTTAATGATGAGTCATGACTAAAAAATTATAACAATATTAATAATATTACCTATAACTTTTTCAATATTTTCTCTAGTGCAGATACAATTTATTGTAAGTTTAGTTTACAATTAGCATAATATGAGCTGAAGAAATAAACTATATATTAGTAATATTATAAAATTGTACATAGATATCAATTATTTGAAAAGAATATTTATATTTCACTTTTATCCACATCCACCTCCAGAACATGCACTTCTCCTCGGAGGTCTATAATTTGAACCACTGCCAGATCCCATTAAAGGTTTGTAATCTAAACAAAACAAAATGTTTAAAATTTATAAAAATTTAGGTATTGAACCAAACCCAAATTATGCGTATATTAACTCAGTAAGTTGTATATATAGTTAATAAATCTGTATGTAGGTATATTTATTTATTATGTAAATTAAAAAAATAAATAATTATTAAATGAGCATGGTATCTGGCCTATAAGTAGTTTTAATTATCTACATAATACACATACTTAGAGGCAATACATCAAAATTTGGGTCAAGTTAAGAATACAAAAAAATGTAGAATAATGAAATAAATGTTGTCAAAGTATATAACTGATACTATACTCTGTCCAGTGAGAACGCCCCAATTCTGCGCATACCCCGTGTGACCCTGCTATTAAACCTGGTTGCTCTATGAGAGGGTAAAATGGGGATGCGCAAAAAACCCAATTTTGGTTGTGGGCTGTGGCACTTTCTCTTACTGAACACATTATAGCAATATGATAAAAAAAAATATCTTTCATACCAGTGAAAACAGTATTTAACTTATGCACAAACACTTAAATATAAGAATAAATATTACCTGGTTTTGAATTTTTTGACTTTTCAGAACTGTTAATAGACTGTCCAGCTGTTCCACCACTATTTAATAGTGCTCGTTTTTCTTCTAATAATTTCTTCTCTTTCTAACATATAATTACATCTTAATTTAAATTAGAACTAAAATTTACTATGCCTAATAATTAATGTATTTTACTTCTTTTTGTTTTTCAAGTGCTATTTTAGCTTTTTTCTCATATTCTTCTTGGAATTTTACTCTAGCTCTTTGTAATTCCTCTTGTTTTTGTTTAAATAAATCTGGATCTATAAATTGTATATGGTTAGATCGTTTTTATTAATTTCTTTCAATGGTAGCTTTTCATACTTTTTTTGATGTCTGCATCATATGCAGCTATTGCTCTTTGTTCTGACCATTTTAAATAGTGAGGCCATAATTTGGGGATTAAATATGCCAACAATATTATAAAAGCCAGGAAGTACCATCCATTATTTTGAACAAATCCTAAAAGATTCCATAGATAGCCTATATTGAAAAACAAGATATTTTTGTATTTAATTAATTATTATCCATAGTCATTAATTGTATTTATAGTATTGAATAATTTATTATGTAACTCATAATTTATTTCAACATCCTTGAAATCGTATTTAAAAATCTCACCTGTAATAGCTTCAAAATATGAAATTTCTTCTTCATCTGCATAAATAATTTCCTCCTCCATATCCATTCTTACACCTTTACTATTGATTATATTCTTAAAACCAAAATGTAATACGATTTCTCAAGTAAACTAAAAATGTTGTTTTAAAAAGTCAGCCGACGACCACTCACTAGTTCGCTAGTTCGCTACCTATTTTAATAATAAATTTGACAGCAGGTAGACGTAACTCGTAAGTTATATTATCATAGTTCGTGGTTGTCACAACCACAATGATTGTTATCGTGTCACTATGCAATAAGACCACGATCGCGATTAAAGGTATACTCAATACTGATTACCAAACGGCCTACGATTTGCATAATCATAAGACAGCTACGAAACAACGATACTATCGTTCTATGATACTAAATGTTATGGACTACCTACTAGCTCCATCTAGGCGATTAACTTAAAAACTATTTGTCATTGTAATATCGCGAAATATTCAAAACGAAAAAAAGATTTTAATTAGTAATTACCTAATAACACAGAACAAACAGTAGTATCATTGATTAAATATACATTATTTAATAGTATATTTAATCAATGGTAGTATAGTAAATAATATTAATGATTAATTAAAAATAATTGAATGTTATACCAAATAAGTCCATTACGATTAGATATAATAAGCAAAACATTCATGTTATTTAGTATGTATTTAGGTTTGTAGCTGCAGACATCCAAACACTCCAAACCCATCATACACATTTTGACGATGGCTGCCGGTGGTGTCGTCCGTGACAGTCCGGTTACAGTATGTAGTGTGTCGAAGGTTGTAGGTGACACGCAAAAATAACACCACACTTGTACAACATCGTCACTTTATTTATGTGTTAGATATAAATGGTGAAGACACATGATAACTTCCCATGGTTGTCGGGGCCTCGGGGGGTTCTAGGTTGAAGTTGGTCATCAGGACGTGAGTTAAGCGGGCGCATACGCGTGGCACGCACCGACACATGCCCGACGTCCTTTTTTTGACCTTTTCGATAATACCGTTGTCGAAACGCCCGTTAGGTACGTCCCTTTCCAACCTGGGTGGTTAACTAACTATAAACCACCGAGACCACAAGACGTGGTCGTCACACGTCCAAATTGCGTGTTGAGCTTTGGACTGCGTGGTATCATTGCGACGTGTGTGTGGGGGGCCTACGTTTACGCGTATAAGAGACCATCGGATAATACATATTTGTCCGTTTTGCACTCCTATACTGTACCGCGTAGGACCGTACCGCGAATCGTAGCGTTTTTGGACTGCCACTTTTCGAGAGTTGTCACGGTGAGGACGTAGGGGTGTCGCGGTCATTGAGCATAGTGAAGATGTGATCGGACTCGAGGTCAATATCGGTTGTGGGTGCCCCTACCAATTTTTCCTCAAGTCGCTCTCCGTTTACTGGTAGTTCTTGTGCCGGGTCGCGGCATCACAAATCGGGTGCTCCGTTTTGTATTTCCGGGACGTGTACCGTACTAAAATCTAAATTAGCTAGTTGTAGTGACCAACATGTTAATTTTGAACTTTTGTCCTTGGCCCTACGTAACCTCGTTAGCGTCGAGTTGTCCGTTAGGGGTTCGAATCGTCGGGTCTCTTGGTATGGACGAAATTTGTCTGTTGCCCATATTACAACTAGACGCTATCGTTTGACCGAAGCATATCTTGTTTGCGTCTCGCTAAACTTTTTGCTCGCGTAAAAGACTATGTGCCTTTCCTCCGGTCTGTCACCCCGTTGGAATAGTACCGCACCTGCTCCAATCTCGCTTGCATTGGTTTGCAGACAAAACAAAACACGGTTTGCTGTAATCGGGTGTGGACAATACCGGTGATGTGACTAGATCGTTTTATATTAATTCGACATGTGTCCATCTCCACCTCACTCTCTGTTTCAACAAATTTGTTAGGGGTGCAATGGTGTCCGCGTAACTACGCGTAGACAACTTCCGGTTGTTTTTGTATGCCTTCCGAGTCTACAATGTGTACCCCAAAAATGACATTTCAAGAAGTCCGATTTTAAATTTTTTTGTGTTGCACGTTAGTCCGAAACTCTTGAGATGTTCGAGAACTCCGTCTAAGTGTGCCTGGTGTTCGTAGTCGTTCATGAAAATATCTTTATATCATCTTTTTTTTCTGTTTGAACCGACGACGCCGCGGGAACTGCTTTCGCAATACTTCCGCTGCGCCGCCATACCACTGTATCATCT
Source organism: Nasonovia ribisnigri (assembly GCA_027563435.1). Taxonomy (NCBI): domain Eukaryota; kingdom Metazoa; phylum Arthropoda; class Insecta; order Hemiptera; family Aphididae; genus Nasonovia; species Nasonovia ribisnigri. Next base: position 520,709 of record JANEHU010000662.1, read on the forward strand.
AGGTAAACTTTTACGAACTCATCCTGGTACTCCCTCACACGAAACTCATTGGACTGTTTTTGAGACAGAGTATTTTCGCTCATTTTGTGCAGTGGCACTTGCCAATACCTCGACCTGCAGAAGTCAAAAGTTCTGAAAATGTTCGCGCCCCACGTCTGCCTAATCATTTTGTTTGGATCTGCCATCGGGTACACGTCGGGTCCATCACGTCGTTTAGCCGCCTGTATAGTCGACACAGAGACGAAATGATCCGTCTTTATTTTATTTCCCAATACTACTGGTGAGGTGCCTCTGGATTTCCATATCGCGCACCATGTCATCGATAGCAGTTTTTTCATCTGCTGCGGATATGCCATATGGGCATGGTTTGAGCTTGATTGGGGATGGGTCTTTTAGCAAAGTTTCTTGTTCAATGAATTTGGTACGTGGTACGTCCTATATTTTTTCGGGGAACACTCCCTTATTTACTTAATACTTATTGGATGAGCTACTCGCGTGTTTCGGTGCCGTTTCCAAATTCTAATTGTGACAAGTCGGGACTATTGGTGGTTGAGACTTCCCTTTCCAGCATGTCGACGTTCAAATTTGCCTACCCGTGTGAATTGTGCACACATTGCGAAAATCCCAAGAGATTTCATTGTTGACGTCTGACGAGTCATGTGCTAGTAACGCCTCATCGCAGTAGGTACACATTTTCCAGAATAGTTGCCTTGAATTTAATTTCTAGTTCATCTATCTTAGCTATATCTTATATATTCCGAGAGTAGGTTGTCTTAGTGTCTTACGTAGAGTGGACGGTGTTTCTGCTACGGTTAAATATATAAGCATAATCATGGTGATTATATTATTAATTTATAACTATTAGGTAAAACGTTAGTATACGGTTTTTATTTTGTTCTCTTAGATATCACTATCAATCTATTGATTCAATATCTTCTGTTGTTCTGTGGCCCTAAAATGTATTAACAACGTTGAATAATATCTCACAAATGATCTTACAAACATTCAAAATAACTCAAATTAACTCATAAATGGTTTGTATTTATTTATGTGTTGTGCGTTTTAATGGTATTGTTAGCATATATAGATAAAGTTTTCTATAATATTTAATACTGAAAAGTTTTTTATAAGCTCATATCTTTTAATGTATTATAGTAAATAGTAATTAATAATCATAGTATTAGTAGATACTTGGTTTTCATAGTTGATGAATTTACGCGGTTAAATTAAGTTGAGTAGATAGCGCTACTGGTTAGTACATTTTCAATCGCACTTTTTGAGTCGCGTTGTACCACAGAACAAAAAAAATGGTTGTACAGTTTCAATGTGTTTAACAAGTATAATATTATCTTAAATCGAATGACAAAATAGAAAGGTATAATGTCAGCAACTTTTTGATACGCATCTTGTTCGCCGACCACTGACTGACTCCACACCACGTCTATTGGCTGGTTCGCCGCTGTACGTCGGCTGGGTAATATAACAACCAACGAAATGAAGGGAACTGCGATTATGGCCGAGAAGGATGGGAAGCGCTAACTGGACTGAAACTCGTATTTTTGCTGACATACCTACCTATCTATTTTGTCATGTTAAATCGTTAACATCATGCATAGACCCAATAAACTAATGGACAGCGCGCGCTAATATTACGACGTTGATGTTCATCTTAAATATTGATGAACAATTTCCATTATCAGAATTACAGTGCGACCATGTAAGTGAAAAAGCGTGGACTTAAGATGAATAATTCGAACGGTAACATAGAGAAATTTATTGGAAAATATTAATTCTCTAATGTTCATGAAACCCGATTTAGATGAAATAACATTTTATTTACATCGTAAATAAAATACAATCGTACATTCGCATATGGCGACGCCATCTGGCAATATAAATGAGCCTGGCGGTTCTTTCCGCTGTACCACTGAAGGCGACAGCAGTTGCAGATTGCGCTGTCGTAATCGTCCGGACTTCTATCCGGATTCCGGAATTCTTATTAATATAGATCGACAACATTGAAGATCAAAGATTCATGATCCGGTCACGTCTTGGCAGTCGGTTAACCCCACTGAACTATATATATACCTCATATAGTTCAGTGATTGACCCATTAATTAAGTGCTTGATTGTGGGAGAACGGGTCCCTCTTGATTTTAAAAAATATTTCAGTAAATTATTTTCTAATTATATGCTAGCCAATAAGAAGTTTAAATATTTAAGTATGCACGCACATTTTTTTACACTCGTATCTCCCTTTTAATTATTTCACAATTCAAGCCCTGCCCGTTATAGATTAGAAAAATAATTATAATATATATTATATAGGTACATAAATAATAACACATTGTATCATGATAAAGTACTTTTACTTGTACTATGTCCACATATCGACCTAGGTTGAACTAAGTCCAGAATAGCCAATAGTTGTGTGGGTGAATCCTTCGATGGTAGCAAGTACTGTCACCTCTCGTCTATACAAGGACTAAGAATTTTATACATATCTGTAGTAATAAACCCTTAATCAACTCGTTGTAGTGCTCTGGGATAGTGGGATATAATTAGTTAGCAATAATATATGAAAATAGCATGGTGTAATTGGGCCAACTTGCAGGTAGGTGTTTAAATAGGCATTTTTTATATTTTAAATACTTAGTGGGCGTCACTCCGCTGTACAGTAGGTTACTGTAATGGATGGTGTTAAATTTGAATTCAATGATATATCATTGTATACAAAAAACGATTCTGACTGTTTGTTAGCCTAGGATATTTTATATTATATATGTATGTATATATTGTTATAACTAATACGCGCTGTTGCCGGTAAGTAAAATTAATATTATTTGCATACTGTTATACTATACAATAATATACTTTAAAAATTTCAAGTAGGTACCTACGGGTCATGAATAATTCGGAGGGGGCCTACCCGGGGGGGGGGGCATTGCCCTTATAAGTATTACTTAAAAAAAAAATTAATATCTATCAAGTTTCAACTGTCGTCAACTATAGTAAGAAAGACGTAAATTAATAAACGTCTTACTCGAATGAATTCATTGTATTTATATATCAATTTTCTTAAAAAGATCAAAAATTAATTTTAAGCTCCCCCCCATTGAAAAAATTCCACACTTTCCATACATATAACTATTCAATCTATTGTATGTTAATTTAATGATTTAAAATAAAACTTAACTGTAACTTAAAATATTACTTTAACTTTATAAGAAATAATTCAGATCTGTTTTCAGAAATATTATCACTTTCTTAATTTTATTATATATATGAGTTTCTATGTTTATTACTTCAAATACAATTTCACACAGTAGAAACAGAGTCACTTGGACTATAAAAATGTATTGTTTGTTTTCTTATTGTCCGTTTATGTATACAGAGCTGTTGTAAGGCTCATATACAGTTGCACGTCCGTATTCATGGCATGGCAAGTGTGGGGTGCAAATGCACAATTACAGCAGAAATTAAAATTTCAGAATTAAATAGCTCTAAATAAATATAATTGCCTACTCACTACTTTTAAAATTCAAGACTCAAGTAGTCAAGTACTCAATTGTATTTATTGTGTGAAGGTAAAATATTTAAAAGTGAAAAAAAATGTGTATAATATGTCTTTTTACGTTTTATATACGCTGTATATTATTATATGAATATAAAATATAAAATTTATAAACTTATTAAATACCCATAATTGCATATTGTATAAATAATTATACAATTTTGTACATTACAATATGTGCCTGCATGGGCGCATGGCTGTATATTAAAACATTAAATTTAATATTTCCTAATTTCTATACATTCACAACCATTATTAATGTAGGTACAGACAATTTAGATCATAAATTATTATAAATTAATGATAAATGATAATTATTAACAACGACCGTCATAAAGCCACTCGGGATCTCACGGCGCGTGGCTCGCGGTTCGAAAATATAGGCTTGGCACAATAATAAATTATCAATTAGTAATTATGAAATATGTTAAATAATGTTCCGTGGCGTCGATTATTTGGTATTATGGTATCTATGACCATCAATACAATAAGTACATTATAATATAATTATAGCCTTACGCCCTTACATGTAAGTGTGTGACACACGCTCGCACGCCTGTTTTTATAGTCGAGTGGATTTTATTTTTTATAGAAATCAATAATAGTAATAATGCGTACTATTATATTATATAGGTACTTATATAGTTATATGTAATGTACTAATGTGTATATAGTTTTTTTTAACTTTTGTGATTTAATTACATATATTATTATGAGCTTATTTTTTTTTTTAATGGTTAAGCTTGTTATAGGAAATATCCGTGGTGGTTGTTTTTGAAAATCAACAACACGAACATCTGCCGTGTTGATGAAGACTTGAAGGTTGGAACAAGTTCAAGCATCAGCATTCTATAAACTATAATAATATATTATATTTATAGGTATAATATGTACTCCGTGGCCTTAGATATACCAACTGTGTAAATGTGTAAGTCTGTACTATGTAGTGTAGTTTTAGTTTTTATTACTCTAAACAGTAAGCTTTAAATTGTAATGCTACAACAATAAACAAAATACACATATATTATTATTATATGAACTACACTGTTTCAAACTAGTTTTAATATTGTTCCTAGTTAGGAATAACTATTGCACCATTGCAATATGTTATAAATATTATAATTTAATTATGTAAGTAGGTATCAAGTATATACAAAAGCGTAATAAATAATAATATTATAAATATTTTTATTGTATATTATTTTCGGTAAATATTATCATGTCTTAGTGGCCTATAACTCCGGAAACTTAAAGTAGTAAATAGTTATATCCTATGTTTAGGCCGGTTTGGGTAAATAGTCACCAAAGGTTCAAGTAACCTTCAATGATAAATTGAATACAATATATAATAGCCAGCTCGCTTATCTTAGTTAACGTTCAGTATTATAAAACAATAAATATAAAATAATTTACTAAGATCAACTTTAAATATGTTTGTATTAGGTATTAGGTATACACTATACAGACTGCCCATAAATTAAAATATTTATTATTTACTTTTAATAATATCAAAAGTAATGTTCCCAAGAGATTAAAAAGTAAAACTGAAAAAAACGATTCAAGTCAGTTTTTTCATTAATAATAATAATTATTATGTCAAACATATATTCTGCATCGCTTCGAGTCTTGGATGTTGAACAGCCATCATAACGAATATGCGGAGTCGAATTTTGCTCAACATTCCTATGTTTTGTTATAACTTTTTACTTTTTACTTGTTACTTATGTGTTATAAACCAGTGGTTTTCAACCGGGTTTAGTGGTTTACCTACCTTGATTCTTGTCAAACATTCTCTAGGTGTGCCGCTAGTTTACCTAACAAAAATATAATAAGTACAGTAAGTTATAATATTAATCAATTTACATTAATGTATAATGAAGTACAATTTTATCTATTTAATTTGGTATAAAAATAAAAAAAATTGTTTTTATTATTGTAATTGTTTATGGCTGATTATGTATTTATGTGCCGAGATAATTAAATATTTTTTTAAAGAGCACGGCGAACCGTTTGTTAAAAAGGTGGAGGTTACTGCTATAGACAGTAAGGTATACGTATAGAGTTAAAGGCCGAGGGGTGCCATTTCAGCTTTAAAATAGTCTAAAAAATTTAGAATGCAAAATTTATTTGACCACCACTCACCAGCCACCAGGCTATAGTAAAGTAGGTATGTACAATACACATTACACATTGATTTTACAATGATGTGTATATGTTTTTATTTGAGATTATAAGATTATCAGCAAGGGAAAATTTGTTTAATTTTTTTCCTACATTATCTACCCGGGGGATGTCAGGGGATGACTGACTAGAGTGGCGGGTGAGCGGTCCCCGCCTGGGCCTAATTCAATTTTGGGCCTATAACTTATAAATATTTTATTACTACCACAAAATTATTTTCTGTTTCCCTGTGGCCAATTTTTATTCCCAGTCCACCCCTGGGTGATGTACAGATTTTTAGTATCATCTCTATATTTTTTTGTCGGAAATTCTACATTACTCTATGTCTATATTATATAATGCATATTATACGATATAAGATTGCCTTTACTCAAGATATGTACCCAGTCAGCAGCCACCCAGGGTCGTAATATATTACTATGTATATATAACATAAAATGGTGTCATTTGAAACACACTCGAATATAAGCACTATTTTATTGATAAAAAATATTTTTTCTATCGGAATATTTCAGTTGAAATTATATGTGCCGTTTTTAAATTAACGAATGTTTTGTCGGTTCGAACAGCTCATTTGTGGACCTAAATTAAGATTTACCTATATATGATCTTGATTTGTAGAAGGAATTAAGGAAACTAATAATGTTCGTGGACCGTGGACGAGTGGACGACGACACCAAATCTATGTATTCACGTAGGTGGTAGGTACGTGAAAAGCCCAGGCAAAAACGTGTTTCCAGACTGATGGTTAATTAATAATTATATAATATTTTAACGAAAGTTTCAGATTTCTAAGGACTGATAAGGGGGAGGGGAAACTGTCTATCGTCCATGAACGTTGATCGCTATCACAGGGTCCTGCAAATACACACTATAGTCAACTAGCTAAGCAGTTTCCAGCATTCCAAATGAAGCGATGGTAAACTGATAAAAGTCACTGTGAATAAAATCTTGAAAAAAAACATAGATGTTAAAGTATGGACTGTTATTACTTACTCAGTAAGTACTATAATTTATAGTATGGAATATTATGTATAGGTATTTCTAATTATAATTGAATCTAAATTTTCAAAATTTCATTATTATAAAATTGTACCTATGTATTTCTAATTATAATTAAATAAAAAATTTCGTTATTATAAAAAGTCTCGATTAACGTGATTTTCATTTATCCGTGTGACCTCCTCCCCATCATTACCCCGGATAATCGAAGTTCCACTGTATTTAGATTTTAAATATCTGTTATTAATGCTCTTAAGAATATTATTGATGGTCACATAACAATAATAGGTTGTTTTTTTTTTAAGTATGTCGAACCACTCATAGGAGTATACTAAAAAGTAAAAACTAGATTTAGACCATTGACATAATACATATTATATTATGTCAATGATTTAGACACTAAATATTCTAAAGACGAGGATGTCTGTTTTATTTGTGATACCTATGCTATGACTTATATCGGGCTTGAGATATGGCTGAAATCTGATTAAATTTATATGTAATTTATTGTTTTAACTATTTTTTTAATGTAACTTGTAAAATATAACTATATATACCTGTGACATTTAAATACTAAACTAATAATATTATGTTTACACAAAAAAATATTAATTAATAAAACATGTAAACTTATGTTTTTTATATGATTTTATTAACGGGTACTTTTTTTCCGCCATTCGAAACGATGATCGCTGTATTTTTTGTTGCCAATAAACGATGCTGCGTGGGAGTCAAACCATGTGCAAATAGTTCAGCCCCCGTTTAGTGGTTAGGACTTAGGACGAAAAAGGTACAGACATTAATACTTAATAATATAATATTTATGTCCATGTAAAGTACGCGCGCGCAAAGTTCGAAACCCGTAGCGCCGCGCCCCGACATTAGCGCCCGGTCATCGGGACGCACTGGCGTGCTAACTCACACACGCACCAAGACCTCGTTCGAAGTAAGGGACGGGGCACGGACGTCGCCGCCGCCGTTCTCGCCCCCAACGTTATCAGTGCCCGTTCCGTTCCCCACGACGTCCAGCAGGCTGCATACTCGTGCGCGGGTGCCGCGGTCGCTTGAAACGAGTAGAGCCGTCCCGGCCACAGTCGCAGTACTGCCAGCACAACAACAATAACAATAACAACAACAACAACAACAACAATAACTACTGGCGGCACCTCGCGACCGAAAACCGCGAGTACGGACACAGCGACCTGGCCGTCGGTCGCACGCACTCGCCGTCACGCGACATCAAGCGAGCACGCACGCATTGGTTGCGCGTGCGGTGGACGTGATATCGCTAGGAGCGTGAGGGGGGCCACGGCGACTGCAGCGAGACGTGAGTGATACTCGCGGGCATCGGCCGGAGCGCACCACCGGCAGGCGGCCACGAGCTCACGAGCAGCGGTGGCGGTGCAAGTGTGCAACGGACCCGACGGAGATTTTTGTCGTTCCGCATTCGCATTCGCGAAGTGTAGTACGACTTCGAACGGCTGTCCACCCCTCTCCACCACGTACCCCACCATCGTTTCGCGGCCCGTGTGTGTGCGGGCGCGCGCGCGCGCGCGCGTTGGTGTGAGTAGTTCGTGTGTCGGTGTGTGAGTAAGTTTGTGTGTGTGTCGACCGTCGGTGTGCTTTTGTGTGGTCGGCCTGTCGTACGACAATAATTATATCGCGACGATAATAATAATGTGATGTGCGCGCGGGCGACCTAGTTTCGCGTTACGTACACTTACGTATCGCCGTCGGTTAAACCACCGTTGTCGTCGCCCAGGTGACTGATTACCCGTCCGACACCATAACACACGATAAACGATAATAATAAATAATAATTGCTATACCTAATGTATAAATAATATTTCACGGACCGACAACCACCGCTGGCGCCTGGCCGGTTAGTAGTCATAAGCTACCACCGCAGAGGTACCGCACACACACACACACACACACACACACACACACTAGTCCGGACTCTTCGGTCGGACGGTTTTTTTTTTTTTTTTATTCCATTATTTCATCCGGCCCGACGGGTACCCAAACCGGGGTGACTTTAATTAACATCAAGACGTCGCAGGATCGTCGTCGTCCGTCTAGCCGTGGTCGTCATGTCCGACGAACGCCGCGGCCGCTGCCGTGGCTGCGATGACGACGGCCACCACGGTGACCGCTGCTGTTACGTGTCTTACGGGATCGCGGCCGTCGCGACTGCTGCAAACGCGACTGCCGTGAAAACTGCCAAGTGATAATGGTTTCCACCGAGTCTAGGCTGCCGACCGTCGTGGCCTAGGTTGTTGGTGTGGCGTTAAATCGGTTGTTGTCGCTGTCGCCGCCGATTGTGGTGGTCGTTCGGCTCTTACCACGGTATCGTATTATCGCGATTTCCACCAAATCGCCAGTCAACCGTCGAGTTCGTTCGCACGGACGCCCGTTTTGTCCGTGTTCGAATCGCGTGTGAACTACCCTCCGCGCACGATGGCCGACTTGGAAGCCGTGCTGGCCGACGTCAGCTACCTGATGGCCATGGAGAAGAGCAAGTGCACGCCGGCGGCCAGAGCCAGCAAGAAAATCGTCTTGCCGGACCCCAGGTAAATATGCTCTACCTGTGCGTCTACCGTCTAATGCTCTGATTGCTCTCCAGGGGTATTGCCCTCTCCTATTCGTTCTTTGCCCACCCTAAGAGATTCGGATATGTAGAATTCCAATAATTGTTGATGGGGTGAAATTTACTAGACTGACCCGACAAGCAGTTCACATCAACCGATGAATACCTTTTCTGTCCAGAAGTGGTAGACACCGAGATCGCTGCTGTTGAATACCTGCTAACATTCTTAAATTACTGAATATATTGAGTCTCCTCGTACCTTTAGTACAGATATATTTGGCGTATAATACACCTGCTGTATAGAATTGCAGTCAATAAATGTAAAACGCCCCGAGTGGTTACTGTATGACAACGTACCTAATTAACAGTAGGTAGTTCAGTACTATTCCATATTTAAGTATAGAAATTAGTTTAGTATATTGTGGATATTAAAGTACATACTTCTAGGTATGTTAAAGTATAATATAATATAATTCAGGTGAAAAAATTATGAAAATACTGTGTGTGTTTCGGTAGATTGGTAAAAAATGTCTGTATGTAAATTGTAAGTGTGCTTTGTTAATTTGGAATGAAGATATCCAAATCCAAACTTAGCATACATAGACATGTATCTGGCATTGTCACTAAAATGTTATTGATTTCCCTCATAAGCAGAAACCAATATTTGTTTATACTATTTTGTCTGCTATTTTGAACAATGATAATAGGTACCTTGTATTATACATTTTACTGCATAAGTATGTATACTCTATTTAACAAGAAAACATGCCGATTCTGCACATCCCCCCTTAAGGTCACCCTGCTATCTAACCTGGTTCCCCTATTGCCGGGTGTCGCGTGGAGATTCTCAGAATAACCAATTTTGGTCGGCTCGCAGCACTTTCTCCTGCTAAACAGAGTACCTTTAAGTAATATTAATAAAAGTATCGGTTAAACATGTTTTATTAATTTAAATAAACTTGTAGGTTTAAGCTGTTGTAAAGTAAAAATTGCACATAGACCACCAAATAATTTCAAGTCAAGTAAAATTATTTATACAAATTCCTGTAGAATATTATTTCTTATTCAAAAATATTCTTTATAATAGATTCCCCCACGTTTATGTCTTGTTAAATAAAAGTTACTACCATAAGGCATAAAGACATTATCTAAAATGGACATAATTTATTTATTGTTGTACATTTGTTTTTATAGAGTTTGTACAAATGTTGAAATTGTGTCCTAAAGTATTTTAGAGCTTAGCCGATTTCATTTCAATAGTAAAGTTATGAAATGCAATTGTCTCTTACATATGAAATCATTTCTAACTTCATTAAATTGAATTTGCTCTATTTAAATAATATTTTTTTTTATTGACTAGTGGATATTTTTTTTATTGCTGTTTATATTAATATATGATAATACTTAACAATATTGTTTTTGTTATTAAACTTAATTGTCATTAAGAGGACGCTACACCCATATAATATGTTTTCTTTATCTTATAAATGTACAACATAGTAAAAATTGTTTTGCGCGGGATAGAATCACTCAGGCTGTAGTGACAGTTAAGACTCCAAATTGATATCAATAAATGGACATTATTCATTAATTATTTTGCACAGAGCAGAGTATATTTGTTTAATTCTTTAAATGTGTCCTAAAGAAATTTAGAACATAGCCGATTTCATTTCAATAGCAAAGTTATAAAATGCAGATGATTCTTACATTTTATAGTTTTAAATTAAAATAACAAATTTAGGTAATGCTTTGCTTTTAAGGTTTTTATTTTTAAAGTAAACATATAAATTAATAAATGGACATTATTCATTAATTATTTTGTACTGAGTGTAGTATATTTGTGTAATTTTTTAAATATGTCCTAAAGAAATTTAGAACATAGCCGATTTCATTTCAATAGCAAAGATATGAAATGCAGATGATTCTTACATTTTATAATTTTAAAGTAAACATATAAATTAATAAATAGACATTATTCATTAATTATTTTGCACTGAGTGTAGTATATTTGTGTAATTTTTTAAATATGTCCTAAAGAAATTTAGAACATAGCCGATTTCATTTCAATAGCAAAGTTATGAAATGCAGATGATTCTTACATTTTATAATTTTAACTAAAATAACAAATTTAGGTAATGCTTTGTTTTTAAGGTTTTTTATTTTTAAAGTAAACTTATAAATTAATAAATGGACATTATTCGTTAATTATTTTGCATTGAGCAGAGTATATTTGTGTAATTTTTTAAATATGTCCTATAGAAATTTAGAACATAGCCGATTTCATTTCAATAGCAAAGTTATGAAATGCAGATGATTCTTACATTTTATAATTTTAACAAAAATAACAAATTTAGGTAATGCTTTGCTTTTAAGGTTTTTTATTTTTAAAGTAAACTTATAAATTAATAAATGGACATTATTCATTAATTATTTTGCACTGAGCAGAGTATATTTGTGTAATTTTTTAAATATGTCCTATAGAAATTTAGAACATAGCCGATTTCATTTCAATAGCAAAGTTATGAAATGCAGATGATTCTTACATTTTAAAATTTTATTAAAATTACAAATATACTAAAAAAAAGTACTAAGTATAATATAATTTTGTAATTTTAGATAATTTTTTTAGACACTCCATGTGTTATGAAATTAATTTATATTTTTTTTCTTTAAAAGTAAATTTTTATTTACTTGATTTACTAATACAAATGTTAAACTAAAAGATTTTAGGTATTATAAATTTTAATCTAAAATATAATTCACTTATTTAGAAATCATGCATGTTGTCTCTGTCATAAAATGTACAACATACCAAATTTGTAACCAGCAGAACCAATTTAGTGTAGTTAGTTTAAAATAAAAGGGAGTTGACATATTATCAAACTTAAAGCTTGAAAATTATCCTTCTTCCTACATAGTATTTTACAATATTTAAATTTTTAAGTGAGTTATGACTGAGTATGTAAATTGTTGCAACTAAAAAATGCTCAGCACCCTCTTACAAATTGAAATGCACAGATAATATTCTCACCTTTAAGTTTGATAATATGTTAACTCCCTCTAATTTTAAGCTAACTACAGAAAATCAGTTCTGCTGAACACAAACTTGCCGTATTAAAAAGAAATATTAGGTACGTTTTCTTAACCATAATTTGTTGAAATTATTTTTCTATCTTAGAAACAATTAATAATTTCTATTAAATATAAAAAAAAATTTTGATTCTATTACAAATGATAAAAATAGACATTACATTTTTGTTGTTTAAATAACAATTTGAATTAGTATATTTTGTGTAATCAAAATTTTTTCTTGTTTTAGTGTTCGAAGTGTAATGCACAAATACCTGGAAAAAAAAGAAGAAGTTAATTTTGATAAAATCTTCAATCAAGTTTTAGGTAATTTATTATTAAATAAATATTATTATTATTTGACACTTTCACAGTGTTTGTCCTCCTACATACCCACTCGCATACTTCATCTATTCCAGAAATTCCTCTATTCTGCTTAAAAATTATATTTATCCAAAATCATGTTTAAAAAATATCAATTAGGAACAAATACAGAAGACATTCTATGAATATTATTATATATTATGTTTATGTATATTATCGATTTATATGTTATAGGTTACTTGTTATTCAAAGATTTCTGTGAACATCTTCCTGAAGATGAGCAAATACCTGAAATTAATTTTTATGATGAGGTAAGATTTCTGATTATTTTAAACATAATATACCAATAAGGCAATATGGTTCTGATTAGAAAAAATGTCTATCTTCTGGAAAAAACCTGATAGAATGATAATTCTTATTTAAAAACATATTTTATTTAATTTCTATTCAAGTGGAATAAACATTATTATGTTTTTTTCTATTTTTGTATTAAATTCCTCATATATTGTTGCTAATTACTATTTACGGACAGATGTTGTGAAAAATTACCCATAGTCAATGATGTGTTTAAAACAAATTAGTATTATTTACTATAGAAACTACTTATATAGTTATATGTGTCATTATCACATCGTGATTACATCGGTTAATGTTGAAAGGTAATTTTTGATGTACAATTCTCATCCATACAAGACAATTTTACATCAGTGATATGTTTTTCTGAAGATGATCTGATGATTAGTCAAAATATATTATTGTAGAATCTTTGAACTCGTAACTAATTGGTTTAAGCATTTCGTTTATAATACTAAAAATTATTTTTGTTGAATTGCTTTATTTACTTGTAAAATGGTTTTTTTGCATTCTTTCTTTACATTAAAAGTTTTTTTTTTAGTAGTTTTGTATAAATCAAACTATTGTTGAATAAAAAATTTAATATCTACTTTTAAATAAGTTTTAGATTTGGTTAACACATTAAAAGCCTTAAATCTTTTCTTTTTTTTATCTTGTAAGATATCCCAACTGTCTATATTATAATGATTTGATGCTTGTCACTTCTTTATAAATACATTCAATTATCATTATTATGAATTATATACAAGTATAAAGTATAGGTATAAATTATAATTGAGTATGATATATGTCATTCTAATGTATGAATAATTTTAAGCTAAATTAACAAAAAAAAAAGAAGTTAAAATCCAAATATATACACACTGGAGGAACTTGTTTTTTAGTCCCTATATACTTTAATTTGCTGGATACAAAATGTTGCCTCTATTAAAAGCAACCATTATTTGTGATGGTACCTATATGACAGCATAAAGCAAAATTGTAGAAGGCCTGAGGACTAAAGTTTTTTCATCATGAAAATAGGGTGAGCTTTATGGTCAAGTGGAACTGTTATAAAACAGCCCCAGTCATCATCTTTCCTTGTAACTTTAATAAGTGACCTCTGTACACTGTAAACATGCCTATGGCAGGCTATCCATATAAATTCTCAACAACTTGACTCTTGCATCTCTACTGAGATTTTTTTATATACATACATTGTTCGTTATATCTGTGGTCTTACTAAATACTAATTTAAAATTCATCATAATATATGCTTTAATATTAAATACTTTTTTAGAGTAATTAATAAAGAAATGGAATTATAAATTAGACAGTTGATGTATACTGTGGAAGTTATATATTTAATAATCATATTTAGAAATTAATAAATAACATCTTGTTATTGTATACATTTTTTATAATAGGTTAATAAAATAGATAAATTGTTTTCAAAATATTATTATTATAACGCTATACTAATATTATAATCATGAATAATATTAGTAAAATGTTATAATAATATTTTTAAACAAAAAATTGGTGTCTGCGTTTATACATTGTTTTCAAAGTAAAATTTTCAATTGTAGCTATAAATCAATAGTACATAAGATATTAATAACAAACTATATTATTATTTATTATTTGTATTGAAGGCTTTTTCTTAGATAGAGATATATGGATCACGGGAGTGTCTTATTTGATAGTACTTATTTAACAGTTTATTGCCAAAATGTATGCAATAAATCTTGAATGTTATTAATTTGTTTTTAAGAAAGTAAAAACAGTACAACTTACTTACCTATAAAGAATTGTTTTTTGTCTTCATAGTTTATAGAAGTTTGATATTCTAAGAGTTATATATTTTTTTTCAGATCAAAAGGTATGAAAAATTAGAATCCGTCGACGAAAGAAGAAAATTAGCTAGAGACATTTATGATAATTATATTATGAAAGAACTTTTATCACATACTCATGTAAGTAAAAATGATTTGGTTCATTTAGGGGCTGTTTTAATATTTTATAGCCATAATTACACAATCTTTATACTTTGACATCTCGGTTTAACCATTCTCTACAATGATCTTAATCAAATAGCTTATATTTTGTTTTACTTATTATTTCCTTGATCAGTCTTTTGAGTCATTTAAATGCCAATTACTTTCTCCTCCCTCTCAGTTCTCAAAATAATATATCCTAAACTATTGCACACTTATAACTCAAAGTTGTTTCTCTATTTAAATGTTATGGTTCATAATCATAATTTCATTAAATGCTTTTACATTGATTTTAATTATCATTTAGAATTATCCAAAAGATGCAGTCGCTCATGTTCAAAAATATTTGATGAAAAATGAAGTGCCTGTTAATTTATTTGAAGTAAGAAAAACTGTACTTAAAAAGTTTTTTTACTTAATAATATATTTTTAATTTTTAGCCTTATATTAAAGTAATATTCAATCATCTTCGGGAAGAACCTTTTAAAAAATTTCTAGAAAGGTATGAGCATTTTTATTTATTTTAACATTATAGTTACACGTATATTAATAATATTAATTGTAAAATATTTTTTATTAGTGATAAATATACTAGATTTTGTCAATGGAAAAATTTAGAACTTAATATTTCGGTAAGTAATTTAATATAATATATAATATTACCCATCACTTATATTATTGAATCACTAAACAATTGTGTATTTTTTATTTTAGTTGACCATGAACGATTTTAGCGTTCACCGTATAATTGGTAGAGGTGGTTTTGGTGAAGTTTATGGTTGTCGAAAAGCTGATACTGGCAAGATGTATGCGATGAAATGTCTTGATAAAAAACGAATAAAAATGAAACAAGGTGAAACACTTGCCTTAAATGAACGTATTATGTTGTCTCTAGTCAGTACAGGGGTAAATATGACCATATCAATTTAATAAAGAATATATTATACTTAAACGTGCAACTATATAATCATTTATAATTTAACCGGGGTTATAGGTGGACTGTCCTTTTATTGTCTGTATGACGTATGCATTTCATACACCTGATAAGCTTTGTTTCATATTAGACCTAATGCATGGTGGTGATTTACATTATCATTTAGCACAGCATGGTGTATTTAATGAACTTGATATGAAGTTCTATGCTGCTGAAGTAATTTTAGGTAAATATAATATGAATTTATTAAAAATTTATCCTCTAAAACTTATTTTCTCAAGCAGAGTTTGTGTCACTTTGTGCTGTTTTTTTTTATAGTAAATACTAAATAATATATATATGCTTAAAATTATACTTTAAAAATTGACTGAGCAAATCAATATTTTATGTTTAAACACCACCCTATACATATTTTTTATTAACATACATTATTTTATAATTAGGCTTAGAACATATGCACCGAAGATTTATTGTCTACAGGGACTTAAAACCAGCTAACATACTATTAGATGAGTATGGTCATGTACGAATATCAGATTTAGGTTTAGCATGTGACTTTTCTAAAAAGAAACCACATGCTAGCGTGTAAGTTAAATAAAATAGAATGTGTTGAATATTAAAATTGTAATATATGTTGTATAAATGTATAATTAGGGGAACGCATGGTTACATGGCACCAGAAGTGTTATCAAAGGGAACAGCTTATGATTCAAGTGCAGATTGGTTTTCTTTTGGTTGTATGTTATACAAACTACTTAAGGGTCACAGTCCATTTAGACAACATAAAACCAAGGACAAACACGAGATTGATCGAATGACCCTAACAATGGTATATATATATCAATTATTAAGCTTTTTAATAAAATAAGTTATTATGTTTTTTACTTATAATTTAAAGTGGTAATATCTTAATGATATTACAACTATTCATTATTTTTAAAATTAACTAATTTCAAGCATGACTTTAATGCATTTATAAACACATTAAAATAAATAAGTTATTAATTATTATTTATAATATAATAAAATATGTATTTGTTAATTTTGTTAATTCAAATTAACAAAAACAGTTTATGTTGCAGAATGTAGAACTTCCAGATTCTTTTTCAAAAAGTTTAAAAGATCTTTTAGAAGGACTTTTACAACGTGATATAAATGAAAGAATTGGGTGTCGTGGAAGGGGGTAAAATAATTGTCAACATTTCAAACTGTTTATATAGTTTTTTTATTAATTAATTTTTTTATTTTTATTTTTTTTAGGTCAGATGAATTAAAAGAACATCCGTTTTTTGCGGGACTTGATTGGCAACAAGTATACATGCAAAAATATACACCGCCTCTTATACCTCCTAGAGGAGAAGTTAATGCTGCCGATGCATTTGATATTGGTTCATTTGATGAAGAAGACACAAAAGGCATCAAGGTAAATTAATACTTTTTTTATTTTTATAAATTACGAGTTGTACTGATTTTGTTTTTTTATATATAGTTAACTGATGCCGATCAAGAACTATATAAGAACTTTTCTATAACTATATCTGAAAGATGGCAAAATGAAGTTGCTGAAACAGTATTTGAAACAGTAAATTCTGAGGCTGATAAAGCTGATCAAAAAAGAAAGTCTAGGCAAAAAAAATTCAATGAACACAATGAAGAAGGTATGTTTATATGTATGTCGTAGGCCATATGGAAAATTAGTCTTTTTGCGAAAAGACTAAGCTCTTTGCAATGGGGTAGCCTGTTTGCGAACTACTTATTATTTTCCCAAACGGCCTGCTGTTTTTCAGGCTTATTGCATACAGAATAACAGCATTTAGGCTTTTTAAGAACTACAATCATTATAATATGATAACAACCAATTTATTATTTTACATATTAAGTTTGGTTTATTTTAAAGTTGTATGTAACATGTAAACTGAATTATTATATAGTTGGTAGACAAAAGAAATAATATTTACCAAAGTGGTACACGGTTTGGCATTATAAACACATAGTACTATCAGTTAAAATAATAACATAAAGAGAAACAGCGAAGAGACATTCACAATTTGGAGGGCAGGGTTATCAAAAATGTTTTAGCAAAACAGCATGCAAAACAAATAGATGTGCTTGTCAGAAAAATAATGTACTGTGTAGTTTAAGACGCCACAAAACAACCACATGTAAATAAGTAAATATTTTACATATTTTCTTTTTTGTTAGTTCCTACTATATAATAATTCAGTTTACATGTTACATAAAATAAACTAAACTTAATATGTAAAATGGTTGTTATAATATTATAATGATTGTAGTTCTTAAAAGGCCTAAATGCTGTTAGTCCGTATGCAAAAAGCCAGAAAAACAGCAGGCCGTTTGGAAAAATAATAAATAGTTTGCAAACGGGCTACCCCATTGCAAAGAGTCTAGTCTTTTCACAAAAAGACTATATGGCCTACGACATACATAAAAATAAACAAATAACAATTTAGATTAATGTAATCTTTATTTGATTTCTTTAGAATCCGACTGCATTCTTCATGGATACATTAAAAAATTAGGTGGACCATTTGCATCTGCATGGCAAACAAGGTATGCTAAACTGTATCCTAACCGGTTGGAGTTGCATTCAGATTCAGGATCAGTAAAAACTGAAGTCATCACATTAGACCAAGTATTAGAAGTCAGTCCTGAGTTAGTAATTGTTAAAAATGAGCAATGCATTGTATTACGTATGAAAGATGGAAAAGATGGAAAACTAGTTCTTACCAATAGTGTAAGTTATAGTTAATTTTATTAAGAATTACTAGAATTTTATAACGATATAATTTGTGCTACCTTATTTTGTTACTGTTAATTTCAATTATAGGATGAAATTGGGTTAAAAGAGTGGGCATTGTCATTACGCTCTACACATAAATCCACACATGATCTGTTAAAAAAATTGAAAAAACCAGGAAAAATGTTCATTCAAGAAGAAGCTGATCCACTATCATCTACTACAAACACCAACGGAAATTAGTTACATAATAAGGTATTAGGTTAAAAAGTCTCTTTGATGAATCTCAATGCTACTCTTTGAATTAATTTAAATGTTCTGCTTTATCTATAACCTTCCTCAGTTCCCAGTTTTTGTCGACTATTTACCCGGGTTTTATTTGCTAAGGTTAGTGTAACGCTACTATATAAGACTGTGGTGTTTCATTATTTCTTGTTATTGTATCGAGAATAGATAGTATAGATCAATGTTATAAAATACTATTTTTTATACATTTTATAATTTTTTAGTACAATTTTTACTAATACATACATTTTTGTGCATAATGAAGACCATACTTATAAAAGAAGTTCATGACATGAAAATATTTCTGTTATTTGGTGCCATAAAATCTATAATTTAAATCTACAATCATGTATTGTATTTTCTATTGTACATAATTATTTTATAATTTTCTTTTATTCGTCCCAGTAAATCATTTTAGTCAAATATTGTGAATCTGTTACAGGTTGTTAATGACTATTTCCATGCATCAATTTAAATTACATTTTTCAAATTTAAAACTGTAACAAAACAATAATTATTTGCATGCAATATCTTAAGTATGTGTAAGATAATATTATATTTTACTGTTTGAATTTTTATTTAAAGTTATTGTGGTTTATGCAATAAATAATATTTCTTGTTACTTTTTAAAAAATTCTAAAATGTTTTAAAATTTAGTTTTTAGAAAAATTACAAAAAGTAAAGTAATTCATTGATTATAATATTATATAGATTTCATCATTTTCTATTAATTATTAAATAATCAAGAAGAAATATTGCAATTCTTTGATATTTAAAAAGAGAGGGAAATTTTGTGTTAAATATGATTATCAAACATTGGTATATTTTGTAGCTTGAATTAAATGGAAATCATATTATATGTCGTAAATTGACAACCTTGCAGAACTTTTCAGTTGTAAATATTGTCCGTTTAGTTTTAACTTCACTTAACCAATTCAAGCTAAATTTCTAAAGTAGATAAATGGTTAGCAATTTTTTATGAGTAACATTATTTTTCAATTTGCATTTAAATATGTAAGTTCTGTTAGTTATTTACTTCTATTTGTTTATCAGTATCTTCAAATACATTTTGACTGAATCCACATCATGTCTAGTCGGTAAATAATGAATATTAATCCAAATAGGGTTTCTTTAATAACATGTAAAATTACAAATTGGAAATACATAATAGTGGTTTTGATATTAAGTAACTGCTTTTCGGCTCTCTATTGAAGTCATCCAATTGTATTTATAACAAGACTGATAATTTCGATGTGTTAAAACAAAAAAAAATAATCATATAATTTTCATCAATGTTTTGATCACTATCAACTTTTAGAACTTAATTTTTCACTTTATTTGCACCTCGTAAATTATATATAATATTGAATAGAATGAAATATTTTACTTCAAAATAAGCCTTATCAATGTTAAAAATACGACTTAAATTTACAAATTTCTTATGCCAACTAACTTATAATTTTTTTTTAATGTCGACAATCAAAAAAAATATATATATATATATCTATTACAATATTGTGGCCAACAAAATTTGTAAATACATTTTAATTTTAAAATTCCTGCATCATATGTTATTAAAACTTGTAAATATTATATTATACATCCTAGTCTAGAGGAGTAGGTAATTAGTAATTACCAATTTAAATATTGAATAAATATAATACTATATAGGCCTAATTAGGTTTAATGTGAAATAATAAATTGCTTTTAAATTACTATTTTGTCCACTATATTTTATATTATTACTATTGTTTTTTTTTATTTTTTTTTTTATTCACATCTAGACAGTGTACACCGTTTGTCATCACCTCAAATTAAATCAATAATAATCTCAATTTAATATTTAAATTTTAATGACCATTAGCGAGAAGGGAAAAATATATATAAACATAACATATGGTTTAATTGTTAATATTTAAAACTTCTACCAACTTATTGTTCTTTTTATTGTTATTTTATTTAAATAAATAAATAAAAAGTATTATTTTTATTGTTAATTCATTTAAATTTTTTATATCTTTTGTTACTTTATTTATTTATTTTATTGTATTATTATTTATATTTATTTATTATTATTTTGTTATGATGTATATTATTTATTAATTTAACCTAGTCTTTAAAACTGTGAAAATTACAACTTTTATTGTTTTAATTAGTATTGCAATCCCATTGTAATAAATTACACAATTAACATCGTGTACACACATTTCAATTTAATGAATATTGTAATATTTAGATACGATATATATCTAATATTATGTTACATATGATTTAATTAGGCGTGATTGCTTTTATATCAGGTTATTAAGATTGTATGAAAATATAGATTAGAATTTTAAAAAATATATATATGACTCGATTATCCAGTTATGTATAATTATTGTTTAGAGTTAAAATAAAATTTAAAAAAAAAAAAATGTATCAAAGTGTAATGCAATAAATCCCATTAAATGTACACACGTAAAATGTATTTCAGGGAATTTTTATCGACGTAAACCTTTGATCCTTTTCTATGTTCGTGTTATCCAAGTGATGTATTTTATTCGATTGCCGTTTGGAATTGTTCCAAATATTTGCGCATTTTTGGAAATGTTCTAAACTTTCAAAGGTATTTCCAAAATCTTAACGTCTTTTGGAACAACTCCAATTACTAACATATTTATAGACGTATTGTATGAGACTAAGTAAAAATGCCACAACGCTATCAAAATGAATTGAACATTGCTAGCAGAATCCTCTTGCCAGTATATTTTATTATACAGCTTTGTAACTAACTAAGAAAGAGAATACCTCTTGTCTACTGAGGTTTTTTTTTTAAATCTTCATCCTGGTTGGAAAATAATTCCTTCTTTAAACAGCTCAATATTTTTTTTAGCTTAAACATGATCTCAAGTAAAATAAAATAAAAATATAATCCCTGATTATTAATTATTAATCAGCCGAATTGCTGTGCATTTTTAAAAACTATTTTGATAAATTATGATTATCTAAGTTATTTAATTCCGATTGGAATAAAAAATAGATTGTTAACTGTTGATCAGATTTAATTTTAAGTTGCAATAGGTACAATTTGTTTTAAATTCTTCTGACACAGAAATGTACTAAATTAGATTTTATTTTCACTGAATTTCTTAAGTTCAGGTATATCTAATAAAGTTTATAACAATATACATTTTCTACATTTTTCAGATTACACCTTTACTAAATAGAAATAAATCAAAGTTCTAGCAATGGTAATGAATTGTCATAATATAAAAAAACTGTTTCAGACTTATTGAACATTACGGGTAAGTGATTTTGAAGTTGTAACATGCCCTCATGTTGGAAAGTTGACACAATATTTATTTATAAATATATCAATAACCCACTGGTCAACATTAGTCTCTTAATTTCACTGTAATGAAATGCACATATTTTGTTACAACATTTACAATAGACATTTATTGTATACAACATACTATTTAAAACACGACCATGACTAGATAAAAAGAAAAATAATTCTCTTAAGCAGTACTGTTGAGTGTTGACCAAATAAATAACATTAATCTAGTCGACAAGATGAAACACAAAATATGCTATATTAGTTTATTAAATTTTGTTTGTACATTTTTGATTTAACTAATTCTATAAACTTAACAGAAAGTAACTGACATCAATTGGTGATTTATAAAAAAAGTCTATCACAGAATGTTTCAATTTTTTAGTCAATAGTTTTAAGTGAAGCAAATTATACTTTAAAAAAGGGATTTGAATTAGAATGAAATAAAAGAAACTTGTATTATATATGGTATATGGTATATCAATTGAATATTATCAAGAAATTAATTTACATTTTTAGTAAAATATACACAAAATTGTATTGGAACTTACAGTAATTGTTTAAGCATTTTAGTTATAAATTAATCAATACTTATACAAATCAATAGTTTGAAATGTGCAGGTAGGTTAATCTACTTAATTTAATAAGGCCAAGTACAATTAAGCAGGTAAAATGTACAACAAATGTTTTAATCCAAATTTTCCTTATATTAAGATATAAACTAAAACAAGATTCCTATTACAAAAAGTAAATAAATATAAAATAAAGGTATATTGAATGAAAAATTAAAATTATGCCGTTGACAAAAAAAATGTACATACATTTGTAGATAAAAATAAATTACTTTTCCTCACACCATTCATTCTCTTTACGTACTTGATCCTCCTCTGCAGCCGTGAAATCATTTTTGATGTTGAAGGTTTTCCTTATTTCTTCTGGTGTCTTACCCTTAATCATATTGGCGACTGTCTTGCAAGTGACATCTAACAAGCCTTTGATATCCAAATAGTTGGCGGCCAATATGAGTTCAAACAGAGTACCCTGATCCACCTTCAAGAAATCCGCATCCCAACTGGATATATCGTCGGTGCGCTTTTCACGTCCTTCGTCGTCTTCGGCCGGTGGTGGGTCGTCCTTGTGATAGGTTGCCCACTGGATCACTTTTTTCAATATGCCGGCGTTCACATTTGGCAACGGGACGATCTCCTCGTCTTCCTCTTCCAAGCCCAAGTCCTCCACCATAGTTTTGATGGTCACCGAAGCTTTGGCGATCTCAAAGTCGACTTGAAACACTTCTCCGTCCGAACTCTGCAGCTTTATCATAGGCATCTTGTATTGACGTGTGCGAATACCAGCGGGTGTAAATACAGTCGAGAAAAACGAAAACAATTAAATAATGACAACTGGGTACGATCGACTCTCAAACGTCACAGCAGGAATGTGGTGGATTGAGGAACGGAAGGAAATAGGGATTTATCATTTCGGGATATGCCATCCATAAATACAAATAAAAGTACAGTGTGTCCAACGTGATTTTACCGGAAATGTTGATGGTCGACTCTACACTCTGTTGTCGATAATCACAACTTACAAGACGTTGTATTGGTTGTATGTATTGACAAATACAGAATACTATGGATTAATACTCTAGATTAATATACTACATACTATAATAGATTAATCCATAGTATTTGGTATTGGTTTATTAGGATTTTAATTAATAATTTATTAACCTACATTTACTACCATCGATACGTATCTCCGTAATTCTTTGCCGCCGAATGAAATTAATAAACTTGCAGTTCAAATAGTTTGATTCACCCAACCACCGGCGACCGGCCACGCTTCAAATGACTGCGCATCGGGCATAACTAATTAATAATTATAAACAGTCAAATTCGCGTATATAACGCGTAGTATTCGCCGTATATAACGATATTCCGGGTAAAACGATTCCAAGCAATGTATTTGGTTGGTTTTGTATGTTATGCGTAATACTTTTATTCGTATATAAGTATATAACGATATCGGTTATAACGATAATCCGGATGTAGCGATGTTATTTTAAAACGAAAATTGGTTTTTATAATCGCCTATAGCAATTAATAATATGTATGCACTTTGTGTTGTAAATTTGATATCGTCCAAATCGATAATTCTTAATCTTATCTGTAACAGATCAGCGAAGAAATCATATTCAAACTTCAAAGTACAATCTATTTTGAAAATGTATGATGTATTTTTATATTGATCAGATGCGCACTTTTGTTTCGGTAAACAATGAAATAAATACGCCTGAAGTATCAATGGTATTAAATAATATTTTTAATTTTGTTAAAAAATCTTATTCAAATTATAAACAAACTACTATAAATTATAGATTATTTTTCAAACAAATCTACCTACTATATGTATATGTATTATAATCTGTACATTTTTTAAAAAATATGTAATCTTAAATAAACTTAAACAGTAAAAAATGTGTTTAATAAATCAATTTTTCATAAAAATTATTTTTTTTTATGATCCGGATATAACGAAGTTCGGTTATAACGATCAGATTCCCTAGGTCCCTAGAAGATCGTTTTAAGCGAATTTGACTGTATATTATTATCATTTATAACTTTATAAGTAATTTGAAGACGTCAATTCATTATACTGTATAGCAGAAAGCTGAAAGACTAGGAAGTACCCTACTATTTTACCCACCCACCCACCCACCACCCAATTTTAAAGTAGTCCAATTGAAGTCTTTGGATAGACGCATTATGAACCCTAAAACTTTAGATGCTCGACTAGAAATCAAAAATGTTTGAGTATTAGATATGATATTCAAGACGAAATTGGCAAGTATGTGTAAAATAGTAATGGCAATAATGGAAAGTTTTGAGTGTATCACATTTGATACTCAAAGCCGTCAATTTGTTAATACTAATTTCTAGATTTAGGATAGGTATATTATTTTATTTTATTATTATAATTAATAAGTTTTGTTTCACTACCTTAGCAAATATTTGAACATCCCAAGATCTTTAGAAGTAATTTTATCAAAACAAAATACTACAATCCGTGCATATTCAATTTGCACATCCATGTTCACACATACTCAAAATATCTGACAATATCTTCTTCTAGATAAATATATACTATTGTTTTCATATCAGACTATAGATTTCCTGAAACAATAAATTATATACATGACATAGGTACCTATTTGACATTTATTTTCCATCTGATGACTGTTAAATTATTTCAAACATTTAGGATTATTATACCATATGAATCCTCTGCTAGTTACAAACCGTTAAGTATTATTCTAATATACTTTTATTTGTTTTGAACATTTATACCCAACAAATTGTTAAGGGGTCTCGGTGGTCTCACGACTTTTATTTCTCCGGAAAAAAAATCAGCTATCCGTAACATCTACGAGGAAATGACCGAGCCAAATTATTTTTATTTTTGTCCTTAAGATTTAAATAAATGAGGTTTAAATATTTAAAAAAAATTGGTTGGGAAGTACCATTGAAAATATTTAGGAGAATTTGAATATATTTTTTAGAACGAAAATCGGAGTATTGTTGGAATAAGATTCTTGTGTTTGAGTGAAAAAAAAGAAATATTTTTGCGAGGACATACAATTTAAGAGTGCGTAGGAGTGCCTAAAATAACACTCGTAAGTAGGGCACTATAATAGGACTATAGTTCTATAAAGCCTTAACGTAAGTTAGAAACAATAGAAACCCGTATCACAGAATAGATTAATTAATTAATTCTCTATTATAATATTTAGTCTATTCTTTGCGTAAAACGTGGTTGCGTGACAGTCACTATAGCGCTAGTGCTTAAATCTCCAGCTGTTTAATTTAAATTGTATACTTACTGATAATGTTTTAGAGATTAATTTCGGTATTTTCGGTACGTCATCGGTACTCAAGGTTTATGGATAATATCTATAAAGTATAAACTTTGATCGGTACTCACTGCTCAGTAGACAGTTATTATTTTTTTCTGTGCTTTTCAAGTATTGAAGTATGTGAATCATAGCCCATTGGGTCGATGGGCAACCATACTATATAATTGACCATAGCCGAGGTTTTGAGACTATGCTTTCGATTTCCTTCTGTTTATTCTGTGGTATATATTATATTATATACTTTATACTTTTAATATAGATAACCCTTACTGTTTATCACTTGATTTTTGTGTCCATCGCAGTCAGTTTAGTTTTAGTCACTCGGCAATAAAGGAATGATACTGTCATAGACAATGAAAAAAAATAATTACTACCTACTTATTTTATATATTGTATTATCCGCAAAATCATTTGTTTAACAAATAATAAGTAGTATGAATTTTTTTCTGTAAAATAGGATCTAATGAATGTATTTGATGTACCAAATGAACAACATTTAGATACAAGACGTATACAGTATATTTATTCCATCTAATTTTTATTTATTTACTTTGAATTGGAAATTCAAAAATGTCTTCTTCGGATATTGGTAAATATTCCCTATTACATACCTTTTTAAGCATAAAATCAATTGTTATTATTGTAGATATCATAATACGTGCAATGTACCTTATCTGTTGAAAGATAAAGTATATTTAATTAATTTTAAATTGTTTATTTGTTATAATATCAAAGTATCTTTAGATGACAACAGTATAGTGATAAATGATTTACCAAATGATACAGAAGCAGCTATAAGGTATATTAAAACATTATTACCAGTAACTGTAAAGGATACATTTAAATACCCACCGATTGTATTTATTCACCAACTATATGATATAGTACATAATAAGACATTGATTAATAAAGAGCTGGTTGGTAAATATATTTTGCATTCTTTATTCATTATAGAAATATATCATTTAAATTTTATCCATAGGAGATATTAAGAAAGCAGTCTAAGATACAAAAACTTACTATTGGAACTTCTGATTCTTCTTCAGCCTTAATATTATATGAAGATTATGTTAAGTACACTTTAAATGTTTATCCAGAAAATCGTTGTGTCAACAAATTTTTAAATGTTATTTTACCTTCAATAAAATCATTTGGAGTGGAAAAATGTACATTACTCCAAAAATTTAAATTGCAGCAATATGAATTAACGTAATTAATTAATTAAATATCTATTTTGTTATCTTGGTAAAAAATAACTATAATTATTTACAGAGAATTGATCAACTGTGGACTTTTATTGATTAGAAATCAAGAAAGTTATTGGATATCTTTGCCATCATCTGGTAACTTTATAAAGCGTTATACTGAAGGTAGAAAATATATTATTCAAACAATTAAACGGAGAAAATTTCAAGAGATATTAGAAAGTGTAAGTTGTTTTAAATTGTTAGTAAGTATTAAATAAATGTTTTAGTCCCCAAACTTTATAAGCTGCCTGACACCATATCCTTCTTCCATTAATTTTTTTTACAAAAATTCTTAACAAACTGCCGAAGCAAATTTATCCAATCATTTTTAAAAATTCCATTTTACTATTGGTTTCACTCTATAATAAAACAACTAGCAAGTGCACAGAATAATAGATGCCATATCCTACTCATTGGAAAAAAATTATATTGTGCATGTGTCTTCCTATAATCGCTGAAACTAAAAATGAGCACTGACCATGATGCGCCAAGCGGTAGATTTTTGATAGTTGTTTTAGTTCCATGAGGTTATACTGACAATGGTACGGACGGTACGGTGGAAGTTGTACTACTTCATAGCCCTTTCAACTATGATTATTCAAAAAAAAAAAATATTCAACTAAAATTCAAAGATAGTTATTCGAATAATTTTCGGTTATTTTATTTGATTAAACATTTTAATAATTTAATAAAAACACTACCTACTATACTACCTACTACCTAGGTATGTCTTCAATAGTAATACATAATTACTATTGAGGTACATGTACTTACGTTTACTCAATTGTCGGGATACCAGCTGCTAAATACTAGTATACCACGTACATGTACACTTTCTAGAAGAATTATAATCATTATAAAGTATTTATTTTGTACTAGTATTATGTTTTGAAATTATTTGAATACATTTTTATTTGAATAATTATGAAAAAAATGACTTAATTATCAACTTGTTCCCTTAAATAAAATAACTGAAAATTATTCGAATAACTTTCTTTGAAGTGAAGTCGAATAATATTTTATTAATAAAATTATTCGAACACATTTTTATTTAAATAATTTTTTATTCAAATACATATTTATTCGAATAATTATCTAGAAAAAATGTTGCACAACTCTGATTTTAAGTTCTTTAAAAAAGTTCTTACCTAAACTAACCTAACCTTGATAATGTGGTATTTTTTTTTAATTTTGCTTAATTTTGAAAAAGTAGCCGGATATTCCTTTCTTAAGTAAAATTTGTGCATAATCCGTCGAACCACCTCAGCATTGAAATCGTCCACCTCTGAGCATTTTTTTGTACATTTGTGAAATTTACGAGGTGATTTAAATTGCATTTCTTCATCACTACCCACTGAAGAATTTTTCCCTTCTATACATATACGCCACACAGTCATATGTGAAACACCACAAGCCTGAGCAACAATTTTTTGTTCGCTTTTAAAAACATCTGAATTCAATTCTTCTTTTTTTGAACACATTTTAATGAAATTATTAACACTACAAACTATTTTTTTTTCTCTGAATATGTGTGACGATGTTTAAACGACATTTTTAAGTCTTAAAACACACGTACTGAGTCTGAGATATTCAACAGGTTTAAACGACTATAACACGGCACGTACAAAATAAGTGTACTCCCAATGGGGTACTCTTGCCTGTTCTTTATAATATCTATTCTGATGATCAACCTTCTACTTTAAACACCCACAATGTACCTAAATACACTTAATCAAATTTTCCTATTGTTCCTATAAACAGACTGTAAATATATATTGTAAAAAATAAAATAATAAATATACTAATTTATTGTTTAGTTTTTATTTTATGGAATTTTAATAATATTAAAATTATTAAAATTTGTTTTTCGATTACACAAATTATACGACATAAATAATAGTCATTATAGTCATAATCAGTGAATCGCCGAAGTATATTAGTTTTGTGGAAATGTGTTTTAAAATATACAATAACCACTCACCCAGTTTTGAGCACAAATTTTAGTAGTATAAAAAGTATAAAATAATGTTACGATTAATCAATGATTATAGTTTATATTGATTTTATCTATAGCTAAAATATATTCATGAATTTCATTAAACACACACTCGTTGAATTTGCCATTACTTAAGAATTATGATGATGTACTATTGAATATTGATATTAAATATAATACAATTTCATTAATTAAAAAGTAATTAGTGAAATTAATCATATACTATGATTCACAAATAACAATGGTACCTAATCATTATCCCTGATTAATTTCACTAATTCATTTTTTAATAGTGAAATTTTATTATTTGTATTATCCTATCATCATCTTAATCCTTAAGTAATGGAAAATTCAACAAGTGAATATTTAATGAAATGCATGAATATTTAGTTATAAATAAAATCCATATAAACTGTAACCATTGGTTAATCGTAGAATTTTTTTTCCCAACACTGATATAAATATAATTTAACATAAACTATCCTAAGACAGTAGTCTATTTTGCTCAAAATTGTTTTCTTTCATCATTGAATTCAAATTTCAAACATTTATAAGTAACTTGTACAATTAATGTTACCAGATATTTTATTTTACATATGTGGCATTAAATTAAAACAAATTTCAGAATATCTAAACTAAGTTGTTAGTTAGTAAATCAAGTATAATCTGAACTGAATGAAACTGCTTCTTTAGCCATTTTCGTTTATTCTTTTTATTAACATTTTAAATATATTTGACCAGTGATCATGAGTCATGACTAACTGAAAATGTACTAGAACATATTGTGCAATATATATCATAGTTGTAGTCATCATCACTATTTATGGACCTACTTTTTTAGAAAAAAGTAAATTAATTTAGATGTTAATTGACCTAAATATTTAAGGAACATGGTAAGAAAATGTTTTGGTACTCTAAATTAATTTTATTATGCAATAAAATTACTTAATGGCTAATTGTTAATTAAATTTAATATTAACCGACACTGAACTATGGTAAACAAATGTTGCACATAACATTAATAATGTTTCACATCATGGTCTCTCTATAGTCCATACCAATAAATAATAACCAAAAAAATAAAACACATTTTAATATTTATGATTATAAGAAAATTAAATAGATTATATTTCTGTAAATAACTACCTATAGCAGTCATTGTATAATATAGATAAAAGTCTTTTTTAATTGTTATATTTTTTATGAGATTTAATATTTATATGAACTCTATTTTATTCCAAAATACTATTAAACCAGGGATATTCATAGTTCATATCTCTAGAGACCACATTTTAGGATACGAGTCAATAGTCATAAAAGCCAGTATGGTCCTACCATAGACATAATAGAATTATTATATTATTATACATATATATTATACTATGTCAATGTGTCCTAGTATTTATATGGCATTCCTATTTATAATTTAGTTCTATGTTTACTTAAGGAAATTGTTTTTCAATCATCTTAAATTAGTGTTGAAAATCTTTTCTTTCCTTAAATACACAATAATGATACATTAATATATAATAAAAGTTTAATATTTATAATTTTAGGATTTAGAAGTTCGTTGTGCTAAGGTATCAAAGATAAAAGAACTTGGTTTTAAATATTTTTTACATGACATTAAAGGATCAGAAGATATAATAAAGTAATATAAGTTACAAATAATAAATGAATAAAAAGTATTTTATTAATGAACATAATATATTTAATATTTACCTAGAATGAATACAACATCAGGATGTCTTTTAAGAATTGCTTGAACAACAATTTTTCGTACTTATAGAATGGAATGGTTTTACTTACAATTTATTATAAGGTATTGTATAGAATAATAAAAAATAAATGTTTAATAAAATAATACAAACTGAAACAGATTATTTGATAATTTATTTAAACATTCCATATTATATTACATATTAACATTTATTTAATCCGACTCTATCTCTTGGTATAAGCCTCAGGTCTGTCCCATGTTTTAGAAAAACAACACCCGCAGTCTGTTGTGGGTTTATACCAATCCCATCGTCTGTAATTATGGCTGATGTTTCGGCTGATACTTTGAATTCTTCAGCTGCAAATTTTAAAACTGCAGTGAATGGAGCAGCTTCAGGTACTTTAAATATTTTAAATGGTAGTTTTGGATCCGATGTTAATATTATTTTGAATCCTACTGTTTGAACGGATGTCTCCATTTTATATAGCACTATGTTTCAAAAAATACTTATATACGAGTTAAAAAACTATGAACTACCAAAGTTTGATTAATATTTACAGCCAGTCAAGTATAATAGTTAATAATACGCTTTTAAGTTTAAGTGCCTTTCACTATTTCTTTTTTCTCGTCTATCAAAAAAATTAATACCTTATCACCGCTGATGTGGTGTTCAGGGTTTCTCAGAATGTATTATCAATATTGTCATTCATAACTACGTGTTTGTTTCGGAGTTCATACATATTATTTATATTAACTTTAACACTTGGCAGTTTTTTAAATTCCTTTCAACAATATTTTAGGCAATAGCGAATAATAAATATCCTGTTTTACATTCTGTTTCTGTTAAAAGATTTACAATTAATATAATATGGAAAACATTCAACCTCACAATTTATACAATATAATTTCATTTAAATAAAACATTTTAGAATGTAAAATTTAATATCTATAATATTGTTTGGTTTTAAAATTTGCAAATTTTCTAATTAGGTAGTATGATTAACCTATTAAAAACAGACGAATGAGAAATACATTTTTAAAATGAGAGCTCACGTAATGACATTAGCCAACAGCATTATTGGCGTTAGCATATTAGCTATGCCATTTTGTTATAAAGAGGTAAACATGATATTGTATTATAATTTAAAAATATATAACTAATGTGTACATCTATATATATAGTGTGGAATAGTACTTTCAACATTATTATTGATTTTAAGTAATTTAATGTCGAGAGCCTCTTGTCACTTTCTATTAAAGTCTGCTATTAAATCGAGGACACGAGATTTTGAATTTCTAGGTAAGCAGCTACGTTTATTTTTACAAAATTTGATATTAATAGTTAATTGATATTATTTATTTCAGCATTCCACTTATTTGGAAAATTAGGGAAAGTCACTGTTGAGTTGAGCATAATAATGTTTCTCATGGGAACCTGTATTGCATTTTTTGTTGTAATGGGTGATTTAGGACCACAGATTATTGGTGACACGTTTAACATAAAAAATACTACATCTCTTCGTCCAAGCATTATGATTGGTAAATGTATTAAGATATTAAAAATTATAATTTGTGAGATTAATAAATCATCATTTTTACAAATACAAATTATATATTTATATAACTATGTTCAGATTATTGAACTGCCCTTAGGCTTGATTAATATCATGCAAATGCTTTTATTTATATTAATACGATTATTTATAGGTTTAGCTGCATTTGTAGTATTACCATTGGGTTTATTACGTGATGTTAATAGTTTAAATACAATTTGTACAGCAGCAATAATATTTTATGCTTGTTTAGTATTTAAGGTATGTTTTTAGATTAAATAAACAATATTTTCCAATATTAATTACATTTTTGATAATTTGTTATGTTTTTTTTTTCAGATTTTCATTGAATCTTTTGACAAACTTTTCTCTTCTGTTTGGGTTTCAGAAATATATTTTTGGAAACCAGTTGGTCTTTTCCAATGTTTACCAATATTTTCAATGTCTCTATTTTGTCAAACGTAAGAATTAAGTATTATTTGCAGATATCATAGTACTTAATAATTAATACAATTTTACTAAATTATAATATTAATTTTTTTTAACTTAAAATGTTATCTCATTAAGAGTTATTAGATAACAAGTAAAGAATAATTTGTAGATTAATTTTAATTAATCAATTAAACCAAAATTAGAATAATGTTAATTATTATTAATAATTAATACATATACATACCAATACAATTTTTATACAAATAATACTTGATACACATTTTTGACTTGACATATATAATAAATACCTACTTTATTATAAAATAAAATAAAATTTCTCTATAATGAATATATAATTTTACTTATTTTTATAATTTTGAACAGAAAATATCTTTTTACAATTACCAATTATTTAAAATATTTTTATTAAGTATTGTTCATTTATATTAGTTTATCATATTTGTTGATAGTTTTTAAAATAAATGAAATATTAATTATATTTACAAAATTGTATGATTTATAGACAGTTGTTTGATATATTTGAGACAATTACAAATGAATCATTGGATAAGTTAAATGCAGTAATACGCTCATCAATGAATATGTGCACTAGTGTTTATATTAGTGTAGGAATTCTGGGATATATTGCACATTATGACTCGGTATTAACAGGTAAAACAGTTTATTTTATTAATCATAAATAATTGTTTGTAACAAAAAATCAGAATTTTCTGACCACATACAATTATTGTTATTTTTTCTAAACGTTTTTGACTTTCCACAAAAATTACATGACCATTTAATTGTGCCTTTGGACTTTTTTATTGTACGACATGTTACAGTTTTTCCTGGTATTAACATAGTATCACAACCTTTACAGATATTTCTTTTAATTTCTGGATCAATTTTTAGTAAACTTTTTTGCGATAAACCTTTCATTATAGAGTTATATGTTGATGATAAGCCAGGACATTGTTCAGCCAGAGCTGTACTTAATTGATATAAGTAATTAATCCGATTTTGGTTTATCTCCACATTGAATTCTTGTTTTTTCTTCTCAGTTTTTGTCATATTTATAACCTAAAATGTTTAATTATTGTTAATTAGTTATATTATGATATTAAACGGTGTCAATGTCAAAGACTAATTATCAATAATAAATACAAATTATTTTCAATAGTTCAATATTTTAAACAATAAATTGTACTTACTTGTATCACACTTGTATGATTTATTAATATAATTTACTAATACAATTAAAATTTGCGTTTTAGAATTTATTATTTAATGATGCATATTAAATTATTTTAAATAATATTTTGTGAATTTGTAATACTCTTCACTTTTGCTTATATTTCATTTATCCGTTTTGTTTATATCAGCAAAAATAAGTTGTGTTGTACACTATCAAATATGATTGTTTTTGTTGGCAATAAAATTCTGTGATAAAGCTGTTTTTTTTTTTAAAAATGTTATCATGTAGTTGTCAGTGTAGCCAACCAAAGTTTTTGATCAATTTTTAAATTATTTATAAAAATATATTGTATTTGTACTTATAATTAAAAGAATTTTTATAAATATTGAATAGTATTATTATATTATATTATTTATATGTATTAACTTATTTGTTTTGCATACTGTTTAATTAGAGTAAATATTTGATTTAAATGTTAAATTATTTACAGGGAATATTCTTACTAGTTTTTCACAATGCCTGTCCAGTGACATAATTAAAATTGGTTTTGTTATGTCTATTGCTGTTAGTTTTCCTCTGGTCATATTTCCATGCCGTTCATCAATATACTCCCTGCTTGCTACAAAAGTAAGATTACAACTCTAATAACAGTATGATTTACAATTAGTTTGAAATAAAGTATAATTAATATAATCCTGATTGGTAAAATGTAATTTTAAATTTGTTTTCTTAAGGATTATGTACTTGTATCCGGAGGAAGACAACATATTGCAGAAACCCCTTTCAAATGCATTACATTTTTTATAGTATCGTTTTCCTTAGTCACTGGTCTATTGATGCCTAATATAGAAGTCGTATTGGGACTGATTGGATCCACTATAGGAGTTATGATAAATGTTATGTTTCCTTCTATGTTTTTAGTACGTGTGGCAAATAAAAGTCCTAAAGAAAGGTTTTGGGCTAGAGTAAGTGTGTCAACTTGTTTAGTAAATGATAATAAATTATTTTGTGTCGTTAACTGTACGTTTTTTTTTCAGTTTATATTTTTTGTAGGTATATTCATTATGATAATGGGAACTTCAGCTAATCTTTATGCTATACATCAAACATTTTCAAGTGTGAAAACAGTTCATAGAGGTAAAGTAGAAGTAAAAAATTATTTTTACCCATTTTAACCAATTATATAAACACAAAAATAATTACATCACAACAGTTATTAATAATTATACATTTAATTTACTATTGTTATTACTTATTGTTATTGTTTATTTGTTTTCATTAAAAACAGATATGTATACATATATGTAAAATTACAAATATTTATACATATTATAATTTGGCATTATATATAAATGATTGTCTCCGTAAGCTAGGCTTGTTGTGGAGACAATTAGACTATTAGTATGTTAGTTTAAACTACTCACATATAAGTTTAATAAATGTATTTGTTTTAAAATGTTTCTACTAACTACCTTATTGGTTACATAAATTCACAATGTAGGTACACTTAAAGTATATTTAAAAAAAAATTAAACTTGTAATACCTAAATAAACTATTACATGAACATTAAGGAAAATCATGATTAAAGTAAGAATATTTCCTTGGGACTTGCCAAAATTTAGTAAATTTTTTTACTGTTTTATAGTATCTCCTTTATATTTTCATAGTTTTTTAACTGCACTTTAGTGACTAAAATATCTTATCTTGGTCTTATAATATTGTTACTTATATGTTAGGCATATTATTTTAACTTAAATATGTTTTTTGGGCTGGGTACATATTTTTTGTAAGATTTTTGTTGTAAATTGTAATGGTTACTTATTAACAAAAATCATTTTTGATTCATACATTTTCCTTGTAGAGGAAAAATAATGAGTAGCCTGCTACGTTTAAATTTTAAAATATAGATTTCAATTAAATTATATTTATAATAATATTATATACAATCCACCGTGGCATACATGTTTAATAATATTTTGGTACTTCAGTGTTATTTCGGCTACCAAAATATTTACAAGACTGCTTGTTAACAATTATCCAGTTGCATTTGACCCCCCCCCCCCTTGAAATTTGTTCACCTAATAAATGTATTACTTATAATATTTTTTTGCGAAAACTATTAAAAAAAACTTGGTTTATTTGTACTTCATCCATCCCTCCTCATAATTTCATCATCCTGGATATGTCACTGGTCATCTGGGTTATCTATACCTAAACATTTCTAAGACTACCTCGTATAACCAGATAATATGCTGTATACTTATAATATTGAATTAATAACTTTGAATTATTTAATTTTTGTTTAAAATTTAAAAATATTTTTTGTACTTAAAATGAATAGTGTTTTTCTGATAAATAAGGTATTATAAATATACTAACCAATAATGCATAATAAATATAAAATATTTTTTTGGGATAATACCTACCTAATTAAATAATATATGATAGCTCAATGTAAATTAAATGTCAAAAATATAATATGAATATAATATTTTTTTTAATTTAAAAACTGCGTTAATAGAATCCAGAAGATTATACCAAGTAGTTTTGGCAATATTTTGGTAGTTTGAGATAACCCGGTTGTGAACCTACGGTAGTCAAGATAGTACGGAAGGATCAATATTTCTATTAAAATCAAATATTTTTCTTATTTTAATATTAAAAAAAACTGTTATAGAAGCCGAATCATTGAATTTTAAACCTATGGATATACCTCATGACATTATAAATCCAAAATTGAAAACATCCGAAGAGAGAAGAGTTGAACCTCCTATTCCAGTGGAACCTATTATAAAATCAAATGCTGAAGTGAAACAAGAAAAATCAATAAAAGTAGACAATGGAAATACTATAAGTAAAGATGCAATTAACAAAGAGGATGAGGAATTGGAAAAAAGACCTGAAATAGAATTACTAGAAAAGTTAAAAAGTCATGAAAAAGAAGAGAAAAAAATATTAGCTGAATCCAAAAAAATTTTGGAAGAGTTAAAAGGAGCTCGTCAAGTACAGTTTGAGAAAATTAAAAAAAAACCTGTTAACAACGTAATGGACTTAAACCTCAGTATGAATAAACAAGAAGTTAAAAAAAATGATATATCTTTGGATGAAAAAAAAAACCAATTAGTTAAAGATAAGTTGCCTTTACCTTTAGTGTTGAAAGAAGCCAACAGAACTAATAAAACTAAAATGGAAACGATTAGAGATAAACGAGATTTAGGGTTAAGTAACAAAAATTGTGATAAAAATGAAAAATCTGTAAGTGAAGACGCTCCGAGAGTTAAAATTGTTGATAAAATAGATAATATTGAAAATATAAGTATATCAGAATGAATATTAAACATTGTAAACATACCCGTTTCTTCTTCCCACCATTCCCATCACCATGGTTGATCTCTATATTTTGCAATACTTTATATATAATTAATTATAATACAAACATAATATGTACTTACCACAGTTATTAAAGCTGCAATATTTTTTTAACATTTTTGTGGACAAATTTATATTATTTTTAATATTTACTATTAAGTATTTACAGTATTTTTATGTGTATTAAATTAAAAGTTCCTATAATATGGTTAACAGTAAATACAATTTGTATTTATTGTTTTCATGTTACTAAAGTTTCTATCCGCGGTGTACTCTCTAAGAAATGAAAAAAAAATATTTGTTCGTTTATTCAAATTTAATTATTGTTTAATACATGCCTCTACGTCTAATTTGAATGTACTACCTATTATAATTATATATAATAAAAACTTCATAAAAAAAACTGTAAAATTAAATTATATTTGAATTTTTTATGTTACTGTAACATACCTATGTGCCTTATCAGTTCACAAGTAAATTAGTATATTTTATTTATTAAAAGTCTATTTTCTGTTTTAATATCATACATTTATTAATATTTTTAAATAATAAATATGCACTATAATAATATTATTATTTATGTAATAGATTCCTTCATGTTCGGCAGCACCTAGACATTCCTCACCTTTTTAAATATTTTTCAGCATTTTAAAATCAATATAGTTTAAACGTTTTTATCATAAGACATAAATAATTTACTGCTTTTGGTTAGATAAATTTATATTTCTCTTAATTTTTTCATTACTTCAAGTTCTACAATATCACAACTTTATAACCACTTGTTCCCTAATCCCTTAAATTTTTTTAAATTTCAATAAATTCTGATTTTTACTGACTCGTAAAGATTCTGTACTACCTATGTATTACTCTGCTTCTTAATCATTTTATCATCCACCAAAAAAAAGTTTAAAATGTCTCAAGTTGTGTTTCGACTATCAATTAATTCTGATAGCCATTCTGTTCTATTACTTTTTATTTAATAAATTAAGATTATATAAGTTTTGAGTAGGTATGTTATAAAACGAAATGTATCTGTAACGAAATTTACTGTGGGGACTTAAAACTTTTTTTCGTTAAACATTCGACAATAATATAATCTTACACCCAGTGATGTAGTCCTAAAAAAGTTAATGGGTACACGTGTACACGTCTTAATCATTGCAAAAAATATCGTGGGTGGCTACGCCTAACCTGCGTACCTCGATTTTTGTTAAAGGGTACACGCATACAATTAGGAGATCATTTTTGTAAATTTGATATTCATAATTTAAACCAAAGTAAAACTTACACATTAGGTGTAGGCGGTGTAGCAGTACCATCACCTAGGTTGAAACCTTACAATAGGTATTTATATTAAGAATTTAACTAAACTGGTTTTTCAACAAATCTTTTTGCAAATAACACTACGTCACTACTGTTATATACCGATCAAATATAATATATTATTATATTCACACATTATATATATATAAATATATATTTTTTAATAAATATTTCCTAAATTTCGAAATGTATTGATACATTATTTTTAGCATAATTAATTTACAATATAAATAACTTCCGGCTTGGAGTTAAAATTTGTAGAGAAAAATATTTTTTTTTAATTTACTTAGGAGATATACTAAATCTTGTAACAAAACATTATGCATTTACAGTCGATTTTCGATATTAATTCTAACCTACGATAATTCGAAGTAATTTCTCAGTCCATTAAAAATCTCGTGTTGCGTAATTTAAAAAAAAACTAAGGATTTGTGGACTTAGTTATTTGCGAAGTTAAATTTAGGACGAACCATTGCCGTCAACTCGTGGAAAATCAATGTTCCTTACACTCAACTCTCTCAATTGAAAAATATACAGTTTCAAACGAAAAGTAGGTACTTAAATAACAAATACGGAATAGATTATAAATATATTATACGCATTGGTATAAAACTGTCTGCGTGAGGAGGTTTACATTTTTTTGGAACTGTTTTTTCTCGTCACTATAAAATATATTATGTAACTATACGCACACCATCAATTATTAATTTACAATTGGGTATATTAGGTACGTTTAATTATGTTTTATTTAAAGTATATTTGCCCGACGAGGGCGGCCCGGATACGTCTCGACACTTGACGTGTCAAGCGGTCGTGCATCGCAGAGACTGTCTCATCCGAAATCCAATCATGTTTGAAGACTTTAAAAAAAAGAATCCCAAGTAGGGGATATTTTCCACATCACTCCCCCCCCCCCCCGCACAGAAGTGCGTGGGTCCAACTGGTTGGCAGGTGGCTATGTAGTTACATATATCATGGCTTATATATAGGTAACGAGTCTGTCATGATATAATACCATGAAATATAGTCTGTGATATAATGTAATATAAAATATTGTAGTAGAACACTAGAACCCCTTGTGATGGGACGCTCTTATCTAGGGACTAGTTGAGCATCTTAAGCAGGAAATTGTATTATGTAAAACGTATTATTAGGGACTTGTAAAAATGAGCGTGTTATATAGGCAGGAAATCGTTTTAAGGAAGAGCGTATTAAACGGGTTTGACTGTGTCTGCGTTCGCATATGAGTCTTGCGATTACTGTTCCTCTACGATAAAAGCCAAAAGGCCATTACATTAATAATGAATAATAATTTCTTTTTTTTACGATTTTGGTATAAAATAACTCGTTCGGTAGATCGTAATATTGCATAACTGTTAGTTATCAACGTCGTCATCATTTTTTTTTACACAATAATAGACACTGCGACAAAATTATACTGTGAGCTCTTGCTGTATTATTTGACATAAAAAACTAAAGACATTTTTACAAACAATTGTAATACCTACTCTATTATAATTTTGATGTAAAACATTTACACAGGGTAAAATGCCAAGACGGTAATACTTTTATCTCTAGCAATTAGTTCGAATATCCAACTATGGACAAATTAAATTATTTATTGTCATGATTGCAATGATGGTTT
Organism: Nasonovia ribisnigri; assembly: GCA_027563435.1. Taxonomy (NCBI): domain Eukaryota; kingdom Metazoa; phylum Arthropoda; class Insecta; order Hemiptera; family Aphididae; genus Nasonovia; species Nasonovia ribisnigri. Next base: position 561,472 of record JANEHU010000662.1, read on the forward strand.
ATAACTTTTGTTACATATAAATATATAATTAATAATTATAGTTATTAGTTAGAGGATTCCATACGATCGAACCACAGGTATTCCAGTTTGGAACGGACTAGAGTGGAATATATAATATATTAAAGCCATTAGGATTTTGAAATCCTGAACAATTAACGCCTTATAAAACCAAATACTCGATGAGCTTTATTACACATCATAATTCATGTCTTTTGTGACTATCAAACGATAAATCATTTGACAGTATAATATCTCATCTGGGTTACAATCATTAATTCTGAGTTATTAATTTTATAATAAAAATGTGTATTTGATTTGGGTACGTCGTGAAAATAAAATTTCCGAGAATTTCTCTACATTAACATTTAATATTCAAGCCATTTGACTAACACCATAGATTAAAATGATTCAAATCCGCTTGCAGCAGTAATTCAATGTAGTCCTCTTGTGAATAACTAGGCATATTATACAGTTTTAAGTCACAAGTGACTAAGTGAGTAGTGACTAATTTTTAATATAATATCTTTAACGTCGTACATAAAAAGTATAAATAATAATATGGGCATTAATCAATGTTCGCCTTAGGGATCCCATCATGATGTAACATTTTTATAGCCCACGAGGCAAAATTACCTAATTTTAGTTGTTGCGTTCTACCGTATGAATTAAGCCAATTGAGCATTTGTCCAACAATACCGTGACTTTCTAATTTTTATTTTTTTCATCAGGATAGACAAGTCGACACTATCAAATATGCTTTCTTAATGCCGGTGTAGGTATACTGTACAGCATCAACCTGTATTCCTTTGTGGTAATTAACGATATAAAGTCAGTATTATAATTTATAATTATTATTGTTGATTTCGCATGACGAAAATTGTGTTGTTTATCTATAACAAATTACTTTATTAAATACGGATGTAAATAAAATTTGGGTAGGTACCTACTAAGCTTTTTTTCTTAAGTCTTAAGTGGCTATGAACTTAATTGAGAAATAAGGCGGTAGTTAGAACAACATTTCGATTACCTGATTTAAATAAAGGGTAAATAGAACTAGATATAAATATATAATATATCTCAGAAGTTAATATATTATTGTGTCTAATTTCAATATATCTACCTATTTTAAAAACAAAAAAAAGACTTTGCAAATATTTCTGTAAGAGTAGGTATTTTATTATAATAATTAATAATAATTAATAAACATAAGTATTTTATGTTGCAACTAAATTAACGCACAACAAAAGTTTGAAAAATATCAGTCTTGCCTAATATATACACGATATCAGTCGTTACAGTATTAAGCGCCAGGCCACGACATCGGAGATGGCCACCGACGGCCCGATGACTGAGAACCGGAACTTCCAGCCCTCGTCGTCACATATTACTACGACTGTGGCCACCGCTCCGCGAGGTGATCAAGCTTTACCCAACCGTGTTTTACACCAGAGCTGACCGTTACCATGTGCACTCGACTGCGGTCACAGAGCCGGTTAGGATGGGTGGATGGGTTCCACGGTCAACACCAGGGCTGGTTGTCACCACGACCGCGCGTCACAGACTCTATAAACGTGGTCGCCGCCCGAACCCCCATTATCAGCCGCAGCAGAGTACCTACGCCGAACAGTACGCATTATGTCACCGGTGGACAACACTGTTACGGAAGATATTATGTCGGCCGTATTTAAGTGGATATATGCCGGCTTATACGACGGGTGAGTTTGCTAACTTATATCGATGACGACTGCTATACCCGTTATAAAGTTTCGTACTGATTATTTTGTTGGCGATTGTTGGGTCGAGCTTTTATTTGTATAGTAATCTGAGGAAGAAAACAAATTGGTTTTATTTGCAAACAAATGGCATCGGTTCACTCCGTTGTTATACAGCCAAATATATTCACTGTTCTAAAATTGTATTTGTTGGGTAAAAAGGTTTGAAAATTTAATACAAGGCTCTTAATATATTGTTACAATGACAATTGAAAAATATTAAAAATCCATAGTCACAATTTTTTTTTACAGGCATTTAATGTTCAAATTTTGACAAAATACGAAAATGTGCAAATTTTTTTGAGTTAGAAATTTATAAAAATTTTTCTTTTCAAATCTAAGATCTGGAAATTTAATTCAAGATTTCTCATATATTTTCCTACTTTTTTCAAAAAAAAATTTCACCTGAGAGTAAAATTAAATTTTTATGAACATTCGAAGTTCAAATGTTTCCAAGGTTGGATATTCACTCGATTTCTCATGTAGCGATTTTCTTATTTTGCTGTAATTCAAAAACGAATAACTGTAGATTCTTGAAATTTATATCATGTTTTTTTTTATCAATTTCTATACTTGATAAAATTTTCAAAATATTTTGACTCGTTTTGAGCTATTTACGGACATATTATTTTTACAATTTGTTTAGTTTTTTTTTTCTATAAATGTCAATTAAATTTTATTCGTTGGGCCTAAAAGCTTGAAAATGTAATAAAAGGCTCCTGATATATTGTTACAATAGTAGTTGAAAATATTAAAAATACATATGCACAATTTTTTTTAAAAGCATTTAAAGTTCGATTTTTGACAACATTTATCAAATTCAAAATTTAAAATTTTTAGTTGATGAAATGGTCAATTTTGACGGCTAAGGATTGAAAATGTCAAACAAGGTTCCACATAGTTAAGTTATTCTATAAACAAAAAATCTCAAAAATATTAAAACGCAGTTTTTTTATAGTCATTATATTATGAAATTTGGACAAAATTACCTACATATTATTCAACCAAGAATATTTATTCTATCGTTAGTTATTTTGTTGTAATTTTATAATATTAATTATACTTATCGCCTACCGTATTAATATTTAATAGTAAGAAATAACGGTATAAATATGGTATAAAATATCAACACTAACAAATCGTCTCAGCTCAGAATCGTTTTTCGTAATGATATTATATCATTGAATTCAAATTTAATACCATCCATTAAATAGTCACCCACTTGTAACCTACTGTACAGCAGAGTGACATCCACTTACCCAATTTTTTTTAAATTAAATTGATAAAAATTAAAAACAATGAATTGTACTATTGTATCATTCGAAAATTATTTAAAATTGTATTTTGATTTAACACGTTAACATATTTTTGAATTTTTCTTATAACATATTTTTATTTTTTACTGCATATTTTTTGGCCATTTACTAACCATTATCTACTAATACCTTAGGTACCTACTTACATAATTTAGACATAAAGTTACACTGCAGGTATCCCGTTACTACTTAATTTAATCCTTGTGCCCTTATTGCCAACTTAAGAGGAAGTGATGTGAATGATGTGATCTTTAGATTTTTCACTTTTTTCAACCTTATATATTATATATTAATCCCAAGCCAAGGGTCATTAATGAGTAACGGGTGGCTTCTTAATCATTGCTTAATAATATTTAGTTTTTCTATTATACAAAAATATAATTATATTTTCATATTTATCGACTTTTGCTCATCTAGTCGTTCACGTAATTTTGAATCTATTTTTAAATTTGTCCTATATCTGTAAGGTTTATCATATATTCGTATTCCTTAATCGACTACTTAGACATATATAAGTTATTTTTCATCATGTTCATCATTTTGTTTCATCAATATCATTATAACAAATATTTTTAATAGGTAGGTAGGACAGGTAAGTACATAATTAAAATTTAGTATAAATACGTCCATTATTATGTGTGTTCTAAAAAACCTAAGTTCAAAAGTTTAAAATACTATCACTATTGGTATTTACTAGCATACCCAACTTGCCATCAAAAATACTTAATTATGAATTTTAAAGAATATACTTGAATTAAAATATAGCTTATGTTCAATCTATATAAATATAGCTGTATGAATTATGAAGGTTTAAACTTTTAGGGTATTTTTACAAGGTTAGGTACCTACCTAGTATCTACCCAAAAATATTTTATAATATTTCAAACACTTAAAATTATACTCTAAGACCTATATGTGTACGGTGGACTCATAAATATACAGCCATATAGGTATTATTATTATTAATTATAATGTATTTATACGAACCCATAGATCTTATTATCTTATAATGTCTTATAATTTATACTTGTCAGTTTTGTTTTGGTGTTTATACGAGTATTGTGTTACCTAGTCCGGTTTACTATTAGTATATAGTTGCTGATAATATTTGAACATCTTTTAATATATTTATAATATTTTATTTTATTTTATAGGTACCTACGCTTCGGTTTGAAATTAGAAATCGTAAGCAATCGTTAGAAACAATATTAGTCACATATTTTTACTAAGAAAACAAAAAATTACAACTTACAAGTGAGAAATATTAAACATATAATTTTTCACTTTTAAAACTGTTTCATCTTTATCAGAACCACATTGATGTTAGAGATGCAGTTCTGTTTTGTTTTTTGTTTTTAAAACTGGAGAAGGGGAAATAATTGTTCTTAAAATAGAGTCTGACATAAATATACTGCATTGTCGAACGTATTATAAAAGCTAAAAAGTGTTGAATCTTTCTGTTGAACAAATATTAATTATATTTGACGTTCGTTGTATTTAAATTTTGTTTTAATTTTAGTCATATAAACAGTTTAATATGTGAAATTTTATGAATCATGTCACAAAGTCAATTTAAGTTTGAACGTAAATCGGGCGGTGTATCAAGAAAATTAAAACAAGCAGGAAACGTATCTAAAATTCGAGAATTTGAATTGGAAAAGGTAAATATGTTTTTATGTATTGTAATTTGTAAACCTATAGATATATCTACTTTAGAGTGTAGTTTCCATAATTGACTTATCTATATTTATTAATTGTTTGAATGTTTAGTTGAAAAATTATTATTCTCTTACGGTTCTATAGTACTTTATATCAAATTTATATTCTATCATGTCCAATTTACCTACCTGTGTATACTCGCTAATTTAATTTAATAATATATAATCATATAATCCTAATGTATTGTAACGAACGATAATAGCATAATTTATTAATCAAACTATTCGGATACATACACACTACACAGTGAACTCAATATTATTATAATTCGTGACACATCATATCTACCATCCCACCAGCCAAAAAAATTAGAGTAGCTATCTTAGTATATTGAACTATACTGTCTAATGTCTATGTTTAATGCAAACATCACAATAGTAATCGCATTGCCTAAGTTTATAATAGGTATATAGCCCTATAGAGTATAGGTTCCGTTCAAAATTTGGAATCTATATAGTATATAGTCCCTATAGTATACATATTACATAATAATATATATAAACATTAAAGTAATAGTGATAATGTTATTCTTATCATTGTTATCAATTTACGATATAATACCGAGATAAAACCTCTGAGAAAAACCATTTAGGTATCTACCCATGTCCCAAATTTTAGTGTAGGCAGGGTTGGGCAAGATACTCAAAAAGCAGTATCGAGTTACTAGATACAATATACTTTGCTTCGGAGTATCGCGATACAAGATACTAGATACTTGGCTTTAGAGTATTGCGATACTAGATACTCGATACTTGGCTTTGGAGTATCGTGATACTAGATACTCGGTACTAAATACTCGATACATTTTAATAAAATTAGTCCATCCAATATTAGTGGAATAAACAAATTATTTTTAGCTTTAGACATATTAATATATAACACACTCTGACAATAAATATTTTAGTATAGTAAAGGCCAAAGGGCAAATGTTCGTCGCACCTTTGTAGCCGGCAGTGTTTATTACCTACTTTATCGCGAAAGGAACACTAGACATGTAAAATTACGGATATCTAATAAGTAATAACTAATAAGGCACAGACGTAAAATCCAATTCAATGTGCGTGTATAACAAATATATATATATGTATATATATACATCACATATATAACTATATTTTATGATTTATCGGTACTGCAGGGTTGAAAAATAATTTCCAAGGGCAAGATATTCAAATTGCAGTATCGAGATACTAGATACAAGATACTTTGCTTTGCAGTATTGCGATACAAGATATAAGATACAATTATATCTAAGATACTTGTATCGAAGATACTGCCCAACCGGCCAACCCTGAGTGTAGGTAGTAAGAATCGAATGCGTTGTGTGTGGTACACACCCATTATTAGTTATAAGTTATAATAATATAACTTAACTTGAATTAAAACCAGTAACCACCGCGCGTCTCAGATTAATTTTTCTAACATAGAACCTAATATTTTAAACCTATACATATCGTTTTACCTACAATATAAAGTACACAACTTGTGTTTTATAATTCAATCAATAAAAAAAAATAAAAACCTAACCTATAGGTATTATATTGTATTATAAACCTGATTTATTTTGTCTAATGCATAACAATTGTATAATGTTATATAATATAATTATATTGATTTTAAAAAATATTTCCTTTAATTTTAATCTATTTTTAACTTTTCTAATTTGTTAGGGTTTAAAAGTTTGTTTGAAGTTTTAGAATTCGATTTTTTAAATAATAAAGAGTTCGTATACATATGTATTTATATTATGTTTTATACACTACTTAATAATATTATACTCTCGGATCACATTTATGAAAGTTAATACCTACTAAAACTAGCAACCTAGACATGACTACATATGATATGATACATTGTTTCCAATTTTTTTTACTATTATAATAATTGACAATGTGACAATGTGACAATGTTTGTGTACACAAATTACTTTTATGCGTAGGTAAATCATATCATCTCGTTTATAGATATACTATACTCACAAAGTCACAAACTCACAAACCTAAACCTATCACTTATGTCTATATTCAGTATAATATATTCTTCAATATAGATGAGATAACACATCGCAATTAACCTAATGATACCTATTTATATATATATTTTTTTAGATAGATTTGGTCGAGACATTCGATATTGTTCAAATTGTCGGAGAAGGATGGTTTGGGAAAATATTGCTGGTCGAACACCGGGGCACGGATAACGAGATGGTGCTCAAATCGCTGCCCAAAAATTACACGGCCGTTAAGGATTTTTATCGAGAATTCCATTTCAGTTATCACTTGAGCGCACACCGTAACATTGTGTCCACGTTCGACGTGGCATTCCAGACGGCCAGTTTTTACGTGTTCGCCCAAGAGTACGCGCCGTTGGGCGACCTCACATCCAACATATCCGACACCGGAATCGGAGAGTTGCACAGTAAAAGCGTCGCAAAACAGGTAGTTATTGCCAATTGGATAGCTAAACATGTTACTGATCGATCGTATACTATATCCATATTATTAATGTAGGATTCAGCCTAAATACACAACGATTTATACGAATGTATGACATGTATGTATTATGTATAAATATTAATGTAAAATATGTATATGTTCAGTTAGTTTCTGCGATCCAGTATATCCACAGTTATGACCTAGTCCACAGAGACATCAAACTAGATAACATTTTAGTTTTCAAGAGTGATTTCTCGAGAATAAAACTATGTGACTTTGGTGAGACGAGAAAAAACGGCAACTGGGTAACCCGTCGAAATGAATGGATCCCTTACATGCCTCCCGAAATCCTAGCCATAGACGCCGAACACAAATACAAGTATGATACTATGATACGTATGATAGTATGATACGTACTTACATTTTTTTTAAATTTATCAAACACAGATTATTATTTTATTCGTGGCCTGTGCTTGTATAAAACAACCACGTGCATCTATTATACATTTGAACGTATTTTTTTTTACGTAGGCATATGACAACATTTTGCGTGTTTTATATTAATTTAGAGTAGAAACTTCACACGATGTTTGGCAGTTTGCAGTAGTTCTGTTCGTGTGTTTGACCGGGTGCTTGCCGTGGCAGAAAGCCAGTTCCGAAGACCCGAGGTTCGTTAGTTATGTTTATTGGGTGTCCAGCAACGGTATAATGAGCCCATTCAGGAGGCCTAAACTGTTCAAGATGCTGACGTCCAATGCGCAAAGAATGTTTCGAAAGTTCCTACAACCCAATGTACAGACCAGGCCTAGTGTCTTGGACGAAGTGCAAAATTTTATTGACGAACGGTGGCTATCAAAATACATGTTAGACAAAAGTAAAGGTAATATTACATCTTTTCATATTCTGCAGGTGAACGTTCTTTATTTAGATGGATTATTTTGTAATTTATAAATGTTTAGGTAGGTACTATATAGAACTATATTGAGTATAGTAAACAGGGTGTAACAGAAAGACCTGATAAGTGAAATAACTTTTGTTCTTATCAATATTTAAACTTTTTTTTAATACAGAAAACGTAAAATAAAAATTGTATTCAACTGTTTTTTAAAAAATTCAAAACAGCTAATTTGTCAATTTAATTTTTAGACAAATTTTCATGCTAAAAATTATTTACATATTTTTAGAATTAATTAACTTGAAATGTAATAACTTTATTCAAAATATTCTTTTTGGGAATTTCCTCATATATAAGTATATTTCTTAAACTATTCTTTATCCATACATTTTTATCAATTTTTTTCAATTTTTCATACGCATAATTTTTTTTTGTCGTCAGGTTTTTTTTTACACCAATATAAACCCATCTACGCTATATAAATATATAATTATCATGATTCATAACAAACTTTGTAGCATACTAATATGAAGCAAGTAATGTGCAGGGGTAGGTATTATGCAAACGGTTCACGGCCATGTAATACGTACCACAACGAAAAATAAATAAAAAAGGGCGGGTAAGTGTATGTCGCTCTGCTGTACAGTAGGTTACAAGTGAGTCACTGTAATGGATTGTGTTAGATTTTTAATCCAATGATATAATATCATTGAATAAGAAAAACGATTCTGAGCGAAGACGGTCAGTCAGTCTATAATATCTTACTAAGTCTAAATGTATTTGATGATATTATTGTGAATAAAGTAATTAATTTTAGTATTATAGGCATTAGTATTTACTATGGTTGGTTAAATTCATTTTTCTCAAAAATTATATTTTAAAATGCCATTGCGTGTATATAAAATATAACAATATATTCTAAAAGTTTCATATACCAACAAATAATATTTTTAAATTATATCAAAATAACTAAAATCATTATTCTTGGTTTAATATATGAAATGTTGTCTAAATTTGAAATTAAAATGTCTGTAAAAAATAAATATGTTGATATATTTTTTAGATTTTTTGGTTACGGTATGATTTATTTATGAAATTTTTGTTTTAAATTTTCAACACTTAGTTATAAAAACTGAACATTTTATAATTTTTTAATTACAATTATTTATAATTTTCGAGATTTCGATAAATTTTGTCAAAATTCGAACTTTAAATGCTTATAAAAAAAAATCGTGCATATGTATTTTTAAAATTTTTCAACTGATATTGTAACAATATATAAAAAAGCTTGTATTAAATTTTCAGACTTTTTGGCCCACAAATAAAATTTTATTGACAATTATAAAAAAAAAACTAAAAAAATTGAAAACTAAAAATGTCTGTAAACAGCTCAAAACAAATCAAAATATTTTCAAAATTGAATGATTTATAGAAAATGAGAATATAAACATTTAGTGAAATTTTCATGCATCTACAGTTATTTGTTTTGAATTGCAACAAAATAAGAAAATCGCTACATGAGAAATCGAGTGAAAAATATCTAATCTTGTACAAATTTGAACTTAAAATGCTCATAAAATTTATTATGACTTGCTTATAAACTTTTTTTTATTGATAAAATTAGGCAAACTTATGAGGAATCTTGTATTACATTTTCAAATCTTAGATTTAAAAAGAAAAATTTTTATGAATTTCTAACTCAAAATAAATTGCACATTTTCGTCATTTTTACGTATTTTGTCAAAATTTGAACTTTGATTAACCTATAAAAAAAAATTGTGACTACAGATTTTTAATATTTTTCATCTGCCTTTGAAACTATATATTAGAAGCCTACTATTAAATTTTCAAGATTTTTTACCCAACAAATAAAATTTTATTGACATTTATAGAAAAAAAAACTAAAAAAATTGGAAACTGAAAATGTCCGTTAACAGCTCAAAATAAGTCAGAATATTTTGAAAATGATATGGTGTGTAGAAAATGCTTATATAAACATTCGGTCAAAATTTCATGTCTCTACGGTCATTTCTTTTAGAGTTATACCAAAAACCAAAATCGATTTTGTCGAAAATTGGTTTTCCGTAAAAATTCCCGTTTTTCCCATAATTTTTCATTTGTTTTTCCAGGCGCTCATGAAAACTACTGGGAAATTTTGACTTTTGACCCCCCAAAGTACCAACTAGATTCACTTTCCTATCAGAAAAGGTACTATTGAAGAAAATCGAAGCATTTTTTCTGTCCTAAAACGTGATGACAGACACAAAAATAAAAAAAAAATAAAAAAAAAAACACACATCATTGTAAAACCAATACATTCATCGCTCCGCTCAGAATCTAAAATACTCATATAGGTAAATGTACTTATGTGTACCTACCTACCTCCTAACATAATTTTTATTCTTTGGAATATATTATATACCTTACCATTACTTTTATATCAAATAAAATACTTTCAAAATGGATTACTTATGCCTAATTACTTAGACTTATATTTTTATCTATTTATTTGTGTTATGTTGTTATGGAACAAAATATAACAATATTAAAGTAAATTATAATTCTCTTTTAAAATGCAAGTTTCTTCCTGGAATTCACGCCTCACGGTAAACTTTTACTTAACGCCTACCAATTCATGTTATCCTCCCTTTACTCAATTATGCCTCCTTCACTTTTGCATAATATATGCATTATACTAACACGAGTCCTGCCATCCCTCTGTAATCGTGGTTCAGACATTCAGAGGATTGACAATTTTACATTTATAAACGTTTATCTTCACTTTCACCTATCTTCGAATTGGGCACAGTTTACTTCTCTTGCACCATTATTTTCAAGGTTCATTAAACTCACCCCCTCTTCGAATTCTCCATATATATGTCTCATCGACAGTCTGCTTTTATTCACATTATCCTTAACTGTGTTTTTCTTCTTCCTAGTATGCATTCCTCTTTTTACTTTTACGAACTATAGAACATAGGTTATTACCACTCTTGAACTCCTCTGATATATATCATCTTCTCAGTTGGGTTTAAATTATTAACATTGTTTTAGTTGCCTTGCTGTAATGTCGACGAAAATAGTAGTAGGTACAAATTGTAGTTTTATATTTAATGATAATAATTAATATGATATTTTTAAATATTGTGTCAAAAAGAAATCGTAAGGTTATTAGGACCTATTGGAAAAAAATCCACTTAAACTAAAAAACTATAAAATTAAAAATATTAAGTGTGTAAATAAATTTAAAAAAATATGTTATCATACATTCAACGTAATTTAAATATTGTGTGTACAGTTATAACTCTCATTGTCATGTTTATATATTGTTTTTTATGTAGCTTAAAACAATTGGATTTAAATTTAGATATTTTAAATATAGTTAAATTTAAATTTGATAAATTTACGAACGATATTATTTCCCATCGTTTCTTATCATATTTTCCTTTAAATAGTTTCAGACGATATAGATGAGCTAAGTCCATCTCTATACAGCTATCAAACAGACCAGGAAGAGAATAAGAAATTTCTGTTGGCATTTTCCAACTGTGGAATCGAAACCGCTGTTGTTGATAGAGCTGCAAAGAAGGAGCGTATCAAACAGTGGATTCAATCTAGTGTCATCGAAGAAGAAGACGAAGAGGATTCTAGTGAAGGAACCAGTAAATTGAGTTTATCGCGTAAGGGTAGCAACGATACCGAAGAAAACGAATTATACGCATTGACCAAACGCGAAGGTTAAACTTTTATTGCAGGGGTTCCTATACAAAGGTTAAAATATATATGAGACTGTATAAATTGTTGGTATAAATTAATATAAATATATATTATGTGTATATATATTACATGCATCATACCTTTATCATTAATAATAATTGAATTATTATAATAGTGTACCTATATGATTATATTTATTGTAATTTTTTTTAATTATAATATTGCTACATACTATACTATATGTATTTTATTTTGTATACATTTGGGAATAAGCCATGGTTAATGATCGTCTAGGTATTTATATTATATTTTATTTTAATGATAACTGGTAAGTGCTAAAACAAATATTTAATTAACACATTTCATTTCAGCCTAAAAAATATATTTATTAATAATAAAAATAATTGAATTATAATATTTTGAAATGTATGTTTAAAATAATTTTTTTTATTTTTATAATTGTATGCCTAGGTATATTATTAAACATATTATTATACAGTCACTGTATACATAAAAAACATTTCCTCAAATTCAAAACAATAATTATACTTATATAATATTATAATAATAATATTTTTAACGTGTCGGCTGTTGTACAATATAATATATAAGTGGTACCTACGAACTACCTAATTATTATTTTCAAATTATAATGTTTATAAACATATTAGACATCTAATCATCTAGGAAATATTATTACGTTGAATGTAATTACTATCTACAACAATTATTAAAGACTGCTTATAACAGACGTTTCTAATTATTTCTAAGTGCAGTTGATTTAAAAATATTTAAAAAGAAATAAAGCATTTTTAACCACGGTAGTCCTAATAAATAATAATACCTATATATTAATAAAAAAAATGTTGTTATTAATGCATTAACTTTATCTAGGTATCTATTTTTAAATAGGTTACTAATGATTACTAATCAAAAATGTACCTAATGGCTAGGTAATAATTTTACATCCAAACCTAAATTAATATATGCAATTCGCTAAAAACTATTGGGTAATAGCTACATATTTAAATGGAGTATTTTATATTAAAGAATGATACTTTTAAATATTAGTTCTAACGATACGACAGTAGTTGTTTTGGAGTTTTGAAATATCATTATGAAAATTGAAATATGAATCTTGTGTATTATAGCATTTAAAATAAGAGATCATTATATATTATAATAATTATATCGAATTCATTATACAAAATACATAATCATGTCATATAAGAGGGTGTTAAAAGTTGAAAGAAAAACTATAAAATTACCACAACTATTTCGTCAAAATGTTATTTTACATTTCTACCTATTAGATATGAATTAATTTTGTACAATATAGTTGCGCTAGTTTATTAAGTATAGACATAACTATCGCTGTTTGAATGTTAAACTTTTACATTTTAAATTATTAACCCTTTCACCAACACTGACTATTAAGGGTCACATCACATGATTACGTAATTATTATTTATAGCATAGAAAAAATCGTTAAAAATTGGTTAAAATAATGGTGTATGCTGTATACATATAAAATTATTATGATATACCTACCTATATCTATATGACTATATAACACAATATTATAGTATATTCGATCAGTTCCTGTCTACATAAAATTAGAAACTGTCCCCAAAGGCCAAAACATATATACCTACGCGATATATAAACAAAAGTCAAGAGTTCGCGAATTCAAAATTGAATGAGTTTATTAAGTAACAGACATAGTATTTCTCACAGTATTTATTTGCGTGTTATAATAATATATTGTTAAAAAAAAAGTAGTTTCCTTCTTTTTCAATTCTTAATGAAACATTCAATATTGTATTTGTATTAAATATAGCTATATAGGTAATAATTTATAATTAAAGCATTTTTACTTTTTAACAAATAGTATGAGTAAGGTAGTATAGTACCAGAAGCACTTATTTAATTTTACAGTAGGTATTCTAAATAGTTATTTTTTGTTAAACAATGGTTTTCTTAAAATTGTTTTACTGTGTTATTTTTTATTGTTATAAAATGTCATTATAAGTTGAACTTATTAAATTTTTTGTATTGTTATTATATTAATCCCGGCACAACTAGAAACCACTGTAGTTATTCTAAAAAGTTCTTTAAAATAAAAATTGACTTCTTTTTTTTTATTTTCTGGGATAACTTAAATAATTGTAGTGAAATTACATTATACTTTTTACATTACTTTATGTTCATACTTTCATTAGTTTAATGTTGGTTATAATATAGATACCTTGTTTTAATTTATTTTAAGTATAAAGGCTATGTATATATTATTAGCCGTATGTATTAGTATCATAATCACGCATTGCCGCTATTATAACATACAATATTATGTAATATCATGTATAAAAAAAAAACAGTTTTCCAGACTTCGGTAAGTAAAAAAAGAGCCACCTGAATCAAAAAAAAAAAAAAATCCATATTATACTACAGTAGTGCAGGTATTTAAAAATCGTTTCAGATGTTTTGACCCCTGTCAAAATTATAATCGCTCGTATCATAATAATAGTAGTAGTTCGTTCAGTAGGTTATACCTACTATAATAATATATCGACGACGATACGCGCCGCCGCGGCTCGCGAAGTGCGAGTCTTATGTGGTCGGATCTACAACACTCGGACTGTCGTCGTTCAAAAACGCCGTGTACCGGCACGGTTGGCACGACTGGTGGCGTTTCGCCCGGAACACCGTCCGCCCCGACAGCGCCAACTCCGCGGGCGTCGGCGGCGGCGGCGGCGGTAGTTTTCGGGGTCGCGAGGCGCCCGACCGTCAAACGCGCAGCGAACTTTATATTGTACGCCGTCACCGTCGCGGCGCCGTCGTCGTCGTCCAACGTAATAATTTAATAATAATAATATTATTCGTCCGCCGGTACACCCTGTTATTCCGTAGTATACGCGCGCGCGTTTATAAATACACACACACACACACGCGCGAGCGAGCGCGCGGAAGTTTGTAAACACGATATTGTTATTATTATTATTATTATATATTGTATTATTATTATTATTATTATTATTATCATATTTTAAAGTGTACTGCAATAACACACACACACAGACGAATATTCATATTTATTTATACACACACGCAGTGTCCGCGCACATCACACCACGAGCAAGTGCATATCGTTACATCCGATATTGTTCCGCCGGAAGTATGAATGGCGCTAAATGCGCCGCGTGCCTAGCCGCCGTTCTGTTCGTACTTTTCGCGTTCGTCGTCAAAGGTATTTGTCACATAATAATAATATAAATCGAATTTAATTAATCGATATACGTACACAGTTTTTCTATCATATTATAATATATCATACACGTCCCAACGATATTATGCACAGCAATCAAAGTCCTGTAGTACACAATATGATGTTATTACTGTCTAATATAATGCTGCACACGATCGTTTAGGATGGGTACATTGTACATTATACGTTATACTGTACAATAATATTATAATATACCTAATAGTTTGCGCGTAATATAATTAAACAATATTAAATACCAACGATATAGAAAAATACCATATAGGTATTGCACACTGCAAAGACTGTCACAAAAACGTGTGGAATCTTAAACTCTTTATTAACATGGGAATAGCTAATATGTATATAGGGTTGGGGGAGGGTTTTTGGTAAAGGTTGATCGCAAAGCTGTGGGGTCTTCTCCCTCCTCCTCCCGCCGGGCCCAATTACTTGTAACAGCTATTCGTATTCATAATTTTACATATAAGTGTCAAGTGAAAACGTTCTTACTTGTGTATATAAACGAAAAACGTTTTATATGAAGTATGATGTATAATACGTTATTTGTTTTGTGTTTAATATACCGCTTTATAAAAATATTATTAATATGAAAAAAATGATTGTCACATTTCAAACTATTATAAAAACTTGAACAAAAATTAATTTTGAGGTTCAAAAAATATATATAAAATCTCCCTACCACAACCTGCGTTTAGCACTATGGTAGTATGGTATACTAGTCAACTTATTATATTAAAGTATAATAAACATATACATAATAGGTATAATTCAGGGACCGGAACTTTCAGGTTCTTACGGTTCCGATTCCAGTACACATACTTAATTATAAGGTTTTGCTTCCGTTTTGGGTTTTTTGAAAATTTAATTTAAGGGTTCTGGGTTCTGGTTCTAGTGCAAATTTAACAGTTCTAAAATAAAGTATTCATAATTTATCAAAGCATTTCTGCACTTCTGATAAACAATTAATTGAGCACAGGCGACGGAGGTAAACACAAAATAGTTCTTATAAAAAATTTATTTAAAAAATATATGGGTTCCGGTTATTCGAAAATATTTAAATTCGGTTCTGTTTCCCAATATTTTAATTAGTTTTGGGTTCCAGAACCGGTTCTTTTCGATTCGGGTCCAGTTCCTGCAGTATATAGGCAGTGGCGTAATTTGGTTTATATTTTTGGTACTGCACATTTTTTTATGTTAGACAAAAAATGTCCAATACAATATTGTTGAAATAAAAACTATAAATAATTTTAAACTGAGTAGGTATAAATAATATTAACCTAATGTTACCATCATAGAACAAAAAAAAATAATAATTAATCAATAATATGAAAATAGCATAACTGAAATTAAAAAATGTACAAACTTAAATATTTTTGGTGTTGTAAACTTGTAAAATACTAAAATGTAAATGATATATTTCACTTGCAATACCCCAATCATGCCACTGTACATAAGTACGTAAAAATCATTTAATTTTAATGTATCTATTTTATATTAGAAATTAAAACATCAATATAATAAATTACAGAATAAGACGCAGGTAAAGTCTTCTAATTTGAGAGATCTAATGAAAGTTGGGAAATTTTATTATGTTAGGAGATATATAGCGAAAAACCAAGAAATAATCTGTGTGTAGAATGTATATAATATAATAGATAGTAGTATATAGGTAGTATCTAAGTCTAACATTCGATCGTGTAGGACGTAGATTTATCATTGCATTTTCGGAAACACAAACACGGATTTCTATATAAATTACAATATTTATAGTATTTATGTATATTTAATGTTTTAAAAACAATTTTTTTTGTGAGCAGAAGGGGTATAATGGTATATATATATATATATATATATATATTGTTTAAATAGGTTACTGGTTGTCGTTGCGACGTTTCTTTTGGTAGTGACTAATCGATTTTAACATGTTACCAAAATGTTATTACCATGACGATTTGGCACTACACTTTGAAATAAACAAGACGTAATGTCACGATGTACATGACGTGTTGATGTGTATAATACGGGTGGTAATAAATAATAATCCAATACTAAAATACATATTATATAATATACAGATTAGATATTATAGTCATTTAGATCCAATATTTGAGGGGTGGTGGGTTAACGAATAACGATGTCATGTAATATGTGTGTCTATAGGCTTGTTTTGCTGCTATTATATTACGTTCACATCGTGTGGGCTAGGTACCCATAGGTAATCATTAGACGCAAGCACTTAGGTATCATTACTTTGACCAGGCATTTGATAGTATATCAACACTCAACAGTCAAAAAATATAAATTAGATTATAATTTCCCATTTGGCAGTTAAAAAATGTTATGAAGTTTATGATCTATTTAAAATGATACATTTATATTATATTAGATGTTAATACGTCACTGACAAGTCGCAGAATTATATTTGTGCAATGTTTATTAAAAATTATAAAATCCTATACATAAAGGGCCAGGTTTATGGAAAGGCAACATTTATGTATTCATACAAATAAGAGTAGGTAGGTATACCTAACGACAAAATGTTGACCATCGAGACTGAAATACTGGTTTTTTTTTAGTGATGAGTAGCGCCTTATATAAATCTCACCAAAGTCCCTACTTAGTTGTAAATCTTTGGGGTATAATAATTAATAAGGGGGTAAGTTCAGATGTAAATTAAATTCTAAATATGCAGGTGTCTGTATTGAATTTTTGCTTGCGCTATTAAATAACACTGTGTATGTAGGTATATGTAGTAAAAACTAATGGATTATTATTTATTATAAACGGTGGTCAAGTATGTGATTTTAATTTATAATATAAAGTACTATAAAGTGAGTATAGGGGCATATCGCATATCAATAAGAAATAAAAATAATTTTGATGTAAAAGAGTCTTTAAATATTTTATATACTTTTAATTATTGGTTAGAAAATCCTTAACTCCGCAACTGCAAACAAAATATATACCTACCTAATACAATATGCGCGAGTTGTAGCTTGGTTCATGAAATGTAAACAGAAAATGTGAATTTAGTTTTAGTTTTAAACTTTTAACGGATACAACCGTTCGCCTAGATTTTACGGCGCCAAACATTATTGATTCAGTACATTTCTGAGTGGTACATATTTTATGGCCAAAAACTTAGGTACCTACTTTGATGGAGTATAATTTTGTAGTGTATTTAACTCCGGAAACTGGTTTATACTTTTATTGACGTTCACTGCAAAGCCGTACAAATGTATTTTGTATTATACCTATACGAGGATCGCAATTCAATATAATAGAGGGCATTCCGACGGTATTATATAAGGCCTCTTATAAGCTTCAAATGACCTTAATTCTCGATTACCAGAAATATTATCTTTATATCATCATTCTTATTTTTTAATGGATCGATTTAGTTTATTTTATAGTTTATTGCAATCAGCGTTTATTGTCACTTTTTATACTTCAATACTCGGGTATTTGAATTTGTTATATTATGTTTTGAATAATTTTACGACACAATTACACAAATAGTATTTTACAAAATTATCAATAAATAATAATCCAATATTGATTAGAAAAAAAGAATTATCCACGATGTAGGTTCCTGCAACATACGTGGTAAACATGAGCCGTAACAAATGTATATGAATTATCGGTGTACATATAGGCATATAGCCGTTGTTTGTTAATAATAATTATATTGGAGTTGAATTGCGTAACAACCACTAAGCATTTAATGAATCAAAAATTCAAAAGTTAGCTAAAGCTAACGGTCCCTTAAACATGATTTAGTGGTTCGATCTTACCATTAAATGTTAGTGAACTATTATACTAATCAATATTTTATGCAACTAAGCAATACAATATTAACAAAATAGAAGTTTTGTTTTTGTACTAGTTTAAAAATGGAATTTTTATGTCTTATAACGGATATTCTGGATATTGAATATAATTAACTTAATGCAGATATTAAGTAAATTACTCATATTTTGTTGAGTAATGATAATAATTTATAAAGTATAATATTATGCAGAGTGATAAAGTGAGACGTGGCTTACTTTGTTTTCTATTTCTATATATAAAATTATAACTAGTAACAAATTGGGATGGAATTAATTTTGAATTACAAAAAGTGAATGATGGATATGCTAAAATATAATTTTGTATTAGTTATTACTTATTAAGTTAACGCCTTTATGCCAACTACAGTGAACTACCACAAATAAAAATGAAGTATATAAAACTTCATATCTAATTATATAACAATATTATAATAGGTATTATAATATTTCAATTGTTAGAGTAATTAATTATAACTGGTTGAGCATACAAAATATATTTTATAATTTAAACGTTTCGTTCATTGCTTAAAAGAAATATGAAAATAATTAACAAAAGCCTAACCTAACAAAAGGTTTATTAAAGGAGCAAATTAAAATAATTTTCAATTAATTTCCCTCAATAATTTATGTAATTTATGGGTTCAGACACGATAATTTGCAATTATTTTACCTGAAAAAAGGTTCATAAGTAAATTGAACCATATCGGTTATTACTTACCTATAGTAAAGGTTATAAACTTATAATTATTACGTATTTGTGTTTTCACTTTTCATTGTATAAAAATTTAAAGGTCAAAATTACCCGTTTTCAAATAATTTATTAAAACATGTTAATTCGATTTTTATTTTGAATTCTACACAACGAAAAATGTACTGAAGAGTTAACTACGTCTTACCTATATTCTATAATAGCACGAAATGAATAACATATTTATTATTAATCATTAAACATTCATATTTCATAAGGAAGACATTTATTTTAATAAAAAACTATTGTGCATTTAGATTTTACATTCAACATACATTATACATCATTATTGCAGGTGTATACAAGTATACAACATTATATGTATACATATATGCCACATGATGTAAATAATGCAAAATTATTCTTATCAGTTATGGGTGTATTTTTATAGTACGAACAGTGTGGTGCAATAATTATACATATTTTACACGTTCACTAGTCCCCAAGTTTTGGTAAATTTATAGTGTGACACCTATTTTTATTTTTTAACACGTATAAATATTAAATATATTTAAGTATCAGTTATTTTATTATTTTAGAAGTAATTAAAAAATTTAAATTACTATATAATATGTAACATATAGTAATAAGTAATAACTAACTAATAACTTTAAAAAGCTAATAAAAATGTTAAACAATATTTTACCAACCCAAAAATAGATTTAATTTATAAACATATAATGATTATAACACATCATATTGTATTAGTTTTTGCCGTTTTAAGTACCTAGGTATAATTAACAACCTATGATATCATTAATGTGATTAAATTTTAATACATATATATTATATAGCCTATATGTATACAAAGTGTAACAGAAACAATTGACTAATGTAATAACTTTTGTTATAATCAAATTTTAAAAATGTTTTCTTTTATATAATTTATAAAAACGTGTGCTATATTTAATATTTAAAGTATACGTATTTTCATTTTTATTTCTAGAAACTGAAAATAAAAATTTAAAAATATCTAATTTGTAAATCTCATTATAAGAACAATTTCTATGGTAAAATATTTATCTAAGTCAAGTAGTTTATTAATTATTTTTAAGAATTATTTAATATAAATAATTGATATATTTATCAATTTTTTAGATTAAATTTATTTAAAACGTAATGACTTTTTTCAAAATATTATTTTTTGAAATTTCCTATCATGTGTATATTTCTTAGATTATTTATTAGCCATATAATTTTCAGAATTGTTGTCTTACGTTTAACTAGTATCAATTTTTTTTTGTCAGATCTTTCTGTTACACTGTATAACAATTATACATGCTCTACATAAAAAAATATTTTTTCTTGTAATGACCTGAGAATTGTTGAAGGTAAAAACTATATTAATCAACACATTATGTACTATGTTGATTTGTAACTTGTTTGTTACAATTTTACAAAGAAAGTGTTAATCAACCCATCAACTATTTAGTATCCTAAAATATATAGTTTTATTTTTTTATTGGTACTTATATTATTAAAGAAACCTTCATTATTCACTATTCATCTATTTTTAACTGGATGATACCCTACGCATAGGATACTTGATTAATACTTTCTTAGTTTTCATAATTTTTGTCGCAGGTTACGATTTTTATTTGATTTAGAATTTACTTAATAACTAGTGTGAACAGTTTGGTTATAAAATAAAAAATTCCATGAATACTTTTGCAGTTTTATTATAATTTGTGTGTATTAGCCAAAGATACAAGATGTTACGCTGTCATATCCACAATGCATATTCAACATAATTTTATTTTAATTTGTATTTATTTAAAACATTTATAATCACAATAACTTAATAATATTAGCAATTATAAAAATTAACAGTATTATAAACCTACTTAAAAATTAATAAATTAAAAGAAAATACAATTATAGGTACCTAAATAAATGGTATATTATAATTAAACTGATATGGATAGGCCTTTCCTCCAGTCTTTTTTCAAAACTATTTGATATTTCTTACAAAAAAGTAGGAACTTACTTGAATTATTTTCGTTACAAAATTAAACGTTAAAATTTAATAATTCCAATCAATATATGAGAAATTATGATAAAACAAAAAAGTCAATAATTGCACTCATGACCATCAATAGATCACTCCCATTGGAAGCCATTGACCATCGGGTTTAGTGAAAATAGGGGGGGGCCGGGGGCATAAGTCCCCATGGAAAATTGGGCTATTTAGGCCTAAGCCACCGACCACGGAAACTGTATAAACTAATAACTGTTATAATACAGGATGTGTTACCGCATGTTTTCCTATTAATATATTATAACATAGGAAAAAGGAAATATTGTAGTCACCCGTCCAGTGTGATGTATTTAGACAAAATAGAAAGTAAACACTTTTCAATGCCCGTAAACTGAATATAAATTTTTTTTATATAAATAGTTAATATAATATGTATATGGTTATGGATTAGGTATGAGTGCCGATTCAAGTTTAAAATACTTATGCTACAACAACACATTTATGGAAAAAAAAATACTATTTCGTTCACTGTAAGTCTATAAAGACCTAACATAATAAAACATAATAATGATTATATAATTTATTATAATTATGTACAGAAATAATCTTTATATTTTAAATAGATTTAAATTGTTAAATATTTTAAAACAATTCTACACTACTATATTTTCTCCATTTATAATAAATATATTAAAATCTAGGTATAGGATTTTGACATCTTAAAAAAAAAATGCAAAAATCCCAAAAATTTACCATGAAAATGTATAACAACTTATTTTAAGAAAAATACAACGGACTTATTTTAATAATTTTAATATGCATACCGTATTAATGTACGAATATATACCTAACCATATATTTTAAATCATATTTAATAATTATTTTTACTGTGTGTAGGTGCAAAATCTATAATATGCTACAAGTGCAATTCTAAATATGATCCGAGATGCGGAGATCCATTCAATCCGTACACCATCGGTTTAGTTGATTGCAACATAACAGACGTGCCTAGTCATTTGAAAGGAAAAGAACCAGTGATATGTCGGAAGACTGTCCAAAATAGTTAGTATATATAAACATAATATTTTACACAGATACAGTGTGATACGTAAAATTATATAAAATTACAAATATATTAGGCAGGTACATCATTATGAATATTATCCGATTTATAATTGTTATTAAAACGTTAAAAATCATTCAATATTCATTATTCGATTAATATTCTTCTTAAAACGTTATAACCTCTATTACCTCGACCCACCCGTAAACTATTGATTGTTGATTTATACATAATCGATATTTGTCATATTTCTAAACAGTTCACAAGAGTATTCGGATAGTGCGGGATTGCGGGTACGTGGAGGATCCTGCTCACGATGACCAGGATTGCTATGGTAGACTCGGGTCACATGACATCGAAGTGACCCATTGCTCCTGTACCTCGGACATGTGCAATGGTTCCAAGGATGTCGTCTCCAATGGACCGTACTGGTACAGCGCGACCGTCACAGCAATGGTAGCAACTGCCGCCGTCACCATAATGGGGTTCTTCCTTAATATACACCATTTATAGACGATATTTACGAGATCGGATCCGATCGAGGTTAAACGAGAAATAAAATTAACAAAAAAAGTCATTTTAAATAACAAACGCTTTTAACATAGCCCAAACAGACTATATATAATATATTGAAGGTGTCACTCGTCGACAATATGCGGACATAAGTTCACATTGTATATTTATGATAGTTTTTATTATTATTATATACTCAGAGTGCGGGAAAACGTTACGAAATCGCCAAACTGTAATATGCTAAGAGCTGCACATATTAAAGACGATATATAGACACGAAAAACAGCGCATATACTTTTACGATATTATATACCCGCACGGTGATCTAATCTGATATTTAACCCATATAATATGTTTATATATATATAAATATTAAATATACAGTCGTCGAGCGGTATCTTCATATTTTATTATTTTTAAGAAAAAAAAAACGATAAATATATATTTTATTTTATTTCTATCGAAATGCGTGTTTTTTAATAGCTCAATTAAGTAAAAAGTTTTTTCGCACTATAAGTTATAACATGTATAAGAACAATAAATTGTGAATTTATATTAACTCAGAAAACTCTCATAATACTATTTTAATTAGACTTATCTTTGTTTTTAAGATGAATTCAAACCGTTTATTAAACTGTTTATTTTCGTGTTACACAAAAAAATCCGTTATGGTACATAAATTCACTTACGACACGCGAATTATATTTTTATATTACATTATCGTAGTTATAATGTTAGAAAATCGTTTTGGCTAAACCGTATTTTTAATTAGAGAAAAGCCGAATTGGAAACCGACAATGAACTGTACCTACACGATAACAATCTCAACATGTGCATATGCAAAGCCCGGCATTTGATTTTTACATAATGTTACTCGTGTTAATCATTTTATCTTTGAATAAACTATTATAATAATTATATGTATTATTTAATAATATTATACTGTTCATTTTATTTTATGTCTAATTGTGTATGGAATACTGTGGATCAATAGTGCTTTATAGGCACATTAAAGCAATTCGATAGTCTTGTTATACTGACGAAGTAAAAAAAAAACATTCTGTACAGGTGCATTTTACAGTTAATGAATTATTTTTAATAACAAAATATAACAATATTTAATACATATAGAGATACATAATAATAATACATAACATTTATATTTATAATATAGAAATCTATTATCTACAAATATATTTACTATTTTTTAATTATTAATAACCATAGGTGGTAGGTAATAAACCAATAAATAATACCTACATAATAATATCAATCAAAATTTAAAATAAATCATTTTTTGGTGCCCAACCCATACAATCTTTAAGAAATACCTAAAACACACAAATATTTAAGTATAGGTTATTATAATATTATACTACCTTACTGACAAACTTTACTATATTTACTATAATAGTAGGTAGATTATCTATGTAGATATTATGATAATATTACCATCTATAATATAAATTAGCCTTTACTATAATGCTATAGCATATTTTTCGTTTCTAAATACCAAATTAGAGGAACATTTTTCAGATGAATAACGAATACAAAATATAACTCAAAAACGTTGAAGTGAATATTATATAAATAAAAATGTAAGTTTTCATTTTTATAGTAGGTAGGTAATAATTACTTTTGATTTTACAGACTATATAACATAGTAAACATCAATCTCAATTCTGAGTATAAGCAATAATGGTATAAGAAATGATACTATACATGTCTAAGCGGGTTATTTAATGCTGAACATTTAACAATCTACATTTTTTTGTTTTTGTTAAATTAGCGTATGATTATGTTTGTGCATCTCGGCGTAGTGACCCGAATTGTTGGTTTATACTTTATAACAAGACAAATTATGCATAACATTAATACTGTAATAGTATAATGTAAAATAATTAGTTATTATAATTTGTTTTAAAAATGTATTACATATTTGTTTAAATTTATATTTATTATTTATATCGTGAAAACATATTTCCAAATAAATAATACGTTTCACTGTAATTTTGATCCGATTATCCGAAGACGATGACTTGTACAAACAATGAAAGTTGGAACTCCACCTATTTAAAATATTAAACATTTTAAGACAATATACGAGTATTATGTAGGTACATATAAAAATCCAAAAAAAAAAAACAATAAGACAAAATTAAACTTATTTTTAGTGTAGGTATTTAGTATATATTATTCGTACAACACTGCGAGGTACCTATACGGAAAATAATTACATTTACTGCGATCTGCAACTATATAGCTGCTGTTCATAATATGAAATTAAGACTTATTTAAAATCAATTTGTTTGACGTGAATGAGATACAAATTGTGAAAAATTCACTGTGATATAATATTTCGAGGTCAAATGTAAATATTTTGAGGTGCTATTGCCTACCAATACAATACGTCAATATCCCGTATTTCCGTTATACTGTCAATGACAAAATAACGATTGCGAATTGCGATGCATCAACAATCAACAACTACGGGGTTATAACTTATTGGTTGTCTAAGTTACAGTTTACATATATTATTACTGCAACCTTTCTGAGTCTAAGCATAGCATCATTGATGAATACGTATATAATAATATGTAAGTATGTTGAGTTTTGAATGATTCAGTTGCAGGTTCTAGAATTTCTGGAATAGAGTTCCCGGAAGTCGAGAAATAAATATATTTTAAATGCTTTCTAATTTCTTATTCTTATCTCAGTAAGCGATTAAGAAAATAGAATAATAGACATTTTTTTTCTATGTTACGAAAAAATAACCTAACCAAGATATTATAGCTGCAGGTGTACCGTAAAATTTGGTAAATGTCACACGAAAATAAATGTATAGAATTATTTCCGCACTTTTGAAAGCTATTGAACAATATTAAGTCAATACTTTCCATAATCTGTTAACATCTAACTGTTGATGACACAGAAAACTTCAAGTGTATATACTTTATTGTTCCGTTCAAAAAAAAAAAAAAAATTAACACAGAAAAAATCAAGAAACCTAAAAATAATTAAATCGAAGTGCGCGCGTTTAGTCAAATAAAATCGCTGCAACTATGATATACCTATTTTATTCACTACCTACGGGTTTGTGAATCAATATGATAATATAATATTATACCATTTATACCGAACGGTTTTTGTCACTCTTACAGAAATCATTGTTGTTTTTTTTATGTATTGGTACAAAATGTCTGCGATACAACCACGGCTGGTTTGGTGAATATCGAGGTTATGCGTGAAATGTTTTTGCTAGGGCTATTCAGTGCTATGGGTGCTATGTGTTACTTGTTACAGGTGTGCGTCAGGGCTCAGAGTCTAGGTGCGGTCTGAACCATATACCGATAAATCTAAAGCATAAGATTCATGAACTATGGGCTCGATGATTTATTTCACGGAGCCTCGTGACACTTTTACAGCTCGAACCGCCTTCAAGACGGCTCTGAGTACAACTCAAATTGTTGTCGGCCCTGCAGTCGTTCGTTATTAATTATTAAATACATATAACAATAATAATATGAAATATTGATCTGTAACGCTATATACAATCGCCTCTTGCAGGTTGCTGTCAACTGTCAAGCTCTATGAATTAAATGCGGTTTAGTGCGCTTCTGATATATTCGCGAGACCGTCATAATAATATAGGACTATATAAGTAAACAACGTACAAAATAACTGTGTTCGAGCCATATATTTAATATGCGTGCTATGTATAGAAATCAAACTTTGAGCTGTTGGTAAGTATATAATTATATGATATGTCGGAGGACAGAATTTCAGCACTAAACGTAGATTTTATGAAATCAAACATATTTTTCTTTTCACTTTGGTTATGTGTCACATGATTTGCATAATATACGATTTTAAATCTAAAATTTGAGAAATCGATATTTTTAATTTATTTTTACACGCTATTTGCACTCAATCCTCTCGATCTATTGATCTTTGTGAACATAATATTATATATACTTATGTACAATAAATAAGGTATTATAATACGTATTATATTCAGCCCTTTCCCTTAGAAATTTGTTTGGGGACGTCACTGCGTAACATATAATATAGTATATGTTATGCGTACGTATAAATGTATGAATAATATTATAATTATCCATGTGTATTATAAACTCTCACATTTTGATAGTCGTTCATCTAGAATATATATATAGGTAGATATTAGGTATTTCATTATTATTTATTGCCACTACATTTATAGCACTTATTCTCGAAAGCTAAAACAACAAATATATAATCTATATATGTATATTTGGTCAAACATTCGGTTTGTAAACAATTAATAATTTAATATTTACCTACATCTGCAATAAATTATAATTAGTAGGACAAAGTTTTCATTTGCGTCGAATGTTCCTTTCGAAAACGATTAATTGGAATAGTAAAGCGTATATATATTATAAATAGATATATACATAAGACGCAATCAATAAAAATGGACACCCGTACGGGTATAAATTGAAAGTGCTAGAAAGCCGTAAATAGAAATGTAATATTACTACGAATGGTACCTATAAAATATACACGTATAAACTACACTACTACAGTATGATTATTTTAACTACGAACATAATTCGATTATTATTTTAAAATGTATTTATTAACCATTAACGTTACGTAGGCCTATCTAATTGTATTATTATTGACGAATGCAACACTATGAACTTTTGACTTTTAATAAAAGGCGACCTATATTAATTTCTGATTTGAATTTATTTGTATGTATTGAATATTATGCTGGAAGATTTAAAAGAATAGCTTGTTATTTCTAAGCATTTAAAGTACGTTCGGATTTAAAACCCGTTAATAAACAGCGATTTAAGTTAAGTTATCCGAGTGATTGAAGACGAGCTAAGAAAAGCAAATGATGCGGGATTTGGGTACACTTAACTGAACAAAAAAAATATAAATGATTATTAAATTCTAAAAAAAAAACGCTTGCCCAGTCGGGGTCGACGTATATACTTTTTGATTTTTAAGTTTTGGAGAATTATTAACTATACAGATATGTATATATTTTAATACAGTATATAATTAACTTATGGCACTATGGCAGTGGTCTGAAACTCTTCAATTCTTCTAGCCAATCTGATTCTAACAAGACCCTAAACAACAAAATCCGTTCTCCAGTTTTTGAGATTTGCGTCACTAAAGAAAAATCTTTCCAAAATTGACTACTATTTTTGGCGTTTAAAAAGTTAACTGATTTTTTTATCTCACATTTTGTATTTGCTGGACAAGTCAAAAAATAACTTTCGATTCGATACTTTTCGTAACGATATGTGGATGTCCACCATTACAATAATCGTCCTGTACACTGACAAATGGTGCATATTTAATGGTAATACCATAAAAAGCAAGATGAAAATAAAAAGTAATTTTCACACTTGCCCACTGGGCACCTTCTAAAGGTGCAGGCTGCGTCCCATCTACAATAGTAGGTATAATAAATAAAAACATAATACATTCGTATGCGCAAACGATCGTCGACAGATCACTTCCCGACGGCTTTAATAACAAAAACAGATTATCATCGTCTATATATTAGTATTATTATTATACCTGTGTGATAAGCGTAGGTACGAAAAATGTAGGCCACGGTCTAGGTAGGTACCTGCTATATATTATACACAACAATAATAGTAATAATTATATGTAAACGTGGTTAATTATAATATCAAGTGCAGAGCGGTTCCGTAAAGTCACCTCGGCAGGTTCGTATATTATTTATAATAAATATATGCGTTGGAAAGTCGTCTGTGGCGATGACGCGGTCAATAAAAACAAACATAAAAATAGGTTTATATTAATAAAAAAAAAACGACATATTAATACATCAACGTAATACATATACTACGAGGACGTGTTTTAATAGTGAATACGGATCCCGCCGAACTGACCGGTTTATCGGTCGCGTGGAAGAGGAACACCGCGGCATGAGCATCGAGCACATGCTTGAGCCCCATCCGGTCGCGTGCGATGATCGCCGCAGTAAATGATGCGGCACGGTCCCGGAGACATATACCTACGCCGCGAACAATAACGCGAAAATTAAAGATAATAATAATAATAATATCGTCATAATCATAATATAATTTTATTATTATTATATGTATCATATTATCGTTGTACGATATAATATTGTTTTTTCGGCGTGTATAGTAACGGCCGGCCGCGGTCCATTAATCTCAATTTAATTTTATATATTGAATATTTTCGGGGGTAGCAGTCAAAGTGCCGGACAAGACGCTCGTGTGTCTGAACAGCCTCCGTGTTGCTTACAATCGTTATAATAATATTGAAATACGGCAGCGGCGGCGGGACCACATCACTCGGACTATTGCTTATCGTTATTATTGTTAATACTAATCGTATACACAGTAAGTATTATGTTATGTTTTAATGCTATACAATTTTCGCGCACGCGATATACTTCAGAAGTATATCACTTCTACAACGACCACCGTCCGGTCTGCATATAATATATAACATAATAACATATAGAGGTACTTGTATACGTTATACCTATACAATAATAATAATAATAATAATAATATTTTATAATTGCATCAACCGTCTCGGTATTATGGATAGGTACGTACCATCACTACAATAATATCACGTGTGCTGAGGAGGTGCGTATACCTATAAAATAAAACGCGTATAATATTGTAATAATATTGCGTTGTACTTTCGCGTCGAGGAGGGTCTCCCCCCACCCCCTACCAGCGGGTCACGCGGTACCGAGCGCGAATGTGCGCACCGTCGTCCGTCGTATTATAATAATATTATAGTTGTAGCCGATCCGCGATGCCGCGCGTTTACGGTCCCGCAAGCAGTGAAGACGCACAGCCGCAATGATCACGATACGCGCCGGGACCGTCAACGACGCGCCGACGGCCGCGGACGCCGGAACGACGCCGTCGCCGCAGCATGCGACGGCGGTGGCGGCTGTCGCTTCCGAGGAGACAGTCGTCGTCCACGAGCGGCGGACGTCCGAGGCGGTGGACAACGGCGGCGACGACCGCAGGAGCAGGAGCGCCTGCAAGCGGGACGCCGTGGGACGCGAGAATTGGAGGCTGGCGCAACACGGCGTCAATGGTTCCGCTTCCGACGGTTGTCGAGGAGGCACCACCGCTGCTGCCGCTAAAGGTGGGTCAGCCGGATGGCTTTTGGTCGAGTGAGTAGTCGTGCGCGAGTTCGCTGCGGTGGCGTATTCGCGAGCAATTTTTTTTTGTCTTCGACCGTAGTGGTGTACAAGGCATAATGTTGTTAAGCCCCTGTAAAAAGATGGAAAATAAATTATTTATTATTAAAGTAATATGTGTTACAACTGATCGGCGATCACACTACTGCACCCGAGTGAAATCGTCGAAAGGTTAAAAATACAGTCGAAAATAGCAGATTCTGAAACTACTTGTTGTGGATCGCAGTTTTTAATTTTCATGACTATTTTTCCGGGTCCGGCTAAAATGCATTCAGTGCTCTCGATCAATTTTGCCTTCTAATGATCCACCTTGGCGAATGGCGGGTTATACTGTTATAGCGCGTGTCTTAACCACTGAGACCTTTAATTCCAAAAATAACAATCTGCTTTAGCCCTGTATACTATTGCAAACATATGTTTATTCGACACATAGTGCATACAAAATGATACCGTCTTAATCCTATACCGCCTTTACTTCCATCAGTTCCATCACTCTCCCTGATCCCCGTATATATTAATACGCCACTGTGGTCAGCGCGTTCGGAAGGCGTTCGGAGTAAGTTACAAGTACTGAAATACTCGTACACATAAGTCATAACTCATATTGTAAGTATTCGCATCGTGTACTACATCGCTCACCTATATAGACATTAATTTTTCGACTCTACAGCGAACTGGGACGATCGCATTCGTTTCCGACATCCGACTTACCTACGGACAATAATGACCATTTTCTCGACCTCGTGTACAACGAATACCTTACCCATTTGCAATACCTTACCCATTTACCCTGTCTTTCATAGTGTCACGTTACCTTTTTGTACACACACGATGCTATTCTGTTATAAATAGTAATACTATAGTCAGTCTTTCATAGAAACGTTGAATTTTTGTTCTGTTTCTCCATACAGTACCTATACCACGTTGTAGTGGTTGTATGAACGTTGAAACTTTTAATTCTTAATCATTATACTTCATAAAAATGCAATATACAGACCGGACACCACTCACATTATTTTCATAACAATTAACAAATTAACGCTTTTTGACATTTTTTTTTTTTAAAGATAATTTAGCCTATTGATATGCAATATTCTTACATTCTTTTAAATATTAACCTCTATATTTAGTTGCACGATATAAAACAGAATACTTTGATAAAAATTTTGTTGTCTAAAATTAAATATATTGAAGAAATGTTTTCGTTGGTATTTGTCAATCCATGCCGATTTTTTAAAACTAGCTAGGCACCTACCTGATTTATATACATATTTTGCGTTGGGGGATTTGTCACAAACTAAAAAAGTATACATATTTTGCATCGGCAAATTTATCAAGAATTCAAAAGGCACATCTTCTATGCCAACAAATTCATCAAAAATATTTAGGTATTTAACCTAATTTTAAATTTTTGTTCGAATAATTGTTTATATAATTTGTAGACAAGTGAGATCCTGTTAAAATATCGTAAAATTAACTTCATTTTTGATATAAGCTATAAATATAATAGTAACAAGCATCACACCAAATATACACGATTTTAGATGTTTGCACATTATTTGTTGGTTAGATCCTCAAGAGCGAACTGCAATACCATAAACTCTCATAGTTCCAGTCACCTTCAAACTCGTTCGTTAGTCAAAATTCATACTTAGGGGTGGGTACTGGGTAGGTAATATAATATGTTGTTTAAGAATATTTTTCAGGCCGATCTATTAAAAATTATTAATCGATTTGGTGTCTCACTTGAGCAAATCGTAAAATTACATTTTCGCTACTGTTAATATTAATAATGGCTAGGAAGCCTAGGCTATATGCCTATATGTCTCTGATTTAATCAAAAACTATATTATATAATACAGTAGTGTAATGGAATTATAAATAATATAAAATGTATTTTTCTTATTTTGTTAAAATAACAATACAACAATAATGACGTGTACCCATCTAAGCTCATCCGCGTTATACACAAAACGTTACGTTATCAATACAAATTATTAACATAAACCGCCATAATATATAATCAGTAATCACCATGACTATATAATACTCTTCCAGAATTCCAGACTTCCATCTTTGTAATGTGGGAAAGTAGATATTTAGGAACCGGAACGAGAAGTGAACATATATCTATAGTCGCTTCAACATGATGATTATTGTATTTCCTGAAAAAGTGCAGTGTTTCTAAAATGAGTTGTTAAATATACGTCCAAGCTGATAAATTTGACTTTATAAAAATAGAGCATATAATACGTCATATAGGTATTGATCAAACTTTTACGCTTTACTTAGTGCATTAAGGTACTAAGGTACACGTGTGCTAAAATGCCATACAGCTGATACTAAATTACTAACCGTAAAAAGACGAACAAATAATGACACAAAATATAAATATATAGGTAATAAACCTTGATGAAAGGTTCACAAAACAAAATAAAAATTGTGTTGTTTTACATTTGGAAGAAAAAATTATTAATTTATAAAATAAAATAATATCACGTATAGTTAACTTACGGAAGTGTTGCTGCAAAGAACAAGCGTAGTAGAATTTTGTTTTTCGTTAAAAAAAATAAAACCGTTGACCGTTATAATAATTATAATTATGATATACCTACCTACTTTGTACATTTTATTGACATATATATATAATATTGTTTGACAAAATATAATATTACTATACATATACAACTCAGCTTATGACTATGGTCTAGTTAATCTCTGTAGTACACGGCAAAGATTGTTTCGTCCAACACGACTTACATTTCGTCGCATATAGTCTACATATAATACACTACAATTATTACACTTGTTCACTGCAAACTACGCGGATCGAGGAGCACAGCTAGACGGATTTAACCGCGATATATGCCTGGATTAATGTCATCGCCGAGTCAATGTACCTATGTTTATATACATAACATATACATATATTATATATATATATATAGGTACATTTAAACGCATAACAATACGTATATACCGCGTGGTACAAGTGTATAACACAATAATATTATAATGTAGTAGGTAATAGGTATATACATATATATATATATAGGCGACTGAAAACTCTGCACAGGGCACACGTGTGTGTATATTATATATTTATATGTATATATTATACTTTTTATGTGCGTAATTATGCACGGACGTTCGTTTTGAAAGGGAAAATTATCATTACTGAATACCGCCACCGTATATAGTGTTGTTGGTATTTTATTTTTTTATTACTGTTTGTTTCTTCTTATAACATAGTCTTTTATATCAAAGCATTGAATGAACGGCATAGGTATAAACTGCAATTATTCAGCGTTTAAACTTGCGTGCCTTTTCTTAAACGCGTATTATTGTTGTTTTTGTAGGTGTTAAAATCCACGTTGAAACCTCGAGTATTATATTTAGCTTAAAGACAAAAATAAAAAATATTACACACCATACAGGGTGATTCACCAAGCACACTCGCCACTAATTTTTCAACATTTCATAAAATTTATTCAAATTCTGATTTTTGGAATATTTTAAATACACTTAACCATATTTTAAAACTCTTGAAATTTTTCTTACTATACCACTTAAGGAGTGTCTCGTGGCGATACAAACTTCTATTTTTCAAATGAGGAACCTCTTTTTTTACTGAAAATTATCCACTTAATAACTAGTATTTATAATCAATGGTACCAAATAGGATACATAGTATTTTAAAAATAATTATACAGAAATAAAAAATAGATCTAATATCGGATCTAAATATCTAATATTTATTATGCTAGGACACTTTTTATAAACTATAAACATTGATAAATTATTACTAACTACTAAAACGTTCAAATTATTATAACCCCAATATCATCAAAACCTATTATCGTTGACATATATATTATCCTTACTCCTTAGTACATAATGTTAAATAACTCAAATACTACTCGTTTGAATTTAGTTTTGATAGGTACGTCAAAATTTTCAGAAAATTATACGCCAAATAATTTACAGTAGAAAAAACGGTTGTCATTTGAAAAACAGAAGTTTGTACCTCCACAGAGCACTTTTTAAATATTACAAAATATCTCAAGAACTCGAAAATATGGTATTTGAAGATATTTATACTTAAATTCCAAAAATCGGAATTTGAATAACTGCATTATTGAAGAAGAAAAAGGAAAATGCTTAATCATTCTGTATAATATGCCTCACTGATATAATATAATATAAATAATTTATAATCGTTAATTATACATAATACGATATAAATATAAGTATAAACACATATTTTTAATTATACGATTTTAAAATGTACAGCTATATTATGTATTATGTTTTTATATTAGTTTATATTAGAGATTTTTAGGATAGATACATTTTGCAGGGAGGACATTTTTAAAAATATTCGAGCAGCATACAATTTGCTTAGACTGTACATCAAAAGAAGAATATAGGTACTCTAAAAAAGTTATTTTTAAAATGTTTGGTAAACTAAAAAACACATTGACTTTTTAAAATAATAATTCCCAGATACTCGCCATAGGTACTATCATAATTGTTTAAACAGAATAAAACAAATCAAACATAATATAACATAACATTTATAATATCATGCTTTTAAGTTAGTGTGGCGAAACGTGTGTCTATTATACAAGAACGTCGTCCTGCATTATTAAATTATAATTGTTACTTATATTATTATTTATTGAGCAATAAATTAAAATAGTATTCTTATAAGGTGTCTGCATACTTAAATTAATATTTTACTACAATATAAAATATATACTACCTACACACCAAGACAACTCGGAATTTATTTAATATTTAATTCATATAATTATTAAGAAAATATTTCTTCACATTTGACCATTTTACAATTTTACAAACTAAATATTTAAAAAAAATGTTCAAAAAAATGTAAATACCGGATAAAATGGAAGTTATATTAAATTTAAATATCCAATAATGTTTTTAAGACAATATTGTATACGATAATATACGTGATGTGCTTAAAATCTTTTTCCAAAGTTAAATGATAATTTTTGAATTTACAAATCCATTTGAAAACTTTTTTTTTTATTAAACTTGAGCAACCCAGCAATTATGGCCATTGGCCATTATCTATTGTAGGGATTACGGTTGGTAAGATTGCTACGGTTTAAACGGTATGTTAGCAACACGTGTATGTGTGTGTGTGTGGCTGCAAGTTTTTGTCACAAACCCGGGTGGTCACCCATCCGGGAGCTAGTGGCAGCAAACGTAACTTACTCTCAACCACATAGTGTGATTGATTGCAGTCACCACGCTGTGCCAAGCAACCATTTGAAAACGTACTATAAACGTATCGTAAATATGTAATGCGTGTAGGTATACAATATACGTAAATTATATTGTATTATATTTTATATTTTTGCTTCAGTTATTTTTTTCATAACCTAAATTATTTTTTCAAAACTTTTTTTATTTAATAAAATAAATGTTCAACTATTCTATAATGATTTAATTTTCAGTGCATAGTGTATGTGAATTAACCGAACAAGATAGTCTTGATGATCATTTTTCACACATAAATCGTAAACTAGTCCAAAGATCTTCCAAAATGGGTCGATCCGATGGACTTAAACTCAAAAGTAGTCGGACTCTAATGGACCTGTTGACGAATAGAGGAAATAACATGTCTATGCTCCAACATACGGAATCTTTGTAAGTACATCTATGTCATCATTTACATTTTTTGATGACAAGTAATGTGATCACACCTGTTACAATATTATATTTACTAGATTTTATTATGGGCATTACACATATAATTATAATCTTAATTTTTATTATAGCCATCACTTTTGGGTGACCCTCAGCTCGTTCTACGGTATGGGGTTGGTTATCCTCATGTTTGCCATCTGTTTGATAGAAGTTATGGACAATCCTGTTAAGTTATTATCTATACAGGGGATTTACCTTATGTACCTATACTTGGGAAGCATAGCCGTAATTATATGCATTTATGTGTGGGTGTTAATCGATTCGTGCGTCAGCTTAACGTCGGACGAAACTGAAATCGTCACATCTGGCTCATCATCGCCTGGTGTCTTTACTTTGAACCGGTTCAACTCGTTGAAACAATTCAGTTCGCTGAAACGTGCGCATATCTCACGTTCAAAGACTTCGGACACCAGCTTCTACTTGAGAGTAGGGGCTTTAGGTAAGTTTAAAATGAGTATATGTACTGTATACTATAAGAATACTAATTTATACTATTGCATTTTAATACCAGGAAACCGATAGTTTTATCATACAGGTCTCTATTGCGCAAATTTAAAACGAAACTGTTATTTCTATTTAGTACCTATTATAATATGTATTGAAGCTCGATTATAGTGTATAAAAACCATTAATGATATATTTTAGCTACACCAATTATTTTATTTATTTACACTTGAGATATCTCAGAAACATACTTTTGAAAAGTTTTACTATAATAATATTAAAGGCCGCCATCCCTCGCCCGGGCATGGCAGAAACCTACGGGTGCCCAATCAAAATTCTGCCAAAACACCAACACATGTGTTAAAAACCTACCGCACCAAAACCCTACCACAACCACAATAAAAACCTCCAAACAGCTGGTGGCCACAGTTGCCGGGCTTAAAAAAAAAATAATATAATAATAATAATAATAATAATATTAAAAATTATTAATAATTTAAAAAATAAAAAAACACACATAATTTTAAAATCAATACATTCATCGCTCCGCTCAGAATCTAATATCAAATAAAGAGAATTATATAAAATAGTAAATACCTAACAATCAGTTGTAATCACTACGTCCGGAAACTTTTATTTAAAAATTTTAATCGCATTACTGTATTCTTTACTAAGCTGCTTGATGATATTTCAAAAAATGTTCGGAAGATCATAGATATATTTTAGAACCTACTTAAATATGAATCTGCAGAAAACATCTCGTTCGTGAATTTGTTCTGTGATGTTATGAACACATTGCGCAATCCTACTGTATATAATACCTATAATTTTATATTTTTATATTTTTCTTATTAATCAATAATAATATATGATGACCTCTTAATTGTTTCAGTATTCGGTTTAGGAACGCTCGTATTCAACGGTTTGGAAATGGCCATGTATTCCATGATGGACATTAGCTGTTTAAACGATGTAATATTCGTACATCCAATACTACACGGACTGTTTACATTTTTACAAATGCATTTTCTTTTCATAAATTCCCAGGTAAAATTTGATTATTTAACCAAGTAATTTATCTCAATACTTTTTATTAATAACTGCAGTATGCCAGTATACGGTTATATTCAAAATTACTTTGTGGTAGGTTAACTTATATATATATGATAATTTATGATTGATGAAGACACTATTTTATTTTATTATTATTATTATTATATTGTAAATTTGTAACGATTGTGAAGTTAGCACCACCAAGTTTAGTACGATCAACAACCATACCAGTGTCAATATTTTGCAAATTAATTGCAAATAATTCAAATTGGGTTAATGGGTTAGTTGGGTTTGGGTTGTATGGTGCCCCGCCTTTTTTTTTATAAATCTGATATCTTCGACCGGACTAAAATATAATTACAGAATAATATATTGACTAAACTTACCTATCATAAATTATTGTATATTATATGGATTAAGAAGTATTCCAAACCCGTTTTTTTACCTATATTATTATATAGGTAATATTATTATTTATCTACAGGTACTTAATTTCAAAATACGAAATATTTTTAAAGTCAAACTATGAATTGTGATTAGTTGAGAACAACAATAACTTGGTTGCATTATTTTTATCTGATGGCTTATCTGTGACTTTTGGTGAAAGTTTGCGTTGACGGGTCGCGACCGACGGACATATTAAAACGTTATTAAACAATAGATAAATAATAAAATCTAATATTTTACCATTACATGGTACTCAATAGTAAAGTGATATTTTAATATACCTTTTGGTCTCGATAGTCGGTAGAGATGTGTCTTTGATAGAATAGACCTAGGTACTAATATATCGATAATATTGGTAAAAAAAGTTTTACCAGTGTTCAGAAGTACATATTGGACTTTGGTATAATATACTATTTTGTTATGCTGCATCTGCCACAATTTTAGTGTCAGTGCAGGCTCATATGAACAATAAATTATTATATTCTCGTAAGGTATAGCACGATTTATGTTACACAATACGATATAATAGGGAACACATGTAAACTAATGAAGAGAAATTGTATTGATGTACATATAAATATATCAAATACATTATAATAAAAGTACATTCCAATTGGTCGATTTAATAAATACCAAAAGGTTAGATATTATAGAGTTATGGATTTTAGTGGATTATATTATATTGCATTATGTATATGAATACGGCAGCGCGGAAGGCGATGGTAAAGGTATATACGACTTCACTTTTGTCCCACAATTAATAAGTGAAGTGAAAGAAGTAGAATAAAAAAAATCTTATATTGTAGTAGGTACCTGTCCAGAACCTTACACAGCAGTACAGCAGTAGAACAGTAGTAAAATAGATTTAAATTGAAATGTAAAATTGTTCTTTAATGTATTATTGAAGATTTTAGAACGTGACATTATAATATATTAATTTGGTGAGCAGTGAGTACGATTTATAAATCCGTTGATGTTCATAATATTTATATTAAGAAAAATATATTCTAAGCATGGTCCATGACGATACGTAGGTACGTATTGTATCTACGTCATGTACAGGAATCACGCACCACTTGCTAAAAAGATTAAAGAATCATCATACACGGTTTATGAAAAATAAATTCTCTTTAAATATGGTTTATCATGAGAGATTTTCTTCAAAACATTTATCTTTACTGCATAGGTATTAAATGTTTTCTACATTATACACGATTTTAGTCGTATAGCTATAAATAATATATTATAATATAAAACCTGTAGAAATTGCTTTAATGTTTGTGATTATGAAGCAATCTTTCTGAAGATCAATAGTCTAAATACTCTAATAGAAAAATTGAAATGTAAAAAAATTACTCAATAACATGAGCTAGGTATGAAAAAATAATTATAAATTCACCTGTGTGCCTTTATAGGTGTTAGTCGAAAGGTTTGGTTTGGCTGCTAGATTCGGATTCATGCATTTAGCTGCCACAAACATTGCTTTATGGGTGCGGTTGGTGATCTGGGAAAGTGGCATTGAATGGATTTACTTCATCCATCTAGCACAGACATCGAACATAGGCATGTCTGCATCGTCATATGAGTCCAGTATTCCTACGCCCTTACAACTGCGTGGATTTCCTAGTTTTATCACCTCGAGGCACACGCGAGACGTAAAACCAGGTAACTGAAGCTATATACTAATTATGTGATACGTTTACTATAAATTATAAGATTTATACACAACTGTCAGTTGTCACCACGAAATATGAAAACTATTATAAATAACAAATATTAACAAAGTTTAACAATATTAAAGTACAATAAGTATGATATTTATCTATAAATAAAGACGCACGAACAAATCAGTGAAAACATGATTACAGATGCTCTAGGTGGAAAATGTTTAACCTTATTTACACAATTCGCACGTTATATCATTATGATAATGATATTATACTACGATTTGAAATATTTGCAGATTTTAACGGAACGTTTAGAAATGCCATCTACCAACCTGTGTCCGAGAACCACGTGGCACAAGTAGTAACACTTCATAATTGTTTAAACACTAATTCACTCGGACAACTCTTAACGTCTTCTATGCCATATCTCTATCCGTTCATTGTACAATTTAGGTAAGTCGAAAATATAATTAAAACAATATTTAATAGGTACTATTAACGACCGTGAACACGCCCCTGATTGACGATGTATGAGATAAAATAAGGTCCATGTAAAAGTTTTTCCGATAATAATAATATTCTTAATTATTTACAAACTGTTATAGTTGCTATACATTACCATTGATTAAAAATATTAAATACTGTAAAATCAATGACATTACAAACGTTACCAAAAATGTAATACACATTGTGTGTTTATTGATTTGTATTGTATTGTATGTTTATTGATTGTATTATATTTTTTATATACTTTCTATTTTTATTTTATATAAATGGGAGAAATGTTTATTGCTGGGGGTGAAAAGTCCAACTCAGTGGAGGTAAATATAAACAAGGGAGAAAATACCATAAAATGCTACCGTATAACTTTAAACTGAACAATTGTTAAGGTTTAGATATGGGCGGAGTTGTAGTGGACCAACATTTTGCGGGCTACCTACCTACTCCCTGCTGTACTGCTCCACTATCTGCTCATCTAAGATTTAAATAGTTACAAATTACTCTTAAATAATTGTTAAAAATCTCATTTTTTATGCATAGAAGTACTCTAAAAATATTCCGTATTGGAATAAGAAATTAAAAACACATGTTCTCATTAAAAAATGTAAAAATGATTTTAAAAAAAAAATGACAACGATAGAAAAAATTATGTTTTAACGTCTATTTATAATGTTATGCAAAAAAAAAATATTTTCAAAAACTATTACTGCTACTGAGTGTCTTTCATAAAATTGACTATACGATATGAATAAAAAAAAAATATACCTATACAATTTGTTACACACAGTTTAATAGCTGCTGGAGTGACATATATTATGGGTCAGAACGTGGGCACTTGTCAAATGAAACCGTTGAAACGTAACATGCAAAAGCTACCGCCGCCGTCGTCGATGTCGTCATCAACGACGCCCAAAGACCTACATAAAGACTCGGCCGCCCAGCTGGGGCGGATGTATGTGTCTCAGGGCGTGAGCTTTTCCGGCGCCAACAAGGGCCTGTTCCTCGGTCTGCTGACGTTGGTCATGGTGATCGTGGTGGTCATCATATTCCTGGTGGTCAAGGATGACGCGGATTTTGCGTCCGACACCCTGTTCTGGATGACGTCCACCACGCTGGCCACAATACTGTCCACCGGTACGCTATTGGGCTGCGTGGGCCTCTATCAGGTCCGCAAGCTGTGCCACAACGGTAACCACCTGACGGCGTTGGACTCGATGCTGGCCACCGTCTCGGGCGCGGGAGTCGTCCTGTACGCGGTATTCAGCACCATGGTGGGAGCTGTAGGATTGGCCACGTCGCAGCCTGGCACCTCAGAACAGAAGGTCGACGCCATGCTGACCGCTGTCAACGTGCTGCAGCTGGTCCAAGTGGCCGTCCAGAGCTCACTGACCGCCGAGGCTTATAGAAGGAGCTCGTGGTCGAGACATCAACTATTCACCAAACCTGGTCGTCAGGTAACTTTTATAACCTTACAATTCTATTTATTATAAAGTAGAGGTCCAATATCAGGGGCAACGTTAGGGGGGGGGGGATGTACAGAAAACTTTTGAAATTTGGCACCACTATTCTGCGTCTTATTAGTTATTGGCATGCCCTAAAATTTACTAACGCACTCCGATGGCTTATGTACCTACCTATAATATATAAAAGTAAAAATATATTATGAAAACCATAAGTACAATGATACCTAACTAGTACAAAGAGGTAAAGAGGTGATGTTTATTTACTATTCATAAATCATATAAATGGACATATTATTGATATGAAGCTATTTCAAATTTAGTTCACTAGACTGGCCGTGGGGGCTTCGATCCCAAACGACTATAAGAAGTAAGAAACTGTCTGTTTTTGGTTTTCCAATGAGATATTTGGGTGGCTTATCCCCTCCTCTCCCTCCCACGATTTTGACCTATACGTATAATTCACAACAGACAACAATTATACAACATTGCAGTATCTAAATCGTAGCCATTAAGATAATTCGATGACATTTTGTTTTTTGTGTACTTTCAGATAATCACATACCTGCTGTGCAGCAACGTCGCTCTGTGGCTGTTCGATTCGTTTATTACGCAGAGTTGGATTAGTCAAGAACGGCAACTGCGTTTCATGGGTTTACTGTCGTGGGGACTACTGTCCAGGATTTCATTGCCACTAGTAGTTTTCTACAGGTTCCATTCGGGAGTACTTTTGTTACAGATCTGGCAAAAATCATATAGATGAACCACTATACTATGTAGATCAGCGAGATGAACACGCAAGGCCGCGGAGGACATATTTTTATGCGTGTATAATTTTGTTTTTTATTTTTATGATGTGCAATATTAGATATGTTTTTTACTTTTATTATTTATTGTCGTTGGAATAAACCGACGGTGTTTTTTATAATTTGTTGAAAACACTTGATTTTCTTATTTTTTTTCGAACAATATTGATTAATATACAGATGCTTATAACTCATAAGTTATAACTT
This sequence comes from Nasonovia ribisnigri, assembly GCA_027563435.1. Taxonomy (NCBI): domain Eukaryota; kingdom Metazoa; phylum Arthropoda; class Insecta; order Hemiptera; family Aphididae; genus Nasonovia; species Nasonovia ribisnigri. Next base: position 604,293 of record JANEHU010000662.1, read on the forward strand.
TATAAGTAATAGAAGTATGATAGTAGGTACCGCGGATGTTACAGCAGTACAACAATAATAATACCATAATCTAAAAATGTAATAAGCAATTATTGAAATATGTATTTTAAAACTGTTTTTACTCGTAGATATGGCTGTAACAAAAAAAAAAAAATAGAGAAGGAGTTTTCATTTTTTCAACCTTTTTGGATCGTACGGCTCTTCCGATTTTGAAAATTATTTAAATTTTAAATTTTCATGTTTTACTATAGACGCGGATTCCTTGATAACCGACGACGCACAGGTTAATAATCCCTACCCTAGCACCAATAGGATATTACATTAAATGCAGAGATCTCACAATAAAAATACTGTTCATTTATAATTTAATTCAAAAATATAGCTGATGTTATTTTTATATCAAACTAGCTGAATAACCCGGCGATGCCCGGGAAAAAAATTGTGATTAATTAACTCCTTTTAGGTGTAATTTAATGTGGAAGCAAAATCATATTATGTTTCAATTTTTAGTCATCCCGCATGGCGTTGCCCGTGAGACATGCTTATGGTTATGCAAACAATATATTATCAGGTAGGCAATCTACTTGCGGTAGATTGCGGACACAGCGAGGAGGGTGATCAAATACAATCTACATTTGTATAGATTTGTAGTTGAAAAATATATATTTATACGGTATTACGGTGTACCTAAAATAGTATTGAAGTCATAATTGATTATCCCGGATTTTTATAGTATTTCTATATTAATATATTTTGAGGGTTATTTTATTTTTTTATTTTTTCGGATAAATCAGCGTTCTTGTACCTAACGGCTAACTTTGTGAAATAATTCAACGTATATAGCTGATGAGCAACCGCAAGTTATAATAATAATAATGCTAATTTCTGCTATCACTATTATAACCTGCAACCAAAGGCAACCATTAATAAACAAAAAAAGTTTCAATTTCCACCTCGAATCTTAAGATCCATGATTGACCACTTCTTTGAAATGCGAATATCAGAAAATCTTTTCTTATTGCACATCTAGATAATTAGAAGAACCACTATTCCAAACATCAAGTTTGTATGTTTTGTAGGTACTTAAACCAAATATGTAGTATATTTAAATTAGATAAAGCTTGATAGATGGCGCCACTATTGTATTCTTACAACCCCTTATTTCCTCCTTTAGGGGTGAATTCCCAAAAATCCTTTCTTAGCGGACGCTTACGTCATAATAGCTATCTGTATGCCAAATTTCAGCCAGATCCATCCAGTGGTTCCGGCTAGGCGATGATGAATCACCCAGGACAAGTCTTTTTATATATACAGATATAGATTCTTTCCGAAATCAATAATTGATGGTTCATATTTTTTAAAAATGCAACAAGCGTTTTTCTTCAATCTCGATTTGTATTTAAATTAAACAAACTAATTAAAAATTTTACAGTACATGTAAAATATACATTTTGAAGGGTCTACATATTTGTATAGATATGAAAAGTAGGTACTACTAAAATTGTAGGACAATTAAAATGTGTTGATACAAAGAACATTAGTATGTTTCTGTTGCACAAGAAGAAAAATAAAATAAAATTGTATATACAAAACATCAGTGAGATACGATAACACTTTAAAAAATAAAATTTGTTTTTGTTACAACTAATTATCAATATTTAACAATCATAAATTATCTATACAAATAGACTCAAAAAAGTTTAATATGACATTAAAAAAAATGTCTTACAAAGTCTTGCAAAACTTAAAACATTTCATCAACAATAATTTATAAACTTAACTCAACTATGAAGATAACAAAGCTACATTGATTTCTTTTACCATTTTAACTCGATTGAGCATTTTTTCAAGCGATTCTTTATTTAATGCACAAGTTGAATACCATACAGGGCTATCGGGTACACAAGATCTTTCAGGAGTGAGGTAAAACAAATCATTTCTTGTTTTAACACTTTCTGGGCTGTAAAGAAAAAAAATTATGTGTATAAATATTTATAAAATACACAAATTTAATTGTTAAATTAGAAATTAAATATTAACCATTTTGATAAATAGAATTCATACAGCTTTACAGGACATCTCAATGGATTTTCTTCATTTTCATGCTGCTCATACACTTTTTTTTTTCGAGAATTTGGTGAGTCTATATAACAATAAAAAAAATGAAATATTCTTATTTGAGTTATTACTTATTAGTATTGAACAATATTTAATACATACCAATGGATGCCTGTGGAGGATAAAATCGCAGCAATACGTTTCTGTAGGTTCCTGGTGCTTTAACACCAGATGTTGAAGGCTGGTTAGGATTTCTTTTCCAATGCTTCATAATATGTGAAAATGATAGTTGCATATGTTCTTCAACATTCTAAATAGTAATAAACACAATAATTTAAACAATAATGAAACTATATAATACTTACTATACTATACTCTATTCCAAATAAGATCAGGCTTCGGCGGCGACCAGTTTTTGTCGAGCGGAGGTCTGACGCCGTCCCCACTACGGTATTGCGTCACGCGCTGCCACGGAACAAAGCCACGCCCATGCGTACAACTCGGCAGCCGAAGCATGATCTTATTTTTGGAATAGAGTATATACTTACTGTCAAATTAAAATGTTTGGTATTGAAAAATATCAATGTGCATAGCAATACGTAAGGAGAATGTGCCCCGAGCTGTTTACTCTCCCAAAGATACTCTTCTTCAACTCGTGTAACAATATATTCTATAAAAAATGGTTATTATAACACATAAATTATGTCCAATAAACAAAGTGTATTACTTGAATCATTATAAAGTTCAGTGAATCTTTTAGCTATTTCATTTAAAGTATCCGTAAATTTTTCAAAAGACATATCAGTAAATATATTATCTATTCGTCCATTTTCGAATAAATATTGCTGAACGCCTAAACACAGATAATAAATTGTATCTGGCGCATATTCATTTCCATTTGGTTTGCGTACCTCTTTCACAAACAAGCACAGACAATAATTTAGTTCGTAAGCTGTTAACTGCAAGAGGTCCAACTTAAATATATTTGTCTTTTTCACGCCACACACATAACTAGATAATGTTTTCTCGAATTCTATACTTTTCGTACTAGCCCACTGTCTCCAGGCATTAACTCCTAATGTATACTTGAGACACATGTTTGCATCAGGTTTGACTATAGGCATCGGAATGGTGTAAACAGGATTTTGTACAACTTGTTGTATTAATCCTGCTGGGATGCATTGTGCCTGAGGATATTCAGTTTTACGAGAGCGTTTGGAATTTGAGTTACGCTGAGACTGTGAACGAGGTGCACGTTTTCTTGGAGGTCGACATAACATATCTTGAGGGGAAGATATCATATTTTCTTGGGTTATATCTTTAAAAAGTATAAATATTTTATTTTAAAATAAAATTTTTTTTAGAAGCTTTAAGTTTTGAAACTTACTCTCCATTGGATCAGGGGTTTGAGGCATAATTGTAGAAGATACTAAGTTTGCTTCAACATCATCAATAATTTGATTCGTTTGATCATTTGATGTCATTGTAGATATCTCATCAGCCCCTTCAAGACTTTCTGTATCTGCTCCTGCCATATTCAAGGCCATTGCGAGAACATCATCTCCAAAAGAATTGGTGTTACGAGCACTTGATGAAACAACTTTTGTGTCATCATTGTATTCTAAATAAATATTGTTTTTAATAAAAATAAAATTTCCAAAGAAAAATAATTTGTTACCATTATTTGATATGTCGTTTTCACTATCTGACGATGAAACATTTTCATGTTTTAGATCATTAGCTACCATGCCAGCCATTAACAACAGTTCTGCTTCAAATGGATCAGCTGGCGTTTCTTCTCTAATTTTCTTTAAATTAAATATTAATATTAATTTATTAAATCTAGAGCTTTTAACCAGGTTTTTGAAATAGAATTATAAACCAAGGTTTTCATTTTCTAACACTACCAAAATATAAAATTTAAAACTCAGTTAAAAAACCTTCGCACCATTTTTTTTTTTCGTTAACATTAATGTTAGATTGACCTATTATTTAACTTAAAGTTATAAGCATAAACATTATCTGTGTTTCTTAAAATTGTTTAATTTTTAAGATCTATTATCAGATTTTTTTAATTTTTTCCAATTACAGTAAAACTTCCGTTAACGGTCACTTCTATAGAACGGTCACCTCTATGTAACGGTCAATTTTTTTGATCCTGCCGTCTGTTATCCTAGTGTAATCCTACCTTTGTAGGACGGGCACCTCTAAAAAGCGGTCATTATTTACAGTCCCTTCGGTGACCGTTATATGGAAGTTCTACTGTATTTTGAAAATCATAGATAATTATTCGCTTTTCTGCATACAAGTTTCAAACTATACTCTATTCAGAATAAGAGGGATAACGAACGGATGACTTGTGCGCATGGGCGTGGCTTCATCCAAATGTCAAACTAGGTGGTTGACTTGGTTGGTGAAGTATCTGACTGCCGGCGGACAGTCACCGCTTGGTACTGCTTTTATTCTGAATAGAATATAGAAACCACCCTCATAATTAAAGATGAAACATTTTTTCTGCAGTAAAGTGCCTTTACTCACAGAAAAAAAACCAGACATTGAAAAACTAATCAATTCATCGAAAAACTCAAAATCTAAAACTAAGGTCTTCCCTGTTTGGATATAAATAGATTTCCAAAAACTGATTTTTGGACTTAATTTGAACGAGATAAATAATTTTAAATTACCTTTATATCCTTTAAAATTGCTTTAGTAGTATTTTTAGTTGTAGGTATAAAGATTGGAATTGGTAAAGGTATTGGGAATGGCACTGGTACTGGATATGGCATTACATACATATGCATAGGCATTGGAATGTAAACTGGCACTGGAATTGGTATTATCACTGCTTTACTACCCGTTTGATCTAAAATAAACCGTACATAATTTCGATTAAAATGTTGATTTGATTGATTAATTGAAATAAATTTCAAAAGTTAAATCTTACCTGTTTGTACTTCTTTATCAACTTTAGAAACATCATTTTTGTGACTTATTTTTCTACCAACTTTTTGTTTCACTTTCGAAGTTTTTTGTTCAGAATTATGTTCTCCATCACTCTAGAAAACCACAATATGTGTAGACATATTCATTTTTTTAAATAACTACTTATAAAGAGATATGAATAATATAAATAATTTGCATTTACATCAACATTATTATCTTCTTTACGCGCAGACTGCCGAGTAGATATTCGTGAAGCTGAAGATTTTTTTCCTAGTTACAATTGCATAAAATGTTATATTAAAAACAAATTAAAAACTAGAGGAATTGATAATTTTAGTTATTACATATTATATGTAAAAAGTAACAGAAAAAGGTGACAAATGTAAATAACTAGTGTATAATAATTTTTGTTATATTACAGTGGATTGGAAATCAAATAGGACTAGATCATAGCGATCCAGGAAGCTGTCTTTTATCATGGTTACTCATAGTAGCGCGTGAATAAGGCGGGTAATTTAAAATTATCATATTCTTATTTTCGAGCCTAATTTACGAACCATTGATTTGAGTAGAAACCGTCACCAGATGCGCTTTGATTTGGAAACTCATTATAGTATTTTTTTTTTTTTTTTTAATAATTAACAATTGTTAAATCATAATATAATAAAAATATAAATTAAAAATTAAATTGTTTTATATTAGCAAGAATAACAGTTATTACATCTGCCAGTTATTCTGTTACATCCTGTATAATGTATATATAAATATATATTTATTTAAATATCGGTAGACAAGTATTATAATATAATTTATAAATAATATATTATACTTATAATATACAATTATACAAACCGTTTTTAGATTTAGACTTGGGTTTTTGCTTTTTTCCCGATTGAAATAAATTTAAACATTTTTGGCTACAGAAGTGGTAGGTTGTTCCAATATGCATTGTTTTATAACGTGCATGACAAAAAAACCCACATTTATCACAAACAACTCTACGAAACAATCATTAGGAAACGATAAATCAAAGTTACATTAATAATAATTGATTGAATTTATAATACTTTTTTAACTTTAATTGTGGTGTTGATTCTTCTTGTTGATAAATACAGTTTAATGAACATATATATGTTGGACTATTGGAAGACACATTTTTGGTAGAAATCATATCAATGTTAAACTTTTTAATCTAGAAGAACATATTTATGTAAATGTTTTATTATATATAATATTATACACTTGGTGATTCAACAATCATGCATGACTCCATTTTTAAAATTTAACTATGGATTTATATACAATTTGAAAGAAAAGTTTCTGAGTTATTACATATCATCATTGATTATAAGTATTATAGATTGCTCACTGGCCGGTTTTTTGGCGGCGTTCTACTTAACCATGTACGTTAGGTAGCGCTACGGATACTTTGTTAGTTGTACACGGTAACATTGTAATCGTTAGGGTCGCGTCTAGTATTTATAATCAATGATATTATATGCTAAGGATAATAGTTCAGAATAAGTTAAGAATAATAATATGAATATCAAAATAGTATAAAAAAGAAGAAAGTTAACTATTCATATGTTCAAATATGATTTGTCCAAAATAGTCATATATTCAACATTTTTAGATTTTAAATAATAAATTAAAACATTAAACAATTTTATCCTATAATTGCAATTAATTGTTATTGATAAATATCTTTCATAATAAACCTTACATTTGAATTAGTCGTTTGAAGAAACCAGATTTATCCCAAAACCTAAACTTTCAGAAACATGAAAATAACATATCCTCAACTAATAGGGCTTCTTCTCTTGACTAATACAATTTATACCGCTGTTAAAAACTGTTAAAATAACTATATAAATCAAAATTTGTAGATCTATATAACATTAAGGATCTAAGACTACATTAAAACGTTTAATTAATTTAAATTTTTATGTTTCAAACACTCAATCTTTGTTATATACAACATTAACATATAATCTCCAATTTCTAAATCAAATTCCAACTAGTAATCCTCAACCATTTTTAAGAAAATATGAGGGCTATTATGATTTATGAATTATAGTATTTAATATAAATTTATTAGAATTGTATAATAAGTGTAATAAGTACTAGTGTTAATATTAAATAGACTTTATAACTAACATAAAAGTGTTAATAAGAATTATCATCCTCATTCTTCAGTACAGATTATTTTACTATAAGGCACATTTTGACCAGGAGTAAGATAAGGCACAAAGGCCTAGTTTGGTTGTATGTTTGACAGCATTTTACTGGTGTCATGTTCTAAGTGTATAGTGCACTTGAAATCACTACCTAAATTCCCTCATTTACTTGCACTATCCAAAGGGGACAACTATGCTTGATGAATCACCATATTTATGTATACAGATTTCACTGACTACACTAATATTTTTAGTTAAAATTTAATAAAAAAATAAAAAAGTTGACTGAGAAAATATAGCAGCAATGTATTTAAATGGATCATTCTTATATTTATTGCAACAGAGAAAAGTTAAATTTCAGAAAATAGTTTATGCAATTAAAATACACTTACTTTGCATAATGAACAAGAAACAGTTCTCTTTTTTGATACAATGAATTTATTCAAACATTCATTTGAACAAAACTTAAATAAACTATTTGTATTACTTAATATTTGAAACTCATTTGTGGGTGCAGAATTTAATTTACAGAAACACACATTGCATACATCTGTAAACAAATATTCATACAGGCATTAAATTATGTAAAATATATTAATTTATAAAAAATATAAAAATGAATATAAGTTAGTACATGTTTTAATGTGGACTTACCAATGACTTGAGTTTTTTCATTTGAACCATAATCTACAGAACTACCTGGTTCAGTGTGCTTTCTTCTTGATTCATAATCTTTAGTTTGACAATATGATGAACAGAAATCCTTTAAAATATGAATTATATATTAAAAAATATTAATAACATATCTATTATTTGTATAATTTCAATTATTACTTCAAAATCACAACCAACTAATTCCTTTTGACAAAAACTGCATAAAGTTAACTTATTTTCATAACTTCCAGTACAATAAACCCCACAAAACTGTAATAGTTTACCAGAAATATATCTACAATATTTTCCTAAATCAACATCCGATGTTATAACATTTTGACAGTTTTTACAATTTGAATCAAAAACTGTTTTTTGATAGTTACCTAAATAATATAACATAAATTACAATAAAATACTAAATTCCAACCAACAAAATTTCAATTTATTAAATATATCCACTACTTACTTAAGCAAACTACTGAACAAAAGTGTTTTGTTTGCCAATAGTAACTCTTATCTTCATTTTCTAAAATCACTGATTGACAATGATGGCATTTTTTTTCAATGTTGCATTGACTATTTTTCTTACGGTAATTTTCAACACACTCTTCTTGGCACAAATATACAGACTTATGATCATTTACAGTAAATTTACATAAACGAAACTGTAAATTTAATAATTTTAATCATATGTGGTAAACAATGTGTACAAGAAATAATCGTAAATAAGCATTAAATACCCTGTTACATTGGCAGCACACTTTTTTTAATGGAGATGATAACCCTTCAACTGTATCTATAAATTTTTCATCAGGACTATCGATAGGTTTGATTATTTCCTTAGCTATTTCCTATAATCCAAATCAAATACTAACATAATACAGCGCTTTTTTAAATTGTGTAATAACTATTAAGAGGATATTACACCCAATTTTGTTATCTTCATGCTTAGCAGTTCACATTTAGCTTAGTTTAAGATTTAAGTGAACCAACCTATTATGAAACTTAATGGAAAGAAATATCATCTAGATTTGTTTGTCGGTAATTTACGATAATTTAGTTTTTAAGCAAGTTTGAGTGTTAATTAATTACTTTAACTCACAAAAAAAATGGATTATCCTAAAATAACTGACATAAGAACACTCATAATGTTTTTACCATTAAGTTTTAAAATAGAACGATTCACTATAATTTATAAACTAACGAACCAAAATGTTAACTGCTGAGTGTAAATTTGCTTTTTTACAAACTTATAAGACAGATACAACAAATGTGGATGTAGCTTACTCTTAATCAATATAACATTAGTTTTTAATGTATTTACTCTGATTTGATTTTCTGCTTTTTTTGCAGCTTGGCGTTGTGGTCTAGAACTTGTTTTCAAAAGTGTTTCACTCAAGTCATTTTGTGGTTGTTGTTCTTGGTGTATTTCAGAATTTAATATCATATTATTTTGATTCTGACATTCTTCATTTATGATTTTATCTTCACCATTAAGTTCATTTGAATCATTATTACTAATAGATTTTAAAATATCAATTGTTGGCGGTTCTATAAAAATAGCATAGTTTAATAATATTAAAAATAATTAATTTGATAGATCAAAAATTATAAATTGAAATTTATACCTATAATATCTTTGTCAACTATTTGGTCAGCTTCGTCAATATTAATTTCAATTTCACTGATTGATTCCATACTTTTGCTTGCAACATTAGGAACAGACATAGCAGGCTCGTCATTATCCAAGCATTCAGTTTCACCTGTATCACTTTGATCAGGTTTGTTTTCACAGTCAATATCCAATAGCTTTTCATCGGTGTTTTGTTCTTCAACTTTTATTTCTAAATCTTCATTTTTTATATCATGTTCTGTGGTCATTATCAAGCTGTATTTATTAGTTGTAATTACTTCACCACTATCGATTGGTTTATCGATGTCTACAGTGATAATTGCACAATTGTCAGGAACTACATCTTCCACGTGTTCCTGGTCAGTTGTATTGCTATGAATTGGTTCAAGCGACTCATCAAATGGGATCATTAATCCGTTATTTTCCACTACCGTCGCCGGTGAAACGGCTTCGGCATTTAAGTCATCAGCCATCCTCAACCCACAGCTATTGACTTTGTTCACGGTAACAGATCAAACAACTAAGAAAACTCCATTTATTGGTTATAAGACAATAATATATCAACAAATAAATATTATGAAATATTTTTTTACGTTATAATCTTAACAGAATTGAAGATTTGATTCGGTTTTGTTAATTACTAAAAAATAAAAACGCAAATTTCTTATCTTCTTTATGAAGATAGCTCCATCTAAGACCGTGGCCGCGGCTCCATCGGGGTCCCGTAGATAGTAGCATAGATAATAAATATACATTATCTACACAGATTTCTATACAGTGGTAGTAACACAGTAATCTATTCTATGGTACCATGGTCTTAGTTATCTATGGTAGTCAGCTCATCTACCAATGATAAACAGTTCATTGTTGCCAAACTAATAGAAACAAACAGCGCTACAATCCAATAAAAAGCGTAGGCACCTCAGACTTCAGAGTAATAATAGTAGGCACACGATCATTTAAAGGGATTAAAAACACATACGACACGGTATAAGTGTGAACCCCCCTTTAAGGGTATAGGGACAATTTACCAAATAAAAATAAACGCCGAACATGCAAATTATGATAAAACATAACCCAAAAACTTGTTCAATGCAATTGGATTGTTCTAGGTATTTTAATTTTTGTCGCTTTGCCGGATACTCTTCTTTTGCAATTTTTTGGTTATTGACTTATGTAGTCGGGTATATTGAAAACGATGGTGAAGTCAGAATTCGTCGGTCGGATATAGTTTCGAATTAGACATTAGTATAATGAATTTCACTCGATATTGCGTATGCGTATGGACAAAAAACTGAATATTTATATTTATGACCAGAGCCTTAGTTAAGAATTTTGGAGCCCGGGTCTAATTTTTTGGTGCGGCTCCTAAACATAAATAATAAATTTGGGTTTTCTTGCTATTTCGATTTTTATATTCAATTTATTTTTTAAGATTAAATAAAATTAGTAAATTATATCATAAGTCTATAGTAGTTTATTTATTTAATGGGTATTGATAAAAATAACGTTTTTATGACTGTTAAATAGAAATTAATGTGGGGCCTCTTGACCCTACTTATGTCAGGGCTCGGGGTTACAGCCATCTTAAACCCCCGAAACACTCACCTAAAACCTTATTTTTGGCACTGTTTAGTGTTTATGAGTTTATGACTAAATTACCTCTTATCGAAAAATTAATTAAAAAAGATAACAGAAGATAAAATATTGTCTGATCTTCCATGCAATAATTTACTGTCAGATTTAAGGTTAGACAATTTTGATAATTTGATATTAGTTTTCGAAATTTTAACCCGACCGATGAATATTGAATTCAGAACTGTGAATTATCTTCCATAAAATTTGAACTAATTTAGTTTTTATTCAAGAAATCTTGTAACTTGTAACTTTTTAAGCATGGAAAAAGAAGGTAGCAAACAGGAAAATAATCCTAGAATACCATCAGCAGTCTTTGTGGTTTGTGAATGCTACAATTTAATAATACCTAATATATTATATATAATTTTTCCATCAATTACAATTTTTAATTTAAATATATTACGTACATAAAGATTGGAATATATCCTCCAAAGCCAATTTCTGAGCTAGAGGAGGGAGATTCTAAAACTAGGCTAAAGACTAAATTAGTTATCTTGACTTAAAATTTAGAAACTAAAGAATTATCTAAAGATAAATGAAAAGCTAATAGTGTGCTAAATGATAGTTAAACAAAATGAAATTAGGTTAATTATATATTTTTTATTCAATTTAAAAATAATGGAATTACTTAAATTTAAGTTTTGCCTTAAATAAAATTGTATAAATGTGTGTTTGGGTTATGTTGTCAAAAACAGCTCTCAATTTAGAAACTTAAATATTCGAATTAGATTTAAGACAAGTACAATAGTTATGATTTTGAACCTCAATATCATATTTTGCTATTTTTTGAAATATATATAAGGAATTTAAGTTTAGAATATTTTAATTTGTTTAAATAATTTAACTGCCCAATATAAATAATATATGTATTTAATATTGTTATTTACATTAATAATATTTTTTTATGCAGGATGATGTTGATAAGTTTATGGAAAAAACAGAAAATAGTAGTGTTGAAGATGTACTTAAAAGATTAGATGAGCAACATAGCAAATATAAATTTTTTGAATATAATTTAATCACTAAAAGAAAAAGGTAAAGTAAAAAACTTGTGATTTTAATTACATTTTTGTTATTTTTCTGTTATTATATATAAAAAAATAAATATTTTAACCAATAAGTATTCTAAAAATTGTTAATAACAACTAACGTATATTATAATGATAATTCAGTTATGTAAACTGAGATTTATGCCTGGGTTTTCTCTTCCTAAAGTGGCATTTGTCCATTTTAAGTTATCTTCAGTAGAACTTTCAATAAATAAACAATTGGTTTCTGTGAACCAATATTGTGGATGCGCACAATGTTTTTTTTTCAAGTTTGAAACTAGATGAATACTTAATATTATATTCAAATTACTTAAATAACACCTCTTTTTTATTTTCAGTGTTCTATTAACTATTATACACTGTAAATCTCTGGCTCATTTTTACTTTTTCTATTTGAGTAAGACATCATAATATTGGTCAATCTATACACAATGACATTGTGTAGAGTGCTTAAAGTTGTTATTTGATTTTTCTTCATTTAATAAAGTATAACAAAGTTTTGTTTGTAATATCTGTAAATTGTAACTATCAATTTGGTAAAATGATACATTTTTGTCAAAGTAGGTACTGCATATTTTTAAGCTAAGCTAACAATATTATACATTAGGTTAGGTTAAGCACCTCCTGAAATTTTGTAATTAGAACCCTAAAATTTAAGTCTGTGATTAGTATTATACTTTTTGTTACTAAATAAAATGTAACATTTTCTAAAGATTGTGGTAAATTGTTATAACCATTATTATAAAAAAAATCAATTCAATAATTAATGACTTGACATTCATAATATTTTACTGAGTTTTAGAAGAGGTCCTAGATAAGGGAGGGTCCTAAAAATGTTGTAATGTTGCAACTGAAATTCATTCTTATTGATGACTTTTAATATTATTATCAAGTAAAATCAAAATTGTAGCATGTATATTATATTAGAATTAAGCAAAGTGAATATTTTTGAAATTTCATATAATTTTAATAAAATAATATATAACAAAGATTACAGCATTTTACGACTTAGTGTACTATTGCAACTTCCTTTTAACACAATTTTCTGCTCTTAAAGTTTATTAAAATTTGTTTTAATTCACATATTAACTTAGTTCTATTAACCTAACCACAATTTTAATTTAACCTAGTGGAATTATGCACAGTAGATGAACAAAGATAGTATATATAAGTATCATGTGTTCTTAAGTTTGTTCGCCTTTTTAAACAAATATTATGAACATATCTTTTGATTTATTAATATAGATTGCAATCACAATTACCAGACTTAGAAAATACCCTTGAAATGATTCAAACAATGAAAGCTCATAAAGGACAACAGTTGAAGACAGACTTTTTATTATCTGATGATGTTTATGCAAAAGCTCTTATACAAGGAACTGATAATGTGTATCTTTGGCTTGGGGTAATTATTATTTATTTAGCTATTTAATTTTTACTTTTATCAATAATTTATTGGTATTTTATATTTATTACAGGCTAATGTCATGTTGGAGTATAATTTAGAAGATGCCACTGAATTGATTTCAAGAAATATACAATTGGCCACAGATAATATGGGACAAGTTGATGATGATCTTGACTTTCTAAGGTATTCTTAATTTCAATAATTTAATTTATTATGTTTATTTTTATTTTATTACCGAGTTGTAATTATTTTCAGGGATCAGTTCACTACAACCGAAGTTAATATGGCCAGAGTTTACAACTGGGATGTAAAACGACGACAAGCAGCCAAAGCTAAACAATAAACTTTTTATTATCTATTCATATGAAACACTAATAAATGCTTCTATTTTATAAAATTAATTTAACCATCAAACATTTATTAAACAAATAATTATTATTTTTCAAAATTAATCAGTTTATTAACATTTCTAAAATTATTTGCCACATTTACGATTACAATTAGTTTATATTCATAGTTCTATCATACTTATATTTAATTATAGCTAATAAAATAACATATAAAAGTGGTATTATTTTATACCTTCAAAATAATAATAAAGAAAACCTTTAACATAATCAAGTATATACAACAAATTTGTAATTTATTGAACTGAAATATTGTAATTGGACATATAAAAAAAAAAATTTAGATATATTCGGATAAGGTATTAAGTAATTCTTCTGTTGTATAATCGTCTGTCATTGATAATTTATTTAAAGGTAGAACTAAGAATTTTAAAATTTTACGATTTGTTGGTTCGATTTTTGATATCAGCTGTCCAATTTGCCGAGCTATAAAACTAGATAATTCAGTTTTTATCATTCTAAAAAAAAAAATTAAAAAAATATTACTCCATCATCAAAATATTTGAACTTTTTAAAACAAAAGTAGTGTTACTTTGATAACATGACTATAACTAAATTACCTTTCTTTATTTGTGGTTTCAGGCAAACATGAGACTTGATCACATAATGATGCAATGTGTGTTATTGATTTTTCAACCGACATTTTACTTAAATTTTCATTTAGATTTAAATATTCTAAAATAGTTAAACTATCTTGCAAGGTTGTGGGTATCGACCCATTTATCTTGGAACCATCTATTAACCAACTCAACAAATGTTTTAATGTTTTTTGGCCATCTAAAATAAAAATTAAAAATAAAAATTATGAACAAATAATATTTAAGTAACCAATACTTTTTTGAAGTAAATAGTTTGCAAATAAGTGATTTGCAAGAATATTGTGTGCTTCCTGCCACTGTTCAGCTTTTAGGTAACAAATTGCGGCTTCCAAATATCTTAAATCAATAAATATATGTAATATGAGAACTGAAATTCTTTTGATTTTTCAATTTTAGTTTATAAAATTGTTGATAATATCATACTTTTTTTGTGACACAGCCAAAATAGCCTTTGCATTAAATATTATTACTTCTTTAACATTTAACTTTTCTATTACAAAGGTTTCTTTCTCAGAAAGATTGATTTCATTGACATCGCAAACGGGTAATTCAACATTTCTTCCAATAAATTCTTCAACTAAACTTTCTCTCCTAGAACAACAATATATTGTTACTAATCTACATTGGCGGACAAAGTAATCTTAAAACTTGGATTTATTACAATTTTTCATCTTTTATATGCATAAGAACAAATACAGCCCATTGCCACTGTCCATGTGATACCAACTGCGAAGCAAAATTTATATGTAATTGATTGGCATATATATCAGACATTTGTGTATAGCCAAGGGATTGTAATGTGTTGTACAAAAGCCAACTAAAATTATAATCCAATGGATCCCGTGTGTGTGTAAAGGGATTTATAATTTTGTCCATTTGGTAAGATGAATCGGTGTAAAGTTTCATTAAATGGTAACAAACGTCATAAGTAGCAAATTTATCAATATCAATAGTGCCATCAAACGTCTTATAAGGTTTGATTGCATAAGCGTCGTCACTTTCAAATGAATTTTGATAAGCATCTAATACATCTCCAATAGTACCAGTTGAAGGTTGTATGTACCTATAATTTAATCGTATATTGAATTTTAGAACATTTACTATGACAGTGAATACAAACATATACATACCACATATGTATGGCAAAAGCTCTGATCCAGTTTAAATTTTCACAGACGTTTATTATTCCTTGATTGGAATCAAATAAAGGTTGACCTGAAATCATGGTATACAGTTTCAAGTGATCAGTATCCATGAACAGATCAGCTTTGCTGTTGTTCCATTGCCAGAGTTGTCGTTGGATGCAACATCTGACAGAATTTTCACTTCCTAACTGTGATAATAATATTGCCAAAACGAATTCATCTAAAACAAATAATAACCGTTATGAAATGAAATAAATAACATTGAATAATAAATTGTATTATTTGAAATTAAATAATAATAATGTTACACACTATTGGAAATTGCTAAATTAGAAGCTTCCATAATTTTATGAATTGACACTAGATTTAATATTCTTTGAGAGACATTCTCATCAGTATTATTAAGATTTACTGTCTTTTCTAATATATTTTCTAGCCAATCAGACACTGCCTGACGTCTAGCCATGTTGTATACATGCTCTTGAGGATAATCTTTAGTATACAGATTTTCTGGATCTCCCCATAATGCCTTAATAAGCTCCCATACATGAGCATAGTGTTCTTCTTCGGGCAGTTCAGAGAAGTGAGACAGCAAATAACAATGAGAATGTAAAGCATCAACTCCAAATGTTGGATAAAAGTATGGAATGTTGCTGTTTTTAGCATCACAATTACTATTCATCATACAAATTTCTAAATGTTCAGTCAATAATTCCTAAAATAGAAAAATGTACATAATCAGTTCATGCCATGAATTTATATAAGTTATCACTTACAATGAATGTCTCTGATTGAACAGGGGTAATAATTTGTAACTTTTGTACAATTGTAGAAGTATAATCATTTTTTCCACGCCCAGACAACTCTGTTGATAAATAACTAATATCCAGTCCTTTTTTTGGTAAACAACTTCCTTTAGATTTGGTATTAAGTGTAATAAATGTTAAATTGCCGGACCAAGGAACTTTCAATGATAAATTATTCAACATTGCCAGTTTACTAGACTCGCATGTATTTTTAAGTTCTACTTCAAATGGTAACCGAACACTAGAATTGTATAGCAAATTGAATCGTTGAGCTTGAAGCTGTTAGAAAAAGAATAAATGTAATAAATAATGTACCAGAAAAATTAAGTAATTCTAATTATTCAAGAAACAATAATTAAATATAATTACCAGCGACACTTAAAATATAAGTATTTGAGTAAATATAGGTAGGATTATGATCATACATAAGTTAAAAAATCAAACTAAAACAATAGTATAAAAAAAATGTTATACTTACTGGAGCAGTTAAAACTGGTTTTAATAATTCTACAGCTTGAACAACTTTATTTTCTACAAATAATTAATAAATTAATTAATAAAAAAAACTATACGAATAAGTAAGAATATAATTAACAAATAATAAAGTAACTTATTTTAATCATATATTGATTGAGCAACTTTCAAATTTTTAAATAATAATTTTTTTTATTAAACAGTAGGGTTTGCTATTTCACATAAAATTGTGCTTTGATTTATAAGACCTGTTACAGGCTGCAGGCATGAACCATACCCAAAATGTAATTAATTAAAAACTGCACCCTTCAATTATATTACATCAATAATAGTTGAAAAAATTATTATTTATTATTTAATCATAAAAACCCAACCAAGTCATTAAAATTAATTACTTTGCCTTGTGATGAAAAACTTTGGAGATTCTTGATTAACTACTGATGTTATTACTGATTTTGACTTGGAAATACTATCTTGAGTTTTAGGGCTAATTAAACATTCAGGAATTGTTTCCAGAATTTTTTCCAACTTGTCTTCAAATTTATCTTTTTGCCCTGCAAGACTCATTCATTAATAAATTGAATCATTGTTATTATTTATATATAATTATACCATATGTATCATCATCTTGTTCCATCAATTCTAACTCGTTATAAAAAATATCATCAAATGAAGCTTTCATGCATTGTATTTTTGATGCCTTTAAATTCAAATGTTGAGATAGCTGAGCAGTCACATTAATGCTATTTTCTTTATTGGTGTCTAAAAAATATAATATATTTGTAATCGTTTAAAAATTGTCTTGAATATAATAAATAGCTTTTTTAAATTAATTCATACCATAATAATGCATGTGTGAATCATTAGTTGGTTCATTAACAGCAGAGAGTTGAAAGTTTGGTTTTATTAAATACTGATGCGGTAATTGAGTTCTATCAAGACCAACAGAAAGATCTAGCAATGGTTTCATAACCTATTTAAATATATTAAAGTGGAATATGAATACACAACAATAAATATGTAATAATTACAATTTAAGAGGAAACTCAAACGATTATTTATACGTACATTTTGCTTTGGGCTAACGTTTTCTGTTGATTTTGTAGTTTTAGGTTTTTGTAAAATGGATTTAGGAAGAGTTTTAGATTCAATACTACGTTCAACAATATTTTCATCATCATCATCATCAGAATCTACAAGAGCATATTTTGAGAAATGTTCAACATTGAACACCCAAGATCCTGTGTCCGAACGATAATCTACAAATTGAGTGCTTAGTTTGGCACATGCCCTTTGAAGTTTAACAACAAAATTTGTAGCTGCAATACGATCAGGGTTAGTGATTGGTTGCTTTGTTGTCTTATCATTAGGCCAGACTCTATCCAAAGTAACAATAGCCTTTCTATTTAACCCCTCTCCTAGAGGGGGTTTGAGTTCGTCATCTTGGTAAATTATAATTTCTCTATGTCTTATGTGAACTGAAACAATAATATAAATTATAATAAATAATTTTTTTTTTATATATATCATTAATCATACACCATATATTTTAAAAGACAAATTAAAACATTTAATGGAAAAACCACTGTCTTTCTTTACCTATAGTATCTAAGTCTAGACCTGCAACATTCAAACGATCGGGAAAATAAACATTTCCGAAGTCATAGCGTCCTATTGTGAAACCATCTACAAAACATGATCCGTCATCATCTACTAATTCTGCTAATTCATTCATGGGTGGAATAGTATAATATCCAACACGTCTTAACTTTATCCCAGTAGGATGATCTTCTGCTTCAGGAGAATTGGGATCAATTGAAGGTTCTTGGTTATCATTGACAGCAGTATCTAAAGCAGGGCAGAGACATAACATATTTTTAATCATAAATATTTAAAATAATTTGTGTTTTTTTAGCTATTTTCATATTTTTGGAGCAAAAATTCTTGTTGTGCCATTTAGAGGATCCCTACAACATTTCAATATTCTGTGTATTGTATATTGTATATGAGTATTATGTCTAGATTTGCATTATAAAACTTTAATAAATAACAAATTTAACAAACTACACTACACTACAACATGTATTGACAATGTGAAAACTACCTATGAACTAGTAGTGTTAGCAAGAGCGTTGGCAAATGCCGTAAAGGTAGTCGCGATAACAGACAAGTACTTTAGTATTTCATTTTATACACACAATATTGTTGAACGTTGAAATTGTTTCAATACATTTGTTCAATTTTAAACTTTTATAATTGGATTGAGGATTTATTATTTCCATTTAGTTAAATAAGTAGTATCTGTATATTTTAGAATTTGAACACAAAATTTAAATATAATTTTCAAAATCAATTATTCTGTGTAAAATGAACCCCATTTTTTTTTAAAATATCTAATTTGAAAAAATAATTCAAAAAAAGCAAGACTAATGACTATTATTTCAAAAATGTCTACCATGTTTCTTTTTGAATTATTTATTTATTATTATTTAAGTATAAAACTGACAATTTGCTTACCAGTGATATTATTTCGAGAAGTTTCATTTGCTTCTGTTCCTTTTGAAGTATTCAAACTGTTTTGTTTATTGCTTTGTAATTGAGAAATTGTGTTGTTTTCTTCAATTAAAGACAAATTAATAGTATGTGAACTATTTTCTGGTGAGCTTTGTTTATTAGAAAAATATAGCTCTAATCTAAAACAAAAAAAAAATATTTATAAATTGAATACATTAAATCTCATATGTTTATATATTACTTAGCAAGTGGTTTTGTATGCATAATGGTATTATTTCCATTGTTTAATTTACTACAGTCATTGATGTCTTTTTTTAAATTCAATTTCTTACAGCCTGATCTTGGAGAAGAAACATTAAGTAGTAGTGAATTATCACCAATTTTGTCTCCACATTTCAATGTTGGTGGTGATTCTTCAAGTCCATCAAATAAGGACTTACGATTAAATTGAGGGAAATTTCTACGAATTTGAGGTATTCTCTTTGGTGTTGGTATAGGAGAAACTTTATAGCTACCAAACTTCTCAAGTGATACACTTTGTGATCGCACAAGAGATGAATCATCTACTTTTGATACATCCTAATTATAACATATGTTTAGTTTTAAGTTTTAATTTTAATAAAAACATAAAATGAATCTTTTAGCACTATTTAATGTACCTTATAAAATCTTTTGAATAAAGGTGAATCTCCATATGGCATTGCTTTTAATGTATCTAGTTGTAATTGCATTTGATTACTTTGTGATGCCTGATTAGTAGATAGTTGAACATTATTGGTACTAAAATTAAAATATCATATTTAGTTGCAGAAGATGTATATTAATTTTTATTCAAACTTAATTACTTTCCAAAAAGTCCAATTCCACTAGTTTGTTGGTTATTACCAAAAAATGATGTTCCACCTGTACCAAAACTGCTAGGATTAGATGATCCAAAAAGTCCAGTTCCTTGTGTTCCTTGTCCAAATAACCCTCCTGGTTTTGCAGCATTATTAAATACACCTACAATTCAAATAAAATTATGTAATTTCAATGTAAATAATTGGCTGTCATGTAGTATGCAGCCTATCCGCAAATGTGCTTTTCCGGCTGTTGTCATCTGCCATAGGATGTTATCTATTGGACAGCCAATTTATTTCCATAAATATTATTTAGATAAAAATAATTGTATAAACCTGTTTGTTGATTAGTTGATTGGTTAAATAATGAAGTAGTCGGTGCTTTATTAAATGCATTAGAACCAAATAAGCCACCAGTAGCTGGTTGAGCTGTAGATGTAGCTCCAAAAGCATTGTTTGTACCAAAAGCTGGAGTAGTCATTTGAAAACCGGTATTAGCAGGTTTACTTCCAAAAAGACCATTTGCACTGGTAGATGTATTAGTACCAAAACCAAATCCTGTTGTTGTTTGTGTTGATCCAAGACCAAATGCTGGTTTATTTTGACCAAACAGGTTGTTCTAAAAAATTTTTTATAATATTTTTGTTAACCTTAGAGGACAAACAAACACTTTTTAAAGCAACAATAATAACCTGATTGGTTTGGCCGAATCCAGTTTGACCAAATCCTGTAGTTTGAGTACCAAAAGTTGAAGGAGCAGTACTTCCAAATATATTTGTCTGAGGCGCAGCAACTTAAATAAAAATATATATTAAAATATTAAGGTATGATTACAAAAATATTGGAAGATAGTCCCCAGTTAAACAAAAAATTATACACATACTAATATAATTATTAATTAACAAAAAAGTATATAATTCAATTAAGAATTTGTATAAAACGATGGGACCAGCTTACTATGCTAAATAATAGGAGGATGATTGCTAACATAATTAGTGGTGCACATAGGCACTAATCGCAGACAGATAGTGAACTAATATGCTTAGCAATGATTTAAGATGAGGAAATAAACAAATTGTGAAAAGGGTTGATTGATGATTCTAAATATTTTTACTATACATAACTTAATAATTGATCTTATAAACAATCCATTAGATAAATCTGATTAAATATATAGTATTTTTATTTTGAAAATTACCTCCAAATGGTTTAGCTGTTTGAGCTGTATTTGATCCAAAAATATTTGGTTGAGTTGTATTCATACCAAATGGTTGAGTAGATGGTTGAGTACCAAATGCTGATGTTGGTTGTTGAGGTTTTCCAAATATGCTATTTTGTGCACCAAAAACATTTGAAGTACCAGTGTTTCCAAATCCTATTTATTATACACAACTGTTAATACATTTATTTATATTTAAGTACAATATAAGTTTAGTAACTATAAGTGCAATATAGGCCTAAATTATGAAATACAGTTCCAGAAAATAATTTTTATTAAATTTAGTATAATTTCAAGTTTTTAAGTTCAGATACAATCAAAACAAAAAAAAAATAATTTTAATTTTGTATGGACAAATAATATTATTTAATAAAAATATTTGAACTAAGAAAATACATTGTTGACGGTGCCCTTTAAATAGATTAAGGGGCACTATGGAGGTCAAACACTGTTTTGTAGTCTATAGCCTACAAAACCTCACTTTGAGCAAGTCCAAATCATAAAACAATTTTGAAATATTAAAATTTTTCAAATTATAAAAAACTAATAATGTATGCTTTAACAAAAAATACTTCACCAAGGTTTTTTTAAATCAATAAAAATGTAATAAATTTGTACTAATTGTTATATTTTTAAGAAGCATTGTAATTAATACATACCAATGTTTCACTAAATTTATATTGAAAATTATAATCATAAATAAAAATTTAATCTACCTCCAAGGGCTGGTGTTGTTGAGGTAGCACCAAAAAGTGGTTTATTATCATTCGCTCCAAACAGACCTGTACTTGTAGTTGTTGTAGAACTAAACAATGTTTTAGGGGATCCAAAAATTCCGCCGCTAACAGCACCCTATGAAAAAATAATAAATGAAATTGAGTTTAGCTTATATTATAAAAATTATTTTAATGTCAAATATGTCATAAATTGTAAAACTAATATAGAAAACAAAAAAAAGTTATCAAAACAAAATTATTCAAATCAATATTTAGGTTACCTGTTGTCCAACTTTACGGTTTGCAGAATAATCTTCAAATCTAAGTTCTTCAAATATTTTTGTGTCATATTCTTTCATAACAGTTATCGATTGATGTCTAGTATTAATAGTTTGATTTACACCATTTCTGACCATTGTATCAGTACCAGTCACAGGATTAAATTTTATGGTTGTGCCACCAGCAGATGTTGCTCCAAAACCTGATGTAGCCCCAAAGGTACCTGTAAAACAAATGCATGTGATGTATAAAATTTATTTAAAATACCTTAAGTTCAGCAACTGTAATTTAAATCAATGTGTATATATTTTTTTAAAGAATAATCTAAAATGAATAGTTACAGTATATATATTTTTTTTTGTGAATTTATAAGCAATTAATATAAAATTTAATATAAATATTTTTTCTAAACACTAGACATTCAAAATAATCTATGAATATATATAAATCAATGTACACAAAATGTATATAATGATTATGAGGATTTTTTATTCTTAAATGTGTTGATCTCATCTTACTAACGCATAAAAACAAACTCTACGTTTAGAATAATCCAGTTTACTCTTTATTTTTTAACATAGTGAATCATCTATAATAAATCTTAAAAGTAAAAAAACTATCCAGGATCCCACATATGAGGGTTGTAATTTTCACAAAAAATTAACTATGAAATGATCATAACTTGCATTAAAATTAATTGAATTATTAAAAAACCCTGTAATACCCTAAGTATAGTTTTACCTTTAAATTTGATAATATATAAATTTTCCCTGGATTTAATCAAATATTAAAAATAACGGAATTAAATAGATTATTCTGAACATACAATTTACTAGGTTGTGTTTTTGTAATACAAACCAAGTATATACAAGTATAACATCCTCTTAATAGGGTCAACATTTTTTATGACTTTTATGCCTTTTTGCTTTTAGATGGCACATTACTGACCACATAATAATTTTTTTGGTATGACATAGAAGCAATTACATTACATTTTATTTTGCAAATGTTTTCATATTTTGGCTATAAATGCATTATTTTTATTCATTAGAAAATTTTGTTATACTGTCATATTTTTTAAATTCTAGATTTGTATAAACATTTAAAAAAGTTTTTATTTTTATTATTAAATTTACTGCGTCAAATGCTTGTTCACTCTACTCACGCATGTCATACGTGCTATAGCAGACACAAACCCATAAGTTTAAAGAAGTTATTTTTGGTGTCACATTTCATACAAACACGGAAATATGCTAATATAAAACAAGTAGTTTCAATTAGTAATCTAGAAAATCATTTTTATCGCATTTTATGTCATATTTGACACCTTTAGTTTGATATTTTTTGAGTATATTAATATGAATTAAACTTTATTAGTTAATTATGTTAAGATTTCTAATAACTGATAAAGTAATTAAGTTGATAACTTAATATACTAACAAAATCTATTTTTAAATTATTTTTCAAGTTTGGAGACGACAATTGTTGACAAATACATCCATTGTTTTCCTGTTTCTACGCGACCATTTTTGTAATCATTTATAGGTAATATATAACTTTGCTGGTTGCTCATTCTGATTTGTAACATCTAGTTAGTTTTGATCTTATAACTGCATGTCGTAAATGTTGTGTGGTATTCAGTAGCCAAAAAATAGGAATTTAAAACAGGTGGTTGACAATGGAAGTGGCAAGATTTGTCCGATAAAAATTTATACAAAAAATGTTTATCCCGGTTTAAGTAAAACAAATATGATTCTATCATAAATATCCCAATCCTAATGACTATGTTTATGGATTACCAGTAGTAGAGGCTCCAAACATTCCGGTGCCAGCAGTGCTTGCTTGAGGTGTACCAAATATATTACCAGTTGGCTGAGCGACTGGTGTTCCAA
The DNA here is from genome assembly GCA_027563435.1 of Nasonovia ribisnigri. Classification (NCBI taxonomy): domain Eukaryota; kingdom Metazoa; phylum Arthropoda; class Insecta; order Hemiptera; family Aphididae; genus Nasonovia; species Nasonovia ribisnigri. Next base: position 628,743 of record JANEHU010000662.1, read on the forward strand.
AAGAGAATCCTGTTCCAACTGGTTTTGATTGTCCAAATGAAGTGTTAGGATTACTAGAACCAAATAATCCACCTCCAGTATTTCCACCCATTGAAGCATTTTGCTGGCCAAATAACCCTCCAGTAGACGCCGATGTTGCTGTAGGAGTTCCAAACAGTGAAGTTCCACCAGTATTGAAACCTAATAAAATACTTTCATTTTATCTGGTCTTTTACAAATTAACTCTAAATAATAACCTCCAAATGTTGGTTGAGCGGTTGGTGTCTGACCAAATGCAGGCGCAGCAGCAGTAGACCCAAATAATCCCGTATTAGGCTGTGTAGTTTGATTGAATAGTGATGTATTTGTTTGACCAAATACTGCAGGAGCTGCGGGCTTACCAAATGCTGACTGACCAAATCCTGATGTGTTTCCGGTTCCACCGGAGAATGCACCTGACCCAGAACCTGTCATACACAGTACAACATAAAATATAAATTACGTTGGTAAGTATAATTATGTACACGGTTTTGGTGGACCAATTTTTTCATTATTTTGTTTAATTTTTTTATTTATCTATACATGCGAATGTTTGGTTTTTTATTATTCATCAAATTTTAATACGGTTAGGTTAGGATTTTATATTAATTGATTATATTAATCTGCCGTAGGTTGAATTAAGTAAAAACAATAAGCTTGGTAAAACTTGATAGGTACTTCAGAGTTACATTATACACTTACGTACAAACTATACGTGGTCCGCGATCTACAGAAGTGTAGATTGCCTACCTGATAATATACTGCACACGACCCCAGTCGGGATATATTAAAATATAAAAGGTGTGGCCAAACTTTTTTTATTTAGGATCGACTACTAATGTAAAAATGTTATTTTATATTAATAATAAACAAACCTACTTATATAAATAATAAAAAAAAAGTGTAGTTATTTGAAATGAGTGTTTCACATTAAATTTCTAAATAATTTTAAAATGTATTAACATTATACTGTTGACGCAGAAGCGCGTCGTTGCATGTCAGGGTCAGTTTATAACTATAATCTCGGTAATAGTCGCTAACTGCCAAAAGAAAACGCTGCACCAGTCTAGATGATCATCAGAAACTATGGCTCGGTATCTACTCAGCTTTAATAAATTTTATGTGAGAAAATTACATTTCAAACTAACAGGTTAATCCGAAATATATGTATTTAATAACTGTATCTACTAAATGGCAAATATATGAGAATAATTAGTAAATTCTAACAAGAGGGGTCGACTTAGAAATCACCCAAGATCGACTAGTCGATCGCAATGGACCGTTCCCCTGAAATATAATATAATTTACACTTAAAAAGACATTTCTTTTAAAGTGTGTTATTCCCAAAAGGAATTGAACGATCAGAATTTTTTTTCCCGGGCAACGCTGGATGGTGTAATAAAATAACTGGTAATTACGAAATACTCAAACCACTTACCAAACATTCTAGAGTCTGAAAAACCTTTAATTCAAAATCGTAACTATAATGTCATATCTAAGGTAAATATATCAATAAAAAAGAAAACACTATAATAATAAAACAACGTGAAACTTCGTCAAAACACTCCGAATGAAAATAACTGAAATCTCAATGACGATCGACAACACTGTCTACTTATTTATTAGTAATGCTACTGATAAAATGTGATATGAGAGGAGTACCAACTTAAACTAGGTACTAAATTGGTACTAAATTCTTTGATTCTTGCAAACAAGCAGTGACCGTTAAACCATAGAATAGATTAAACCGGAATGGAAACTGATAAGGAAATACACAGCTCTTACGGCCGCCCAAAAATACGGCCATATTGAAAGGGCTCAGCAGTGTTGACATAAACTTGAATATGAAATATTTTCAATACAATAATTACAATAAACATACCAGTGTACAACAATTTTTTAGAAGTTAAACAGACTTAGACAAGCTTTAAACTTAGATTTTACTTGTACAATGTAAATGTATATACATATTTAATAATTAGACTATATATATTATACATTATATTACGTAGTATAATAATAAAAGCACCGGTGCAATAACCAGATTTTTTCAGTGGTTAGTGATCAACCACAACAACAAAATAATAACATTAATAAAATGTAGGTAGTTAAACCATACGTTTTTATATATTAATAATTATAAAAATAATAAAAAACATATCAATAAAAAATAAAATAAATGGTAGTTATTATTGCATACATGCTAATATTAATATTAAGAAAAAGATCAAAATGTTTGCGAAATGGGTTCAATGCGTGGCCTACATAAGGTGGTGTTGCATAGCAAGTCGAGGGATATTTCATTATTTTTGTCCGAGCGCAGTGGCCAAGCGGGCATCACTCTCCCCAACTCATTGGACGCAATGCGGCCACTTATAATCGATAACAAAGTTTAATGTTTTTTCTACTAAGGTCACACACCCGGAGCCGATACGGACTCATTAAAGTCATTAGAGGGAGCCGATACGGTATCATCCGTATAACTGTGGACCTTCAGCTGTCGGCTGCATGTGGGTGTAAATCCAACGACGAATTATTTTCCAATCCGGTGGGTGGCCAAGCTTGAAGGCCCTTCGAAGAAGGCCATCGTCGCAGCGACTTCCCACATAATATACACATTCCGGCAATCCGGCGGACCAGAAAGTTTGTCAAGTCATCTCCAAAGTTCGGTCCGTGTCACTTATATGCGCAGAGTAGGTATACTTCATCGTGTTTCCTGCAAATAAGAGCACACAGAAGGTGTTTTGGTAAAGGTTATATTTGGAGTCGCTATATTGGGTAGATGACACCCGAAGACGTATATTCGGTATATTACGTTCTAATATTTTAAGTTCAACGCACCTCTTAAGGGTCCAATGTTTGCTCAATTTGCTTCTCCGTGTCTCCCGATCAAACAAACAATACGCGTGGTACGTCCTAGTAGCTGCATGCGTTTGGGAGTTCTGAGTCGATTTCTACAAGGAGATAAAATCAGTATTATAGGAAATTAATCTTTAACAATGAAATCACAGAACGGCCACGGCAACCTACGCACTGTCGGCGGGGATGAGGGGAGAGAACTCAAACGAGGGTTGACAAACGGTGCAATATGCCAGAATAAACAGACTATTACCGCGATGGAATTCTACACAGCCGATCGATACGATGCCGGAATTCTCCTACTATTGTACCACTGTCCGGCTTTAAACCGTTCGCTTGAGTTCATGCGGGATATCTCAAAACCTGCTGTTGTGCAAGTCTGCCCGGTTGGGTCTTACAGATAAGTGAGCGACAGCCCAACCGACGATCGCATTGACTTTTATTTGCGAGTTTCAGCCGGTCCCGACGAACGACGCACTATTTAATGGGGAACTTATAGAACTCTAACGTCCAGTTCGTGCTTAACCTACGTGAGTCTGCCCTGCAGGTGTGTAACATTATAAGTTAACAAGCACGATAAACGGAACGCAGAAATATTTCCCACGTGAATCGCAAAACTGCAACAAGTTACATTGATAAGAGTTTATTTTATATTTTTACAACAGGAAATAGAAAATTACACTGTGAAAATTTGAATACGCGGTTTGTTGGTTATTTTTATAAAATATTGTAGCCAACAGGTGGCAAATTCGTAAATACGGCCCTGGCCACTGTAGTAACACATAATACTATTGGGTAGGTTTCATATATTTTACTCGCGTATTTATTGTCGTAAAATTATAATTATTTTGTTGGGCAATATGTAATATATAATAATTTATTTCTCGTGAATAATACCCTATATTTTGGTTTAATATAAACAGTTTTGTTACGTTGTCAATAGTAAACCAAAATGTACCTATAAGAGGGAGCCCGTCAAAATTTGACATTACATTCCGAATCACCAAGCCAGAAACGCTACCAGTATAACGCCGTTCACTAGTTCGCTATTCAACTTCCCAATAGTTTATTTATTTTTCTCAAGCCTTAATAATATAGTATTCTGTTTTTTTCTTGTAATTTAACTTGGTTTTTGTTTTTTGTTACAAATAGTTAGATTAGATTGGTTTTTGTTTAAGATGGTTAGATAATTATATTGGTTAGATTTGTTTTTTGTTTTCGGAGGTCATGGCAGAGATGTTAAGATCAGAAAACATTCAGAAACAAGCAGAGCGGGCACGTAAAACCGTCGCACTCATGTCCATGGATGAATACATAAGTTGAATTTTATATTATATAGAAAAACGCTTCAAGTTTAACGATTAAGTTCATAGATGAATTAACTATAATTTATTATTAATATTAGTTGAATATTTATTTTTTTGCAGGACGATAATATCACAGCGTTGACTATAGTGGTATTTTGATGTTGGTTGTAGCCGTTATCGGCGTTATCTGCAGTACGGTGGCTGTGTGTAAGTTGACCCTTGGACTGTGTATAATTTACTCAGGGCTCATGATGGCTGTGTCCATCATCGACTTGTTTAAGAATCCCGTGGTGAAGTATGCAGTGAAAAAGTGTTTGCCTGCAGGAGTCGTCGAGACGGCCGACGTTGCAAAGGTCAGGCGATTCGAATCCGTTTTCGTGGATTGCACGAAATGTACTATAATTGAACTAATACGAAATACTCGACGCACTCTTTATTGAAATTTGGTTTGAATTACAAGCTGAATGTTTTCGTGGTCGAGTTTTCGAACCCACGCACATCCGTGAACAGCAAACACCGCGCAAGTCGGTTGCGGCGTTGCCGATGGTCCGGTAAAATTCTGTAACTAAAAAATCTCAAAAAAATAAACACACAGTTTTTTTTAGAGCTAATTTATGATAATTTTTGGACAACATTATATATTAAATAACTAAGAATAACGATTTTAGTTATTTTGCTGTAATTTTATAATATTAATTCAACTTACCTGCTACAATATTAATAACATGTAATAAAAATAAAATATCCACACTGACAAACCTAGGAACCTTTTTATGTAACTAAAAATTAACTGTAATTGTTTTAAGATAAAATATTAACATGCAATATTAAAAAAAAATCATTGCGATGAATGGAAAATTCAATGTGCCAGTAAAATATTTTCAAACATTAATTTTAATTATTTGCGTCAACATCATTTTCATTTGCATGTGTTATATAAAAATCGGTTCCAACTTTCTTCGTTTCAGTGCAACGTAAAAAACACTCACTTCTTGGATGAGAGGAGATGCGGCTATACATTGTATCAGCTTCACCAAATAGCATCTCCAATACGACTCTCTATAATATGGTACATTACTATTAGTAATCTGTGTGTTTAGATGCGTCGATATAATATTATATTGTGTTTATCGTGCAGTGTATATATAGGTACTTACGACAGTTGGAATTAAGTATTGACCTATATACAAACGTGAAACGGTGATATAATAAGTGTGTGCAAAAGAATATTGCGAATCGACGATTGACGATTGTATCTTTATACAGCATGTGCGCAAACATGTGTCAGCATATTTTATAGGAAAAAGGCGTGCAGTGGAAATATAAAACAGACATAGGTACCTAGGTACCATCGGTATACCTATTCGTAATATATTTATTATGCGTAGTAAAATAACTGTAAATCATTGAGCGATATAGTGGGAATTGCAGCTATATCGCGGTCGAATAATCGATGGAATCAATCATAAACATGCCAAAAACAAAAATCTTTTACAGCAAGGGTAAGCGTATAAAACGTATTTTTTCCTGGTCCAATATAATAATGCCTGACATCCATCAGGTCTTCGCAAAAACATTTCGTTTTACACACTCTCTGAAAATTGTAGTCCACTATATATACGTATATAAAACAAATACCACAGCCACACGCCTATACCAATACATATACAGTATTTATATTAATACATCACAATATTCAATTTTGGGAATAGAATATTTCCCATACAGTCGTCCCTGAAACCACCAATTATTATTAGATCGGTACTTATTAATAATATGCTATAATATTTTACTGCAAATTCTAATGTAATACGACATCGTTTTTACTTTTCAGAGAAATCTTGATAAAGTTATAAAATTATAATATCATCTAAGTTATAAAAAAAGGGGATAAATGGGATAATACCTATTTCTCAGACATGGACATCTAATGGTAACAATATTTTGCTCATGCAGTTTGATAAAAAAACCAAGACTTTATAAATTAAACAATTATTGTCTGTTATATATTATCTGGTTTGAATGTTTAAACATTAAAACATAAAATAATAATAATATTATGTATACATCACTACGGTCTACGAATAAACAAAGACTTAATTATTAGTAGCATTTCAGACGTTCCAAAGTTTCGAAAAATGAATTTTTCAATAGAATTTTGGTCGGGAGTTTCCTTTATCGGTGTCGCCGGGTTGTCGTACATGTATTTCAGGAACAAGAACCCACTTACCAAGCATTGTAACTGTGAGCAAAGTATAAAAGAGGATTTGGAGGTAAACAAAATATAATACATATTATATATTATAATGCAATAGCTTGGCGTATTAACCTATTTAGCAAAGTCCTGTAGATTTGAGATGGGAAACAGTTATAACGGATATGAGGGTCATTAAATGTGTTTTATAATATGATTCAATTTAAAAAACTAAAATTTTTTTTTGAAAGAGTATATTCTGTATTTTATTACTTTATGCTAGAGTTTCCAAAATGCAAGATGGTTTATAAGTCAATCAGAATTGTAATTGAAAATTAGGGGACCCGACACATTTTGTGAATGGACATTAATCATAATATCAGCAGTTATAAATGGTTTTTATTTAATTTACAGCATAATTTTGATGAGTGTAAAAAAAGTTGTTTAGCACATAAGTACATCATGATGAACACTATTCGGACAATACAACAAACAATAAATAAGCAAGAGTTGACGATTGACCGTTTAAAATTAGGCATGACTGTCATTAAAACTGAACTTAACACATTGACCGAAAGTGTCAACATGTTAAGAACCAAAGTTACGTCCACAGAAAGTAATATTATAATACATCGCTTTACCTACCTACAACAGTATAAAACATTAATTGTTTCATTTAACATTTGTTCAGAAAACACCGACAAACACTCGGAATATCACAATAGCTGCAAGCTTGGCAGACTAAAGTCTAGGATTTCAATCCTTGAAAGTAAATAGGAAATTATCAGATAGGTATTAGATATAATTACTATAATGATGTGTGCGTGTGTAGGAGAAGTGACAAAAAATGCAACACAATTAATCGGTATGGACAACACTTTTCGGACTATGTTGTTGACGAGGGTCTACTCGGGCGTGGGCGCCGCCGTGACTGTAAAAGATGAAAACCGTTTCGAGCGCAGCCCACCGAACACGTATCGTCTGCAAGGTATCACTCAAACCTCCCCGTCATTTAAGCCGGAAGGGCCGCCACCGGAACAATTGATTCCGAGACCACCGCCTCCACCGGCACTTCCTGTTCCGAGACCACCGCCTCCACTGATACTTCCGGTTCCGAGACCACCGCCTCCACATCCCTCGATAACATCGGCTGTTGGGCCGCCACCTCCACCGACCTCGTTGATGATGACGTCCAGTACTCAGCAGTTACGGAGTGAGCACAGGGAGAAGTCGAGCTCGATAACGGAGGAAATACTGAGGTCTGTTGTACTGAAGCCTGTAGTAAGACGCATCACCTATGTGGCTGAGTATCTCCTTCGTTATGCGGATGCGGCAGTACGTTTTTGGGATATTTTTGTCTTACTGACACTACTCAGTTATATTTATATTTACTAGTTATGTTCAGTTAAACTTTTTGTATTTACTTTTTGTGTGTATAAAATAAATCTGTTATAAAAAAAAAAAATAAATAAATAATACATGTACTATAAATGTTATAAATATTATAAATCTGTTATCTCAAATATACCTAACGTGTATTTTTTATAAGGTATAGGTTTTCAAATTGCCATTACAATTATGAGTTATTAAAGTTCCACTAAAACTATATAATAATTGTTTGAATCCTAAAAAACTAAGTGCATAACAAATTGCTAATTTTGATGAAAATGTGGTCGTAGATTTATAAATACATTATAGAAAAGCTAAGTTTTTAAAAATGTTTACATATCTAGAGGAAAAGTAGCAATTAAATACCATAATTTTCGACTTTCAACTACTTATCTTACTTTATTTAAGGCCATACGGGGGGATATAGGCAATATTAAAAAAACCGTTGGGACTGACTGAAGAATTGTCAGATTTTGATGACTTTTTATCAAAAAAAAGAGGTTTTTTATCTACCTTTTCAAATACCTGGAATAAAATAATTTGTAAATAAGTGCTAAAATTAGATTTAAAATAACTAAAAAAGGTTTTATTCAAATATTCAATTTACAATAAATTATATTGACTCGGTTGCTATACGGCCTATACGGTTGGACGTGAACGTTATTGAAATACATAATCGATAGTTACCATCGATATAATTATGTTTTATCAATTATTATAATTTATAAAAGCATCGGATTCACAGTTGACTTTTGAAGGTCAGCCAAATCAAATCTTCGAAAAAGATTTTAGTCATGCAAAACTAGAGATGAACTTGGTACAGAATATTTTAAGTTTATCCCCGTCCGCTGTCGAGCAGAAAAACAGATTAGGTATGTTCGAAGTTGAATAAAAATCTATAATTTCAAAAGCTTGAAATTATTTTGTGGGCTGTAGAATATTCTATTTAATATTTTAATAATATATATTATAAATATTATCGACTTTGGTTGATTCGGCAGGACATACGATAAAAATATGTTATCGATTATAAATTTATAACTAATGCAGCTAATTGTACCTATTTATATTTTGTATCAAAATTCTTAATTCACCGAATTGTTATTTGTAATAATAATCAACTTATTTCTTCATTGACAAACTTGCGTTCCAGGTTAGGATATTCTCTAAACCCCCTCTATAAAGTTATCGCAAAAAAAAAATCCCACCCTCTAAATCGCTGAAGCCGCGCCTGGCTGAGGCTTCCCGGGGATCGAAAGCTAGCAAATCGCCGAAGTGATGTCGAACGCCGTTTTAAATAATAAACATTATTACAAAATAAAAAAATCTTACAAACAAAATAAATACTAAACTGTATGTCATGTATCAACATACAATTAAAGTAGTATTTTAGTGGCGTGTGTATGCGTTTATAAAAGGGAATATCTTTATATATATAGTTCTACTGTACGTGTGTATGTCACTGAAATCCTCCTAAACGGCTGCACCGATTTTGATGAAATTTTGTGTGTGTGCTTGAGTTGGTCCGTAAATGGTTTAGATTTACAATTGAACCCGGTAGGCCCGACCGCGAAGGTGCTCAAACAGGGATTTTGAGATTTACGATGGAAATTTTTGTTTATAAATTGTTGCTATTGGTTATAGGAGAAATAACTAGTTTAAATTAGTATTTATTTACTATTGGTTGCCATTGGTTATTCGGGTATTAAATCAAATTTCCGCACATTGCCTTCCAAGCGGTGGCTCAGTTGCACTTACTGCAGCGAGTTACACAAAAAAGGAATTGAATAATCACAATTTTTCATAATTAGTAGAAATAAATATTTATTGTTTTATTGGTTGCCAAATGTTAGTCGGGCAGATCAAGTTCAAGCATGCATCAAATCGAATTTTTACACGTGTAGCCGCTCATCAGCGTTGTCTGCGATCCGACGTAGTCGGATTGCCTATACAAGGGTCAAGGGTGGCCGAGTTGCACTTACTGTAACGAATTACACACAATAAAATGAGTTGAATAATCATAATTTTTTTAAGAGTTGTCACATTTTACGGTCAGCGAAGTGCGCGGGATCAGCTAGTATATACAGTGTGATCACGATTTATGGTAACACTAAATATCTCAGGTGCATGACCTTGTATTGAACTGGGGTTTTCGGGAAGTGATAGGGAGCACTTAAATACATATTTTCAGACCAGTTTCAAATTTTTAGCTCACTCGGTACGCGCATGCGCAATACAACTTACTTTTTTTTAAATGGCAACCCCAGTTTTTTTCTGCAGATTCAGGTAGAGTATTTTTTTTTAAGCATTTTTTGTATCAACAGTTTTTTTCTATTTTCAAAACTGACCAAGTTAGAGTAAGTCAAAATTTAGATTTATGCATAATTCGTATTTAATGAAATTTTTATTTATAACCACTGGAAATAATAAAATAAGTGCCAAATAAATGTTTAATTTACTTTATCTGTTTACAAATAATAATTTATTTTTACAATATGTTTAGTAAACTCTTATAATACGATTACAATTTAATAGTACCTAATATTAATATTAAATAAAAAATAAAATGTATTAAATACATTTATCTTATGAATTGTTCAAAATTTTCGCCATTATGTTCTAAACATGAAGTCGCCTCAAAAATTCAGTCGAAGTTGCCGCCTTGATTTGTTCTTCACTTAAAATATCACATGCTGCTTGTATTTTGTTAATACAGTTAAAATAGTTAAAATTGTAATCGTATTATAGGAGTTTACTAAACAAATATTATCACATACTCTACATATTGACCAACAGTATTATTAAATTATTGTTTGTAAACAGATAAAGTAAATTAAACATTTATTTGGCACTTATTTTATTATTTCCAGTGGTTATAAATAAAAATTTCATTAAATACGAATTATGCATAAATCTAAATTTTGACTTACTCTAACTTGGTCAGTTTTGAAAATAGAAAAAAACTGTTGATACAAAAAATGCTTAAAAAAAATACTCTACCTGAATCTGCAGAAAAAAACTGGGGTTGCCATTTAAAAAAAAGTAAGTTGTATTGCGCATGCGCGTACCGAGTGAGCTAAAAATTTGAAACTGGTCTGAAAATATGTATTTAAGTGCTCCCTATCACTTCCCGAAAACCCCAGTTCAATACAAGGTCATGCACCTGAGATATTTAGTGTTACCATAAATCGTGATCACACTGTATATATTATATATATAATACTAGCTGAATTACCCGTCGTTGCCGGGTTTAAGTATAAAAAATGTCTACAGCCCAACTTTAACCGGACGGCCGCAGACCAAGACAGACGATTAATTTAAATAGTTATATAATAAATAATAACAATAATTTTAATAGGGATATAATAAATAATAATAATAATTTATTAAAATTGAATAGGTATATAATAAAAAATAATAATGTATGACAACAATCTTATTACAAAATTTCTCTATAAACTACATTTGATGTTCTTCCTGTTGGTGCCAAAATAACTAAATTTGTGGGCATACTGACCCTGGAGCATGCCACATAAAATTGACCATGTGAAAAACAATCTTCTCTTACATCGATCCCTGCAATTTTCAAGGTTTGTCCTTGTGATTTATTTATTGTCATAGCAAAACATACTTTGACAGGAAACTGCATTCTCTTAAATTGGAATGGATAATCTGATGGTATCATTGGTATGCGAGGAATAAAAACTGGTTCACCTTTTGCAAATCCAGTCATAATTTGAGCTTCTATCAGATTTTTTTGAAGATCAGTAATACGTAGACGAGTCCCATTGCACAATTTTGGTGGGCTAAGATTTCTTAGAAGCATTATAGGAGTACCAATTTTTAATGTTAATAAATGTGGTGGGAATCCAGGAGGGTTGAGTGAATTGAGAAATTCTACGGGATAATTAACTGCATCATCTATTTCCAGCACCGAATTCACCGATCTGTATTCCATTTTTTTTTGCTTGAAAAGAGCCCAATAATATTTTGTTTATTTCTCCTGCTGTATCATTTTTTGATGTCAAAATGGCCCTCTCACATAACCAGTCTATTGATATTTCTTTGAGGTTTTCGATGCCAGGATATATTTTGTATGTAAGTTCTTGTAAAGTATTAACAACAGTACCTAATCCTGTCGGCAAAGTAATTTTTTCTTCACATTCTGGATATTTTCCTTCTCCTATTTTTAAGAGTAGCTCAGAAAACTGTTCAGCAGTCTTGTCTCCTTTTAAATGTACTCGCATATTTTTGGTCAAAGAAAATTTTTCTATTTTAGGCCACAAATATGAAGACTTGATGCATGCTGCGATTTCATTAGCTCGAGTTCCTCTGGGTACGATTGGTAGAGTTTGTCGAAAGTCTCCAGCTAGCAGTACTGTGACTCCTCCCATTAATAAATTTGAATTTCTTAGATCCTTCAGACAGTTGTTTAAAGCTTCAAAGCCTTTCTTATGAGACATTGGACTTTCATCCCAAACTATGAGCTTGCATTTTTTCAGAACATTTGCCATATTAGATTGTTTATTAATATTGCACGTTGGAATCTCGATGGTGTTCAGATTGAGTGGCAACTTGAAAGCAGAATGAGCAGTTTTTCCTCCATGTAAAAGCGTAGCAGCAATTCCTGATGATGCAGCTGCAATTGCAATCCCATATGAGCTTCTTACTTTAGCCAAAAGTATATTGATTAAGTGAGTTTTACCAGTTCCGCCAGGAGCGTCCAAAAATATACATTTTCCTAAATTTAATTTGATACTATTTAAAGTTTGTTTGTAAACAAACCTCTGTTCCTCAGTCAAAGAGGGTTCATTCTGCAAAACAATTTCCTGTAAAGCATTTAAATCATAGCTTGTTTCTTTTAAATATTCTCTATTTTCTAAAAGTCCACCAGATCTTGTAGGCGTTGGCAAACCATATTCTTTTAAGTTATTTCCACCTAGATTCAAAACAAAGTCTTCAATTAATACCAAACACTTATTATAAAGTTCACTGTCTGTTATATTATTTTCTAGATGTTGTCTATAATATTGTCGCCGAATATCGTCTGAAAAATCGTCCTTATACTTAGTCCAAAGACTTGAAGCATCTGAGGGATGGCAAAATATTAATATTACACTGAAAAGTTCTCGCATTTTATTAGGTGAACGACATAATGCTGCTTCTTCTAAAGCAAAATCCCACTGATTGTCATCTTCTAATAATCCAAGTGCTTTACATGTGGCCTGGAATGTCGGATACTCGATATTGTTCACAATCTTCAAAAATGAATACGATGTTGGACCTTTTACGTAATGAAGAAGAAGACGAAGATGGTAACATTCAACATTGTTTGGGTGGATTGTATAAACTCTACCCAAAGCTGTATCTTTCTTAACTCCTGGCCAACCTTCGACATTCTGGCCTTGTTTACGTCTAACAAAATTCTTATTTTTCCACACATAATACGAAGCAACTTGTGGATAAAGCACAAAATTATCGGTTTGACATATCTGGAAAAAAGCCTGAAGAGTTGTTGTTGGTGGATTTTCTATTCTTTCGGCAACATTATTTGCTGTGAAGTAGACACGTTGTCCATTTTCTAGGTGAACATCAAGATGAATAATAGCTGGATACCTATCGTGTATATAAAAACCTAAAATTTTCCAAGCTGCTTCGGAACTACTGATATACCTGCCACTTTCATATATTTTTATTTCATCTGTATGGTCAGATTTTCCTAAACCTGAATTTGCATTCAGTATATTATTTAAATACAATTTAGTAGTAATATAATAAACAAAGCAGAATTATCGGAAAAAATAGCAATCAAAAAATAATTAAACAGTTCGTTTAGGTTGACAGGTAATAATAATAATGATAATAATAATAACATAGCAACCATTTATAAACAAAAGATTAGATATTGCTTGATAGATGGCGCAACTGTTGAATTCTTACCACCCCTTAATTTGCCTTTTAGAGGTTGAATTTACAAAAATCCTTTCTTAGTGCACGGTGAAATTATAATATTAATCTATCCTGAAAATTTAAGCCAGATCCATCCAGTGGTTTTGGCTCTGCGTTGATTTCTCAGGGGGACACTTTCTCTTATATATATATATATATATATTAACAGGTTACCTATCCATATATACCAATCGTTTTATATGAATATATGATAACTGCAGCTTATAACGCCCATGTCAGTGTGGGACAACCGGGGTGGGGTCCTCCACTTGAGCCGTATAAAATAATGCGTAGGTACCTATATCAATTATGTGTTTAAACAGCACCCGACGTGCTGAGCGAAGAGAAACAGAACGGGATTTAGATCATCCCGAGAGAGTGAACTACGATAATTATAATATTATAATATATTATTAAACATCGATCCGCCAACGCCATGTGACGACAAGACGAGTATAGACAGTTGTATACACAATCGTAGGCGGCGGCGTCTTGTCACATAAGTCTGTATGTACCTCGTCGTCGTCACTGGGTCAAAGCGAGATTTTCTTACGTTCGTTAGGAAAAAAATAATAATAATAACCGAGCCTGATATCAACTATCAGTGGTTATAGGCATAGACCTTATACTAGGTATAAGGTACGAGTATAAGGTCTATGGTTATAGCCGTTTTACTATGAGTTGTGCTTTGTCTATAATATGACTTTTTATGTTATGGGAGTTAATTGAAAATCCTATAGGATAAAAATAATTGGTTAGGCAGATATAGATAAAGAATTCAATTTAAATTTTAAATTACTAATTTTTATTTGTTAATTAAGAATTAAGTAAATATTTACCTGTTTCTGGCAATCCTTCTATTATAGGATTTAGTAACTTTCTAAATCCTGAATCATGGAGGATAGTAAATGGTCGGCCATTTACTGTTACCATTTCCACACAAGCATTAATTATATCATCTTTTGATAAAGCAATCTTCATACTTTTTTTTGTAACTTTAATCATACTATCCAACAACATTTGTCCTGCGGTTCTCTGGTCATAACAATTAAATATAAAAATATATTAATAATAAATTAAATAGTAAATACTGGTTTTAAAAGGTAAATAATAAATTATTGTTACTAGAAAACAAGAAAATTCAAAATAAAAAATATGTTAAATATACATATATGTTATATATTATATAATAATATTATCTTGTTAACTATTAAAATTTAAAAATGTATAAATGCCTTAAACCACATATTAATATTATATTATAATAATACAAGTATACAACTATATACTATATAGGTAAGTAATATTAATAATATCATTAATTAAATATTATGTACTTGAAATATAGTATTAAAATAAGTTAAATAATAAGTATGTTTTTTCCCATAGCAATTAGCCAAAAATATTTTTCTCATTAAATTTTCAAAGTTTCAATTTCATTTTACCAAAAGTTGCGATTTTACACTTATCCCCCTTTGCCCGAACACCACAGATTATTATAACTACTTATTATAGAGCAAATGCTCTGACTAAGGTGCATATAAAAATATTTTCCATAATTTTTTTTTATTTTTACCCCTTTTAACCTCTGTAAGGATTGCATTTTGTAAAATCCTTTCCTAGGGATTTTTTGCATCATAAAAATGAAACTACTGACTACATTTCATACTCATAGCTTCAGAAGTTCCGGCTAGATGTTTTTTTTTTCATGTTTACCTCTTTTAACTACAACATATCGAATTTTTCTTCCTGAAAACCTAATGTTTCTCAGTTACTGGCTTACGTCTATGCTTTTTTATACGTAGCGAATGTTTATAACTCTACCGCAAGAAATCAAATGCATTCAGTTTTAAGTGAATGTTTACGTCAATTTATATCGCAAACACTCGCTACGTGTAACCGACTAGACCGCTTCAGGCCTCCACCATAATTAACCGCTTTCCAACGCTTTCTTAATTAATTTACGTTTACCTTTAGGTACCATATATACAATTAATTGTTATTTGTAATTACGATACATTGTTAATTATAATTTTATTTGTTTGAATGAAATTGTTATTAGACGACGTTGCTGCTGATGGACAGCCACGACAGACGTCCATTCACTCCAATCAAACACCCTGATAAATTCCTATCCGTTCATTAAATTGTATTTAAGGTGGTCTCACACGACTGGTGTACTTGGCCAATACTTGTCACTGGTGATAGATTAATAACTTATAACGATTTACAGAATACTGATGCGTCATTTATTTCGCACTCGGCGAATTTGCTTAGGCAAACAGAACACAGGAACGTAGAGTACGATAATATAAATCATTGGCATACCCAAGCAGTCGAGTTCGAATCGTGAAGTAGAGACAACAGTCATCTCTACATTTTTAAGTAATAATATTAGTTTGATTTACTATAGGTATAATAACCTACCTTATAGATAATTCATAAATTCATAATAAATCAATTGCTGTAGCTTGTACTCCGCTACTCCTACGATCTTCAATATACACAGTGTTGGGAAAGATACTCAAAAAGCAGTATCGAGATACTAGATACAAGATATACTTTGCTTTGGTGTATCGCGATAAGAGATAATCGATACATTTTAATAAAATTAAACACTGGTTTTTTGAAAAATTATATTTATTATGGGGATGGTCACTTCGTTAAATATAGAGATTGACAAATATAATAATAAAAATTAACACTTATTCAGTAATAATAATACATTAATAATAAAACAAATCAATCACGACATTACGTAATATCGTTGTCGTCAACGATACTATACCAACATATTGTTAACCACAATACAATTACATAACAATTAAATAATAATAATTAAATCAATAATAATTCTACATTAAAAATTACATTCACTTGGTATTTTCGTATTAAATTATATAAATAATAAAAATAATTTTAGTAACTTTTAGTAACTATATAATGTCCTAAATCCTAATGTATAAATGTATAATAAATAATAGTGGTAATACTAATAATAACTCTATAAGTCAATCTGAATTTAATTTTAATAGTACATTGTACATAACGTCATTAATTTTTTAATTATAAAGATAATTTATCTTTGTTTCCTTTTAAAAATACAAGTTTTTCAAAAGTTATCTAACCTAACTATATTTTATGATTTATGAAAAATAATTTCCAAGAGCAAGATACTCAAATTGCAGTATTGAGATACCAGGTACAAAACTACAAAATACTTTGCTTTGAAGTATCACGATACACTAACCTACTCGATACATCATATAGTTGTATCGAGATACAAGAATACAAGATACAAGATAAAATTGTACCTAAGATTCTTGTATCGAAGTTACTGCCCAACCCTGAATATACTACCATTAAAGAACAGGGTTACTCAGGTGACAGTGTACTGTATAATATTATTACTATTCAAACATTAAATAAACCTTGTAAACGTTGCTATATCGTGTTCAATTGTGTAAGTCTATGCAGGTCATAAGTTTCTAGGATCTATAAGATATAACTTAGAAAACTTTATTTGTATCAATTCAACAACCCGGTTCTCAAGATCAGTTCGTGTAGTGAGAATAGCTAACCAAACTAACTTGAAACAATTAGGTATAAATATCGACAGTCACTTGGTTTGAATAATATATGTATACATCATATATTAAAACAGTTAAGTATTCAGATATCACTGAAGCTTTTTCTAATTGTAAAAATATAAAATTACCCATTGATGTTAAACAAATCGCTGAACCTAACATTGGGATTCTTTTTTGATAATAAAATCCAGATACACTTAAAAAAGAGGAATTTACACAGAAACCCTTAGAGGAAAAAATGTAATTACTTTCTGCACCAAAAATCCTTGTATCTTTATTATATATTATCTAAAGACGATCCAACACAAATTTTATGATTTTTGGGTGTCGATATTTCAACAAATAGCGAAAAAGTAGAATTACCACATATACCTATACTGAACAAAAATCAAATTGAGGACGATAACGATAGTGATATGATATATATCCCGATTTATCTAAAGAAAAGCGCAAGGGCATTCTATCACAATTGTATTATAAGCAGAGTTGATAAAAAACATGATTATTTCAAAAAAATTCAAAAAAAACTGTTTTAATCGTTTAAAACAAGGTTTTTTTGTTTAAAACATGTCTTATTTAAATGATTTTTTTCAACTGTTTTAAGCATGATTTCATCGAGTTTAAAACTATATAATATGTAATTTAATTTAAAAAAAAAATGTATTTAATATTTGGTTATTACTAATTTACAAGATTTGCTATGAAATGTTGGAGTACAACTAATTATTAGTTAATAGTTATTAATTAATATGTTATTTAATACCTATTTATCAGACTTGGACATAACTAACTTAAGAACAATAGAATGGACATTAATTGTTGTGTATCATTAATATGAATAATAGCACAAACGTAAATTATAGTCTTTTATTGTCAAACATATAAATCGTAATGATGTACATTAAAATTGTCTACTTGCTAATGATCGATGGACAATCCCCACCGATCGTAATATGATACTTATGATTATTATTATTAATATAAACGTTTAGTATACAATATAAATTATAAATGCTGAATATGCAACATTAATCATAATATGGGCAGTTATAAATGGTTTTTTCTTTAATTTTCAGCATAATTTTGATGAGTGTAAAAAAAGTTGTTCAGCACATAAGCATAGCACGATGGACGCTATTCGGGCAATAAAACAAACAGTAAATAAACAAGAGTTGACGATTGACAGTTTAAAATTAGGCATGAGTGCATGACTGTCATTAAAACTGAACTTAACTTGTTGACCGAAAGTGTCAACGTATTAAGAACCAAAGTGACGTCCACAGAAAGTAATATTATAATACATCGCTTTACCTACCTACAACAGTATAAAACATTAATTGTTTCATTTAACATTTGTTCAGAAAACACCGACAAGCAGTCGGAATATCACAATAGCTGCAAGCTCGGCAGACTAAAGTCTAGGATTTCAATCCTTGAAAGTAAATAGGAAATTATCAGATAGGTATTAGATATAATTACTATAATGATGTGTGCGTGTGTAGGAGAAGTGACAAAAAATGCAACACAGTTAATCGGTATGGACAACACTTTTCGGACTATGTTGTTGACGAGGGTGTATACTCGGACGTGGGCGCCGCCTTGACTGTAAAAGATGAAAACCGTTTCGAGCGCAATCCACCGAACACGTATCGTCTGCAAGGTATCACTCAAACCTCCCCGTCATTTAAGCCGGAAGGGCTGCCACCGGAACATTTGATTCCGAGACCACCGCCAGAACATACGATTCCGCGGCCACCACCTCCACCTCCCTCGATAACACCAGCTGTTGGGCCACCACCGCCACCACCTCCTCCGATCTCGTTGATGATGACGTCCGGTACTCAGCAGTTACGGAGTGAGAGGGAGAAGTCGAGTTCGTCTGTAAAAGCGGCAGGTGATGTAAAAAATACAACTAAAACATACTGCCGGATTCCGATAACGGAGGATATACTGAGGTCTGTTGTACTGAAGCCTGTAAAACGCACCTAAGTGGCTATGTATGTCCTTCGTCATGCGGATGCGGCAGTACGTTTTTGGGATCTAGTTAAAGTTATTAGTTATGTTCAGTTAATCTTTTTGTATTAACTTTTTGTGTGTATAAAATAAATCTGTTATAAAAGAAAAAAATTAATAAAAAAATAATATATGTTATAAATGTTATAAATATTATAAATCTGTTATGTCAAATATACCTCGTGTATTTTTTTAAGGTAGGTTTTCAACTTATCGTTACAATAATGAGTTATTAAAGCTTCACTAAAACTATATAATAATTGTTAGAATCCTAAAAAGCTAGGTGCAGAACAGTTAGCAATTTTGATGAAAATGTGGTCATGGTGTCATATAACATTATAAAAAGCTAAGTTTTTAAAAATGTTTACATATCCAGAGACAAAGTAGCAATTAAATACATTGGACGTGAGCATTATTGAAATACATAATCGATAGTTACCAGTTTACCATCGATTTAATTTTAGTTTTTATTGGTTTTAATAATTCATAAAAGCATCGGATTCGCACTAATCATATAAAGGTCAACCAAATCATATCTTAGAAAAAAATTTTAGTGTGCAAAACTAAATCGTAAACCTGATACAGCATGTACTAAGTTTATCCCCGTATCTTAAATTAAAAAAGCTAAATAAAAACATGTTATAATTTATAAATTTTAAACTAATTTTAAAGACTTGTTTTTTTTATGTTGTTTTAAACATGTTTCAAACAACAACAAAAATAATCAGCTAAATTTTAATCTTAATTTCCTTAAAAATATATATTTTATTCGGAACACAATGTGTTTTGACGATTCTATCTTATATATTTCATTATTATTATAAATTGAAAAACATTTCATAGCGAATCTTGTAAATTAGTAATTACCAAAAATTAAATATATTTTTTTCGTTTTAAACTCGATGAAATCATGTTTAAAACAGTTGAAAAAAATCATTTAAAAAAAACATGTTATAAACGATTAAAACAGTTTTTTTGATTTTTTTGAAATAATCATGTTTTTATCAACTCTGCTTATAATACAATTTTGATGGAATGCCTTTGCGCTTTTCTTTAGATAAATTGGTATACATATACATCATATCACTATCATTATCGTCCTCAATTTGATTTTTGTTCAGTATTGATCTTAACAGAAGTCGTAATTCTACTTTGTTGCTATTTGTTGAAAATTCGGTATGTTTAAACTTTAAAACAAAATGTTTAAATAATCTTGACTCTGATTATAAGTAATCCCACACCAACATGGAGTCTATTTGAACTAACGCTTAATGAATATTTCATTTCAATGGGAAGACCCAGAATGCTTGAAGCAAAATTATCAATCTGGAAATTAAAGTTAAACAAAACAGTGCCGCAATTTTTAGCAGATTTTCAAATATTAGCTCACAAGGTTAACCCAAATATGAAGGAGTCACAGAAATTCCATCTCATATATTAGAAGCTCTTCCTCCCGATTTTTATAACCCAGTCGCATTAATGAATAATAATAACTTTCTGACTTACAAAATAATTTGCGTAAAGTAGGATCCGCAAAAGCAACAGTAACGAACGAAATAGCACAAACAATTTCGATGCTCTTAAAGCAGGAATAGAAGTATTAAATAAAAAATGAATAGAACAAAATGCTTTTGTTGATATAATCAACTATCATATAATAATAATATTTTAAATAATATTAATATTTTAAAAATCATCATCAGGTATTTACAAAGTAAATTATAAATATACTAACAGGCTATTATAATACTTATTTATTATATTATCTTACTTAAATAGTAGTTACTACCTACCAAATGATGATTTTTAAAATCAAACCGATCATTATTACTTTAATTTTATATTTTTACATTTATTAGACTGTTTTTAAGTAAATTGAATATTATTGATGCATACTCTTTATTTTTATTAATGTATTGTGATTACAATTTTTGTTTGATTTTAGATTGTAAAAATGCTGTTATTTTCTTCATTCTTCATTCGGTTTTTTATTCCGAAAAATTTTATATTTAAAATTTCAATGTTACACAAAATTTCAATAACAGGCAGTTCATGTGTAATCAAAATCGTAACACAGGTTTTAAAAATAATAATAATTTTCAACATCCACACACTGGGTAGTACCTACTATTTAAGTAAGATATAATAAATAAGTATTATAATATCCAGTTAGTATATTTATAATTTACTTTGAAAATACCTGATGATGATTTTTAAAATATTAATATTATTTAAAATATTATTATTATATGATATTTGATTATATCAACAAAAGCATTTTGTTCTATTCATTTTTTATTTAATACTTCTATTTCTGTTTTAAGAGCATCGAAATTGTTTGTGCTATTTCGTTCGTTACTGTTGCTTTTGCGGATTCTACTTTACGCAAATTATTTTAAGCCGAGGTCACACGATGATAGAAAAACGTGATAGTTGCTATCGTGATAGAACTATCATACATGCATGATAGTGTGAGAGTTCAAAAGTAAGATAGTGTGATAGTAACTATCTTTGGAGTTCGTACAGTGACAGTATACGCTGTCGCGAAAGCAAGTATCACGTTTTACTATCATCGTGTGACCGCAGCTTAAGTCAGAAAGTGTATTATTATTCATTAATGCGACTGGGTTATAAAAATCGAGAGGAAGAGCTTCTAAAATATGAGATGGAATTTCCCTGACTCCTTCATATTTGGATTAACCTTGTGAGCTAATAATTGAAAATCTGCTAAAAATTGCGGCACTGTTTCGTTTAACTTTAATTTCCAGATTGATAATTTTGCATCAGTGCATTCTGGGTCTTCCCATTGAAATGAAATATTCATTAAGCGCTAGTTCAAATAGACTCCATGTTGGTGTGGGATTACTTATAATCAGAGTCAAGATTATTTAAACATTTTGTTTTAAAGTTTAAACATACCGAATTTTCAACAAATAGCAACAAAGTAGAATTACGACTTCTGTTAAGATCTATACTGAACAAAAATTCAAATTGAGGACGATAACGATAGTGATATGATGTATATCCGGATTTATCTAAAGAAAAGCGCAAAGGCATTCCATCAAAATTGTATTATAAGCAGAGTTGATAAAAACATGATTATTTCAAAAAAATCAAAAAAACTGTTTTAATCGTTTATAACATGTTTTTTTTAAATGATTTTTTTCAACTGTTTTAAACATGATTTTATCGAGTTTAAAACGAAATAATATGTAATTTATTTTTAAAAAAAATATATTTAATTTTTGGTAATTACTAATTTACAAGATTCGCTATGAAATGTTATTTCAATTTATAATAATAATAAAATATATAAGATAGAATCGCCGAAACACATTGTGTTCCGAATAAAATATATATTTTTAAGGAAATTAAGATTAAAATTTAGCTGATTATTTTTGTTGTTTGTTGTTGTTTGAAACATGTTTAAAACAACATAAAAAAAACAAGTGTTTAAAAATTAGTTTAAAATTTATAAATTATAACATGTTTTTATTTAGCTTTTTTAATTTAAGGTACGGGGATAAACTTAGTATATGCTGTATCAGGTTTTGCACACTAAAATCTTTTTCTAAGATATGATTAGTGCGAATCCGATGCTTTTATAAATTATAAAAACCAATAAAAACTAATATTAAATCGATGGTAAATTGGTAACTATCGATTGTGTATTTCAATAATGCTCATGTCCAATGTATTTAATTGCTATTTTGTCTCTATAGATATGTAAACATTTTTAAAAACTTAGCTTTTTCATAATGTTATATGAATCCATGACCACATTTTCATCATAATTGCTAACTGTTATGCACCTAGCTTTTTAGGATTCAAACAATTATTATATAGTTTTAGTGAAGCTTTAATAACTTATTATTGTAAAAATAAGTTAAAAACCTACCTTAAAAAAAATATACGAGGTATAACAGATTTATGATATTTATATAACATTTATAACATATATTATTTATTTATTAATTTTATTCTTTTATAACAGATTTATTTTATACACACAAAAGTTAATACAAAAAGATTAACTGAACATAACTAATAACTTTAACTAGATCCCAAAAACGTACTACCGCATCCCCATGACGAAGGACATACATAGTCACTATTAGGTGCGTTTTACAGGCTTCAGTACCACAGACCTCAGTATATCCTCCGTTATCGGAATCCGGCAGTATGTTTTAGTTGTATTTTTTACATCACCTGCCGCTTTTACAGACGAACTCGACTTCTCCCTCTCACTCCGTAACTGCTGATTACCGGACGTTAGCGTCAACGAGGTCGGAGGAGGTGGCGGTGGTGGTGGCCCAACAGCCGGTGTTATCGAGGGAGGTGGAGGTGGTGGTCGCGGAATCGTATGTTCTGGCGGTGGTCTCGGAATCAAATGTTCCGATGGCGGCCCTTCCGGCTTAAATGACGAGGAGGTTTCAGTGATACCATGCTGATGATACGTGTTTGGTGGGCTGCGCTCGAAACGGTTTTCATTTTTTACAGTCACGGCGGCGCCCACGTCCGAGTACACCCTCGTCAACAACATAGTCCGAAAAGTGTTGTCCATACCGATTAACTGTGTTGCATTTTTTGTCACTTCTCCTACACACGCACACATCATTATAGTAATTATATCTAATACCTATCTGATAATTTCCTATTTACTTTCAAGGATTGAAATCCTAGACTTTAGTCTGCCGAGCTTGCAGCTATTGTGATATTCCGACTGCTTGTCGGTGTTTTCTGAACAAATGTTAAATGAAACAATTAATGTTTTATACTGTTGTAGGTAGGTAAAGCGATGTATTATAATATTACTTTCTGTGGACGTCACTTTGGTTCTTAATACGTTGACACTTTCGGTCAACGAGTTAAGTTTAGTTTTAATGACAGCCATGCCTAATTTTAAACTGTCAATCGTCAACTCTTGTTTATTTACTGTTTGTTGTATTGCCCGAATAGCGTCCATCATGCTGTGCTTATGAGCTAAACAACTATTTTTACACTCATCTAAATTGTTCTGAAAATTAAATAAAAACCATTTATAACTGCCGATATTATGTGTCCATTCGATTGTTCTTAAGTTATTTGTTTCATACTTGTAAATCTTTAAATATTGTCAGTTTTTCCACTTCATGTTTATACAGTTCTAGAAAGTATTGAATAAAATGAAGATATTCTTAATTAAAAAATAATTCTCAATATAATTTAATCATATTATGAAAAACTAACCTTCTATTGATTTGTTTTTAGTCCTACTAGTCCTAGATCGAACACTTCCCGTTTCCGCATCATAAAACTGATCATCCTATTAATATAAATAGGTTCTATTATAGTACTTAGTTTTTATTACATCGTAAGTATATTTTGAGTACCATGATATACACTATACTACCTACCTTTAAATAATGTTTGTACCTACCTATCTTACTTAAAAAGTTTGGAATTTGTGTATCTCTTTGTAGTTATCAGTAAATAATGACTAACAAAATCAAATATATTGCTTGTAAGTTTCCGAAATCATTAAGTGAAATAATGATCGATCATTCACAAAACGTTTTGGGTCCCCCTATTTTCACTTATAATTCTGATTGACTTATAAACCATCTTGCATTTTTGAAACACTATCATAAAGTTATAAAATACAGAAAGAACTCTTTCAAAAAAAAAATAATTGTTTTATTTAAATACTAAATCATATTATAAAACACATTTAACGACCCTCATATCCGTTATAACTGTTTCCCATCTCAAACCTACAGGACTATGCTAAGTAGGTTAAATACGCCAAGCTATTGCATTATATATATATAATATGTATTATATTTTGTTTACCTCCAAATCTTCTTTTATACTTTGCTCACAGTTACAATGCTTGGTAATTGCGTTCTTGTTCCTGAAATACATATACGACATCCCTGCAGCGACACCGATAAAGGAAACTCCCGACAAAAATTCTATTGAAAAATTCATTTTTCGAAACTTTTGAACGTCTGAAATGCTACTAATATTTAAGTCTTTGTTTATTCGTGAACTGTAGTCATGTATACATAATATTATTATTATTTGTCGTTTTGATGTTTAATCATTCAAACCAGATAATATATAACAGACAATAATCGTTTAATTTATAAAGTCTTAGTTTTTTATCAAACTAAAGAACAAAATATTGTTATGAAAATTTGAATATGTATAATTATTACGTCCAAGTCTGATAAATAGATATTATCCTCTTTGTTTAGATTCTGAGCGGAGCGATAAATGTATTAATTTTACAATGATGTGTGTGTTTTTTTTTTTTATGTTATTTTTATTTTTTGTGTATGTCATCACCATTTAGCATGGCCGTATCCAGGATTCATTTTTTGGGGGTTCATTATAATATAAAACTACAACATCATTTTTATAAATTTTAATTTTATATAACCATATCATTGTTTAAGGTACCAATAATACAAGAATAAATTAACTTCATTATTCCAAATACATATAAGTTTTTATTTTTATTTATACTGTATTTAACAACATTTTTTTTATTAAATTTACAACAAACCAGAATTTTTTAAATTAACGTCATTCTCCTTGACTGTTTTGCAAACCGATTTAGCACCTCTTCTGGATCAACATTTATTTATAAAAATAGTCGGTTTCCAATAGTAGAAAATAGTATAATAGTAGTAGAAACACTTACTGATTTTCGCCTTGTACAGTAATGTCAGGAGACAGGAATCCAAATGAAAAAATAATATGCCCGTCTACCAGTTAGAATTAAAAATTATCAACGAATAACGTCTTCTGATGAGTTACACAAACAAAATAGAAAAATACTAAAAATAGCGAAATTACACTTGTCACGAAACATTCATTCATTGTTGTGTCTATAAACCTCGGTTTGCCATACGATTACGTCTCATATTTATTATAATTACATTCTATTTTTAATTTACGCAATGTTTAGGATTATCGAGGAAAGTCAATAAAAATATTTTTGGTACATTTCGGGGGGGGGGGGTTAAACCCTGAAAACCCACCCCCTGAATACGGCCATGCCTTTTAGGACAGTAAAAATGCTTCGATTTTCTTCAATAGTAATTTTTTTGATAGGAAAGTGAATCTATATAGTTGGTACTGTAAGAGTCAAAAGTTAAAATTTCCCAGTAGTTTTCAAAAGTCTCGTGAAAAACAAATGAAAAATTAAGGAAAAAACGGCAAAAAAATTGATTTTGGTTTTTGGTATAACTCTAAAAGAAATGACCGTAGATACATGCAATTTTGACTGAATGTTTATATTAGCATTTTAGATACATGATACAATGTTCAATATATTATGATTTGTTTTGAACTATTCACGGACATTAAGTTCAAATTTTTCCAAGATTGGATATTCAGTTGATTTCTTATGTAGGTAACGATTTTCTTATTTTGCTGTACAATTCTATATGCTTTAACTTGAATTTAACGGGCTTTTGAATCTCACCTATAATCATTTTTTATACACTGATGACTTTTTTTGCCAGTGTCTTTTTACCTATATATATATTACATATAAATTATTATACTTTAAACCCCTATTTTTGGATGTAGGTTTTTTCGCTGACCCCCATTCCGTCCCCTCAATTCAACATATATACATTAAGAATTTTTAAGT